>OZ025194.1:4720990-5320990 GCA_964019065.1 Catostylus mosaicus | reverse complement strand
AAAATAACTCTAAGATTTTTGATGCATAAGCAATTATTTGGCAATATTCTTAGGATTCTGGGAGGGCTGCATGTAAATGAATTTATTTTTCGTCTTGTGTTGAAAAAGAGACACATATTAATCTTGGAAGGTCCAATTTCCTGGTGCCACTAACAATTAATGATAAATTTACATGAACGAATTGCATCACCTCTGGTAAAACTGACAGCTGTGAGCAATCACACCCAACTACAAGGTGACAGCTAAAACAGCACAATGAACATTATCTCAGGTGAACTTACTCTCTTCATATATTGGCGTGAGTTCAATTAAGGATACTGTTGCATGCACTTTGACAACTTGTGGGTCAGATGACCAGAGTCTAATTCTGTAACCCAACTGCTGAGGAAAGAAAAAATTCTTTGATAAATGTACAGTTGAATTTTTTGATAGAAATTAAGCAAGTTGACTGATGCTACAAGCACAGGTAATGGTCTGGTGTTTCCATAAGGGAATAGAATAAGATAATTGAGTACCCTACCTGGACAAAACTATTACCACCTACTATTCAACACAGCTACAAAAATGGAAAAGAAGTGAAAAATGCAACCTTTTCAAAAAAATAACGAAGGCCTCTTTTGGAACTATATTCAGCTGACTTGGACATAGCTCAATAACAAAACAAAATTATAAATACTCCATGCCAACCATTGCAAAATGACTCATATTGCATTTCAAAATGCAATGACGCAATTTTACACAGTGTCATCACTTTTTATGAAGTTTAACATATTGTGCATCTCCAGACAGGAAGATGAATTTATCTACTACATCTTTGTTGAGTTTAGGTTCATAACAGTTGGATGGCAACATGTTTACAAGGCAATATTTCTAGTGATTTCTCTAAAACTCTTTTCTTTTCTTTTTTTAATGAAAAAGTTTTCTTTATTGAAGTTTTAATTTGAAGGAAATGTAGTTAAATTGAGAATTGCAAACGAAAAATACCCTCTAAATGAGATTGTTTTACTACATTCATTATGTGCAGCTACAATCTTTTTATTATTTGCTTTGGGAAGAACCCAGCAAGTCATCCAGTGCAGAGAGGGTAAAAATAGCAGAAAATGGTGCCAATTTTTTTTTAATTTGAATGCCTAGCATGAAATCTCACTGATTTATTTGCATGATTGATGCAGAGCTAAAATATTTTTGTATGCACAGAAATAAGGGTGCCAACTAACTTTTAAAAATGGCTATGGTCAGTAAACTAGTTGGGGGAGAGGGATGAAAAGAAAAGATGAAAAGATTTAAGTGCACCACCTCAAAGCCTGATAAACAAGGGCACACTTGCAAATGCAGTCTACTAGGCCTTTGACAAGTGGATCCATGAGTTTTGCTGTCTCAGATTTACTAACCTCTCCTCAACAGTAATCAAGTGTGTGAGAATTTGTTATAACAAGGAATTCAGAAAGTCAAATAGAAAGATTGGATTCTTAACAATATCAAAAGTACTAAATAATTAAGAGGGAGGAAAGGAGGGTCAAATAATTATTCCTCCAGAGGAAATGCTTCATGACAAATAAGTGATTTTTCATGGCAATTCTTTCCTTTAATATAGCTTCTCAAAATAACAAGGCATATGATTCAAGCGACTTCTGAACAGTCTGAATTTTGTATTGTCTTTGTATCCTTACTGACAGGAAATACTTGATGATAGTTACTTGGCATTAATAAAAGGCCTTTCATTAGTAGAAATTAACAGGTAATGTTGAGGGCTGGCTGGGTTCATTCATAGACTCAACTATGTATACAAAACCAGTTAAAAGTAAATACTGGCCTGCTGATTAAAGGTCAATCATGCAGTTTTTTTCTTCCAGCGTTTGAGGGATGAAAATTTTTTGCTTGTTTACCCAAGATTTTGTTCTTTATTTTGACACCATTCAAGAGGTGCAGACAAAAATCTCAGCGACGAATGATATGCCAGACAGATACTGCTGACAAGAAATTTCAAACAAAGGCAATGAAATACTGCAGCCATACCCCTGCAATTTCTCCCATTACAAAACAATTTAGGGCTGTGAAATGCCTTGAAATAAGTGGAGGCAAAAGTTTTTACTCTGTCTTGGTTGATCATTAAAATGTTGTCCACTTTGTCAAAAAAATAGAAGCTATCTCACTATTTTAAGGGTATAAGTATGACGAAGTCCGAAGCATTGTGCTTGTGCAAAGCGAGGCATTGATTTGCAATGTTGAAAGACAGGAGGAAGTTATGGTGTTGTGACGCATCACGTATTTCTCATGTGACGGACTTCAGTATCGCATTGCACAAAAAGTTTCCCAGATTCCGGGTTGTCGTCAAATGACACCAGATTAAACATGGCTGAAGAAGTACATGATTGGGAATCTAACGCTGATTTCAAACAAGAAACCGGTTTAATAATGCAAAATATTGTGATCTAGCTGTTGCATGAGTTGACTGGTGTGGATCAGAAAGTTCACCCTTTTTCTTTAATTCAGGTTTTATGAACATGATGGATAGAAATTGAAAATCCATTAACTCAGTATTTTTACAGAAAAATATTTTCAAATAAAAAATTGAGAAAATACCAAAAGCCACGAAGGCGAGGTCGCTTTTAACAAGCGGCAATAAAAATGAACATGGAAAACCTTGCTTCAATTCACTTCAGAGGACATTGACAATACTGAAACAAAATGAGGTTTCGATACAACCTCCTCCCAACTGGACAATTCAGCAACTTTTTTGTAATTACAGTCACCTTTCGCAATTGAAACTGTGCGATCTTAACTATAATAGATCCAATCAAACGCAACTAGCAACAGCCAAACAGAAACTCTGCTTCAGCGGCAATTCTTTCAAAATTTTAAGGCGGCAAGATAGGAAAATTGTCCTTCAGATATCATGGCAACTTGATAAATATCAACAACGACCGGTAAACTGATAGACGGGCAAGTCTAATTTGAGCTTGGCTGTTTACGTTCCATATGTAAACTTCAAAGAATTAGATGGAATAATTATCTGAACTTTCTCTCAAATTACTCGTTTTCTAAAGAAGAGTGACTTTTATAGGTCTGAATAAGCAACTAAAACATTGTTTTCGTTGTAAATAATTCATCAGTTTCATTGGTTTTGTCATATATCAACAGTATGAATGGATTTGAAATTTTACAATGCGATCGTTCACATAAGAAACCGGCATAGTAACTCAATTTCTTATCTAGTTGGAGTAATGATGCAGCTTGAGGTTATTACCACTTTCAAATCCATTTACATGATTCCGAGAGTCACTTCCTTTCCCAAACCGAAAATTGGTTCCTTGGTAGTTGAGTTTGTCTGCCCACTCAGAGAGTGTGTCTACGATATTTCATCTCAGATACTTCTTAGTTTACTATGAGACGGGAACGACATCTTTCACATTGAGAAATAAACATTTTCAAAGGCATCGACCAAGTAAAAAAAACAAGATCCATCCTCCCCTTAGGATTCTCAAAAACCAACAAACCAACAATACAGAGACCGACGGGCGGGCCTAACATTGGCCGATGCCTACCAAAACAATCCCGCTTTAAATGGTCGCTTTTTGTCAAAGTAAGATTTTATTTTCAATATCAAATCCCCCAATTGGAAATAAAAATTCGATGCATTTATGGGAATTTAGGGTTACTTCTCAAGTTCAAAACCACAACAAACCGAAGTTACTGTAAAATGGCCGACTCACCTGAGGGTACGATCGCCAAGTGAAGTGGAATTGGTTAATGTTTGTCGACAACGGCGCAAGTAAGTTGTATAACGAATCGGTTCGTTGAAGAACTTCGCCATTGCGGATGAAGTAGATATCAGAACCAAAGTCAAGATCTGTGTAAAAAGATGATGAAACGATATCAAATCACGTGCTGCTGGACTGCAAAACAATTCGTCTGATCTTATTCACATTTCAAAATTCAACAATTTATTCTGAAATCATCATAAGAAGGAAAAATAAGTTTAAATGACTTACTTAAACTTGAAAGCGTTTGATCTCTGGTCATGAACAAGTCTAGTCCACCTAACACGTATATTTTCGCGAACAAAGTCCAGCACATCCATACTCCTGTGAACTTGACAGATAACACACGGCCCATCGTGCGGAGAGCTTCGCCCTTCCCGACAGATCAGAGTACGTTTACTGCCAATTTATTCACCAATATACTTCAATTTATCAAGCAAAGGAAAACAACATCAAAACATATCCATTTTCTGCATTAAAGTGAGCATCTTGCGTGTACAAACGTGCAATAACAGAGTATACTTTATCATACATCCGTTCTCTTCTACTACGCAAAGTTCATTTATGAAAACAGACGAATAAATTTAGTTGGCGGGTCATGCTGCTACGTCATGACATTTCTATTGTTAAGCATTGCATGAATAATTATGCATAAATTATCTACTATGTATGAAATCTTCCTTACAACTTTGCATAAATTTTCGAATTTGTGAATGAATGCTCCTCCGTTCTTCAGAAGAAACACAAAATCGAACCTTGAAAGAATAAGAAATTGCTCTAAAACAGAACATGCAATACAGGCAAAAGCACAGAAGAACAAGCCCAAGTGCTTTCACAAAACCGTAATGTCTGGAGAAATATGATTCACCGCACAATGTTTAAACAACTCTACGGACAGTGGCGGAAATTGAGATTTTGAATTGGGGGGGGGGGGGGCAAGAGCAGTTAATTATCCGAGGGTAAGGGGCGTGGTCTTCCCAAAAAGTTCAGTCACGCCCTTTTACTGCCATTCCCTTGAGTGACCACGCCAAGTTTGTGACCAGGCCCTTTTGGAAATACTTTAAAAACAATCCTTTGTGAAAAATTCCAATGCTTCAACTCTTAGAAGGAATTATTAACAATTACCCTACATCAAAAACCTAATGCTAAGGAAATCCTAAGAAATTTATGGGTCTACCCACAACCAGTTGTTTTTTTTCCAATGTAGAAGAATCCATGTCCTTTGTTCGAGGTCTTTTATTGCAAACCTTTACATAAATAGAAACCGTATCAGGTATTGAATCAGATTTCTCTCTCCACTTCCCAGATCAAAATATCCGACTAATATGAAAGTTTTTCGAGTCATATCGAATTGCCCCCCCCCCTCTCCCACAATTTCCGCCTCCGAGACGGAATGTGTCGAAGATGATGGAAAGCATTGAAAAACATAGTGTATATGGATTGGAACGGTAAAAGGATATGAATTTTGACAATTATGTGAAATGGGCCATAAAATCAGGGAGATTGTGATATTTAAAGATATTTAAAACAAAACCCGCCGAAGTCATATTGAATTCGTAAAAAAACAATTTGCGAAGAGGGGGGGGGGGTGCGTCTCACGGGTGTCAACAATAAACCAATTACTACTATTCGCCTGCGATTCGTATCATTCACTTCTTTACAAAGAAATTAAATGCAAAAGGTTGAAATTTCGTCATATTGCCTGCGAGATAAATTATTATCATTATTACTACCATTATCATACCTCACCTAACTTTTTATTTTTCTTCATATATATTTACATATTGTTTACTGATAAAGACGCAAGTCGAAATTGCTTAAAATTGCGTCGAATTGCCTGTTTTATGTATCTATGTCACTAGGCCCGTTCTTGCGAAGGGGTTTCTGTGATTGTACCGCCTTGCGAAATGCCTTGCATCAATTTTACGAAAAATTTGTGGCTTTTAGACATATCTTTTCTTTTCAACAAGCAGTGGTATAGGGGTACAAAACAAGTGGTGCTCTAGAAGGCTGTGCTGAAAAATTCATTGAGGAACAATACGATGATATAAAAATATGCATTATTTTTCTAATTTGTAGGGGGCTCAGCCTTTTTGAGAAAAACCCTAGAGGTATTTTGCCCATTTCTTTAATGGATTGTTATCTACCTCAGTTGTAAACTGAATAATATTGTATACTTAGCATTAAATTTTATTTTATAAACTTTTAGCGCCGGTATATTTAGTGCCAAATTACCGCTTACTTTGGGGATGGGTAAATTGACACACAACAGAATGAGAAAAAGGCACATTACTCCATACCATTGTGAAGTGAAATTCCATGCCCATCTTTTAGGAATTGTTAAATTCATCCAAAGTCAATCAATAAAATTATATAACAAGGGGGCTCATTCCTCAATTAGATTGCCTAGCGAGAGAAGAGGTTTACCCTATTTCCAAGCGTTTAATATTTTAGTATCCGTCTTTTAATTCTGTATAGTGGAGTTCAAATAATATAAACTGAAACTGAAATGAATTCCCCAAGCCCCTGAAAACCAACTGCCTCAAACTAATGTGAGCCCTGGGGGGGGGGGGAGCTTACACTCAACAAGACAGTAGCCCCATTGATCTGCTGTGTATGTGTTTAATGAACTGGCCGTTGTCCGATCGACTAAAGTCCGCATTTCCAAACACCTGCAAGTTGCTGAAGCCAGACAAATACAGTGAAGCGTCGTAAGGATGTAGATCGATTTTTGATTAGCTGATATTCTCTGGTTCAAATTATGGATTCAATATGACGACAATGCTGTCAATACAAAAGAAGATAGAAGATCTCTCAGCTAGTGCCGATTCAGACAATCCCCCCTATGCACATACAGAAAGCAGGTGGTTTGCTTCGTGCATGACTCACATGACCAGGTGGCAAGCAGCTCTTGCAAATTCGAATTCTCTATGACTTCAAAATACAGCATTGAGGCAATTGCATGTTAAGCTTGTTTGTGTAAGCAAGTGGATATCATCTCTGATAACACTGTACTGATGTCCCCTACTGGCAGAGTAATTATGAATGGTTGAATGCAAAATGTAAAGCAATAACCTCAAGGTTTTATCAATGAAAAAATGAATGAGTAGTGGAAAAGGTAGTAAACACATCGTAAGGACACTTAAAAGAAATTAGTATTGAGTATAAAGATTAACCAACAGTAAGAGCTCCTTCTAATTACTTTGATAAGAAAGACCATTTTCTGGCGGGAAGATGATTGTTGATTTGCAACAAATGCTGTTTTTACGAGGCTTAGTTATTAAGTATGTCTTCCATGGAGCCCTTTCACAACAGTCCAAGCCTTGAACCTCATTTGACATCCATCTAGCCATAAAATTAGGTCCTTCACTTTCAAATTGAAAGGCAGACCTTCATAAGTACATATCAATTGCATATGCTGCTTTCGATTAAACCTTCCCCCTCTTCCGTGTATCTGCCATTAATATACCTAACTCTAGCCACTAGTACCTACTCAAGTCCTATTTTCTTTTTCCAAACGAAACCCAAGTTTAAAAAAATCGTGCCAGGAGCATTTCAATGTATTCTTTGCTAAAAAATAGAGTAGGTTTGCTGTGGGTGGTAAAGTATACTTAGTTGCTCCACACCGGCCTTTTCCTGTCAGATGCAGTGAGACCGCGAATTCACCTGACTCTAAGCTTAAGTACCTGTCCAAGAGGGCTTTGAGAGCTACATATAAAGTAAGATCGAAAGAGGTTTGTTTCGGTTCTCAAAGAAGGATTAGGCCCTTAACAATTTGTATAAAAATCATTCCTAAGCAACACGGGATGCTTAACATGTATACGGAACTACGCAACTGTTAGTATCAAGTACGTGTTTACTAGATATTACCAGCAGACCGCAACATCTTGTTACTTATTTTATAAATGAATCAAATTATAGTTGAGCGAAGTATGCAAGGATTCTCATTCCTCGAATGCCCACAATGTCTGGAGATTGAAAAGGATAATACTGTACTGAACATTCCATTGAGTTGATTCGTTGCCCTTAAAAGGAATCTTAAATCTGTTTAACTACGAATTTCAGCCATGCCATCCAGGCTTTTATTGGATTCAGTCATAATGTGTTATCTTATTCGCAGCAAGCCTCTTGCATGAAGGTTTTGTTTACGCTTTGCGTCCTTCAATGAAGTTTGTAGTAAGATCTTGATACAACCCGACCAGTAATTTAGGCGTTAAAGGAAATTTGCTTGAAATTCTAATACCTATATGTGTTCTTTATTCTCCGGAATTTAAGGCATTTATAGAATAGAACCGTTTAAAGCATTCGTGCTGTCTAAAGAAAAGTGAAAATTATTCTGCATATTGGGAGACCCTCCTAGGGGTGAAACTTAACTATGGGTGATTGGAAAAATTGTGCTGCAGTAGAGCACGATAGGGCGGATATCCCATAATACCATTTAGAGCAGTTAATTAATTCAACGAGAAAATGACTGATTTTAGTAAAGAAAGCTGTAAGAAAGTTTACGTACTGAACCCTGTGATTCCTATGTCCTCACACTATCTTTCGAGTGAAATATTTGAGTGGAGGGGGGGGGGGGTCCCAAAGGCTTTACACAGGCAGAGCCGAAGTCGACTCTTGATGGCAATGTCAGAACCGAAGTGCTTACAAGGCGGACAGCTGCTAACAACAGCAGTGGGGGCAAAACAGTTAAGTCTAAGCCAGCTTAAGAATCAGCTAAAGTCAAGAATTTAAATTCAAGTAAGAACATGATGAAAATGATGTACAATTTATTTTACTTCAAACACATTTATAATGAATGTTACGAAGGGGATTGAATAAAATGCACATTTTTTGAGAGTCGTATTAGCGGGCAGTTCTGTTATAAAGTTGCCGAAAACCATACCCCAGTATCATTTACATCACATTCAATGCTGCCGTGCACAATAATTTGTCTTATGTTTTAATCATAGATGCTGGAAGCATTGAAGGGCGCAGGGGGGCAGACATTCTTTGAAGGGCACATGACCAAAAAATACATCCTGAATAATTGTAGAAAATCAAACAAAACTTGTGTCTTATTGATGTAATGCTATGGTAGACATGCTCTCAATACCTAACAGACATGAGCTGGCAGTCGACTAATCTGAATTTTACGAAATGTTGCAAGGCGCGACTTCAGTGGAAAAAATCCTTTCTGTCCATTCAAATGTCCATTCCAAGACAATTTTCGCTTTGTTCTAATTGATTGTTGAAATGAATTTATAGAATTGAGCAGCTGCCCCCCCACTTGCCCCCTCTTCCGGCATCGCTGGTTTTAATTAATATAGCAATCAAGCAAGTAAGCAAGGAAAGCATTTACAAGGTTAAAGCTGCCTGGCAGCTATACAGATGGTGTAACAAATTGAGCACAAACTGGGAGATCATATCAGCCCAATGTTTCGGAAACAATCCAGCTGATATGTACAAAAATATTACGTAAGCTACGAATTGTTCCTATCAATGTGCAACTTTGCTTTGATAAATTGTTACCTTAAAAATTCACTGTATGTGACAATGATGTTTAGCAATACCTCCACATACGTCCGCACTTTATGAAGCAATTAGTGTACCATTCATTACTTTCTCCTTCATGCTCACTTATTTCACTATTTGTTTTTCTTTCCTAACAACATTCCTACGCAACCAACTGCTTATGTCAAGGTCCTTGTTTAGGACTATATTTTTCATAAATTACTCAGCAACTCTTTCTCTCCTACGTTATTATGGTGTAACAAAGTAAAATCGGAGAACATATGTATCAGCAAAAATTATTGATAAAATACAGAGGTTTTTAAAGATGGAGGATAAAATGCAACGAAACAATTTTCTTGTGTATACAGTGACAGCTTCACAAAATCGACGAATAAGTCTCTGGTCTACAAGATCGGAAAGATCGTGGATATTCTATTTCGATGGACTACGTACACAACGTCTCAGCCCGGAACTATTGAGCAGAACGAAATCTCTAGGTTCTCAGTAACAGCGGGGAAAACAATTTCAGAAAACTTTGAGATGCAATTTTGAGATGCAATTTGAGGCCAGCCTCAGTAACCCACTTAATCATCATACAAACACATGTAACATTTCAAATTTTTGCAAAAGAATTAAAGTGAAACTAGCACTAACTGATTAAAGTGACGATGACGGAACGTACTGCTTGATCACACCATCTTTTAGGAAATCGTCGATTTCAGACGTTTGGAAGCCTTCCTCACGTAGCACATTCACTGTATGCTCTCCTAATTTGGGCTGTTCTCTCATGTCTTCCCGCCCTGGGGTCCTGACAAGCTTTGGAGCTGGCTTGGGTTCTGATAATTCATTTCCATCAATATTTCCACGCATAAATGCACCCCTAGCAATGTTATGTGGATCTTTTGTTGCCTCGTCTAAGCTTAAAACTGGTGCAAAGCATGCATCTTTTGATTCGAAAATCTTCACCCATTCACCCTGGGTTTTTGACTTGAACACATCAGAGAAATGAGTGCGCATCTTTGGCCATGATGAAATATCATGCCCAGTTGGAAACTCATCCTTCAATCCGAGGCCTATGGAATAAAAAGCAGAGCATACAAAACATGGTTGATAAGTGCCTCACTGCGAAGGGAGAGCGAGCAATTGCACATTATGATGTTCACAATATGGTAACCAAATAGGGCATCAGGTGCAATTTTCACAAATTTTTGTCAAAATCTGTATTTGTATAATAATGCTGAGGTGCTAAATGGGGCAAGAACGCTTGCGTAGCACACACGGGCACAAACGCCCGCAAAAGCTCTCAGCAGGCCTAGCTGGGCAAATGGACATGGTATGGTATGTTCCTTTTCAAGGTCAATGGCTTCGATTCTATCAGATACTTTCATCAGGAGTACTTTTGCGGCCACCCCTATATGCGAAATTTGAAGCCTTTTTCAGCTGGATGTCAGCACAGAAAAAGGCTTCCGCGTAAGAGACTGATGCTGGTTAGGCATAGTAAGTCAATCGAGGCCCCTAGGCCTAGATCGAGGAACCTCGTTTTGACGACAAGAACATAAAATACAAAGACGCGTAGATGAGATTTAAATTATCTTTATATTTTGCAAATAATCAAAGAAAGTTGCAGCAAATTAACTCTTTCTACTGTACCACACTTATGGCCATTACGTCAAAAGTAACATAATACCATGGGTTGAATCATTTCATAAGCTTTAGTTTAGCCGGGTCCGAACAGAACAAAAAGTTGTTTACTCTGAAAGGCGTACTTGCCGAGGCGTGCAATGCAAAGGGAAGTCATTCTAAACCTGAAAGTCAACATAAGATAGTGCTTTGAACATTTGAATATTTAACAAATTTGGGTCATGTTTTGGCCATTCTCGTGAATTAATTAACTTCTCGTCCATTTAATAAGAATTAAAAGTATCGGTTAGTGGAAGTTGGCTAAGAGATGATTCAGCAACTATTTATCTGCGGGGTTAATGCGTGAAAAGAATCGGTACACGATGAAGGTCAGACACATTTTGAGGGTGGGTAAAAGTTAAATAAAAGGATATATGTTATACCCCAGGGCATGTAACTGCTGATGCAATACGCAAGAAAATAACGAAGATATTTCAAAAGAGCGTTTGTACCGAAGATTTTGAAAGAATTACAGTAATTCCATTTATATGTTTCGTCATTATGGGATTGGGTACATGTGATGCTTTCGCTTAAAATAACCGAAAGACTTAAAAGGGCAATGACAAACATGCTGTGTCTGACCCCTGTTGCACAAATAATGAGCCCATCTGGTTCGTGGCAATAATATTTGGAAAGGGGTGGGTGATCAGATAAAAAATGCTACAAAAGTTATATATAATGTAAGTTTAAATTGAGCATGTTGCAGGCCATCATAAAGCGTGCAAGGCCTATATGATCACAAGAGTTTGATGCTCAGCCAAGTTGCGTCTGCAAGCAGGCTAGATGTATATCTACTTCGAACCAAGGAAAGACCTAGAAAAGCAATCCTCTATGTCTATAACATCACAAATGTGCATTTTAAGAAGGGTGACATTACCCAAGGTGTCTGAATGAAGGTTTCATTTGACAGTAATAACACAAAAGCCCTAACGTCCCTAAACTTGGGGTGGGTTTTGGGGGCGTGTTCGAAGATTGTAACTCCCGTCATCCCTAAAATGAGAATTAATGCACTATATTTTCAGCTCTGATAGACATTTATTTTGTCTTGAAATAAGAAATTATCCTAAAACATTAATCTGATAAAACAAGTGAGACAAAACATCCAAAAATATTTTCATTAACCCAAGATTTCAAGCATGCTGCGTGCGAAAAACTTCATTATTGCAGTGCATTACATTTTAGAAAACCAGGACCATTGATAACCGATGAAAGCGTCAGAAGTGCAGTTGCTAAAGCATTATGCAAATAGCTCGCGAGGTCAGTCTTGTTTTGACCAATAACGTGAAGAAGCTACATAGGCTGAAAAACAAATGTATCCTCTTACAAAACAACAGCGCAAAAACTTGTTGTGTGGTACAAAAATAGGTGTCATATACTAGCCTCTCTAGCGCTTTATGTCAGCCTTGACACAAACTACAGTGTGTTGTTACAAGAGCGAAATGCATAACAGCTGGGTTTGGCGTAAAAGAAAGCCATCTTTTACATGTTTTATTTTTTGCCAAAACATGGACTTGTAGCATGTCCATCCGCCCTGAGAACAGGAAGTCAAGAACTTAGCGTAAGGGGGTGAGGGTTATCTCTCCCCCGTATCATTAGGCAAAACTGAGCAAATCCAGAGTTAGGTTTTCAAGGCAAATGACTGAAAATCTTGGTAAATTATTGATTATTGTTCATTATAAATTGTTTGCTCATTCGGTAAATCATAACTGAGTTAATAAATCCTTATTGACCAAGAAAAGCTTTATGGTGACAGCAAGCGTACAAGGAAAAACCAAAATCATAACTGAGTTAATAAATCCTTATTGACCAAGAAAAGCTTTATGGTGACAGCAAGCGTACAAGAAAAAAACCACTGTTGCTCTGGCAAAATGTGACATGGGGCAACGACTGTCAGGAAAGTTCTGCCCGATAATTTAGAAAAACAGGCGTGGTCATCTCTGGGTGCTCTAGTGCGGCCATGGTAGAAGTCAACGTTACAGTTTTGTCGAACATTTATGCATTCAAACGCTTCTTGTTTTTTAGAAGAACTAAATGATGTTCAATAAATCGATGTTTCATTCAAATTAAAGTTTATATTTCTTTCTTCTTATTACTGTAAACCCCTTGTCGTTCCACGATGATGATGATGACGATGATGATGACGATGATAATGACGATGATGATGACGATGATGATGACGATGATGATGACGGTAATGATGACGGTGATAATGACGATGATGATGACGGTGATGATGACGGTGATGATGACGGTGATGATGACGATGATGATGACGGTGATGATGACGATGATGATGACGATGATGATGACGGTGATGATGACGGTGATGATGACGATGATGATGACGGTGATGATGACGGTGATGATGACGGTGATGATGACGATGATGATGAAGAACATGTTCAGATGGGAAGATGTATGATGCATTGAAGAGGAGATGGGATTCGAAATTCTGTGACAAGGGGGGAGAATAGTGTGGTGGTAGAGTAAATGATTATGATGATGATGATAATGATAATTATGATTATGATGATAATAATGATTGATGATGATGATGATGATGATGATGATAATGATGATGATGGTGATGATTATGATGGTTGTGGAGATATTGCCTATTAAAGCATTTAGGGCTAACAATTATCTTAAAATATTCTGGCAAAGATAAATTTAATCTGCGCTTGGGAAATGTTCTTTTTATACGATTTGCAACAATGAATGCTGCTAGCATATGGTCAAAAAGACATAGAGTAGCGTGGGAATATTTGAAGTCGAATAAGGTCACAAGTAGATGCTTTATGAGAAAAAAGCTTTCACGATCATTATGATCATTTAGTCGACATCACTACTTTACAAGTAATTCACGAACCCTTTTTACTTGCCCCACGCAATCTTTGCTGCCAAATGGTTAACTGGTTAAGAAATCTTGAATACTGAATCAAAACCAAAATTCTTTATAAAAACCAATAGCAATAGCAATTTTAAAATTTTGATGAAGCTACAAGGAGTAACGAAGCAAGAAGCAAGGCTTTCGCTATCTGCCGCGCGCAAGGAAATTGCTAGAACAAAATTGATGCCAAAGACGGTAAGCCATACTTTTGATGCCGAAAAATTTTGAAATTGTATAATTTGCTGACAAAATACGTGAAGAAAGCAAATAACTTTTTTCCAGAGGGATGTCACACCCCTAACGCCCCCCCCTCTTGTAAGGGTCCTGCAACTAAACAATATGTTGTTTTTGCCAAATAATAATCTGAAGTTTGTGATATCTGAAAATACCGGATTTTAATGTTTCAAAATTTCTCTTAATTAACGATAGCATGCCTTGAACAAGAGTTAAATGGACATTTTGTTGAGATATTTAGCAATTAAATATATCCAAAGTCTGCGAAAATGAGCTATAAGCGGTATAAAACTTTGTTATGTAGAGAGTTCAGCAAACCTACTTACAACATCAGTCAATAAATGGAAGGGGTCGGGCAGCTAATCAAAAAGCTGATCGTATATACAATAGATCAACAGGGACACATCTGTTGTTTCCAATATTAACTTTATTCCTTTTTTTAATGAATATAAAAATTGTGTCAATTTTCTTCGATTTTTTTGGAAAATAACTTAATATTGAATGTTTATATCAAACTACACAATTTGGTGTCAAAACTATGCCAATTCCAGCCATTAACAGGTAAACTTGCATCGTGCACCCCCTGACACTTGAGACCAGGACTAAGATGGTTGAGTCATTTTAGTTTGAAATCTCGTAGATTTTAAGCGACCCGAAGGGTGCGATATCGTTACGCTTGTGAATATCCTAAAGTATGGATAGGTTATTATGAGAAACAGGAAAATCACAGCAACTAGGAAAGAGTTACTAGTTAAGGTGGGGCAACTAACAGACCTTTTAAAAAACATTTTAGGCACAGGATATATGTTTCAAGGTATTAGAGAGTACAAAGCGGCCATTGCTGAAGAATTATAAGCTAATTACGTCATTATTGATATTGATAGAGCATGGTTATACCTTCAATTAGGTGTTTGTAAAACTGAGGTTCTAATGCTCCAACTGAAACAAACTTCCCATCTTTTGTTTCATAGGTATCGTAAAATGGTGCGCCACTGTCAAGTACATTCGTGCCCCTCTCTCCCATCCAAAGGAACATGTCTTTACTTCGATGCAAGAAACTGCTGAGATAAGAAACACCTTCAACCTGCAATAGAGAACAGCCATAAAAGTACTCGACATACACTGCCGGGAAATTTAGGACATCCCAAAACGTATGGAAGGCACATATAGGAGGGGGCATCATGTCTCACAAAAGAGCGGTCTATATAAACTGGTAGAGGGTGATTACTCTTTACCAGAAACCATCTGAGTTTGCGCGCAGGTCACAGAAAAAGCAGTGAAGAGACAAAATTTATCCCTATTTGATTACCATAGAGATCCTGAGACCCCGGGGTTACTCTTGGCTTCCCAATTGCATTCCCCCACTGATTGTTTCAAAAAGTTTCGATCCCCTGACTTTTAAGGGACCTTATGTCTATCATGTTTTGTAATAACATTCTTTGGCTTGTTCTGTACTAGTACCCCTAAATATTTGTTACAATCTTGCAAATTATTCCAACACCCCCGCCTTTTCCGTTCCCTCCCCAGCATTTCGATCATACCAGCACAGCACAGAAACCTACCATTTATGTTGCCAGAGATGCACCAAAATCACAAAGTACCAACCCAGAGTAGTCTACTTCTAGGTATTTGTAACCCATTCCGGAATTCTTCCCTTCGGCGAATTGGGAAATCACGGAATTGGTGTCAAAAATGAGGAAATTGTTTCCAGCCTGTTGTTATTGCTATTGTGGTTGTTGTTGTTGCTTATGTTGTTGTTGAAGGTTAAATAGTTTATGTCATATACTGTATGTTTCTGTTTCTTGTAACATATAAGGTTTGGTAATTTACTTGACTAATAACTATTATGCATCACGGGTGACTGTCATTATACACACAAAATTAAGGAAACTAAAATAGTCGGTCTAGAACATTAAGCATTCCTTTCAGTCCACATTTCTGGATTTTTCATTAGCATAAGTACAGGAAATGCCACAAAGAAAGGTAATTCAACTTGATTTTCTACAAAAAGGCCTTAACTACTCCTAATAAGAACAAATTCTTCTAATTAGAAGTTCTCCAAATCCATTCAGGAAGAATATATTTTAATCACGCCAATATCGATGAATGGAGGAAATCGTAAAGTAAAACGTGTTTTATCTGGCATGGGTTCGCAATCCCCTCATGCCCCAAACATGACAGACGTATAGTCATGCCTGGTTCAAGTTTTCAAATCTCGTCAACTGTTCAAAATTGTATAAAAAGCTTTTTAAAGAAAATCCAATAGAAATATCTTTTCAAATAATATGCTTTGAAAATTTTCGTTGAGCCTCAATTTTTGTTGAAATTTTGAGCCTAATGTATGTTTAGGAGCCAGGTATATGAGAGCTTGCAACCGGGGAATTTAGACTGGCTATCCAGAAGAAATGTGCAAATTATTTTATGAGAGATTCAGCCCGAGTTAAAGACCAGAGAAAAGGGTCAAGTTTCTAGAGCCTCAGACTTGGGTGCTTACATTTGACAATGAGAGTTGACCCACTGGGCCCGAGATTAAAACAACTTCCGCATTCGCTCCAAAATGCAATATGGTAATGTAGATTTGTCAAAAATCTATAGTAGGGCTAGGCCCTGTGATATTTCGTTTCTTAGCTACAAACTGTCTTCCAAATTGATCGCAAAAAGCTTGGAACTTTCTAACCTTTTATTAAAACGGTAGCAATGTGTTCAAAATGGCGTTTTCCAAAATCTGATTGGCGGGGCCAGAACCCTATCGTCATCTCACCCCCACCCCCATTCCACTTTCCAGAGGCTTGCACCGCCGCTGGGTGCAACATGCATGCCCCAAGATTATGCGGATCCAGCTCAGTTTAATTCTAGCTCTGGACTTCAGTTGCAAGGACTCCGATGAGGGAAAAATGTTTGGTCTAAATTCGTTAAAATTTCCTCTATTATCAATCAATTGTTCAGGTACACACGTGTTACTCAAAGTGCACTTGCATAAAAGTGCACATGCATAAATCCTTGTTCCAGGCTGAAAACTGCCTGTAATTGTACGGGGTTGGTAGTCCTGGGTAGCTCAAAGAGGGCTCGAATGTCGTTTTGTAAAGAAAGCCAAGTTTCATTCCGTTTAACCACCTGGGCTAAAAATTTAATACAGTTAGTGTACTTGAGTGATGTTCCTAGAGTGTTCTTAAGCGGACAGAGGGTGAATTCCCTGAGGCACTGATGAAGCAATACACATCCGAAAGTTTCCAGTGTCGCGAGGTTAAACACATTCAAACAGAATATTGAATATTATCTTTCACAGATACTTAATCATATTTTACAGTCAATTATCGTAAAATCACTATCGAAGATTAAGCATTTTTGGAGGTTGAAAATTGTGAGAAACCTCAGTTAAATAAAGATGTTGATGAAGTTCAGTCAGGCTATTATTCATAATTCATTCTTACATTCAAGCAGCTTGCAGGCGGGGATTGTATTTATAATTTTGCGGCCATGATTAGGTGAAGAGTAGGGTGAAATGTTATTATTTAATAAACCCTTGTATGCAATATAAAGTTGATGCAAAACTACCCCGGTTTATTTGTTCATCAAATTCATTATTATCACTCTTACATACAGTGTTGGTATTTTGCCAGCTAAATACGCATGATTAGCAAATTATCGGTTAATCGGAAGATCAGTAGAAAATATGTAAATGTAGATTTTCTTTAAACCTGCATCAAAGCTAGGAAGAATTCCGTGCCAAGATTGGAAACCGTAAGTAAGCGTATTGAAATACATGGAAACTGAAAGTACCCCACCCAGGATATCCCTTGACTGTTACGCAAGTTAATCAAATTTGGACAGTTGCAGCTTAACCCTTTCACCCCTGGAAGGGCCATATGGCCCAATGACAAACACCAGGATAGATAAGGGGTTAAGTACAAAGTATTGTAAATGTTCTAATGACAGTTTTCTGTAATAGTTTACCGTTCCACCTAAGTTATTTGAATACGCTACCCCCTGAAAAGCGTAGAATTATATAGGTTTTAACAGTTAACTGAAAATAAATCCGGATGCGAAAGGGTTAACGGCTTTATGATTTATGAATCGCGTTAAAAAAATAATTGCCGACACAAATAAACGTCTTTTGGCGTGAGATTATTTTAAAAATAATAGTTTGCCATTTGCAGACTTATTCTTTTTTTCCCTCTCCAGATGTCCATCTCCCATGATTTTAGGACGTCGACTTAAAGTTTTCTTTTCGGCAAGATATCTTCAAAACATCCTCAACGCTTTGGGCCAGCAACTAGAAACTCGTCTAACCCGATAAGAAGGCATCATATGCTTTGAATTGACCTTTTGCGTTTATGCGTGAATAGAAATGAAAAGAGTACAGCCAATGGTTCAAAACAAATGGTGCAGCAATGCGAAGGAAAAAGACGCTTGTGACCAGGATATCAGAAACTCCCGGGTCTTAACACAAAGTCTTTTTTTAATGAGTAAATGTGGAAAAATCCGATGAAAATGTCTAGAAGTATAAATACGGTCTCATTCTAAACATTTAAGAATGCATGAATGAAAATGAAAGCAAAATTGAATATGAAAGCAGTGAAATTATAGAAGAGAGGTAACGAGTGTCATAATTCAACGATCACTTCATCAATGCAGGTCTGGTAAAAAAATCGAGGTTAAATCTGAAGAAGTGAGTCTATAAGTTGGAAATTTAGATCCTTTATAGGACGTATAAAATCCCAGCAAAAGCATAAAACGATGGACTAAGTTTCCCACCTTTTTTCAAAACAGGACACCAATCTGGCATGAATGATAATATCATATGATAATATATAATAATTAGAACAATCTTTGCTCTACATGTTGTAAATATTCTATGATCACGTCTTAGTATTCTAAACAAAAAACGATTTGTCATCCACGAATCATTTTGCCAAATATTCAATGAGAAGCTTGATGTTTTGCATCTGACGCTTTTTTTGTATTCAACAATAAAGATAAAAAAAACAAGGTTTCTACCTGCTAAAATAAGCCCTTTTCCAAATAAGTCATTAGAATGACTGGTGAAAGTTTGAATCCTAACTCAAAGAATAAGCGAGAGAATACGGTATTTCCAAGATGAACACGTGTGGTTCGCATGATGGCCAATCAAACCTCGATGGAAAGAATTTAAGAAAAAAGAAGAGTCACAAAAGGCATTCATCAAGGCTCATGTTCAGGGCCTCTCTTATCTCTTCAGTTTATGCCGATGATGTGGGTACTTTCTTAAATGATGAACCCCTTTTACAATGGTTAAAAGAAGGAAATAAACGACGTCATCCACTAACAAAACAACCTGAAACTAAATGCTTAGGTGTGCGTGCGTGTTTCTTGGCAACTGCAAACAGCTAAAGAAACCCAGTGTAACTGGTAATTCAAACTCACTAAGAACATGAAGTAAGAGATTGATAAAAATCAAATTATCAACCCTTAACTACGGATGGAGGTCTTTTCTAGAGCTGAAAAAAGCCTGAAAGCGGCCGTTAACTAATATCAAAAAAGCTTACAATGATGAGGGGGTGGGGAGGGGGTTGGGTCCTTGAAGCCCCCATAGTGGCTGGCACTGGAATGCACATGTTGCAAAACCCTTGCGAGCTCAAAGCGAGATCAAAGGCTACTTTGAAAGCGAGGTATGAAGTGAAAGTGCAAGGTAATAGAAAAACAGGAACATGAAACCAATAGGTTTCGAAAACAATAATGTCAAAATGTCAAAACCATTTTCTTTGAGGCAAATCTTGTTAAAGAGGATAATCAAAATTCTCTAGATGTTGCTGGTCGACATCGATTATTAACCCGGTCCTAGCCAGTCGGGGGTTTTGATGGCAAAGTGGGGGGGGGGAAGAGCAAACGTTCCAAGAGATGTCAAGCGTCCTGTGGTTTGTAAGTGAGAAATTTTTTGGACCTCGCAGATTTCTGTTACCTTGGACCAACCCTACTGACTACGCTACTGATTGCAACAACAACTTGCTGCAACATTTCTTCCTCGCAAAATTTCTTTCGTATCTCAATCAAATCACACAGTTTTCCGACAACGAGCTGCAAAAACCATTTACAATTGGTGGTTTATTCGCAAGGACAGTTGCGCAAGTGATTACGTCACAGATCATCTCCAGAAAAAAGTTCGAGCTGCGAGTAAATCGAAATAATTTCACAGCTACTTACAAAAGGGATAGAAAGTAACTTCCCACATTGATTCATAAAAAAATTGAGAAGGTGAATACTTAAGGTAATTAATGATTTAAATGAGAAACCCAAGTGACAAAATGGGTTTTGCCGAAGAGACACACGAGTTCGTACCTTACGACTCCCAATTTCTACAACAAAATGACTGTTCCCAAGGCAACAACATGATTGCAGAGCACGGAAGGGAAAGTTTTTGAACAAAATTCGGAGAAAATAATGTTAACTCGAGGAATAAAGTCAGAAACGTGCTTTCAGCATGGCAGATACCCGTTCAATAACAAATACAAAGGGGATGTGGAGCACTGGAATTTCCGTTATTTAAGCAGTTTCCTCAGGGTTACCAGCTGTCGAAGCGTAATATTTCCTGCCCCTGACACTTTTACTAATCTAAAGTCTGGGTGAAGTTCTGACCCAGCAAAAATTATCTGGCGAATTGGATTGCCTGTGGAAGGCGACAATGACTAAGTTGTGTGTGACATTCAAAAGGATACAGCTATCATTAAGACCAAACAAGCAATATTGGATCTAATAAAATAAATCATTGAAAAAGGTTTACCCTGAAAAGATTAATTCAGAAAATAAAAAGGATAATCCTAGGAAAGAAAAGATGCTGGCTTGTTTGAACTTTGATAAAAGAGACTTATAATGTGCCGATCGGTCAAAGGATAGAGTAAATCTAAAAATACAAGAGATCCTTCTAAATACGATTTCAGAACAGAGGCAAAGACATGTAAAGCACCCATGGAGGTATAAAATATAGCCCTGATACGGGCATAGGGTTTGTCGGCGAATTCTCTAGACATTTCTAGGGTATCAATTCGACCAAAAAATGGTAGCAGAAGTTCACCTTTTCATCAATAATAACATTGGTTTACAGAATCACCAGCAGTTGTCAGTGTGTTTACAAAATGCGACTTGTTCATTTACCACATATCCCGACTATATTTTACTGCATTGAATATCAGTTCATATAAGTTCATTCTTTTCATTCATATCAGTAAATTGCATTTTCTCTCATTGCATTTTATTTGTGGCATGGTTCGTTTTTGCTTATATCACCATTCTATGGTGTGTCAAGAAAGTTTAGGTACTGAACTCATTGCAAACTCTCATAGAAAACATCTACTTTTTAGGGAAAAGCATACTCATATTCAGGGAACGCGGAGCGATCTAAAAGTGGCGGGGAGGGGGGCTAAAATCCGGTGAAGGGAGAAGAGTAGGCTTGCCCCAGAAAAATCAAAATTCCCAGTGCAAGTAAAAAGAAGCAGACCGCGTGAAATATTTGAATGATAAAAAATATATATATTTTGAAAATAACGAAGCTTGCTTACAGTTTTTGGCTGTCCTAATTTAACGAATCTCCCAAAATTGAGGTGCCTGTTGTCTTTAGTGCAAGTGCATTGACTTAACACTATTGATCAAAGGCGAAAACATTTCAAATCTTTGAAAAAACTTTTTCCTAGTTTTGCAAAAAAGAAGGATATAGCCGCCCCCAGCCTCCCCTGCTCTGCGGTGCCTGATATTTCCGCATTTTTGCAGATTTCTCTGTCGAAGTTGACATACAATGGGCATAAATGGTAAGAGTTTTTTATATATACTGTTGGTCAATGCAGCAAGATTTTACAATTTTCGCAATATCTTTTGCATCAAATAGCAACAAATCATCAGCAACAATCATGTCGTATTATGGGGATTCTTTGGTTATACCTTTTAGGAAGAGGCATTTAAATCCTTGTTGCTTCTCTTCAAGTGTATGTTGGTATATGAAAATGTGGCAATCTTTAGACGGGAAAGGAAAAATTGGCCATTAGCTCTTAAAGCAATATTAATGTAATATTTAAGCAGAGTTGAGAACAGTTCTTAAAGCACAACTTCATTCAATCTTTCTCAAGGGCTTTTGATCTAAAGTTGCTTCTATCTTTTACCTTAGATCTACGAAGGGTACCTACTAAGATCTAGTACTGAGTACATCGTTTAAGCTTTAGCAACAAAAATCCATTTCATTTTACGTAATATGTCTAGGTCAATTCATTGAACTGAATTGTATAAGTTAATTAAAGAGAACACGCATATATTACCCTCGAAAGATATATGCTAATTAATGCAAATGCGTAATATTATTAGGAAGCGACATATCGTGACTCGCAAAAGCACCACTTCAAATCTCAGCGACCAGCCTTCTCTTAGCTAGCTTAATAACACGAGAGCGCAGAAGGGAATGACGTGTCACGCGAGTTCATTTGCAAAATATCGCTCTATTTTTGTCACGTTATGCATGTTCAGCTTGCAGCTGCTGCAGTAATCAATGAAAATAGCATGAAAACAAGCCATGAATGGATTTACTACGATTTACAACGCTGATTGCTAATCTAGGATAATCTTTGCCGCAGAAACTAAGTACATTCGAAGAACATTGATCACACAACGTGAATTTAGAGGCCTTTAAAACGTGCCGAGACTCAGTATTATAAATCCAGTCTTCTTTGAATAGCCTTAGGTAGATTTTTTGGGTGAGCTGACTTCATATCAACAATGTCAACAAATCAATGTGCAGTCAGGGACGCTAATGAAGAGCTGCAGGGGCATTACACGCCCACAATAATTGCACCACTCAGACTCAGCTACTATTTGATTGCGATAAAATCGCTCCCGATCTGACTCAGAAAGCGAATCATAGAATTATTAGCTTTATAGTAATTATATAAGTATTTTAAGGAGGAATAGTCATACTGCTCCAAATAATTGAGACAGCGCATTTGGTATTTATTGGCAACCACTGCTGGGAAAAACTCTATCCTTCTAACGCACACCCCTTTAAACAAATATGCATTCGCACCCCTGCGTGCAGTGCATTCCAATCTTAACAGCGACAACTGAACATCCAGCTTCACACCCACAAAACAATTTCTCTTCTTGCTTTTAACAGGCCCAGGGAAAAACTTCCTGGAGATTTTGTGTTGCTGGATCCGATCCAAAAACTGGTTAAGTGTTGCTTATTATGTAATCTTCTAGTAAGATGTACAGATCGTAACTTCATGCTCTTTTTTAAGATGGTGACAACATTTGAGCCGGACCAACCGCCTTTATCCTGGCAAACATTTTCGGGAAAAACGCCCTGTGGTGTCTTGATTCGCCCTAACATGACCCTTAGAAGGCATGCCCAGTAAACCTATCAATACTAGCAGTAGAATTATTGGCAAACAATGCATTTACAGCCAATCCAAAATTTTCGAAATTTTTCCGAGACCAAGCCAAAATACGATCGACACAAGCCTACTTTTTTCGGCAATCACGTTTCCAAGGAAAAGTTTCTAGGAACGACCATAGAGATAGAGACCATAAAGGTCATTGAAAAAATGGATCAAACACTTCTCTATAGAAAATTAAAGAAGAACCTTCAAAATAAAAAACGTTTTCACCTACGGCACAGTCACAGGAAATAAATGGTAGTTAGATCTGTGCTACAGTTGCAAACTGCTAAGGCCCATTTTGGCATAGCATTTCGCAAAGCCAGTTTTAAAAACCTTTCTCTTGGTTCATGGAGACGTCGCATGTTGACATGGTAATGGTGTCTGCGAATCTCATAAAAACATTAGACGCATTTTTCAGGAATTCATGACGCATCTTAGATGAAACATTTCTTTTAAAGGGAATGGTCAACTAGACAATGGGGGTCAAAATAGTGTCTTTAAACAAGGTCAACCCACGGCGAGCCATTAAATTGGCCTGAACCAGTCTACGTGTCTCACATTCCTACACGTCTTTCTAGTTACCCTCAAAGACTGGCACGAAGACTTTGCTGGATAGCCGAAGTCAGTCTGAAATTGGGTTTTAAGTTATTTTGAACTAAGGCGAATTTCTGATACGGTTGATTAAATAAGAAACAGCATAACGATCTCGTGCCTGTGGAAGGGAACTCAATGCCTGCAGCATTTTGATCTTAGTTTAACCAGACTTCCTGCTTTGCTGCTTATCTCCATGTCTGCACATGAGTCATCATGCGATCTGGTACCTACCTTGTTTGCAATTCCACATGGTACTGCAATTGGTTTGCAATACAAAAGGCCACGACAGCAATACAAACCAGAACTGAATTATTTTGAATATTATACAGAGAAACAGAAATAAGGCAAAATTGTGATGAAAAGCTGAACAAATTGAGTGCATTCGGTTTCTTGACTGGTGCGAGAGCCGGTGTATAGCGTTATCACTCATTAGGTGGCCTATTACCCCTAACTCGGTTTCCGAAGCCAATGGTATCATTCCATTATTACCCCGCCAGTCTAGAAAACTAGGGGGGAGGGGGTTCTTCTGTCGTGCCATTGGACCTATTCTAAACCAACACGGAAAGATCAGGGAAGTGACTAGTTTTCAATTGGACATGGGATGTGGTCTATTCATCGTATGCAATTCCATGGGATGTGGTCCATTTATGTTATCCATGGTTAACAATCATGACACAACATCAAGATAAGCTGAAGAGGTGAAATACAACGACAAATGGAGCAGGGGACAGCGGGGGGAATGGCCCATCCTGCCTATAGAGAACACTTTGCAATTTTTCACATTATTTGCCCTTTTGCCCTAGATGGCAACAGGCGTTCCCAGTGACGTCTCATATTATTTAGAAAACGATATTTTTAGCTGAAAACCTTAGAATTAAACGCCCACTTTATTTTGATCACAAAAGCTTTTCCTTACGTAAAATCAAAGATGTATTCGACGAATGAGGAACTTTGAAATGACGCGAAGAAGAAAGAAAACCATTTTTGTGAAGATAAATTGACCAAGGGTACTGTGACGTAATATAATAGATTAGCGGTTAAATTGAATTCAAAAATAACAAGAAACAAAAGATGAATTAGCTGATCTATGGGCGAAATATTTAACTGTCATAAAGAGCCTCTTTTATAAGGATATCTTGACCCTTCACCAGTGACTATTATTCACTGTTTTCTGTCGTCAATGACCAATCCAAACTCAACCGAAGTGTCCCTGGGGGCATAGGACAGACCATTCGACAATGAGCTTACGACTTTGTGGTATGGCAAAGAGTGCTTGCTGTAGGCCAGTTTGTTAAGGAAAAACTCATTATTTATGGTTCTGGACGTTCAAGTAAGTCGTAAAAGGTATTAGGATAGCATTTGCTATGATGCTGCCAAAACATTGCATCAATTCATGCCTGAAAGTTCTTTCAAAACTGCGACTATAAAAAGAACGCCTCAGTTTGCTTCAGCGATGGCTTCCTTCCATGCAATGGCAGCGTTAAAAGGCGCTAAAGTATGATGCCTCTTGATTGTTTTAGCCTCCCTCTTTTTAAACGATAATGCCGAAACTGAACCCACATCGTCCATATTATTGAAGATGATGGTAAAAAGGTATTAGAGAAGCGAGAGAAAGGAACAGCCTACCAAATGAGAAATCGTCTATGGTCCAATGACGTTCTTTGAACGTTTTAAGGAAATAGTAACGGTTCTTAACCTTACTATCTTTAGCATTTTAAAGTACAATGCAGTTTTTGAAGAACAACCATTTCTACAAAACTAAGTTTCGAGTTTCTTTCTCGCCAGCTAACAATAGCTGTTTTTCTAAGGAAATACTGAAGCAATACAAGGTGACATACTTTTCGGTTGGGCGAAATTAATACTTAAAGTCTTTAACCTCTTGAGGAGCCAAGTAATACTTTCTTATAGACCACATTAATGTAATAAAAGTGATGATAAATCTTCCTATCAAAAACAAGTTGAAAAATTTCTCGTAGAATTAGGTGTATCCACCAGTAAAACCGCGTGTGTCCAATTCCAGATAGGTACATAAACAAGGTTATTGTAAAAACCGACGGGGAATTCCTATATTTAATCTCCTTATTGCTAGGCAATAGAAATGAGGATTATAAAGACCAAATAGAAGACATTGAAATGAAGAAATACGAATAAAATGACCTAGTCATAAGTAAATCGTATCTGTAAAATTCTATATTTCAAGCGCATTCCGCAAGCAACTGCACATTGTATTTCTGGGGTGCGATTGGGAAAGACTAGATATTCCACCTTAAAAATTTATACAGTAGGCTGGACGTACACGGATTCTTGCATCGTCTGGGATTTCGTGCGGGATGAACCATTATTGTAAAATGTCAACCGTTATTGTAAAATGGTATTGAAAATTGTTACCGTTCAAAAACGACCATCCACTGCAAATTTCGTTTATTGTTTACAAATAGCACGTTATAAGTAAAAGGACTTCAAGTCTGTCTAGATAATCCTGCTAGCTATTGTGACAACTTGAACTTAAAATTCAACATTGAGAAGAGTATGACGATGGTCTTTAATCCAGGATCCAGGAACCTCAATAGCCGTAAATTCTATCTTAACAACAATGAATTAGAACCAGTCAAGGACTTTAATTACTTTGGGGAGGATATTTCAATGAATGGTTCTTTCTTTAAAGCAATTGAAAATCTTGAGTATAAGCGAACAAAGCAATGTTCCTTCTAATTCATACTCAATTTAAATTTGAAATGGCTGCTCTACAATCAGTTAGCCCCTTTTCGATTTTGATTAAACCAATTTCGCTCTATGGTAGTGAAATATTGGGTTCTCTTTCTACCCACCAACTGGTTATAAACAATGATGCCACATGACTTGGAAATAACATTCCTACCTCTAATATAGAAAAATCTCAGCTTAAATTTTGTAAGCAGATCCTTAAACAAAACTGCCTTTCTCTTGCTGTCTTAGGAGAACCTGGGCCGGCCGTCACCAATTACACTTTCAGGCTTCATCACATTGATAAAATTTTTGCACAGGTTAACCAAAATGGATGAAAAATACCATGATTATAAAGCTTTTAGAGCAGCGGAAAAACTCGTTAGAGGACTTATCTTATTGGTATGCTACAGTCAAAAATCTTTTAAAGTAAATAGGTTTCACAGATTTATAGGAGCCCCATCCCGATATAGTACAAACAAAAATCATGCACTATGTCAATTTCTACTTCCAACAATTTTGGGAAAATGAACCCCAAACTGCTGACAAGGATAGTATGCGTAATATAAAACTGCGATCTTATCGGTTAGGACGAGCGTAAGGTTGAACCCTATACAATCTGCAGTGTTAATTGGAAAATTGCTTCCCCGCTACCCCCATAAACGCCATTGCAAAGTGCTGGTTGCATTTCATTAATCAATTCATTCATTCATTCATTCCTTCGTTCGTTCGTTCGTTCGTTCGTTCGTTCGTTCGTTCGTTCGTTCGTTCGTTCGTTCGTTCGTTCGTTCGTTCGTTCGTTCGTGCATTCATTTATTCATTCATTTTTAATCAGTTAAAAAATCATATGATTGAGTTATCAATTGTATATATCTATATAAAATTACTTTCGAAACTGTCCTGTACAAAGAAAGAGATAAAGCCTAAAATAGGATAACAAAGTAAAAGTAGTTAGGATTAAGGGGAAAGTCGGCAGGAAAAAAGTGTTCCTTTACATTAGGACATTAGGGAGTCTTCCAAACAGGATTTAATTTCCTTAAATCTTTTTTTTAATTTTAATTGTGCGTCTAGGCTATTTAATAGAATCGCCCTTCAAAATTGGCCACGTGTTTGCAGAATGGCACCCTTAGATTGCATGCTGCAAAGAACGTACCTTGCCTCCCTGTGCTCTCATTCAGTCGCTCAAATGGAGAGTCAACAGAATCAAGTTCTTTATTCAAACGTTTCCATTCAGAAATTTCAAGAAGCCTGGTTTCATTCACGAGACAAATTCTGTGTGTAAATACAAAGCAATTTGCCATTGTCTTAATACTTCTTCGGAATTGAATGACCCGAAAAAGAATATTTAATAAGTTTCTGTTTATTCAACAAAATTTCTAATTTGCTAGGTCCTGCTTAATTCTACAGGCCGGAGACCGAATTTCGTGATAACAAAATAGATTAGCGTTGAATATTAGATGTACACCTGCAAAACAGCAGATGAGCTTGAGGGCATTGTCACGTGGTTAAATTGTTTATGAATGAAACCTGTAGCTTGATGAATAATGTAACAGAAAGCTGGATAGAGTATGAGATTATTTTGGCATAAACGAATAGTTGATTGGTTTAGGGCGTGCATTTTCTCTTATTTGGTAGGCTACTGATACAATGATAACTTTAAGGATAAACCGAAGGTTGCTAGGAGGCAAAATGTAGACAGACATAAGACATTGCAGTTTTTAACGTTTGGAGAGACGAAATTCCTCAGAAAATGGAGACCTCTTATAAGTGCTACATTAATAATCAGGAATTGCATTATGAAATGGGCAAAGGGAGGTAAAATCATTTTAAACACGGTTGGACAATTTTCAATGTAAATTTGACTTACTTGGTTTACGGTCGAGCATTGGCTAGACATAAAAGCCATTAGCCATTTAGCTTAGCTAATGTTGAGAAAGGAACATTGTTTGATAAATCACATGTTCTATTTGAGGAGAAATAAACAGAAACATAACAAACCATGGAGCAATCAACCACTTGTCCTTTTCCAGAAACTGATCTTTCAAATAAAGCTAGCAGAATTCCAATTACACAGGTTAATGATCCACCAGCAAAATCTGCAAGGAGGTTTATTGGAAATAGTGGTTTTTCTCCCTTTCGCCCAATCATTGATAGCACTCCAGACAATGCCAGGTAGTTAATGTCATGCCCTGCTTTCTGGGCCATTGGACCATCCTGACCAAAACCTGAAGAGGTAAAAATGATTTGATTAGGAATAGCCTTCTGCAAAAAATTCTTGCAGCAGAGACAAGAGTGAGCAAACCCTGCCCTTAGAAAAAGCCAGTTTGATTCACTAAACTTCTGAAAGATTTTCCTTTATCCCCCACCCTGAAGCTGTGCATTGCTCGAGTTAACTATACAATGACATAGATTTGGTCTGAAGCTGGCACGTAGCTATTACCGTCAGCACATAATACTCAAAATATAGGAATATTGTAGTCAAGCTTCATAGTTAACTCTTTAAAGGATGCCTTTCAAAGAACGGTGGTTTTCAAGAGGCCCTCCGTTTCCCAAAAATTAATTGCAATAATACTAACTAGAAAGCTATTAAGCAAATTAAACCATAAAAGCTTATTTACAACATTTTAAATTCTATGTAGAACCATTTAAAAAATACCTATTTAAAGCAAAAGAAAAAACAGTTTATATAAATGTTTACTCAAAGCTATAAAGGGAGGTTCCTTGCTTAGACTTGGCTGTTAGGCCATAGTTTTGCAGACCTATTTAAGAGAAACACCTTTGTCCATTAGTTGAAGAGAAACACCTTTTTCAACGATGGTCCCAGGTCCATCTCTGTACTACGCAGGCTTTTTAGTGAGCATGTCGAATTACGGATAGAAAGGTCACGCAAATATTGTCGAGCCATCGCGTTCAAGGCCTTGAAGACCATTGTCTAAGATTCACTAGACACTAGTTCATCAATAGTCTTTCATCATATCCTTTCGATGAGAGGTATGCGTAAAGACATCGAAGCTGCTATTTGTTATCGTCCTAGCAGCACGGCTTTGACGTTTTCGCATCTGCTTCATTTCAGTCAAACCGTCGCAGCCCCAAACTTAACAGTAGCAACGAAAGCAAAGTAGACATAAATTAGCTTGTACATGGATTTTGTGTATATAGCTATTTCATACTAGCCTACTGTAAATAATTTGATTACATTCCATCACATTACCAAACGAGGCCAATCAATCACCGTGTAGGATGTCTGCAGAGGGCTCCACTTGTTTCCTAAAACCAACTGCTCTGAAGACTTTGGTAGAAACTGCGTAAGTGAAGTGAGATCAAGATGTTTTTTGCTTTCAACATATCGAGCTCATTATTGCGCATTTTCAATTTCAAAACCTAAGTCTTGATTTTTGAGAGAGCTGTGTTTCTGTTTGGTACAAATAAACATGGGATGGGTATTTTTTCGCAACATTCAAGTAAAGTTTGTTGCCTTGAAGCAAAGATACGAGTTTCCTGAGGCCCTTGTTAAAGCCTCATTCAGCCAGGTCAAATCACATGACTTGTAGAACGAAATTGGTAACATCAGCATATATGTAAAACGATAGAATCTTGTAGAGCATGTAGAAGATCATTGATGTAGATGACAAAGAGAAGTAAACAAAGTAATGATCATTGCGGAACCCAAACTTCTCTATTCCCAAGTGTAGAATCAATATCGTTAGCCCTACAGAACTGTTTACAGCCAGAGAGGTACAATTGAAATCAAGAGAGTTCATGCTAATGTACAACGTAAAGCTCAAATGGTTTACAGCATTGAAGGCCTTTTTCAGGTCAATAAACACGACTCCCACAAGCCTACAAAAAAACATGCCAGTGCACCAGTAGTTAGTACTCTTAAATAAGCACGTTGCTATCTTATTAGGAGCAAAAAGCCAGTTTGGCTAGGCGAAAGGTGACCGCTTTCATTCATGAACTGATACAGATAGTCTGTTGTTAGCTTTTCAAAGAGCCTTTAGACAGAACAAAGACGGATATCGACTTTATCACCTTCTTTGAAAATTGGAGTAACTCTAGCAACTTTCCATCACTCTGGGAAACGACTTGTTTCGCAAATGTATCCCTGATCTCTTGTTCTTCTAAGGTAATGACTAGAAACGCAGTATTCCGTTTATCAACTTCATAATCACAGTCACTAAACAGATTTCGGTGTGTAAGGAAATTACTTTATTACGAGCCTGTTTATAAATATTTATCAGGACTTGAGAATTTCTTTTAACTGCGGCCCTTTTCAGTCTTACTTTTAGAAGGCTTGATCACGATTCAAACTTTGAGGAGGCCTTACCAGATCATTAGTAGGAACGCCAGGACGATATGCGCATTTAACGAAGTTTTTTATTATATACAGAAACACCACCAACATTGCACGTCTGATTCAAACACTTTTGATGATAGCCAGCCACATTAGTTTACGCCTTTAGGTAGCTAGGATAAAGCTTAATTTCATAACGACCTGAGATCAGCATCTCAAGGCCCTTCGTAAATAACTGAACTCCAACGAGGTTTCTTTAAACAGTATTGATATTCAAGGATGCAATCGCAAAGGGTCCTTATACATTGATATACAGGGGGCATCTCTTCAACAAAACGTGCCACAAAAGCAAATTAAAATGATACCTTATCTGAGAAACACAAAGTGAGGGCAAAATGTATCCAGTTTAAGAGGCGTCCTTGAGAACTTTGCAGCTAATAGGAACACCTGATGACAACGGGACAAAGATCGAATAAAGACGTATCTTTCAAGGTTAGGATAAGATCTTTGCATACGTCCTCTTCAAAACCACTTTATTCTATTTTCAAAGTTTGGATCATGATGCAAAGTTGGAACTGACACCAAACACCACACTGTTCTAAAATATCTTGCTTAAAAATGATCTTTTCTAAAGCACCACAACTCTAATCATTTTGGCCAAAACATGAACTAAAATACGAAGATGACAATTGCATAAAACCGCAACGGACTCTACTTTGAGCCGTATCTGTAAGCAAGGATATATATGCTGATTATGTTTGTCCAACATTCATCTACTTCAAAACACTTCGATGTTTGTCTTGATGGGATTACGCAAATGTTACATAAACATCTGTGGTTCCTCAATCTACACAGCAAAGTTTTAAATGGAGCTTTATATCGTGGCGAACTGAGGCCTTCCGTTGGATAGCTCATATCGAATTTTCCATCATATCCTACAATTCTATGTGTTTTACTTTCCGCTTTTTCTTGTAATTTGTATTTATATTTCCTTGCATTGTTTTTCCAAAAATATTAACAGCTAACCTTTTTGAATTTTATTATTGCGTTATATTGCGTTGTAAATAAAAGTTAAGGTTCATTTTTGGGCTCAACAAGGCAGACGAGGTTCACAGAGCTGTTGCTATTTTGTTTTGATGATGGATGACACAGGCGTACTAAATTCTATATGCAAATTAAGGTAGAACAAGGTAAGGGTGAAGGAGATTTAATTTCATGACATTCTTTGAACTTTCCAATGCCCTTTCTTTGATTGCGTAGTTCTGATATCTGATATTCAAGTGGCATCAGCATTACACCAAAAGTAGTATCATCAAATTGAATCTAAAGATAAAGATGTTATGGGAGGATATCAAAGGCTGGAAATAATAGCCTAAGTGCTTTGGAATAAGGAAAGCTCCAAAGGTAACTTAAACAAAGAGAAAACAATGAACAATACAGTACAGAAATAGAACTATGTTACAAATTGAAGCAATTCCATTGAAAGAAGAAAGGGATAATATTGATTGAACACACAGCCTGAGATCTCTATTCAACCACCACATCTTCTAGTCATTTACATTCCACAAAGGAATAAGTGGGAAAATATCTATCAACAGACAAAGAAGTTACTCAGTTATCATGGAAATTTCATTACAAGTAAACAAGTAAACAAATAGATAACAAACACATGTTAAATGTGGCAAAATCCTTGTCTTGATATTAGTAAAATCGCACAACAAATTTCTAAAATACTGAACATCTACCTGAATAAAACTGATCTGTGACAAAAACGCAGTACCTTACTTTGAAAAAAAATGTAGAAAATGAACGAGATTGTTTTGTTGTCAAATAGCTGGTCTTTGAAGGTTATTGGGGAGGGTGCCAATTTTGTCTCTCATTATTGTTTGTTCCACGGTTTTACACAATGATAGAAAAAAGGCTGTCAGCCGCTCATTTTTAGAAGCAACAACTTAAGATCATTATCTGATTAGCTCAAAACCTGTTAACTACTTTCCATGCATTCTTAGAATAGCTTTTGTTCTATTGGTCATGTCCTGGAAAATTTTAAAAATCTGTTCCCTTGCCTGTGGGAATAGGCTTGTATCATCAACATAGTGAAATTAGACTGCTGTTTATTCCACCTGGTTGAAAGATTATTTGTTCATACTAGACTACATAGATATTCGCAAGTGGTGGTCCCAAACAGCAGGGACTGTTTCTCTTCTTATGTAGATTTTGATTCTAAACTAGCTATTTAGCTTTGCTACCTTTTTGTTCAGTATCCAAACTTTTTACACTCTGAGGAGCATCTAAACCATGTTCCATTTTTGTATGCCATTTTTAAAGAAAACCAGCATCAATTGTGGATAGGAAAAAAACAACAATTGGTGAGTAAGATAGATGGATCTGGTGATATGGAAGGTGCAAAAGGAACACATAAGGGGAAGTTCCAATAAATTATCTAAATGGCGGATTGTTAAAAATGAGGATGGAAGACAAAAACATGTGATGAAACAAGGAAGGGTTCTCAATATTGTTTGGGTAAATTACAATGGCATAAAACTGGCCTTGTGGAATATGGTTTTTGAATTTGGCACCACTGTGTAAAGGGAAAAAGTAATTAGCATATATATTCATTGGTAAGGAAGATGCATAAAGTCCACTCTTGGAAATATGCTAACCAGAAATATTTGGCATAAACAACAGGCTAATTGGTAGTATAAATAATAAATATTTAAGTAACGACACAAATTGGTAGGAGCACAAAAGTTAGTGATATTGCATTTATATTTGACTTTGGGCAAACTGGGTTTCCTCCACAGTAAGGGGAAGTTGATATTTAGGTTTCGTCTTTTATTGTATGCAGCCTTTGACCATGAGGGGGGAAGGTGCATCTCAATACCACAATTGATTGCTCTTTTAGGACGATACCTAATTCAAGATTCACATAAAAATTTAAAAGTACGACCGTTTCTTATCTTAATTCTGAAAGGAGGAGGAAGAACTGCTTCCTTTCCCCATGCAGGCGCCTCTGATGCTCTAAAGTGTTTAAATGAAGGTAATCTTGTGGTTGTGGAAGGAAGCGCTTTTATAATATGCCTCAACTCAAGCTTGCGCATCTTTGTACTCCTACCTGTTAACCTTGCATAAATCAACTTTTCGTTTTCTTTGATAAGTTCTTTAGGGCCTAGCCCAAGTTTTTCCATAACAGTTGGTCGAAAAGGCTCGATCACAACATCAACATTCCTTGACAACTTCTTAATTATCTCTATTCCCTTCTGTTTCTTCAAATTAACTACTATCGACTTCTTCCCCCTTGCGAGCACATCTTGTGCAAAATGGTCTCCAAATCTATCCACGCGTGTAACAGAAGCACCAAAATCTGATAGAATCATGCCAGCCAGAGGCACTGGAGCCAATCCTGCAAACTCCAAGACTTTAATCTTGGTTAGGGGGCCATTCACTGACGCCGCCATTTTGGTTTTTTGCACTATGAACCTTGTGTTGTTGCTGTTGTAAAAAATTAAGAATTTTTGGTGATAAATTTTATTTATGGCAATACATCTTTTGCAAACAAATTTATAAAAAAGTTTTACACTTTAACCAGTGATTCAAAATTGATTACAGTTTGTACAATATGTAGCAATAAACAAATTCAAACAAAAAAATTACAAAATCTATGATTCATTATATAAAAAGAAGTCAGTTTCATTACCATCAATATAAATACGTTGCATGTGCAATTTTGCCCATCCTAATCTTGAATAATTCTTTCAAATATCGCGGGTGAGTTTGCTTTCTTTATTGCTATCAGATGGAGTGTTCCCAGTAGGGAGCCTTTGAATATAAGTGAATTGTTTCCAGATTTGCTTGGATTTCTTTTTGGCAGTTGCAACTAATTATTTGGTCAAAATTCACATTTTTCTTACTTTTTCAAAGCATTTCCGCATCAATGAAGAATTTTCTTGCGAAAAGAATGAAACAAATTAGAAAGGCGTGTTACAGGTTCCCAGAATAGTTCCCAGTTAAATTTTACTCATAAATAGTTTTATGCAATGGTGCCTTCGATTAATTTCAAAAATTTGTTATCGCCAATGCCAGCAGAAAACACTTGTAACCTGACAAGAAAATAACTTGCGTTCAGGGCCTACTGAAGTGTACTGCAGTCTATAAAAAGCGTTGAAAGTAAAATGACCATTGCCGCAAATGGTCAAAAAGACGCCCTTGCCGAATAAGCGCCCCATGAATTTTTGCAGTAAGCGCGCTACCGAAAATGCGCCCGCTTTAAATTTTGCAAAGCTGGGAAATAAATCATATAAAGCCAATTGAAATTCTGACTGAACAAGATATAAATCCTTTTGAAATTGACGAAAGCGCTAGTGCTGTGCCTGAGTTTCACACTGAAGATTCGGACAATTTTGATGAAGATTAGGAAGAAAGTTTAAATGTAATGTAATCCGAACAGTATTCTGTTCATCATTTTGTTAAAATTTGATTAAATAGATCACACTTTTTGAGTTATTTCTTTCAATTACGAGGGACAATTTTCAACCGCCTCTGGCGATTAATCGCTCCTGTCGAATTATCGCTTTGAGGTGTGGATCGAATTTTTGAATAAGCACCCCGGGCATTTTTGCATATGATTTAATATTTCTTGTTCAAGCTAGAGTAGAAGCAAGTTAAGTAATTCTATATTAATTTCGACCTTAAATTAGCAACTAGCTGGTGAACAAATCAACTTTCCTTTGTTTACTCTTTACACGCTTCTGGCCACAAAAACAGCCAAAGTGATTCCAAGATATTGTGATTTTCTTAGCACAGTCCTTTCGAACTTGCGTAATACAACTCTTTTGGGTAATTCTCGCCTACTGCCTACTACCCAAAGAATTTCTTAATTTTTGGGTTTCACCAGTGAATCTTAAGTAGGCAGTTACAAAACGGTTAATTACTTTTCAAATTAAAAAAAAAATGATTTTGGAACCAAATTTGCTGACTAATGCTTACTAGTTATTTCAATGCAATTCCACTGCAAATAGGAGATTGTTTTTATCAAATGAAAGCTTTAAAAACTCTTGAGATCCACAAAATACTATAAAGTTAAATCATATCGAAGCCAGGGTTATACCCAGTAAACTCGAGAAGATGCAGGTTGATGAAAACTATTCCTAGTATCAGTCAGACACGTGGCTGTTACCTTGGGTACAACCATGATACAGATCTCAACCAAACGTTTGGCTTATCAACCAATAAGCGAATAAATTTAAGTTAAATTCGACTGTGCACCCCTTACCAATGTTCTCCCTTGACGTCCCTGCTTACCGTCGACATGTTAGGATAACCCTGCATAGATAATCATTCAAGCAGAGTAAAATGAAAATAACAGAGCGAAGGAAAGATGACGAGCTTCTTTTCAATAAGATGATTATATGATTTTCAACAACACATATATTTTTATATGCAAGAATGCAATACAAGAAACCCGTCAAGGAGCGAAACGATTAAGATCTATATTAAATCAGCTACTGAATTGGGAAATATAAGAGTATGGCATCGGAAACTGATACAATATCTGGAAGGAACGAGAAACGGTTTAATCAGTCAGCAGCTACTCACAAGAACTATATATTGATACTAAAAAGGGGAGGGTGACGGTTGATGCTGTCTTACACATCATTACATCGAGAGAAACGTGATGCAAGGAGCGCAGCAATATTATGATAAGTGCACGCCACAAAGTTTCAAGGTAAGTTATTACATTCTGTAGGTTGATGAGTTTCAGATATTAGACCGTTGTGGTAGACTTTCTATACCAAGGCAATCAAAGTTATATTGCTAGTTTTGCAGCTCTGTCCAACAATCTTATAGAGCGCCATATTCAATTGTATTCGTTATTCTTTTCTTCTATTCTTTTTTTCTTTTTTAAACAAAGTACCGCAGACTCTAGAACCGAAGATATATTCTTGTGTAGGAGGGCATAATTCAAACCGTTTCTCTGTCCACTCTCGAAACATGATTAACAAACAACCTGAGATTACTTCGAGGAATGTTCACTATGGATTATTTGTGCCTTTAAGGATACAATCAATTACTCTAAGAAACGATGAATATTTGTTGGAATCGAATGTTCGTAGGTTTGTAGCTGTTTTTGGAGGTTCTTCACCAAATCAATGAAACCTTGCTGAGACTAGGTTTCCAAAACTAGATTTACAAAAACTGAGTGAAAAAATTCATAAAACTTATCCAAAAATGTTGAGCATTCTTGTACTAATTTTTTACTATTCAAATTCTCAGAACATATAAGAGTTGTCAGCTCCCATTTCATGAACAAAAGATACTACGGTATATAAATCTACGTAGAAAAAACTATGAAATCTGCATCATAAATTAAAAGAAGAATAGTTTTAGCAAAAAGTCTTGTTAAAAGCCATTTCCTTGCTAAGTCGAGTAATCTTCATTTACTCTCAGCTAAATGACACTGATCTCAAATTGTAGAAATATCCAAAAAAAATTTTGTACATAATTATGTTTAAAAAGGTGCACTAGAAAATCTTCCCCACAAATTTGACATTTTGATTTTAAATTGTTGTTAAACTTGTGACAACAAAATAAATAAAGGTAACATTATTATATAAGTTACCCCTTCAACGCTTTACGAAAAGGTATTAATTTTTGAATGCATCATTTTTTCCACCAAATTGGCTTCAAGGTCGTTTATTCATAACATCTGACATGTTATCTTAACTTTTAGTTATCTCTTATCATTTGAGCCTTTTTTTGAACAAATGGAGTTGTGCCTTATTTAATAAATGACAGTATCAAATTTGGAGTTTTTCTATTCCTATCTCTGCAAAGTTCAATTAAAGAATCCACTCTTACAATCGTATAGTTGACAGGGGGAGGAATGGATTGAAAAACCAACGAAGGTGAAACAGTCAGATTTTGCATGGAAATGGGAACTATTTGATATTCAATCAGCAACAGACTTCTGGAACAATGATTGTGATACTATACTACGATACAAAAAGGACAATAAAATGCGAAAAGTAGCTACGACTTTAATTATAATACAACTTACGATACAGAGTACTGTGCATTTGCACATCGAATACATTGTTCACCGTATATACTTTATAAATAGACTACAAAATCCGCTAATCTCAGACTACGTTTCTACAATATAAAAGATAGATAGAAATTTTCTAATATACAAAATTCCAATACAGAACGTACAACTAAAGGTCTCTGAATAGGCATCTACGCTATGAGTAAATTTTCTGATTGATCGCAGGTAGGTGTTCTTACTGGCAGCATTCACGTTTTTGAGGCGCAGATGGCAAGTGACATTCGTCAGCTACGTCTCACTTAGGCTCATTCATAACAACAATTTCCCAAATGAACTCAAGCACCACAGTAAATTAACACATGAAAAGAGACGCACCTGGGTATATTTGAAGCCGTAACTAAAATCGGCGTGCAAAACCTGCCATGATAGTCAAGTTACTGGTTCCTATGTTTTAAGATCCGCTGACATTTGTACCTTTGTAGTCGCTCTTTTAATATGCCTCCGAAAAGAAGCAAACATTACAAGAAACTGTTTATTGATACTTATGAAGTTGGCAAATATGGAGTTCAAAGGTATTGCAGGATGACGGGTCCTTAAAACGTGTCACCTTATTAATCTAGAAACATATATGTTATCAGTACATATCCGTTGTAAACTGTGGATAGATTAAAGGTGATTGGTTCTGTAAATTTCTTTTTCATTGAGAACTTGAGACTTTGAACAAATGTTGGATCATAATAAGCATTTTGCGATCATGGCAATTGTAACTAACTTCAAATAAGGCTGAAATCGATGGCTTTTTTTGATTAATTTTGATCCCGTATACAAGAAATAAAAAAAGACACTTCATAGAGATCTCTTGCAAGGGCCTCATTGTAAAAGAATGAGTCATTTAACTTTTTTACCGAGCGTGGAACATACAGAAGGAACACCAGTTAAGGAACAACTAAGTCATTGGAGGCTAACCAAGGCCAGCGATGGACGATCGGAACAACGTGCCCACCCCAAATAATGTAACACGGCTATCTGCATACTTCAACTATCTTGATAGCTGTTTTAGTTATCACGTCTGATATAAAATCAAAGAAGAATGACTGAATGTATTATTGGGCCTCACCAGAAAGTCATCTGCGACTCATTAAGAATAAGTCATCGTCTTTGAGCAATCACCTTATATTTCCCTTTTCACACGAGAAACAGCACCGCTTTCTATACGTTGTAAACTTGCAAAATCCAATTCTTAATATGATTGAGCAGTATGCACGCTTAAAAGTGTCCTTGCATATTGACTGTGCCTCTGTCGTAGTTGGAATCGTCGTCGGTAAAGTGGTTGGTTTGAGGGTAGTTCGTACAGTAGTTTTTACAATTCTGGTTGATATTTTGCTTCGAACCGTGGGACCTTTCTTGCGGAAGTGCTTTGTGAATGGTGCGGCTATTACAGTCTCTGCAGCAGCAAAGGCATCGGTCTTGCTGTTCCTTGCATTTTCATTCTCTGAAAAAGCAGAAACCTCTCCAGATCCCGAATTTTGGTTCTCGTATTCGACACTCAAATGGCTCGCCTCGACACCTTCCCTTACCTTGTATGAATCTGTAACTTCTTCTTTTCTTGCTGTTATCACAGATGCATTTAAGTCAACTTGTTTTGTTGGCAACGCTGTTTCTCCCTCATCAATCGAATTTTCACACGGGCGTACATGGCATATTACTGCTGAGTTCGGTCTCTTTTCCACTTGGCATCCTCGCCCGAACTGACCGTTCTTCAGCATGCAATTGATCTGCCTCGTTCTGATTCCTCTGCCACAGCTTCTTGAGCACTAAAAAGAAGTTTAATTTATTAGAATAACGTAGTGTCACAAGAATCATTCTTGAGTCTTTTTCTTATCAGTTAACATGTGAACTTAACATGAATGAGTCAAGATTTGTATGAGAGTAGGAGAGTATGATTATTTGAAAGGAATGCCAGGAACGCATTTAAAACAATAAGGCATATAGGAAGAATCAAAATAAAAATCATTTCAAAAGGATTCAAAAAACTACATAGCAATTTAAAAAGTTTAGAAATAGATCATCAAATTGACTTAATGGTTTTAAAGAGAATTGCTCAACAATAGAAAAATTTAGAGCAGCCATAGTGAACTCCATTATGAACTGATACTCTCGGGCGGCAGAAAATAAATCAAATTTACAGGTCATACAAAAACAGTATAGGGACGTTGATTTATTAGCCTTAAAGATTAGGAATGTCGTTTAACAAAGAACTGATGCTTGCTAAAATATGGTGTCCTAAATTGGCTGAACATAAGTCCTTATACTGACAAACAAATCATATCATAAATATTTGGAAGGTAGATACAACCATCATTTATAGAAAAAAAATTTCACGGTTAAATTTGATGGTATATTTTCAAAAAAATCTGCCTTGGTGAAAAAAACTGGGAAATTGCTGCCTTGGTTAAAAAAAAATTCTATAAAACTTTCTGCTTCGTCTTCTCCGAGACTGATGAATAAAGACCAAAATGGCACTCGATTGTGATCTGCATTTAAAAATATCTCTTGCATTGAATCATGGCAAGCAAGTGGTTTCAGCTGTGAGTTATCTGTTCTTGTCTTGGTTACAAAATTTCATGTAATCAGGAAGAATTCAAACGAGGCAGTTTCTTAAAACGAGGCAGACCTTACGTATTCGGTTTAAACTAGACCCAACAATGGCACTGGAGTAACAAAATAATGAGTCAGGGTACTTAGATAGATAATAACATAGATATTCTTGTTCTCGCCGTTTTGCATTGTTACTGTATTTAGTGTTCATCCAATCTCATAGCAAGAATATTTGGATCTGGCGAAAGGTCTATTATTGTAGCCCCAATCTATTTTTCGCTACTTGGATACACCCTCCTTTATCCACGTGGCCAAGTGCACTTAAAAAACATATATTATGTACAGTATGCTAATGACCAAAATTTAAGTGGAACGATGAGAAGAGTAAAAGAAAACAACGTACCTTACTCCATTCTGTTGCAAACCAATTTGGGCTACAAGGACCAGCATTACACGATTTCGTTACTTCCGGTTTGATTGACAGATCGCAATGGCTTTCTGTCACTTGTTGCATCGTTCCATTCACTTTGCTCAAACAAACCACCATGCGTGAATGTTGACCTATGCCACACTGACTTGAGCACTGAAATTCAAAGCGATAAGGTTTAAATTAGTGCTTTGAACCAAAAGCTTATCGGTATACCAATGCTTAATACCTTGAAAGCCCTTCTGTCTGTGGGAGTTCTGCCATTGGAAAACTATCCAGTAAGAGCTTCAAATAAATGACCTAGCACTGATCAACGAATCAAAACAATGGTCTCTTTAATTTGGTTAGAATTAAACATTTTGTGTAACTGTAGCACTGAATGGCATTCACAATAGTGGTCTCCAATTATATCATTTTGTGAGGTTATAAATTAGTTTGCATTAGCACTGACTATCTTTTTAAAATCGTCTGTAAAGAAATAGTACATCGATGAAAGGAGATGCCAGCAAATGGAATATGATGAAAAGGGTTCCCCATTTGTAAGAAAAGTGTGTCTACAGAGTACCACGCGATGCTTCATTCATAACTCAAGCAGCATTTAAAAACAACAGTCACCCAAAGCAAACTCAGTCCAAAATGCATTGTACACGGTTGAAAAAACTGTGGTTGAGCGATCATGATCATCTTTTTCCTGACCTAAACTTTAGATATGGGATAATATCTCTATCTAGCCTAGGTATTTTGCTCTTGCAAATACAAGCTTTTACGTTTGTACAGTTCTATAAGATAAATGCATTTTTTGACTTATGTCAGATCCAATTGCTCCGCCCCATGGCTTTGCTTTTAAAAGCCAAACAGGCAAAGCAATTTGGAAGAATCGCATCTAAATATACACATTTATTTATTTATTTATACGCTTGCTTATTGCTTAAACATGAAACCTCACTGGAGGGTAAACACAATAGTTTGTAGCTGCAAATTTTAAAATTGGCTGTGAATTTGGACCGATTTCGAGAGCTTTTAAGGTGTCTTATTAGTTTGTTCTGAAGATAAAAGAAACTTTGACTCACAAGAAGAGCTTCTTAGATGACGGGTACGTAGCTTTAAATTTTACTTACGTTCATAATTACAATAAAAAGTATTGTTCACTTTGTTCTTTAGAGAATAACAGTGGCGCCATCGTAACCTTAAATCAATTTATTGCGCTGCTTGGAAACAACGATCAGGCTCTTTAATTATCTAATTCTAAACATGAACTGTAGCTTAGTTTCTTGCCACCAAGGCCGTAATCAGGTCAATGTTTTGACTGCAATTAATCAAAATCATAAAATCAGGTGTCACCAACAGCGGAAATCCTCTAAGCTATTTTTCTATTATGCCTAATTTAATGAAAATAGATTTAGCCCTTGGGCGTAGTTTTAAACTCTATTCACTCGATGGTTTCTAGAGATCTTGATTTTAGATTAAGTTCATGAACTCTCCAAATCAAAATAAAACCTCTTTTTTATACTTTGTGCACTTATCAGCTGATCATCATTACCTATGTGAATGAATGCGATAAATTTCAAAATGCTAATAATATTGCAAAGACATAATTTATTATGCCGGAATACATAGTTGATTATGCATAATAAATGCGTACTTGTTGCATGAAGCTATTAATAGTTTCTGTCAGCGATTCGCTTGCATTTTCTTCCGATATTTTGAAATGAAAAATTGGTGAAGAGAAAGTCAGTGATTCTGGAGAATTAATACATGCATGCATGTTAATCATGTAACCATGGTATGCAATGGAGGGGTCTTATTCATTTGTTTTCGATTTACCTATTACTATAATATATCGTAGAGAGGGGCTTAGAAGAGGCAGGGAGCATATAGGGAGTTAAACGGTGCACATGAAAGAAAGCTCCATTTACCTGTGTCCAGTTAGATGCAAACCAAATGCCGTCACATTTCTTGACCATACATGGTCTTTTGGTTTTTGGTTTCAATTGGCCTTCACATAAAGATTCGGATAATGCAGAACCGTCCTTTCCAGCACAGAATGCCAAACGGCTTTCAAATCCTTCACCACAGAACTCTGAACACTGAGAAAAAGAAAAAATGGCAAGTCATTTAGTCCTGCCGGTTAAATTAACGAAATAATATTCAATTTGTATTCAATTTGCTTTCTCTGTAACTTCAATTCAAAGTGAAAAATGGCATGCGGTTGGCAAATTTGGAAATTATCTACTCTGGAGACAGATCGGGATCGTAGAGGAGCTACTCTGAGAAATTGAAAAAGCTACACACTGTTTCTCTTTTCACTAAACGCCTTCACTATGAAAACTTTACCTGACTCATACTGGTTTAATATCTAAGTATCAATATGAATTGCACGAATACTTGCATTGTACACTCCTTGTTTATTTGCTGATGGGATAAACAGCAACATAATCTATTTACCTTGCTCCATTCTCCAATAAACCACGATGCCTTGCATGGTCTAAGATTGCAAACTCTGTCACGTTCTGGTTTTCTTCGTTTATCACACAAGTGCTCATCAACAGTCCTATCTCCTTCAGTACAATATGATTTACGAGTCTGTACTCCTTTGTCACAACTTAGCGAGCACTAGAACAAGAGTCAGGTAATAAAATCAAAATTTCATTTCCGGTGACAAAATAACAGAAGCAAGTAATGCATTTGGTAAGATTCAAAATGTTATTATACTCGATGATGTCGAGGCAAAGAATCCTTACAATTGTTAAACTAAAAATGAATCAAGCTATTATAAGCATCAGCCCCTCCTCCTGACAAGTATTTAATCTTCGTTGAAGATTATAGGACCATATGGTTCCTCGAGGAATAAAGGTAACGTTACCAGAAAATTTGGAGATCTGACAGATGACATTCATGAAAGGCTAACACACAAAATTTAAGAATGATGAATTAAAACGAAAATATCATAAAAGAAATGAATAGTTGGGAAACGACGCAATATTATTACCACCGACAAAGTTTTCCTGACAATACCCTTATAAATCTCGATACTTTTCATGCAATGCAACCTCAATAGTCAAAAGCTCTGATCAGATCTACCTCTTCTACATTTGTGCAGAAAAACTTTAACCTAACAAGGCACATCTTACACCCTATATTCTTGAACTTCTCTTCAAAACTATAAACAATCATGTCTTGGTATTGGTAAACAATTCTCTATTTTTTTTACTTTAGCCAAATAATGCTGGTTAACAGAGAGCCGCGAAAATGTAATGCAGCTGTGGTGTTTCCTCACTACAGTTTTTACGGACAACTTCCAAATCATTATCAGGTTATTTAAAAGATTTTTCTATTAAAGGACAATGCACAGGTGCTCTGTACAGAATAAAAGGCACTTACAGCTGACCATGGCTCACTCTTCCAGGCATAGCAAGGCACATAGGGACATGGTTTTTGAATTGCTGGCCGAGGTCCACATTCGTAGAAAGGGGCATTTACTTCGACTTTTCCACGCTCTGTTAAAATCACTCTTGCACAACGGACGTCTCTTGTTTGGAAGCCACCATCACCACAGGTTTTGCTACAAGGCTTCCAAGGTAAAAGGATCCACCTTAAAAAACAGAAATATAGGAAAACGTAAATAAAAAGTGTATTCTTTTGTATTTATACGAGGAATGCATACAATAATTTGTTTCAGCTAGTCCGAAAAAAGCTAAAATCTTTTGACTAAAATGGCAAAAGAGAATGCCGAATGGAGGATGGCATACGTTACATTTCCTTGCAGCGTTGCACGGGGTTAACTGGCTGGGAGTAGAGATAAGGGTTTAAAAACATGGCCTATCGTCAACATCATAATGACTGCGATCGCTGTTTTCATTGGTCAACGCAACTTTTGTCATTGCAAGTGAATGAGAAAAGGATGAAGAGAAGGTATATAACTACTATAATAACAATTAATTCAGATTGGATCGTAAAACAATTCGTATTTTACAATACATATCCTTATGTTCTTCTTTAATCATGTTGCAGTGAAACTGTGATGGCTAATTACGCCTGGCACAAGTGTTTTATTCATGGTTATCAATAGAAGCTAGGATCATGGTAACATATTAAGGTTATTTTGGAAGCACTAGAACATTTTGAAGCGTATTGAAAACATCTATTTGGCATGCGGTTCAAGGCAACCCGAACAATCGCTAGCAATACCTGCCTAAATTTATAAACAGCACCAAACAGTTAATGTAAAGAGTGTAAAAGGTTTCATGTAACTTAATTAACGAAATATCACATTTGTATTATATCATATATATCATTATATTTGTTTCTTGTAAAAGAAATAGGGGAAAGGCTTGCAATTTTAGTGGAGCTGATGAAAATTACTTCTTTCCCCAAGAAAAACGGGAAAAGAAAATAAGAGACCTTCTTCTACACAAACATTAGTTCTTCTACTTGAAATTCAATTTTTTTTTAAATAAAAAATTCATCTGTTTTTCTTCTTACATTTTTTGCACACTTACCCTGCTTTGCATGCATGCAAATTACACATTCTCTTTTTCTGCGGGGGTTTCTTCAATGTGTGGCAGTACGAGCTTTTTACTATCTTCGTCCGTTTGCTTGGATATATAGCTACACATCGAATCAACAGAATTTGTTCACCTAAAAGATAGCAAAATGGATATGCGATGTGTTACCGTGGTAGGCATGACTGTACCGTTTACCACCCTTATTAAGGCTTAATTCATTGGCATTATTTACATCATCAACGTCAACAAGTCTCATTTGTGCCTTTTTGTGCCATTCTTCGGATCCAACTTTGTACCTACATGTTCTAGCACTTCGGCAACATTTAAGTCATTCGGCTTAAGGTAACAGAACAGGAAATCATTTGATTTAATGGCCTGCCTCTAATAAAGGAACGAAGGATCAATAGGCCGGAAGAAAACATACTCATCACGGACACCAAGGATCGTGCAGGTAGCCAGTTTTGTGACTTAATCCAAGACGGTTTCGCACGAAGCCCAAATTTTAAAAAACGCATCACACAATTTGGTCATATAATTTACATGTGTAAAGTAATATACCCTGCACACAGATTCTAAACTTTTGTGATTACTGGGTATCACACAATAAAAAATGGCGAAAGTTATCTTCACAGAGTAGTGCTTTTTAGCTTTCAAAATCTAGTATTACCTCCTCCACAGGGCTTAGTGCACTTTGTCCAACCAGCGACACTCCAGTGTAGAGTAGGCCTTGCCTTCCTGCCTCTGTTTCCAGGTGTTTTGCTACCTGAAACTGCAGCTGCCCGGTAAACCCCGCCTCGACGTTTTTCAAGGACATCTAACGTGTAGTTGAATGTAATATTTGGGGGTCCTTGCTGGTATAACAGCTGTAAGGAAAACGAATTGTGAATAGTGATTATATGCTCTGTGGCCGCAGCTTAGAACTTTGTCTACATCTAAAATAACTTGCTATCATTTAAAGAGGTGCTGCGGCAATAACCTTGATAACACAGCAAAGAAGCAAAGTAAAAAGAAATCGTAGACACTGGCAAACATGGTGGGCATCAAGCACTTATTCAGGCTCCTCAGAAACGAAAAAACTTTTAAGCAGATGAGACAATAGAATGTAGTGTGTATATGTCATAAGGTTTTGTCAAGGTCTTTGCAAACAAGGCATTCTCTCTTCAATCTAACAATGCTAACTAAGAAAGACTAAGAAAGAATTAAAAAAGTGCCTTGCTTAAAACCTGTTACATCAGAAAAAAGCTGCTATACGGGGCCACTTAAAACACCGATATTCTTGGTGCTTGAAATACGGTTCGAAAGATGTAATGAAGGATTGAAGGCAGGACATATGGTCAGGGGGCAGAAAAACTGGAGGGATGAAGGGATCAAAAGCAAAAGGAGCGATGGTGAGGAAGGAAAAAAGTTAAGAATCAATGAGAAAGAAAGGAGATTAATAGATACTTTTTGAAACTTATCAAAAAGTACATAGAGACAAAAAATACGTAAATACGTAAATCTTTCAAGAACAGAACATAAGATCCAATTCTATTCCAAAGAGGCCGTCCACGTAATACTATTAAAACAGACATACCACTATTTGTAGTTCCTTTTTTATGGGTCCAGCAGCAGTCAATATTTCCACACTGCCAGGTCCTTTTCCAAGGCGATATTTGATCGTGGTTCCGGCTGCCTTAACATCTTTTTTTAGAGCGATGCTCCATCGGCCGTTCACCAGATATTCATCACCAACTTTAAGGGCTGAAATATCAATAATCCAATTCAACTTTTATCCAATATGTAACGATATCAATATTATGAATAGTTCAGTGGCGAGATTATTTTCCATAGGAAGCCAATCCTGGCTCCATCAGTCAGTTAGCTCTGCTAATGATTGTTAACCAAGGATAACATCATGAATAAAATGTTACACATTGAATTAAACTTGAAATAAATTATTTTATTAAAGATTCGGCACATTCTGAGTATTTAAGGTCTCTTTTTCTTAGATTTTAACCCCGATAATAACAAACACTCTTCCGACAACACCAGTTCCAATTTAAATCCTAGAATTTCACTTACCCATAACAATAATGGTAGCAATATTCTAAATTACCATTAAAACGAAAAGAAGTAAAAAGTCACAGAAAAAAAAAATTCGGAAAAGGTTAAAATAGTCAAGGGGCTGCTAGGAGGAATGAAAAATGAAACAGAGGATATATAAAACCGAACATAAAAATGACAAGTTTGGTTGGAAGAATCTGTTAAGGGGTAATAACAACACTCAACGGGAAAGGTATAATTATATGATAAGTACTGTATAAATAGGCCAATAGGTCCGGACTGGACAAACGTCTGTCAAGCTGCATGCCCAAATTTAACGACAGCAAAATTAAAATTAACTATAATATTTAAAACTAAAACAAATTATAAGTTTTCTTTTCACCTAGATAATTTGGCGACGGCCTTGCCTCTTGAACTCTGATATCTTTTGCTCCAACAGGAATTTTGAATATTGGATTGTAGCCTAGAAATTAAAGAAAGGTTGAAAGTTTATACAAAAAGTTGTTGCATCTCGGATAGCAGGCCAGGAAAATGGCCTGAAAAACACGAAATTAAAGAGAAACTAACGAATATGAAGGAGTCTATCCATCTTAAAAAAGTTGCAATATATAATGTCGATGCATCGCAAATATTTCTGGGGGTGAGGATATTACTGTCCCATGCGCTGCGCTTGCCAATCCATAGTTAATATATGGCGAGCCACTTCTTTTGATTTAACTTGAACTTGCAGGAAAACTTTCCTTTCGGGACAAAATTTACCCAGTCATTAAATGGTATGCAGCGGATTACACTATTCAAGAAAGAAAATGTTGTGATTGAATAGAGGATTCTTTGCCTCCCTTGCCATCTTCAGGTGCGGACCATCGCATCCTCAGAATTTTGTCTCAGTATCAAAAACCGAAAATTCTAATCATCACTAAATACAATAAAAAACAGACATGATTTCACATCCAAGTATTTATATGGAAATAAAAAATACTATATTTGGTACCTAATTTTAAATTCTGTCGTGAATTAAATGTCCCCGAAATGATTTTTCGCACAAGTTTTGGCTTTCCATGACTTCTTTGAGCATCCACAATTCTGTTTGATCCACGGAAAATCCTCCTGTCAAGCAAATACTGTCTCTGATTTCCTTGTAAAGCACGAATACTTGATTGTGATGGATAATTTGGTCCACGACCTCCCTGGACAAACTGTCTTCTATTTTGAAAATTGTGATGACCAATCGGTGATCTGCTACCCGGTGAAATGAAACGATGTTGACCCTGTCTTCTGCTTACATTGGGTGGCATAAATGGCAATGGTTGCCCTCGATATGACCCAGGAGAGTGTCTACTCAATTGTGCTGAATGCTGTCCTTCTGTGTTTTCATTTGAGCTACCATAATGCGAATCTGGCCTTTCTGGTTGCTTCTGTAAAATAAAGTTTTATTTATGTCAGGAAACAGGAAACTTTCAGTTTTATGAAATAACCTGCCTGCTAAATAGACGAACGTTCATTTTAAGGACAGTAGTAATGGTAATCGAAAAAGAGACACTGATAAGACAAACTACAGGAGTCACGTTTTTGAGGGGAAGTTGCAGTTTCTATTGACCTTATAGGTATTTCTTTATTTCTGTCTTGAAAAGGGTAGTCGAACAGCACCTTTACATTCATACACGAAAAACTATTTTGCAATTGTTGATTGTAATTTTGGGTATGCAATTACAATCCTAATAATTCTATCAAATAATACAATAAACTTTTAGACGTGGATTATGCAGCCTTCAGATGGTGCAGAAGAGCTACAATTGTATTTTTAGTAGTTTATAAAATGGTTCGTATATCTTTAATCCTCGGTTAATATTTTTAAAATTTACATCTTTCATACAAATCCAACATTTTCTTCCATATTTCCTAATATCAAAATTGCCTAAACTTATAATCTAAAAGCAGTTCAGCTTCAAACTCTTGGAACAATTAAAGTTCAAATTTACTTCTCCTTTTAAAATCAATTGAAGGGAGCATTTACGAGCTTCATATCAAACATGGTCTAAATAAGTGAATCATATTAATTTAGCATACTTGAGGTCTGGCTCTTGAGCAAATGCCACTGAAGCAAGCTTTGTTGCCATTTTTTCCACATGGAGTTCCATCATCTACCCGGTTAGCAAGCTCGACAAACATGCGGAATCCTTTGGCCATACAGTACAATCTGCATTCATTCAGTCCATCTGCAAATAAAAGAGGAGCACTAAGCACCATCAACAAGTGTTTAGATACAGATCTGTCTTCAACAAGCGACGAATTCCCTTGAATACGTGCAAGGTCCTTATTCAGTTTGCTGGGCACCCTTGATAAAAGCAAGGGGCCCTTAAATAACATCAAAGAATTTTAAGGAGTGAAAATTCCTATCCTGTGCACATAAAGTTATACAACTTTCAAATCACATGCAAAATAACTTTGCTTGGATGGGTCTTGAGCTACTTCCCTAATGAAATCTAAACAAATCTAAAAAAAAATCTAAACTGTATCTTGAAATTGTAGCTGTTTCCGCATTAATAAAAACGAATATATACCTACCTCTAAGGTATGGCATCCAAGTGTATTTTTGGCCAAGGTATTCTTTGGCATCAAATCGTGAGCATTGGCCTTTACGAGCATCGTATTTTTGATCTTCAAAAGATTTTACTGAAACACAAGGCTGAAAAAGCAAAAACAATTAGGCCATCAAAACTGGTAAGCAAACAGCCTCATATATGTTTACAGGAATTTTGAAACTGATACCTTATATGTACGCATATATTTTAAAGTTTACACTCAAATACAGATGCATGCGATAAATTTGCCAAGTACGAAAAGACGTAAAGACAAAGTATTTTTGCTTGGCATTTGTTGTAATTCTGATATGCAATCAATTTTGTCACGATAGCAATGCTGTAATTCTGACAAAAATTATCAAAGCAGCATTTGAGGTAAAACTTTGCCTAGCTACAAATTTTGACGGTTTCATCGAAAAATTGTCACCCCCGGGTATTTGCCCCACACAGCCCCCTTTTAATAAAACCAGTGCTTAAGCACATTTTAATTAAAAGAAGGAGTGCAGAAGCATTTAATTAACTTAATTTCGACTACACTCACAACCAAAAAAACGAAGAAAATGTTATTCAATTATCAAATCAATTTGGTTTAAATAGTGCAAATCTTTTTCCAAATCACTAATTCTATTTACTTTTAAAGATTTTCTACGATTTCTTTTTACTTGCTCCTAAAGAAAAGGGTCAAAGAAAAAGTAATGTTATGAAACTCACGCTTTTAGTTTGGTTGTCAGTTAAAAATATTTCATAGCTGAGCCATCCAAAATTCAATGTTTTTTTTTCTCTGTTTAGCGGTCTTATTATTCAATTTTACAACAACTACACAACACAGATAATCTTGGGCAACATCAAAACTTACAAAAAATGGGAAATATGAAAGAAATAGAGGATAGAGGCGAAGCGATAAGTATACTTATCTCGGTTATCAAGTAACTTTAAAATGTCCAATCAATGGAATATTTTGCGGTTAATGTTGAAAAACGGCTGATAATAAATAAGTTAAGATCAATGGAAAAATAATTCGATACCATTGCCATGATTTCATTTGTGGGTGAAAGAAAATTTGATATTTTTGTACACAAACAGTCGAAAATAGAACAAATTCAAAGGCGAGAGCTAAATTTGTTGACGGCTTGGTTTTGCTGCTTGATTTCAAATTACCAAGGGATTTTCTACATATTTTCATATGTGTGCAAAATATAAACAGAATTAGTTTGTTAAACATTTGTGCATTTTGCGCTACAAATGTCAGATGGTATAGATTACTGCACAATGTTTCCTTTTTAAAAAGACATCGCAAAAACTTGATTTAGAATTCTGGCAACAATATCAGTATCTGATATGATTGGGAGGATTTCAGAACAAATTTCAGTAATTAGAACTAAACAATTCAACGAATGTCCCGCTCAAGAACGACCTCGTAAATCAAAGATGAGGTTTTTTCGTAAATGCGCCATAATCTTCGCAAACGTCCTGTTTTTAGCACACTGATAATAAATATTTTGGAGGCTTTGGAATGCAAAATCATTGATAAACTTTGTCATCAAATGGTCAAATATCGGTATCTGTTGGAAATATCCGCAAATACTCCACCAGATCTTTCAATTATTGTTATAATTTAATTAACAACTATTTGCCAAAATGAACATGACTTTTACTATAAAAACGTGTAAATTGCTTCTTAAGTCACAAGCTGCACAAATACTTGGTCAAGAAAATCTTATAAGATGCAAGGGCCTAGCTTTATCTGAGTATTGCCTTCTCTATTCAGGAGCTGTTCAGACAGGTTTTCAGCAGATTTCGTTTACTCTCCCAATAAATGCCTTATCTGCATTAGTTTTTCTGTTCACTTTATCAAGCTTTGTTTTAGCTTTGTCTCATAATTATGGCCTACCTACAACCCTCATCATGTTTGCAGTTTATTTTGCGTAGCCTCTTTTACAAGCACTTATGCGGCAGACCCTGCAAAACTTCCTATAACCCTTATTTGTTGTTTTGCTGCGCAAGCAGCGCTTTTTCATTCGGCGGTTTTTCAAAACAGACCCATTCGTAAACAAGCCTTGAAAATATTTTGCTCATAGTTAAACTCATTTTATCGTCTGAAAACTTTGAAACGATACTATTGAAATTTAACTCGATAATAAATGAAAGCAATATTATTCAGTTTAATCACCACAGTGAACAATAAGCAGTTCCATGTTAAGAATTCCATCTATTATATCAGTTTCTTAATATATGCAGGGTTCTTCAGAGGCAAAACATCGCTGCGTTTTACGACCGCCAACGAAGGTCGGGGAAAAGTGATTCAGGGCGCTTAGATGATCGTTTCAGAATTTTGGAAACGGTCTAGAAATTTTCCCGTCAATTCAATATCAGTAAAAAAGAATTCTACGACTTGTACAATTCACATTTGTTAACTTTCAAAGACACTTGCTATTTGTTAAAGGTTTTGGTGATTCGAACAATATCCTCATGATGCATCGAAAGAAATAAAATTGGTAGAATTGGCATTTAATTAGCGTAGAAACTTCGAAAACGTACAAGCCTAAGAAGGCCAATTCATGAAGTTCATTCTTCCTATCATTCCACATGACATAGATGCAACTTGGAATGAACCGGAGAAGAAGAATGAGCCTTTCACCAAGTTTTGTTGCCAAACGATTTTAATAACTAAATGCACTCTTTGTCAAGTAATTCCTGTCCAATATAGTTGAAACAAAGATCTCTGGTCATATCTGATTATAAAGTACCCCCATTTCAGTTCTGATTCCAAGTTCTGGCAGGGCAATTTATTCTTAAATTTATGTAGTTATGTGTGTAGTTATGTAGTGTCACCGCCCAACTAACACACTATATGATGTTGGGCATTCCAGTAATATAGCGAGGTGTCTTCATCTTTTGAATTTAGTGGTATAATTTTCTGCCATTATATCTCGAATCCTTTTTTACCACAAATAAAACCCTAAATAACCCCTGAAAAACTTATTATGAAGCCGTAACCAGTTTGAAAAAATGTTACCAAGCCAAGGGCACTTGATAAAGCAAAAGATTAGATAAAGCATGTGAAACTACTTACACTGGTATTACAAGGTTGAAATTCTTTGCCAAATCCTGGGCAATTCCCTTGACTGTGTCCTTGGCCTTTGTAAAGGCTGAGGGTCATCGACAATTTAGCGCTAAAGAAAAAATAGTCCAGTTAAGGTCATAGCAAATGATAGGGACGATAACATAACATAACACAACATAACATAACATAACATAACATAACGTAACGTAACGTAACGTAACGTAACGTAACATAACATAACAATTTAGGGGTAATTTAACCCATTTTCCTTATAAATTGCAGAACAACTAACTAAATTCAGGTGATTATGAAAAAGGATGCACAATGACTATTCACTTGGGATTGCAAGGTGTTTTTATTCCTGAGAAGAGTACGGAAACTAATAAAAACAAATGGATTTCCCATTGGTAATTTCCAAATCTAAAACGAATAAGCTTTGTTTAGAAAATATATTCAGCAGGGAGTATCCGGGATGAGATTAAAAAATGATTAAAAATAATTTACCATATATTATTTCTAAAGCTGCACTTTGTGTTCCTACAAGTTTAATAAATTTACTTTGGGGAAATTGGATCAAGGTTTAAATAAGACAATGTATATCAAGGAAATTTTCATCTGGGTAGGGCAAAGTTATGAGAGTCGATCTTGAGGATGACATTCTTACTCAAAATAATTTTAAATAGGAAATTTAATAAAATGTATGGATCTAAAGCTGTTAGTGAGACGAATAAGTGTAAAGAGTGTAAGATGTCTAGCAGAGTGGATCTGGAGGATAACACTTTAGCTCAATATAATTATAAATAGAAATTTTAGAAATAAAAGGACTAAAAGTCATTATTGTGAAGAATAAGTGTAACGAAATTAAATGGAAGGAGAGGTCAGTGAATTTAATCTGACGAAAAGGCGTGGTACAAATATAAAAAGCTTATTGTTACGGAAAATGTAATAACATCGCGGCAAATGAGAAATCTTTGTATAGCAGAATGAACGAAGATATTGAAAGAGCCACAATATTTACTCATTTAAAATGGTTAACACTGCTGTATCGCGTAAACGCAAAGCCACAAGCGCAACCATGAAAAAGAAAATTGTCATAATCTACGCACGCCTATTTATTTGAAAATATCAATATTAGACAAAACTGTCTGCGAAAAGCGTTGTTTGCAGAATTATTGTAAATGAGAACCTTGTGCACACAAGAATGGATCCGTTTTTGTCCCCTCCCCTCAAACTGTTACGTCCATTTACAAGATAGCACCCCTATCCGACCTAACTTGGGTCTACTGTCCGACCAAGAAGGTGCCCGACGACAGCGTGCTTTTTCGGATCTGATCCATCTCTTGGTCCGCTTCCATGTGAATGTATGCCAAATTCTCGATCTGAACCAAAAAAGAACAGACCCCAGTAAGAACTGTAAGAGTAAGAACTAGGAACTAGTGCTGGTAAAGGATTATTATAGCATTGGTCAATGATTTCCGAACAATGATGTCTCTGGCATAACCTCATATAGAAAAAAGGGCGCCCATTGGTTGAGGCAATGGAACTTTCTTTAATCTTAACGTACTACACAGGCGTATTAGCAGTCTAACAGTAATGCTTCTCAGATTCATGGGCGTACTTTTAGGGAGTATCGGGGTGGTGGTTAGCCTCGGCGACTTAAAGAAGATTTACTTCTATCTAGTTTTTGCTACGTTTTGTGGCGCAGAAATTTATTTTGCAGCGAAAATGATTCTACACATTGTATGAAGTGAAATCCCTCTAAGGCTTGGAGCTGGACCATAAGCCATTTTTAAAAATGACAGCTGAAGGCTAAGATTGATATCGCTTGCTGTGGATGAAACATTTCAAGTTAAAGAGCAAAAGACCACAAGTTATTGACCAACTAAAAGATCGTAATGCAATCAAAAGATATGGAAAGCCTATTAAAGAACTGAATACGGATTTTAATCAATATCTTAAGAAAGATATAAATCGATTCGATTAATAAAGGAAGTATGATTGATTTGAACTTAATGATAATTGAACCCCGTGGAGCACACCATGAGGAATGACGGCATGGAGTTTAGGACAGATATGGGAATAAATCTGACGGAATGTTGATGAGGTTTCCGTTCAGAGAATTAAATTGTAGCTCATTTAAGTGAATATAAACTAGGCCACTTAATTAATGGTTTAATTCAAATATAACAGAAGCCACACTCGTTGTTCTTTCTAGGCTCAAGCACTAAACTAAACTTATACCTAAACACATAGCAGCAGACCTATCCTGTAAAAGTTATTAATGCTTGTCCACCTTTCCATAACTAAGTTATCAACCTCATATAACGGCAGTGCAAAATGCTGAATACCTTACAAAGTGACAGGATGAGCATTTACATTTTCGCAAAAATTTACACACCTTAAACAATTCCTTGTTCTTTCTTGTACCCCACCGTCACAACTTCTTGAACACTGTGACCAACTGCTCCATTGGCCCCAACGATCACTCTGGTACCCTCCGTAACCATACAGACTTGGGGCTGACAGCGGCAAGGGGGAGTGACCAGAAGAATATCCAGGTAACGGAGCTCGCAACGGAAATCCGGTTTTGTACGGAGAAAAACCGAACACGGAATTTGGTTGTTGTTGATTTTGAGGAGCGTAGCCTTGATGCAGCTGTCGTAAATAATCTCCATATCCGTTCGATCTGAATCGCAGATTTCTGCCCAACCCACTTGGTTGTGAAGGGCGTCTGGTGCCAAAAGGCCTTCCATTGTTACTTGCAACTGCCGCTCGATAGCTAGATCTGTAGCGAGGAAAATGAGAGCCAAATCCATCATCAAAACCTGAATATTGTCGATAGCTCAGACCTCCGTGATGTCTATTGTTGTATATCTGGGCATTAACCTGTAAGAAATGAGTGGTCTTATTATATGAACATTGTTACAAAATCTCTTACATTAGAGGACTTTGCTAAGAAGCAACCATTAGGCATTCACTTTATCTTTCGATCATTAATTATTTTTTCGCTTTTTGTATTTGTTTTAAACCCATTTTCTAACTAAATCAGATGATATCATTCGGGGTAGATAACATCAATGAAGGCAAAGAAATGCCTATATGGCAAACTTAGATATTTATTTGTCTTCAACTTTTGCTTTGTCGCCTGCTATGCGTTTCTTTAAATGCGAACCTCAGACAGGCATATCATCACAAAAAATTCAACAACATAACAAAATTCGTCTCGATTTGAACGATAAACGTGGATGTGAGTGAATTTTCGCCGATTGGAAAATACAAATCGGTGAAGAGTTAAACAAACAGAGACGATAAAACTGTACGCAGTATTTCTATTGCACATCTTGAAATGTATTGTGAAAAAGACGGATAAAGTAGGCGTTTGCTCATACCACTCTGGGTCTATGCTAAAACAGGGGCATCAAAACTGGTCACGATCACGAATTAGAACCTTTAAACCGACCACCTACAGACAATGATATATTCAAGGTGTAGCCCACCCAAAATGGAATCAAACATGAAGCACTTGGTAGCCGAAGGCATGATTTTTGAAAAGCGTCGTCTTTTGTTCATTGATTATCAAGATAATTGGTGGGTTTGCTTTTAGGCCACTAAGACTTTCTCAAGACCTCGGCTGTAACGCAAAACTCATCGCATAACAATAAAAGCATTTCCTTAAATCAAATGTATCCAATTTAGGCAATAAGACTTAGGTATAGCCGATATTGATGTTCATGACTGAGTGGAAAACAGACAGCAGCAAATGAACATTTCACATATCTATGCAGCGTATTGTTGACTGTTTTTAACTTTATACTCACAAACTTTCTCATATGATTATTACAATCATTTTAATGGACATGACACTGTATATTTTCGATTCAAGGTAGTTGCTTAGTAATTCACGCATTCATTGGATTAATTCACCGCCTATAAACGAGCCGTATTCAAAACAAGTTTCTAATTAAGCGGAACAAAGGCATGTTTTGATGGGCAAAGCTTGTGTAATTATTTGTTACAAGTTTTATCATCAACTACCCGGGCTGGGAAAGTTGAACTAAGGGATCCAAGGTTAAAACCATATGAGAAAATCAACGACATACATTACAAGTACCATTACTGCACTATTTTAACCCATTGGCGAAACTTAATCCTCAAGCATTTTAATGACGTTCGTCTCGTCTCAATCACCGTTTTCTTCCCTATACGCCATATTACCTTTGGATTCTCACAGTTTAGGCTACAAAGTACGACCATTACATCATGACGGCCATTACCTCACACCAAAACGAGGTTTTTGTCGTAACGAGACTTTATGACTCGACCTTGGCAATAGTTTCTATTCTTCGTTTTATGTGTAATCGCACAAACTCTAAAAACTACTTCGACCAATCCAACATTAATTTTCCCCATACCCTCTATAGCAATAGGCCTGTTAGCGAGTTACAACTGCAAATAAGATGACAATGGTGTCACATTTGCTTTGCATGCATATGTAAAACGTATAAGATCAGTTGGAATCATATCGATACATATTCAAAATTCTAAAGGGCAGGATTTGTTGATTGGCAAAATACTAAAATACTTGTAGCAAGGAAGATGAAAATAAAAACTGAAATATGCCAAATTTTGCGTGCTTATTCAACACTTCAAAACTTGACACTAGAGGCACTGTAAACAAATAAAAATGTTCAGAGAGACGTTTACATAGCTATTTGGACCAACAAATAGAGAATAAATTCAAGCTATTCCTTGAACGGCTTTGATCATGGTTATCGTTGCTGCTCCTAGTTTTATTCTCAATATCAAACATGCGAGATATAAATTCCATTCAATTGCCATTGGGACAATGATAACGGGCCTGCAGGGGGAAGGAGGACTTGCATCCACCAAGATTATGACGAACAAATAGGCTTCTTTCTAAGATGATTTATGAACTGGAATGGCCTCAGAATATTTCACTGTGTTCTAAATTAATTATATCATTGGTTTTCAGGTGTGTTTCCGCGTCTCAAATAGTTGTTGTTGGACAAGTCAAATGCGGTTAGGAAGGATTAACAAATATAGTAACAGAGTTGGGTGTTAAATTAAACAATGCTGAACTTTAATTGGATGAAATATTTAAGGTGAAATGGGAAATCTCTGATTGTATAAACGGTCAATCCTTCTACTTTCGTCGCGAGAAATGAATTTGTCAAAAGGGGGCTTGATAAAAGGCTTGAAACGAGAGAAAGATATCCTGGGAGCGATGGCAGGGTAGCGAAAGATAGCGGGGCACTGTGAAAGGAAATGATGGTACAAGGGAAATAGGAGAAAAGTTAGATGACTGGGCCATAATTGAAACTTCTCAAGTATGACCTTGATTTGTTATGTGAGCAATGTGAAATACCATACCCCAGCATGCTCCCTCTCGCGTTGGATCTGTTTCTGTCCCTCGCAATACACATACAAAGCTGGCGAGTAAACAAACAAGGCTTTTTCGAAACAGGGTTCCATTCTTCACTTGCACTGTTAAGAAACAAGAATCAAAGCACCCATCCAAGCAAGAATCGATTTTGAATGTTCTCACAATTTCATTCATACATTCTTTCAATTTTAACGGTAATCAATCCCATCTACAAATTTTAATCCTCTTAGGTCATAAAGCAGAAAAAATAATTTCAAATTGATATTAACATCCCACATTTTCATTCACTCATTACTTGTTATTTCAACGCTCATTCAATAAAACAGTGTTTGAAATGCAAAAATATTTTAAGCATATTAGTCTGCGTTAGTGAAGAAATAACATGCTCATTCGATAGCGAATGATATCAATATGTGAGTTGCAAAACAACTACACTGGACATGCCGATGAATAAAAGCCATCAACCAAAATGGCGGCTCACGGAGTGGCAACAACTCACAGCCATTTGTCTCGCTGGCTACGACTTAAAACTCTAGGGCCTCCACAAAAGTTTCTGTGTTCCGTTCCAATGTTACAGATATTTGCAAAGGTACATAAATAGAAGGGCCCAAGATGGCTCAGTTATTGACTACACGGTGCAGATTTGCTTTCAAATATCAGCATTGTTTGAAGCTCATCTTCTCAATTAATATTTATTTGGTTATTTATACTACAGAACCATGTTACATTTTCTTTTATTGATGTTTTCTTATCACTTTACCTATGCCAAATCTTCTTTATAAAAAGACATCAAAAAGTATGATAATGTCATAATGTAGCAGCCTAGACCTATGCAGAACTGTATTGAAAATAGTAAATGGCTTCGAGATAATCGTACTTATTTCTTTCCCCCAGCACATAATGATTACATACAGTTAACTGCGATCAATAAATTTTTCATCATTCCATTACCCCCTCTGTTGCTGTAGAGGCAATCATTTATTAGTTCGCCATATCAATCAGTTAAATACTAATCATTGATAATAGGGATGGTATATGTCTTCGTCACAGATTTCGTCAGAAATTGGTCCAGATTGAAACATTAGATTAAACAATAAGCTATTGTTCTGCAAACAATAGATCTAATGCTTTACAGTCAATTGTTGGAAATCTTGTCTTTCTTGGCCCCCTGTTCGGAGAGGCCTGAGTTCGGCCCTGTATCTAATCATTGCGTACTTTTTATTTATGAGTAGTTTTTAAAAGACATCTCAACGACTAGTCTTTGATAACTAGCAACAAAAATGGTTAAGAAATCATCGCCATTAAAGTAATCGCCATTGGAGTTACCAGTACTAGGGCTCAGCTGCCAGTCTTTATATAAATCAGTCATTTGCTACAGGTTATGCCCTTAAGGTCTCGAGGGCAACCCACCAAATCTTGTTGTTGTAAACCGAAGTCATTACGCATAGCTATAAAGTGGCAACCGCGATAGAAATAATTCGCTACCTGAAGGCATAGAGAATACCAAATGGCATGCTGTATATGTAAAGCATTTGGTCTCAAAAGCTATTTTGAAATAAAAGAGACGCTTATCTATAAATATCGATCAACCGAAGAGGAAATTGGTCACATTTACTTAAGTTGCAATTGTTTCTTTTTGCAGGTAAACAAGGGGATCGTTTTAATAGTCATCTGGGTGCAGTTTGCGAGGTTTGGTAATCACGAAAAGACGCTGATAACAACTGTCAATCCCATTTACAGAACAAACAACAAAATCAGGTTGAAGGTGATAGCGATGTTAATTAGGGTGATAGCCACGTTCTTCAGGATGATAGCCACGTTCTTTAGGGTGATAGCCACGCTACTTAGGCTGTCAGCTGTCTTCAAAAGCCTATGGGGAAAAGTTTAATGACTTACTAGCTTAGTGATATCTAGCTGAATTGGCTCCGTGCGTAATCTTAGTGGAGGAGGAAAAGAAGCGCTGAATAATGCATTAGACTGATGAGTTTGTTTCGGTCAAGTTTGAAAGAGCAAGCTGAAGATCCAAAAACTCGAAAAAAGATTAATTCCACAGAAAAAAGCTGCCTCGCTGCAGCCAAATTCTCCTCAATGCAACGCAGCTACAGTCGTAATGACCACATTAATTAGGTTTGCTGCATTCTGGTCCCCCAAAAGCAAAATAATTGATGAGGTCAGGCATGCTCCTATAAAATATGGGTTTCTATATACCGTGTAAGCTCTTATAAGTTCTAAAGAACCCCAAATTTTAGAGGTGTAGCTTACTAGAGTGGGATAGCGGTGGATTCGCATTTGATTCTCATCCGCCCATTACCAGCGAAAAGGCACAAGAAAATCGTTAAAGCATTTCAGGTGCTGCTAGGCCACTAACATGCAAAACATTGGTTTAGTATTTTTGCGCTAAAAGTGAGGGGCTAATTCTTTGAGAGGTTGAGCGTCACAACAGATGTATCAATAACAACTATTCATACCAGTTTACCGGGTCATTAAGAATTTAAAAGCCTGCTAGGACCTTAAAGAATCTACGAAGAATTTTTTCTAACTGTCTGTAGAGGCAGACCTTCCGAAAGCAAAGAGAAGTCATGAGGTGCTCCTTCATAATTTGGCTGAAAACTCTTAAAATTCTTTCTGAAAACAGAATTCCTTAAACCTTAAGTAAGGCTTTTTGCTAAGCGTATTGCGGTCGTTGCATGGTAAAAAAGCTAGGTAAGATTGATTAGAAAGACAGCTGATAAAAAGCACAGCTCCTTGGTTACGAGGTTAAGACAAGAGGCCGACTTAAACATCAAAAAGGCGATTCGCGATAAAAGCAGCCTCAGAGAACATAATTAATGGGTTGTTTTTACCAGAAAACGAATTTTTACATGGATTATCTTAGGGATTTAAATTTGCATACGCTAGTCAATCTTTGAAGAAATGGACCGGAAAGCTTCCTTCTATGTATAAAAGACACTACTCCTGGTTCAGTACAGCTCATGCGTTACAAGTAGGCAAACTGACCCATCCTTTATTCTGAGAGGGTATATTTCATTAGCGTGTTTGATTTTATATCCCCTGGGTGATGGGCTCGATCATTTTCGTTTAATGACTGACTTTCCTTCTTTCTCCAGCTGAAAACTTGAAAGAAATTGTTGCCCCTACGGCAGCCATCTTTTACATTTGGGGGGGGGGGGGGTAGGCGCGGTAGGAGGTCCGGGGCCTGCAAAAGTTTTATTCAATAAAACATTGATTGTTTTTACGAGGAAAGGTAGAGGGCAAGCCACAAAAATGGTCTGAGTCCAGGCCAAACATGCATATGCCTTAGAGGCAACTTGTAATTGAATACTTTTAGTCTTGACCAAAACAGCCTAAGCTAATTGACCCGTTTTGATGAACTTCATATCTTGAGTAATTCTGCCAAAAAACCGCAAACATGATAGTTAAGGGTAGTTCCAGACTTTGGTTTTCCGTACATACCTTCGATGTAGAATTTGGTTAACAAACGTGGCAATGCGGCTAGCTTTTAAGTCATGGGTATCATGAAAAAAATGGAGCACTATGCTTCATCAATCGTTATTCTAAGTTGCTACAAAGGGCATAGATTCACAAAAAACTAATGAAATCAAGCTAAATTCGTAGCTGATACGTATCTGATGTGCTGAAAAAACCCAATCTTGCCAATATCACCAAAAATTGTTGCCCTTATTTCTTTTAGGTAAAATACCTTGTTTTCAGGGATGCATTCAAACAGATAATAGAAGTACCAATACAGATATTCTTGGTGTCAATAGTTGGTTCTACACATACTTTTAAAAATGATCAACTTTTAAGCCACAGTTTGAAACTTTTTCTGTTCGCTAAATTAATAGCCATTACAGCCAACAGTTATTTTAGGACCATCATGTACCTTATTGGCTTTTTTCAGCCGGAGATACATTATTAAAAAAACCAGCTAATCAATACTCCATTAACAACCACAACTTCCATACACCATTCACTAATGCATCTGTAGACTGTATATAATTAGACGACAATTGTCGGGGTGAGAGCAAACGATAGGAAAACCTCACGATATGGACGAAAAACCAAAATTTAATTCAAAAATGTACATAGTAAGTGAGGTTAAGTTGACAATATTCTTTTACCTAATAAAAGAAACTTCTCGAGACGATTTATTTCAAACAGCAATAAAACTGTCACTCAACATGTGACCCGGAGTAACACCAAGATACGATATATACGCTCGGAATGGCCCATGTACTTAAAACGTCTTTTATCCAACTATCTAGGGTGTTTCTGAAATGACGAGCAGTTCTTGAAGAAAGACATTTTCGAGAATGCTGGCCTTGGTACTATGTGTCAATACTAGCAATGACATATTTCAATGAAGTTGCCCTTTTTACAAGTTTGGAGATAATTTCTGGCCACTGTTCTGACAGCACTCTGTTTTGAAGCTTAAATCTTGTTGGATACAGTTAATATCCTTATACCCATTAAGAGATTTGTTTATACCCAACTAAGTTAGACTGCAGGGTTAAATTGGAATATTAGACAAACCTGTCTTTCAAAAGCCCCTATGATGAAATTTAGATCATTTTCTTATTTTCCAAAAATAAATGCTCTGGTTGCCAGTGTAATGAAAAATATAGCATTAGTTTTCTTTCACAAGAGCCTCTGTGCTGCGCTACCAAAATGTCCTTAAAACAGGTAAGGATCCAACAATGATCTTCATAACAGAAATAAAACCTAAATTGCTCTCGAACCGACAGCCGATGATTCTCGCTGAAGTGCGACGGAAATATGAAGTGGAAACAACCCACAAGAATTTAGCAGACCAATGTTTAATCTGCATCAGTACCTGGATTCTCCTCCAGGCTATGGCAATCGTCTTTCGCTGAAAGAATAAGGGTTCCGCACAAGTTTCTGATACAGAATTTGTTGCTACATCTATTCTCAAAATATTTGAAGAACAATATGGACTTGTTTTTGCAGAATCCGATGAGCGGTTTATCGTGGATTTCGTCTTAACTAACATTGCTAAGAGGTTTTGGAAGACAAAACATTATATTATACATGACGTTACATCATGTTTATTTGTTTAGTTAACCTGAGCTAGAGACAGACGCAATCTGACCCAAATCTAAGAAGCCGCTGACGCTTGATCATCAAAACGTATGGCATGAGTATTAGGCTTCTTCAGATCAACAACAGTCGACACAACGAGTACACTTTTGGTTGCCTCTTGCCGCAACTGTAAGCAATGGGTGACCTTGGTTTATGGTTTTACGTTTGAAGCAAGGAAATTCATGGCTTTTTCTTCTAGTACCCCTAAAACAGACAGTCATTTCTGGTGCTTGCAAATTTATAAATATACTTGAAACACTTGCTTCATGGAAACGTTGAGGCGCACACTCACTCCAACGCTGCAAAAAAGTTGCGAAATTGGAGGAACTGCGAATACCCTTGGTTCGTGCATATTCCAAAAATAGGTACAATTTCTTCTTCAGACCAAGGTACCATTTGGGATGCGCCTGAAAGTCAGTGGCTAAAATGAATGACATAGTAACGGTTGTCGCAATGAATTTCAGCCTTGATAAAATGATGAGCGCCGTTGAATTCTGTTTACGAAGATGGACGATGATTCGACCTCTATTATTATCATAATGTTATTTACGGTCTTTTTATTATATCAGTATAAATTTGCCGAGATAAAACAGAGAAATAAAAAAAATCCAATTTCCTATCAAATTTTGTTTGGTTACATGGTAATTGGATGGAGAAACCATTAGTAGTCCAAATTGTTTCCGTTCATTTCAACAAATTTTCTGTGGGCATGGTGGAATAAGCGCTACAATAACCGGATTTAGGAAGCTAAGGCTTCAACTCAAAGGATCTAACAGTCTGCAAGTCAACATTGTATTGTCCTTACTTTAGAAATGAAAGGTTTAAGCGTAATACATCCTACTCTTGACTCGAAAGAACAAAACTTATATCTTGAATGAAAACCGAAATAGCAAGGTTTCGACAGGGTCCTAAGAAGAACGCAGGGTGATGATAATACGGACTAGAAGGGCATACAGAGACGTGACGAGAAGTGTCGTCTTGGGGTGATCTTGCAACGAAACCTCAAACAACTGGGTCGCCATCGAATGGTTGTTGCTAGGGCCTTTTTTCATATTTAGAGAGCGCCAAACCCTGTTTTTCGCCATTCTGATAGGAGGCATTTATTAAACAGGCATTGTGACAGGCCACCAAATGCGTGGTTCCAGAGAGCAGGACCAAATTGACTTAACAGTTGCATTCATTTTACAATAAATGAATAAATAGCCTGTTTATCTCAAAAATGAAGTATAGTAATAGTCCTTCCCTTACATACCAAAACAGTAATCTAAAAGTTTGATTCGACACTGTTTTTGCTTTGCTAGATTAATAAGCAAGAACCACAAACCTTCAAAAGAGAGAATGTGCAGAGCATGACTCTGCATTTATTGATAGAAAAAAATGATTACTAGGCAAACCACAATTATACGTAATCCAACTAGAGAAAGAGAACAGTGTAAAAATGAAACTGAACGGTCAGTGATAGGATGGGAGGGTAACCAATTAATTTCCATGGCCTCGCCCTTATAATTCGTAACATGAGTCACTTTTTGTTTAATATTGTTAATCGATCCCGTCTTAAAGGAGGGGAGTTGAAAAAACTAAGGCTGGATGATGAAAGAATCAGAGGTTCGCCAAGGTCATATGCAACTGCATTATTTAAGAAATCATCGAAAAACATTGGGGATCTGCAATCAAGACTAAAGGCACACTAAAACTGCAGAAACCAAAAGAGACCACAAAAATACATCAAGCCCACCCCTCATCTTTTATTTTTGACAGAAACGCAGGAACTGGGAGGCACAAGGGGCACGTGCCCCCTAGTTTGTGACAAGTGCCCTTTCAGAGTAGTGAAGTGCCCCTTCAGTGACGAGAAGTGCCTTTTGTAGATTGCATCCTTGTTCATAAAGGGGATTTCTGTAACAAACGAAGGACGTCATTGCAAAAATTTACCCAGGACTCTGCCCTAGGCCCCTCCACAACCATTTACAACTGCCACTAACCCCCAAACTTCAATATACGCTGCAGCCTCCCTTCTATCAGCAGTCTGGCACAAATTGCAGTGACGATGAAAAGTGCTCTTTCACACCCCATGATGCTAATGCTTCCCACGTCCCTGGTTATCAACATAAGATAATCAAATTTTCCCATTTCGACCCCTTTTTCTGAACGCTAGGTAAATACTTCAAAACGTAACTACCACACAGTTGCTTCAAGCTAAAGCTGGTTTGCTGAACAACTAGTTTCTAACACATGATCGCTAAAAACGAAACTCAACCGATCCGCACCAGCCTCCCCTACTGTTACAAGAGACTTTTGCTAGAAGTCATAATTTTCATCATTGAATTGAATTGTATCGGTTTTTCAGCTTCCTGCAAGCGAGGTCAATGGCGAAACTGAGGCTTATGGCTTTGGTCGACTATTGTGGATGAGCTTATTTTTCACGGGTTGAATATGAATGAAATACCATATAAATCATTTAATAAGCGGCTCATTCACACAAAACCACAACTACACCAAAAACATTAAAAGGAATCTTTCTAAACTCAGGCTTTGATCTTCGACGAATTGATCCAATCCGTATTTATTTATTAAAGAAATTCCTCCGACAAATTATGGATAAAATCTTGAACCTTTAAAGTTATCGAAGAGTCTGAGAAAACAGTTCAGACAGGATGGGGTAGGGTGTTTGACTGCTCAACGAAGTCAAAAACTGAAGTTGTGTGGAAACAGCAATGGCCTATAACTGCTTGTAACATGGGTAGGGGGAACTGCACATTAGAGGTCATCTTTGCACAGTGAAAATTAAGGTTAAATTTAAGTAAAACTATGACTTGGGGCAATTTCTATTGACGGAAATAATAGCCTGCGTCACAGACCATAACAATATCTGACAGAATTATGGTCTGTGACACAGGCTACGAAAATACTAGAACTCAAAGGAGGGCGTATGTCACATGGGTACACTTGTCTTCCTTGTTTTTCTACTGACCCTCACCAAGATAATTTTAATGTTCTAAACCAATGAAGCGGCACGTATGTTTCGCTTATTTACTCTCACTTTACTACAGGTCATTAAAATATATTTGTATTTGATATTCATAGTTGCATTCATAAACAATGCCTCTGATATTCCACAAAAATAGCAGTTTAGTATGACCGAAAACAAATATTTCACAAAAGTTTTAACAGAAACGGGGGTTACATGGATATTGTACGAAGTTATATGGATATTGTACAAGTTCAAACCTTGGATAGTTTGTTTGTTTTTTTGTTTGTTTGTTTGTTTTTAAGAACTTATTGAACAAGATAGAATGTGAACACAGCAACTAACGAGAAGAAAAAGAGGAAGATGATCCAAATTTTAAAAGCCGCCAGAACCTTGCAAGCTTATCTCTTGTCCTGGAAATCAGTTTGATTTTCGTCAACTACTTAAATGATAATTTAATCGGGCCAAAAGAACTTTATAATTCGACTCAAGATCTTTATGATCATTATAACAGGTAGTTGAAACCTGGACGCAGCGACGAGCTGAGGTCTGCTTTTATGGGGAAAGAACATGTGGCACCGGCATTTCTTCAATCCTAGTCGTTCTATGTTAAAATGTTATTTAGGGTCGCAGATCTATATTGGGCGTTACCAGGATAGACCAACGTCCGCACTGGATTGATAAGAATAACGAAAGGCGTGTTGAAGATAGTGAAAAAATCTATTCTCAAGAAATCTAAAAAATCATCAAATTCTCGTTATGGAGGGGACGAATGTAGGTATAAATTGCCTCAAATAAGGAGGAGATATTGCTCCTGAAACTGGCCACCCCCTTTTGCCTGAGGCAGAGAGGTTGAACTGCCCCCTTAGACCATCACACGCATTCATTCTTGCTTTAGGGCATCCAGAGGAACTTAAGGGACAAATTTTAGAGGATTTCCATGACGGATTATACCCTTTGAACTTAAAGTGAGTAATTTAATCAGAAAGGTATAATTTATTGATAAATTTTCCTTGCACATTTTCATGGATAGAAAACAAATCATTCTTCATGTAAACATTCGGCTAAAAATTTCTACCGAAAATTACGAGACTGGCGGCTTAATATCGTCAATGAGATATCTTTTACAGATCCTTATCTTTGTCGCTTCACAGGGGCAGGAGCATTCTTGAAGCCATGTTGGAACAAACAATTGAAGGAATTTATGCATAACACAATATGAATTATCAGGTAAAATAATTCTTGTTTGATCTTCTATAGGTTCGGGAGAAGATCCGATTTTCGATATTCTTAAGCATAACCAGTCATGCATTAGATATTCATTGCGTCTCAAGTTTGCTTAAGTTCGGAAAAACGCTTCGACGCGAAATTATTTTTAGCTGGTTGGAATCTTTAAGCGTTAATCTGAGGTTACGGGACGATGAAATCTTAGCAAGTTAAGAAATAACAATAATTAGCATTCGCGAATATGGCTAGATGGTCTGCATGAGACTCAAATCATGCAATAGCTACTTTTGAAGGAATTTGAAAAAATTATTTATTTCTACAAAGAATCCGAGTTAAATATAATAATTTGAATATTGGCCACTCCAAAAGCATCTATTGGGTCTAAATAAGATATTGGCTTTAATAAAAAGATATTCTCTTTTAACTATTTCTTTTAACTATTTCTCAGTTACTCAATGATTCGAAATTCCCAAAGTTCAACCTTGGTTCCAGATAACTGTGATTGAATTTCAATAAAGGACAAAATAATCACCGATAAAATCTAACAACAGTAGGCATTAGAGCAGCCCTGAGGGTAGTTCCCATTGTAGTTCTTAATGTTCATGAAAATAAAATGCTAAAAAAATTGCGGCTTTCCCGATCGCATTTTGGTTTGCGAAATAGTCTGGCATTAGTTTGTAAGAGATTATTAAAGATGAGAAACGTTTCCAGAAAACCTGAGTGCAGAAGGAAATGGCTAGAAAGAGGTTTAGATCATACGTATTTATCAGTCTGTAAGTTTCTCGATACTCCAAAAAGGACAATGATGTTCGAGAAACTAAGAGAATGGATGATTGTTTAAGCAACATTGTTGATGTTAAAAACTCCGTAAAATTCTTATGAATCAGGCAGGCTCTAAGCCAAAACAAGTTTGGGAGTGTCATCAATTAAGCAACGATTTATAGAAAAACAGAAGACTTTGAACATGAATTTCATGAACATTTATCTACCATAAACTGAAAATTCAAATGATTTGCCATTATTCTAAAGAATTTTGCCAAATCTTGTTCAATATGCTCGGTTTAGACGAATATCACGATGAGGTTTCTTTGAACTTGCCGAGTGAGAGGACTTTTGGCTTTCCATGGGGGGGTCATGACCCCAAAATAAATCCTCCTTTGCTTATGAATTGAAATGGGAGCATCTACCTTTGCTAAATAACAATCAATGAAGGCTCAAGTTTACATGCTTCTAACTCCAATGAAAATAAGGAGTCAACAAAATCATTGTCAATTGGAAACACATGTCTTTCTCTCTAATGTAAAAGCATAAAACTTACCAATGACAGCAAAACCAATATCAGATGAATAAAACTTGGTTGTATAGAGAAATCCATCGTTGTTACACACGGAGCAATGATACCTCAGCTATAAAGCAAAAACAAACTGGTCAACGTAACTCGGCAATCAACTTGAATACATGCAAACTTTCGAACTAGGAACGCGGATCAAACTAACACATGTCGCTTCGTCCAGCGATGTTGTGCATCTCAAAAGGATTGAGCTGGGATAATTACGGAAACATTCATAAACCAGCTTATATAAAAGGAATGTCGACCAAAACAAAAGGGGAACGAACCATAGAACATAACAACAATGACGGACCATTCTTTAGAAATCACTTCAAAAACCTCATCATGTTCGTCATTGATTTAATAAAAACCACTGACCCACGCTTACGGGGCTTGCGTTAGATACGGTTGCGTTAACGTAGAACACAAATCAGGCCGGTGGATGGGTGCGGCGAAGGAACAGATAAAAACACTCTTGTGAGGGGAGGGAGCAGGGTTGGACATAAATAAGAAATGACTTGGATGCAACATTAGCTGTTATCAAATTGAATTATAAGAAACTGTGCTGGCATGTCCAAAAAGGTATGACACATTTTTTGCATTATTTTAACTAGGGAGAAAAACGAAAAGAGTTCTCATGCTGCACTTCCAAATTTGCGTCTTCAATCTGTATCTCCTCTACCGTTAAATCATTGCCAATAATATTAACATCACTTGGCATTTCATCAATATGATTTGCATGTTCCGAGGTAATTTTCTCCGCCAGTTCTGAGGCAATATTGTTTTCCTGGCCCAAAAATTAACCTCTTCTCTGAATAGGCAGGGTCTATTAAATTGTGAAAAGAAAACCAGGTTCAAAAAAAAAATTAACAATAATAATTCGCGCAGTGAGACCTAGACAATTAGCTCTTACTCCTACATCCAATTTCATGAAAACAGCAATGACGTTGGAGTTCTATGAGCCTCTTCCTAGTCTCGAGGTTTTTGTGATATGGGCAGTCAAGTATGAATTACAAGCAGAACTTACTAAACGTATTGCACAGTGACCTCGACATGAAGAGGAGGCGTAGATGAAATGAAACTTGTTATCGAAGCAAAATTACCTATGAATTACAAACATCTACCTTCCCGGTTATGCATTTTGTTTCACTTTATGTTACACTAACAGTTTGATTAAATTTTAGAAGTGGATCCCATCAATTGGCCAGATGGATGAAGTTTCGATTTGATGTCTTGCCTTTTTCGCATATTTCTGTATGGAACATTGTGATTCCATATTTAAGCAAAATAAAAATTATAACGAATTTTTTGACAGAATACAAACTTCAACCATTAAAATATTCCTGTCTCCAATGTTTGCCTGTAAAAAGAAAGTCGATGCCTTTGATACTGGTTTAGCAAAGCATAGGCCAAGCCTGGCGAAAGCTGCCCGACTGTTTGACTCCACGCAACATTACGAGCTTACAAAACATACCCATTAGCTTAGGCGACCCTAGCTAGTTAAAAACACCGATAGACAAAATGAGGTAGACCATTCTCTGTCAGATCAGACAACTTTGAAAGATTTCTCTAAACACTGACAGCAAAGATTCCTACAACATCTACCTACAAAAGCAAAAATCTGATTTGGCTCTTCAGGATTAGGCCCAAAATTGTTCGGGGAGAACCGTTTTTGTTTGTAGTGACCTTCGTGACACAATCATGGGCAAGTAACGGTCGCAAAACTATACAGCTACGTAATTCCCACGAAATAAATACCTTAGGCTTTCCTTCCTTCGCATTTGTATGAAAGCGGCGTTTGTTGCTGTTGCATAAACATGAAAGCTTAAATAAGCTAATTCGTAAATCAACCCGTATCAACTAATCGAATATAAGGGAGGAATTTCCCTTTGGCAATCGGCGAATTGTTCTAGTGAAGTAGGACATGTCATGGAATGGGCGTTGGCCGCTTCCAGGGATGCCTGTCCAATCATGCTTCACAGAACATAAAACTGAACAATGCTCAATAAACTCTTTATCAAAAATAGGAAATTAACAATTTCTTAATTGTTGTTCCAAAACCTTTGACTAGAGTTTCTTAACTCGTCAGTCATCCTAGTTCTAGTTTCTTTTAAGCCAGCTTTTTATACAAAAGTATACAGCAAAAAAATCAACATTCTCCATCAACACAATTCAAGAAATAGCTTTTCTCTTTGATGTACCGGCAATTACCTGAGTTTATATTGTTTATTTGGGGTGACATCACATTAACCCCATAAATCGCTTTTACTTTGCTACATATGGGAAAAGAAGGAAGCAGTACGCATTGTACCAGGAAGAATTTGTTTATCAATGTAAACTATTCCTTGTAAGAAACGCTTTAGTTACAGTTGGGGGTCTAAAAACCTCAGTTCATTGTATACAGCTGTCAAAGAAAGGCATATTTCAATTCGAACGTAAGAGGTAAACTGCGGAACTACGCAAGCCGTGACTGCTATTTACGCTAATGCTCCATATAAGCCATATCGTCAGCTGTTCTCATTGCCTGTTATACTTTTCTAATGTGCAAAAGTGCAAGAAACAAACAAGCGGCATTGGCAATGAAATTTAAATAAAACTGGACATCATCTAGATTTGAAAAATGCCTTTGTTTTGTCATAAATACATTTACATGTCAATTTCAGGTCTGTGAAGTCTTGAAAGAATTCAGTGAAAGCTAGAAACCTAAAGATCTGATCAATAGCCATATTGATTTTTGACAAATGTATAAGAACCCATGCACATGAGACTGTGCCCGTTTTGATCCGTTCCCAAACTGGGATAACTGGGCCTTGCTTTCACACAAGAACGCCCCTATCCAACCTTGTTTGTGTCTGATACCCGTACGAAGAAGGAAAACGGAGCGGTTGGAAAGCAAGGCGAATTGTTCTACGCACATGAGGCTAGAGTTCATTTCTATCCGCCGTTTTTAGATGAATTTAAAACATCAAAAGTATAGATTAAGTCTCATGCAAAAACAGAATAATTTTGATCCGTTTCACAGAGAATACGATCAAAATTCTAGGTCGCATTCAAATAAGAACGGGCCTGTCTGTTCTCGTATACACGCAGTACAAATAAATAAAGGAACAATAAAACATTGCATTAATTTAAAAAGTCCTCTTCTTAACATTTTAAATTGCTCTGGCTACCACAATGAAAGGGCCACGGTCCTAAGAAGGGGTCGAAATAGTTTGGAAATAGCGTTGGCTATCCATATTCATGCTCCCGCACACGCTTCTACATCAAATTAAAGTTTATGCGAGCTTTCAAACAAAAAGGGGACGAAATAGTCATTCTTATCAAGAATCAGTGACGGAAAAGGTCATTTGAGCGTCTGTCAAAGATAAGATGTTTAAGCCTAGCGTTCTTAACAAAATTGAAAACAATTTTGTGGTAGGTAAAAGTTGGAAAGATTCATTTAAGAAACGATTACGAAGAGAGCGGAGTGAAGTTGAGCTGATCTGCGGGATACGAAGAGCGATTTTTAAGTTGAATGCTATTGCTTTTTAAGAGGAGAAAGTAAACCGAAAAACGATTAAGCAGCAGTCTATTGAATTATATAATTTAATGCATTTGAATACAGCTACTTCTATCAGTGGGTTTTATCTCTTCAACAGTCTCAATCTAGAGAGGCATTTTATGCTATGGTTAAAAATCAGGCCACCAGAACTATTACGAGGACAGGGAGAGGCTTAGAGAAAAAAGGTACTGCTTCTCAGAAAAAGAGGGAAACACCTGAGAGCTAGCATTGCTAAGATGTCAAGATGTAATGGAGTGACCTTGCTTGTTAGAAAGGGCCAAGCCATAAAGAAGCCTTGTGCCGCTGAACTCTACTGAATGGAATTTCACTGATGACATCTTCAAAGGCCCCCCCCCCCCAAAAAAAAAACTACGTGTCTGACTCAGACACTGAACTATGGCGTTAGCTGTGTCTAGGACGTAAGGCATGATAGGAAAAAGAAAGATTCATATACAGATTATTGTATGTAATGAAACATACTATCGTTGATGTTGTGGGGAATAGAGAACAACTAAAACAAGCAAGAATGAAAAGCAACAACCGAACTAAGCAGAATGAAAAATTAATGTATTACTAAATAAATAAATGAATGAATTAATGAATGAATGATGAATGAATGACAGATATTGAATGAGTGAGTAATAGAGAATGAATGAATTGATTAAAGTGTTCTTGGATAAATGAATGAACGAATCAATGACTGAACTTTTCACCTACAACATAAATAACAAGGGATGAAGGGTTATACAAGCTATCGGTCTAATTAGTTGATTTATTGTCTAACAAAATATTGAATCGAATGTGCCACTCAAAGGCTCAATCAAATGTACTAACATCCAGAAGTGATAAATTGAGAAGGCAAAAAACAATGTTTCACTGTAAAATGATATAGGTGCTGGCTAAGTAGTTTTTTCTTTTTGGAAGATTAAGATAGCGGTTAGGTAAAGTTCTTCATACAAAATGTTGTAAATCAATTAAATGAGATACTTGAAAAAATAATCTAGAAAGCGATTTTAAAGAGCATAAAGCCATTAGAAAAGAAGAAGGAAATATTAATATAATCCGGTCTAAGATGGTAACTGGTTTATATCTTTACAATAATAATGTGCACCACTTTCAAGGAGTTATAGCACCACTTTCAAGGAGATTTGAAACAGGGCGCAATAAAGATAATAAAATAAGTATAATAAAAATAAATTCTTTAGTTTTAGTTGACCATTTGCAGTTGCCAATATAGGTTATGTAAGCTAATTTTGACCAACTGTTTACAAGAGCTAATAGAAAACGTAAAAAATATATAATTATTATAGAAATCGCAACCTATATACAGTATTAAAGGTTTGCAAATCCCACAATTGCTGTGTTTACATGTTTTTGACTTAAAACGTTATTTCAAAAATTCTTAAAGAGTTTGCAATTATAATTTCTGTAGGTGATTTGGCCAATTGCGATTGACCCACGAACCTAACTGTATCAGTTCCATAGCATGTGGTTCTTAGTTTCACTCTTGAGGAATTTTGAGAGCTCAAGTATTTGGGCTGATACGGCAATGCCTTTTATTAAAACATATCAATAAGAAAAGAAGAATTCAATTTGTTTTTTTTGCTTTGTAATTTTCAATCATAACCAACTGAAGATATTAAGGGAGGAAAAATGTTTCAAGGTGATGTGATTCACAAAAATCCATCATTTTGAAGATAGCTTGGAGTGGAAAATTTTTGATGGACAGCGTGAATGTTTTTTACAAATTCAGGCGTTATAGCAGCAATGAATGAATGTAGAAATGAAAGAATGAATGAATGATGAATAAATAATTCGATGAATAAATAAATTAAGGTAGGATTGAATGAATGAGTGAATGAGTGAATGAATGAATTAATTAATAATCAAAGAAACAGTAGTTGGATGCAAATATCAAATATGTAGTTAACTATCCAACCTTTCACATGACATGTTAAAGATTAGGAAATAACCTTGTTTAACCATTAACAGGTCATGAAATTTTGTATGAAGACTGAAGAGTAGAATAGTCGAAATGTTAATTAACAATAAAAGATCTATATCCCAGAACCAACGTCAAACAAACGCAAACTTTCTGAATAAAAAACTATCAGGTTCATTCTACACTGAGCGAAATTATATCGAATGTTTTGAATATGACATCCATTTCTGGACTTGTTCGGTGGGAGTGGTTTTAACAAATTACCATTCAAGTTGTTATTGGCCTAATTTGCATTCCTAGTAGGACATACCTTTTCAAGATTCATGTCAATAATCATCTCATTAATCAATATCTTTTTAAGACAATATTTTTTGATTGCCGATTAAACAAATTTATACCAGGGTCACCAAATGTCCCGGGTAGACATGCAAAATCTTTTCAATGACTTGACTTCCACTGCAAAACTGTTTTGTCCGTCGAATTGATAAATTCATAATTGAGTACTGATAATAACCCTCTTAGTACAATACGTAATTAAATGGCCAGGCTAGTTTCTTTGTTTATCCTAATCTTGCAGTATTTGTTGGATTACGAAGATAAGCATGCGAATTCCTGTCGCTTTTATCATAAAATACTCAGCTTTCCTTGCATGCATTCAGAGGAAGGATGCTGCCCCCTTCGCTATTTTCGGTCTCGATATCTGTAATTCAATTCATAACATTATTGGAGGCCTAATCTTCTGGCCAGGGCATCCATCTGCAAGTTTATCAAAAATTGGTAAATGAATTGATTAATGATTAAATGAAATGATGAATGAATAAATTTATGAAAAATATAATCAAACAGTGAACGAATTCAAGGATTTGTGTGTAACCAAACGACCCAATGTAGGAATTACTGAATGAAAGAATAAAACATCCGAGGAGAAAGCAATCTGGAAACCTTTTTGAGAGAAATTGAGAAAGAAATTGGAATAGCCCTGATTTAAAAGAGGTCTTTTTGATAATTCGAATACCCCTACATTTCCTCAATTATTTATAGGTTATCTCCATTTTCTAAATGGATGCCGTAATATCCTCCAAAGCATAAACTCCATAGACTTCTATAAACATTAAAAAAAACAACCGATTCGGTTCAAGTTTCATCACCCACATATCTTAATCCGAGGAAAGTTTATAACTTCCAACTAATTTCTTATCGGAATAAAACACAAGACGACTGATTTAAGCGACTGATTTACTTCGATAACATCGATAAAAATCTAGGAACATATCCTTTTTCCTAGGAGATACCTATCTCGAAATTGGCTAATATTGATGCATTCCTTCCTGTGAAACGTAAAACTGTTAAAACCAAAACGGCCATGTTCTCTTACATTTCCTGTAATCTTTATGGATGATTAAAGATTTTTTTGGCGTTTCTTATTTGCGCAGATCGGTATGTGGATAAGGTCGTTAAATGACTTTTTCGACCATGCAGGAACTTCTGTAAGATGCAAAATTAAGGCAACAGTGTGGTTCTTTCCCGCCTCTTGTTCACATCGAGGCTTACTGAGCAGGTTAGGCTCAGACCAGGGATAATCCTATTCTGGAATCGACCTCGTCGCTTGGAGGCTCGCAGACTTCAAATCGGAGTCTCCACCGATAAGAATTTTAAGCAACACTGGGGTAAGCTGCTGCAAACAGTAGAAACTATTCGAGCTTATCTATTCTGCTTTATTAAGAATGGATTGCCCATCATCCTTTACTTTGAAGTGAGGAAAGTCAAGCATCTTTTTCAAATTGGCTTAATAAAGATTTACACTTCACAAGTTTCTGTGCACTTTAGAATGCGAGCCTTTTCCACAAACATTGCCTGCTAAAACAAACATGTAGCGTTTGAAGAAGGGCATTTAGAAGATTTTACCTTATTTTCTACCTCATTTTGCTTACTGCCTATAGTTATTTAAACCTCCTGTCACATCATCTATTTGGACTTATGAATTGATTCTTAATTTTCTTGATCTAGTACAAACAACCACTGAATCTTGTCACGCGTGCTGAGTGGCTGGTAAAGAAGGAAACTTAGAGCTATTGGAAATTTGTGGCAACCCAACGAAACCGCGAAAAAAGCTACACACAGACTATTTTCAGACCTTTGCCATCTGGTGAAAATTTACTCATAGCGACTGACCAACATTGAAATTTTCCAGAAATAGAAATCAACGCTTCCACAAAAAACTTTCATATAAAGACACGCCATTGCTAGAGAAATTCCACGCTTTTAGAAACGAAAAATGACCCGAATACTACGATATGTCTCAAGCCACTTCAGATTGCTACCATGGAAGACAATGTCCCGTCTTGGGCTCATCTGTCGTTTATTTGTCTTATTTGTCTGGTCACTAATCATGTCATAGCCTGTCCTGTGCTGTCCTGTCCTGTCCTGTGCTGTCCTGTCCTGTGCTGTCCTGTCGTGTCCTGTCCTGTCCTGTAATACATGTCTAATCAGCATTTCATCGTGCGCCTACGGAGGAGTAACATCTTCATATGTCAAGGCGACCAGGAGCCAATTTTCATACAACAAAGTCTAGGAGTAAATTGAATTAAAATCGAGAATTTTTGTTGTTATTCTAATTGCGGTTCTACCGTCCTCCAGATTAACAGGCAACTGTATGATAAGCAGATCTGTATCGATATGTGGTATGCTATCTGCTTAGTTGGGTTTTAAATAACATGGCAGACTTGGTATTATGAGGCGATCTTTACACATGTGGCAACCAACAATCTTTAGTTAATTTGAAATTATAAAATCATTCATTTAGTCACGGAATGCAGCAAAAACGCGATTTCATTTCTATCATTTCTAAAGTCTTCTACAAAAAAAGACGTTGGTCAACAGTTAAGCTCCAAAGTTAGTCATTTGTAGACACGGCTTTTGTTGCCAAATTAGGCAAATCACTGGTAGTTCATGCTTATACTTTTGGAGACTTTCCTTCTAATTTTGGAGACTTTCGGTACTTGAAATTTCATTGCAATCCGTTAGACGCATTTTTTCTTTTGAAAAGATAAAATGATATTATAGATCGGCGCATAATGTTGCACTAGCCAATGTTTATGAACTATTTCGAATCATGAGACAGAGGGAGGTTAAGGCCATTCTTCGTTGATATGTGAGAGTGGCTTGCTGTTAAGGATTTTCGTGTTCGGGGGCGATTGGCCGCTTTGAGGAGTATGGTATTGTCAATCGTTGAATTTACAAGCATTTCATAAAGGCGATATTCAATAAAAGGCGTTTCATAAAGGCAAACCATTAGTTTCTGCACAAACAATTAAATGACTTAGCCCCTTCTGCAGCTCAATAATTGAACTTTATTTCTTTAGTTGCACTTTTCTAGCCATGTTATGTGATGCGATGTGGTGTGATGCGAAGTGGCACAATTTAATTTAACCTGGCGTGATGCAATGTCATATTATGACGTAATGTAATGTATGTAATGTAATGTAATGTAATGTAATGTAATATAATGTTATGTTATGCCATGTAATGTAATTGAATGTAATCTTATGTCATTTAATGACGTAATGTAATGCCATTTAATGACGTAACTCAAAGCATTCAATGTAATGATGTGCAATGAAATGTGTTTTACAGTAACTTGATATATAATTGTTGGCATATATATTACAATATTGTGTTACAATGTAAAGATTGTAACAATATGAAATGTCTTGTAAGGTGATATGCATATAGTAACAACCAAGTGTAATACAATGTTCTCTTGTGCCCTGGAACGTAATAAACCTGATTCAGCACGTAATAATCCAAATTAATGCATTTTAAGGCCTTTGTAGTCTGATGGGACAGCGAAACTTTCATACTTTGTAAAAATATTCTCTACGCCTATTCTAATAGCCTCTGATTTGATAAAATAAGTTTGCATCGAAAAGCTTAATTCCTTATCAGAAATCATTCCAAATAATAACGCGTTTTCCTGTAAAACGCCAAAGTTCCTCTAGCAACCTGTGATAGCATGTGTTGATAAAAAACCTCAGACGTGGATGTTATGAAAGGAATTTTGGAATTTGAACTCATGAAAAATAGATGACAGGGCAACCTGACCTGGAAAGATAGCAGTTTTGTCATGCTAGAATGTTATGAGACAAAGCCAGATATTGTTAATTCAATAGCTGGAATTGAATGATGGAAATTTGAAATTCATATATACACATATTATGTTTAAATTAATTCAAAAGATCATTCCTAAAATGTTTAAATACTTGTATAGAAGACTGAAATAAAAACACTTTAGTACAACGTTTCGCTACAGACAGATAATGAAAACAAGGAAAGGTAATGATAATAAAACGCAGTTAAAGGGCTAGTGGTGTCTGTCTCACGGGAAGCGGAAATCACATGTAATAAACAAGAATGAACAAGAATGAATAAGAATGAACAAGAATGAACAAGAATGAACAAGAATGAATAAGAAAGAATAAGAAAGAAAGAAAGAAAGAAAGAAAGAAAGAAAGAAAGAAAGAAAGAAAGAAAGAAAGAAAGAAAGAAAGAAAGAAAGAAAGAAAGAAAGAAAGAAAGAAAGAAAGAAAGAAAGAAAGAAAGAAAGAAAGAAAGAAAGAAAGAAAGAAAGAAAGAAAGAAAGAAAGAAAGAAAGAAAGAAAGAAAGAAAGAAAGAAAGAAAGAAAGAAAGAAAGAAAGAAAGAAAGAAAGAAAGAAAGAAAGAAAGAAAGAAAGAAAGAAAGAAAGAAAGAAAGAAAGAAAGAAAGAAAGAAAGAAAGAAAGAAAGAAAGAAAGAAAGAAAGAAAGAAAGAAAGAAAGAAAGAAAGAAAGAAAGAAAGAAAGAAAGAAAGAAAGAAAGAAAGAAAGAAAGAAAGAAAGAAAGAAAGAAAGAAAGAAAGAAAGAAAGAAAGAAAGAAAGAAAGAAAGAAAATATCCTGTGATAACTGAACACCCCACACATTACATTCCAAAAATACACAACATCAGACGAATAACAGATAAACAAAGTAGTTTATCCTTTATTACCTTCGAATTTAAACCATTAGTATCACACAATATTTTACATACTTGGCAACGAGATTTACCACAAGAAGAGCAACCTGTACTAAAATGACCTTAGCCCCATCACTATCTGTTTGCAAACTAACGACTCTCCATAACCTCTGTTCTTAAACCATCTAGCTAGTTCATAAACCCTTTCTTCAAAAAGGTGATTTTCCGAACAAATCCTGCGATACCGAAGAGCCTGACTAGCTATATAGCATCGCCAGGGGTGGACTTCTTATGCAAAAACTAATGGGTATCAGTAGGCTTGCAAAACAAGTTTGTCATAAGGACCCCTCCCTTTCTTAAACATACTTGCACATCTAGAAAGCTGATTTTATCCCGTGAATGCTCATTTTTAAACTTTATTGTCGGATGGCTACTGATGAAGTGGTCAATGAATACCTTCATCTCCTCCTCCCTATGCATCCAGATAAGGAAAACAACATCAGTGAATGTCATCCAGATAAGTGGTTACTTTGCCGAAGTTTCCAATAATTTGATGATGACAAGTTTGCTTGTGCGGTGAAGTCGACGATAATCAAAATAAAGACTTAAGTTTATGTTTGAAAAATGGTGTCTATTTTCAATCTTATAAATAGAGTTTCTAAAATCAGAGCAACGATCCAACAAGGAAACTGCAGAACAAAAGTGTTACCTGTATAAAGCAACTGGAAGAGTGGAAAATTATGAAACACCATCTCAAACATTAGTTGTATTCTCATTTAGTTCTAACTACCACAACTTCTTACCTCCAATTCTCCATAATTATCACTTAGAGATACCCTTTTTCTGTACTATAAAAATGGTCTGGTAACAAAATGGGCGGGCCCGAAAAATTTCGGGAAGGACAACGCCCCTTACCCCTATCACCACTCAAAAAGCTCGATTTTTGCGATTAAATCCCACAATACTCAATCTCAACTAAATATTTTGACCCTATACTATCAAGCTAGCCCTATATTTTATTGGGGCTTAACTCCCCTCTTGCCTTTGCACCGTAACACCTGCCCAAGGGACCGTGCCAATCCTAGCCCCAGGGCGCTTGACGGGCCAGCTAAAGGATGCCCATAGGGCAATTTCAATTTTCGTTTCTAACTGCTGTTAAATTTGTCATGATTTTTAAACTTAGAAGAAAATGTTTCACTTACAATCCTACTAGATACGCATTTTGAAGAATTCTAAGGTATTTTTAGAACCATGCTGTTCTAATCGGGGGCATCTGCTATCTATTTGAATGGAGGGGGGTTAAATTTCGACAAGCTTTTGCAGATTTCAAAACGGTACTTTTCTTAGCAGGCAATGGCTGCTCCCTCACATCAGTTATCATCTTGGTAGTCAGTTTGGGTGTTTCGATAATTTATATGATATTATAGCAAAATTAATATCCACCTAAACTGATCATCTATAAGAAAAAGTCACCCTTTGCATAGATTTAAAATGAAAAAATGTCAAAAAATTATAGAAAAATGGTAGCAAACTTCATTTTGATTCAAGTTCTGATTCACTCGTTCAAAACAGTTTCTGTTAAATAAGTTAGCATCTGCTCGAAATGTTCGCCTTTATTCAACATATATAACATTTGACCAAAAAAGCAACATTTGAAAGGGCTTTGCTATTCGCAGATTTCTAGCCAAACCTTTTCTTTCGAAGATACTTAACACTCCCACAAGAAGATTCAATCGCCAGATTTAAGACGGTTATCTCGTTTGAAACAATTCAATTGACGTAGAACTTCATTTCTCACTTAAGAAGCATGAACAACCATATAAACGATGAATTACTACACTGCGAGATTTACATAAGATCCTTTCCCTAATTTTCGGTATTAATGTCACAGATTAGGATTTATCCATATTGATGAAAATTCAACAGCTTGTAACTATGTTACTATCTTATTTTGTTTAGAATTGATTTCGATCAATATGAAATGTGGCTTTAGCAGCAATGCTTTGAGTGGGGGGGGGGGGGGGGTGGGGGAGCAGCAGATTGAAGACAAGAACTGTGGTTAGTCTTTTGGCAGCGAGTTATGGTGGTGAACAGGCCTCTCAACCGCTAGACCACAGTGTTAATATTCAATACATATAAGTCTTCATAGATATCTTGATATGCAGGACGCTTGCCTCAGCTGCCCCCTTTTCTACGAAGTCCCTGATTCTTAATGTTATATTCTAATAGGAGCGTATGATAGTCTTCACATATAATCCTTATCCGTAACATTGATTCAAGAATATCTGAGACATTTGTTTATCGAAATCGTAGGAACTGCTTGCATTTACTGAGGAAGAGCGTGGGGAGACTTTCGCCAAGTTATTGACAAAAGCTTGCGAAGAGACTTTCGTATTATTATGCTTAATAAATGAAATGGAAATCCTTGGTATCGGATATTTAAATCCGATACTTTTAATAATACTCCATACTTTAAGAACATGGCTAGAAAAAGGGTGAAGAAGGCCGTTGGGGCCTATTTTTACTGCATTTTATATTATGATCTCTTTTTGAGAGACGTAATTGACCAATAATAATCAATACATTATAGTATTTGTTACGTAATAATTAGTTTTTATACCGTGATACAATTAAGTGCAGTTTATTTTATATTTGCTAAAGGGGGTTAAACTTGTTTCTTGGTAATTTAAAGATAAGTAACTACATTGCGAATACAATTTCTAAACGTACCGTAAGCCTGATCAGTGGTTGCAATGTCTTCGCTCTACACCAAAGTCATCAAACAGCATTTATCGCTTAAATATTTTGCTATGCAAGAGCAAGAGATTGGACACAAAGTGTTTAAATTAAAAATCATCTGGGCCCCTCAGCATACGGTCGATTTACAGGGTTTACGGTTATAGATCAGCGAAACCAAAATAGAGTTTAGCCGCCTCGTGTTAGGTGATTTAGCCCTCAATTCGCTTCTTCTGTTTCAGTAACCCGAGCCTTAAAGGATTATGAAGTGGATGCTTTTTTGAATAAAATTGTTCTACATTCAAGGTAATTACAATAAAAGGCAGGCAAATTCACAACTGATATGAACACCGTTACATGTCAAATACAATATGAAAATAATGACAACAAGTACTGATCTGCTTGTAAACAGACGTCGCAAAACCGTTCATTCCTTTTGTAGGTGATTGACGCCCTTTATACTTTTGTATTTCGAAAATACGAAAGTGTTTGAAGTGGTTTTGTGCCTTACAAACAGGTTAAGTGAAGTATTTCCCCGAATTACTTCTGCACATAAAAAGAGATATTAATACCTAAATCTTTCTTTCAATAAAGATTTACCAGCAAGATTCTGACAAAGCAATTCCACCAGTCAATATAACGACCCGAGCAAAATAAAGTAATGTTAAAGAAATTGAGAAATTACTTAAGGTACCGCAGTGAAAGGTTTCATTAAACTTAGCTGGCGCTGCTGTGCAGTAATGGGAGACGACGCAAACATTCCTCATTTGATGTTCAAACTCCATAAATTCATAGCAACAGACACGCAACATAGATACAAAACCACATTAATTATAGAAAACCATGTTTGTTTTTTCAAATATCAAAGCCAGATCGATCACTTCTAGGCAATTTCTACGTTGCATCCTAATGCTCATTGTCCTATTCACAGAGTTTATTGCATTGTCAGATAAATTCTGATAATATGCTACAACTTGCTGTGACCTCAATGCTAGAAAGTGATGAGGTTCGTAGAAAACTAATCTAATTCTGTTTAGCGTCCTCTAAGTTTCAGTTCCATGACAGTTTGCCCTGGTCAGACAAAATAAGTGAATTCGTGTTGAGGTGTAGCCTAATTAGCAGAGCAAAACTAAGATAAATAGGGAACAAGTTTGGAATGTTCCAAGACAGGCTAGATTTGCTTAAAAAGCAATGTAATAGTTGCATCAGATACTTGCCCTTTGTACTACTTGGCTTTAAACCCCATGCCTTCATTTTTTAGTGATTTTTGTGCATGGAAACTTTAAGTTATTCATTCGAAGCATCAAAATTAGCTCTAACAGGGAAAGTAAAACTTGGACTACTAATTATTTCCTGTGGAGACATCTCTAAAGTCGTCGACAAAATCAGATAGCATACCAGAAACATTCTAGTGGGCTTGTTAACTGCAGGACCACACAAAATGATGAACGATGATTAGGCGAAAACCAGAATGACAGCAAGACACAAATGTATAATTACTGAAGGATACTGTAGGATATAACGCGACATGAAATTGGGAACAAGAGGACATTGAGAAAAAAGCAAAGCCAATGAGGTAGATTAAATGGATGAAAAGGAAAAGAATTAACCGCAGGTTTATGCATTTCAAAGCTGTTTTTTTGATAAGCCAGTTTTTCAAAAGAAAAAACCTATGTCACTGATGTACCAATAATACATGCTTTAGCTACAATATTGCGAAGAATTTTAACCTATTAACTGGCGTATATCGTTTGGCTTTTAAGAAATCAAAAAAATTAATGCCACAATGAATATGAAGAAAAAGAAGCTATTTTACAACTACGGTATTTCCTTTCATGAACGATAGGAATTTCGATAACAGAGGGAGGGGTCCAAGAAGGTATAGAACTACGTCAATGCGCAGATAGATATAGCAACAGGACAATTTTTGGAAAAAAACAAATCATGGTTGCCTAAAATCAAATTGCAACGTGGTAATTCATTTTGCCTTCTCGAAAAGAAGCCCAATGCTTTAATCATTTTATTGATTTGTCCCTAATTTCATGGTTTTGCACCTTCCCCTTGAAATGTGTTCAGCGAAACTGAAAGAGAGGTTAACAATGTACTCAGCGGCGACCATCGAATTTGAATTTAGTGGCTCGAACCAAAAAGAAAGGATCCAATTTGATCTAAAAACAATAATTTATTCCAAAATAAGTCTTACTAGATTAGAAAAATTCCTCAAGAAACAAAAAATAAAAGTCCATAATGGGGGCTCTACTGGTGTCATGTGACGTCCCTTAAGCCCTGCATATGCTCCTCCCCCTACCTTTCAACTTTTCGCCTCAAAGCCCACCCTAAATGCTGTATCTTTATGAAGGCTGTGTTCCTATCATTTCGCAATATGGCAAATAAACAACGAGATACTGAAAAACTACATTTTCGAAACTGAGTTTAAATGAAACTAGATTCAGCTAAGTTATTGAAGGTTTAGAGAGAGCACTGGAATTTAGGCTTTGGAATACACCGTAATGACAAAATATTAACAGCGCTTGCGCAGCTATCTACGTAATGGAGAAGGATCTTAGGGGTTTGGGGGTCTTTGGGTCAATATCTTGCCATTGCAATCAGAGGAATAAATGCAAAACAGATAATTGAGAAGCATCTTGAAGATTTCAATTAACAGCTTATCCTCGGAGGATTTTTCAGCAATGTACTGCTCCTCTTAGGAGTAAAAACACCACGGAAACAGAACAATATGATATCTTGGCTATAAAACCTCTTGAAGAGGCGTGACCACGCTTAAAAAGGTCGAAGCTGCTTCCTTTTTGGCTTTTTTAAGGCGGGAATTATAAGAGCCCAAAACAATTATCAGTATTTCTATTTGGGCCGATGATTTTAGAAATGAAGTAAATAAAACCAGTAACAAATCAGTTAGGTATATAGAGACACATCATAGCTTTGTTTTAGCCAGTTGTCAATAAATTTTAATCACAGTTGCTTCATGAATTTTATAGATCTATGGTCCAAGAGGCAAGTAAGAGGCAAGAAACGATAAGCATTTTCTTGATCATAATAAGATTCGTGAGTGTGGAGCAAATAGCATTTTCTAAATTGACTCGTATCATATCTAACTAATTAGGGCAATTCTGCTACTATGATGGATGAATCTCAAGTAAAGCATTGTTGACTGTGGTATCCCGCAAGGCTTATGCAGGTGGCCTTTCTTCTTCACTTTTTTCATGAAGGACTTTGAAAACTGACAAGAAAAGATGATCTTAAACACCTATCCTATCCATACTCGAACAAAGAAAGCTTTAAACCAATAGCAAGTGGACTTGTACTTGGCCCATTGTAAAGTTGCTGCTTCAATGTAATAACAAAATTTTGTTCCTAAATCTTAAAGTCCGTTGGCCTGAAAACTTTTTTAAATCCTGTGATATGAATTATTAGACGAGCTGTTTTGAAAAATAGTCTTGATGCTCCTTGAAAACAAACATGTTATTGGTTGGAAGCATGCAAAGGAACGCGCTCCAGACGAGATGATCTTTCTGGTACAGCACATGGATTTTAGGTGATCATACATCTGAAGTCGCTGGATATAGTCTAACTCTCCTGGAGACTATGGCTCTCCTCTTTACATATTTAATCATAGTCTAATGTCCAAAACCTGGCGCATAGTGATTCATATTTTGGAATTTGTTGAACGATTTGCTATGAGCAGGAAAGATCCAGGTCCCAAGGGAGGTTTTTGAGGCCCAGGGGCAAAACTGCAAAATGAGGCCCCTTGCATCTGTGATCGAAGTGAGCAGAAGGGGCAGAAAGCAAGGAAATCTGGGGAAACTGAATCTGGAGGCACTCTTTGAACCTTGTAGGCTGCTCCTATTAGGAGGTTCCTTGAGCACATCTGAAGAGGCTATAAATAAAAATTTTGATTTTAGTTGATGAGGTCCCCTGGACCCTGAGACCCTGAGGCAAACTACCTCCCTTTCGGTGGCCTTGGAAAGATCACATGTTCGCGAGATCACAACACTGGTGACTTTTGTCGCTTGAAAAAAATTTGAACTATTAAATATTTTGATCTCTATAAACCTGATTGTCACAGTTTCTGGAAAACCATAAAAAGATTAGTTTCGCTAATTGCAAGTATGATTTTATGAAATCGAGAAGAATTGCCGTATGTGTTGGGCTGAAGGTTCATCCTGCTTTTAATCCTAGATCCATGGCCTTAAACCTTGCCACTTTATAGAAGTATCCATTTCATGGTTACGCTTTTACCAAAAGTCATACAATGGTTAAAAGCTAAAATTTGTAGACATGCAGAAGACAAGAGACCGGTTGTGTGGCCTTAAATATACATACAGAACTAGAATATACTGTTCTAAATTTGGAACCAGGAAAAGCAAGATCAAGCTGGTGGTCCTATTCTCTTTGATTTGAGGCTTGAATAGCATCTACCCCCTTAGTTCCACTTCGCCTTCAATGCTATATGTTACTCAAAACTTTATCTTTTAGGATCAAATAGGCGAACATTCAGAAAGTGGAATATTTACCCTCAGTACCTTTCATTGCGTCCGGCATTCGAGGAACCGCAATAGTTTCGTCGTTATGAAAACAAGTTGTTTTGTAACGTTCTTAACCATCCAAAAAGCAATTTTAATACTACTCACACAAACAACTCCTCTTCTTTTCAGCAATGATCCAGGACTCGTAAAATTAGTGTTTACTTATCTTCTCTGTTTTTGATCTTCGGGCTCTACGAAAAATCCGAGAAATTAATTGTTCGATTCATTATGAATGAGAGTCACCCACGCACACGGTAGTGCAAAAACCTCAAGGTAAAGAATTCAAAAATGAGACACGATCCGCTTGTGTAGGCAGTAAATAAATTAACTGTGCGCATTTATCGTTTAGTTTCTTTTTACAAAGCACACGCTTTGCGTCATTCCTGTTGGTAAGAAGCTAATTTAGCAAGAACTAAAAATATTTTTAACGAGTCGTCACAGCCGCAAGAACTAGGTCTAGGAATCTTGTTGATAATTGAGCCATTTCTCATCCTACGGTTTACACACAACTTGAGACAAATCAAATGGCACTTTCCGAATGAATGATTATGGTTTTCCGGGAAACGCAATGAGAAGAATTTAAAAGATGCTATCAAGAGCCACCTTATTGCTTCTTTAGTTTTATTGCAAATTTCTCACGTACGCACTTTTTTATGAGAAAGCACAGCGCAGTCTTGGGGTAAAACCTAAAGGTTTTATAGTAATAGACTGGTGACGGAGGGATTATTAATGGAATTGGATTGTGGAGATTTCGAATGGTCATAGCTGTTATAATGTATTTTGTATTGCTTCTATTTTCAAACCATTGCTATTTTTTATACCAAACGACCAAAAATCATGACTTTTAAGTTTTCCCGATAGATACTTTTGAGTTAAGAACTTTCCAGCACTGAGCAAATGCCGATCTTTAACAGGCCCTCGAACCTTTTCCTGTTCTTCAGGTGTATGTCAAAATCTAAAGTGAAAGCCTTTTGACCACAACAGCACATAAGGGATAAAAGGTCAGTGATGCAACAACGCAATCATAATAATAACCTTTCATAGAGGTTTACTTGGTCAGTAAATAAAACTACTATTATCAATCAAGGACCTGTATCCTACAAAGTAAACTTTCATGCTGGACGCTTTGAATTTAAAAAGTGTTGTTTCTGTTTGTAAATGTTCCGTTAAGTTATTAAAAACCCTCGCTGCTTGGAACACGAAGGTTTTACGCCCGGTTTCTAATCTGTCTTTGGAAACGACTAAATCTTGTTGTTTTTGAGAGTGTTCACACTATGACTGTTCCTTGTGAAATAGTTTTCATATGCTTTTGGCGAGCAATTCACACTTGTTTAAGGACATCTGAAGGCTTTTCGTTCGCAATAATACTCTCTAATTTTACCTAGCATTGACATCAAGCCACTCTCGAGAAAGGGACCAAAATGGCAGAGGTATCAGGGGGCTACCAGACATACAAATATCATCCAAATGGACTCCTAAGCATCTTTGTAAAATCAAGCATGTATGTTTGAAAATTGAAAAGATGTTTGAAAAAAGATGTTTGAAAATTGAGCGTCAATGTATCAGTTGCCCTGGACCTGGGAAGACTTTCCAGTCACCAATGTGTAATTGCCTTATACAGAAAAGTTCGAATGTGCAAAGACTAGGCCTTTTGAGGGTAAAATTAGGAATTTTCTTTGTATCAAAGGTTAATGATGCAGCCGGCCTTTCATTCGAAAAAAGTAAACGCGTTTTGAAAACCAAAAGGGTATTAGAGTCTAATGTCTTGCACAGATAAGGGCTGCTGAAGGGCAATACAAAACAAAGCGAGTCCATATTCCTCCTGTTTTCAGAGGAAGATTACAAATTTGAGACCTTCAAAGTAGATTAAAAATGAAAGGTAAAGAGCCTCTCGAAATTGAATTATTCCTGTCTCAAGAAAATCCTGTTAATCAAAAGGGATACTCTTTCAAAAGCTTTTAAGGGTATTAATCCTTCAGAAGCGTCTGTAGAAAAACAAGGAAAATGCTCTTTTAATCCGCGCTTAAAAGAAGTGTATTCAACGCGTTAGTAAACATCTTTATAACATAATTTATAAGATGATGCATGCTAGAGAGTCGAACCCTCTTTAAAACGTCTTAGTGTTTTTAATATCTCAACAAGCCCGTTTTGTGTTCGTCTCGATAGCAGATAAGATGGATAAAATAGAAAAAGTTATAAATAAAATATGTCCATTCAGTTTTAGTTCTTAGCAAAGCCTTTCCAGTTTTGAATGATATGAAAAGGTATGGTATGGTATGTTATGGTATGGTATGGTATGGTATGAAATGGTATGGTATGGAATGGTATGGTATGGAATGGTATGGTATGCAATGGTATGGTATGGAACGGTATGGAATGGTATGGTATGGAATAGTATGGTATGGAATGGTATGGTATGGAATGGTATGGTATGGAATGGTATGGTATGGAATGGTATGGAATGGTATGGCATTACTTCTATACAGCTGACTCAATTTATTCTTATCAAATTTCTTCTTAAACGGATTAAACAAGGGTCCATTTCTATTTGCAAGTCAGAGAGATTTTGTTTAGGTTTTTACTTTTCGACTCAAACATCAACTAATTAAAGAAACTATCAAAGTATCAGTGGTCATCATGTGGCTAAAATCCAATCCAAAATATCCCAAAGGTGAATTTGCAGGAATGACGTTAAGTGGCTCGCCTAATTGGCAAGCTCCACCTACTGGTAAACAGGTGCCGATGAGGATAAAGAGCATAATAATCTCTACGAGAAGATTTCCTTGGGGCCATGGTCGAAATCAATCGATTTACGCGAATAGAAAACCCTTACACAAAACCTTATTATTGGGCAGAGGTAAGCTAAACGAAGGGATCAATATGATTTTCAGATAAAACATTTGGGCCTCCAATTCTAATATTTTACTTATATTAACCTCAATTGATCCTTGTCTATAGAGAGTTTGTTTAAAATCGCATTCGATACACTTGGGGCAACTGATCTAAAACTTACATAAACACCCTTCAGAGTTTCCATGACAGCGTTTGTTTATAATACAACGAAGACGCTTAAAATGCAATGATGAAGGACCAACCAACTAGCTTGAAGTTGAGAATGTCATAATGCTCCACTTGACGATGATGAAATTCAAAATCACCAACAACCTTGGCGCAGAAAGCTAGTGGAATGAATTCATACAAAGGCGGCAAATCTCTCAGATAGGAATCAGGAAGACAATCTGATTATGTAAGAAGAGGAAAAATTAAAAGAAGGTTCATCACGGTTGTACAAGGAATGTCATTGATTTTTATTAAGTTTAATTTTGACGCAAATGAGTTCCCTCCAAACACCCAGCAGTTTACAAGAGAGGAAACTAAAATGGTGGAAAATATCATGAAGGTTTAGGCAGAAAAGATATGAAATTTTCAAAGAACAACACTGCTTTTGGTTTAAATATCTACCTTTAGACATGATAGATAGATAAGACGCTAAGTTCATGTGGACAAAGTATTAGATAAAATAAGACAAGATGAGATAAAGAAACTTTATTTTTGTGAAATAATGACTAATTGAGGGACAATTTTAGCGCCTCTCGTTCACCTCTTTCTTGAAATGATTATAAGACTGCCTTAGTTGCTTAAAGTGGCTTTACAGGGACGCCAAGCAATTTAACACTCACGTCACTCTACACGTACTTGCAATTGCATGTAAACTAAGTTGCTTGGAACAGTAAAATGTATAACATTATGTGGTGGTAAACGTTTTAATCAAATTATTAGACAAAAGAACCCGAATCGCCGAGAAGTAAATGTGACTGGCCGTATAACAATGCAAAATAGAGCCATTCATAAAAAGATAGCCTATTAATAATATTTGAATTTGGTTTCTTAAAAGACATTAATTGGCATAAATGGTGGTTTGTATGAATAGCTGACAATTTGAGACAGACATCACACACCCTTGAGATGAAGATCGATTTAGCCATGATATGGCAGACCAAAACTCATTAGAAGTGACAGGGACATTAGTATGAGTATAAGAAGAGTCTACTGCGTGCTATGGAAAAAGGCAATGTCCCAAAGGTGTATTCATGTGAGATTATCTCACCAGAGAATATTTTTTGACTATATTTTACAATAGATGTCAAAAGAGTATCAGTAGAAAACAGGCAAACATTTCTAATGTTTGATCCTCGATATAATATGGCTTTTTGATTACGCAAAATTAACTAGTGAAACTTTTGTGGTTTGGCGTGGTTTGGTTTATGGGGTTTGGAATGAGAATAAAGTATATTGCATTAACTGCTTAAAAACATTTAACTGAACCATTCATTCACAGCTACTTTATAACGAAACAAATCTATTTTGATGGCGCCATAACTGGATAATCTTTTTCAAAGAAGGATCGTTCTTGAAATCTTTTAAATCGTCTACCCTGCCTTATTTGCCCCCTCCTGTTTATAAAGTTATACATTTTTACGGATTAGATAATCCATTTGCAGAACAGCCTACAGATGTGGTTGAGAAATTTACGTGCCAGAGACATCAGATGATGTCTGTGCTCTTAAAACATGTAACATTCATGGCATTGAATGCTTGAAGGTTCGAGACTTTCAATTGAATTCTGCTACTTATTCCTAATCAATACCACAGAAGAGAACGTAGTAGTCTCATTATCTACAGTCTTCATTGTTTAATGAAAAATGCTCAAGTAACACTGCTGCTGCCTATAGACGTATAACAACTGGAAGAAGTGTGCTCCCATCACTTTAATAGCCAAAAACAAATTCTCACCTGAAATCAATCTTGACGAACCACCCTAAAAGTCTTTCTAGAGCCTGCGCTTGAGTTACTTCTTAATCGCTGCCCTCTGCAAACAAAACGTTCAGTTGTTAGATAAAGTCATAAAAGAGACAATGTAACAAACAACGTTTCTCTCAAGCAATTATTAAGTAATTAACAAACAAAACATAATGATTTGAAGACTGACATTCTTGATCGAAATGAAAACCTCAAAGATAACACAGAATTGTAAATAGATTTTCTAGGATTAAGCATGATGCGTTCTGGCGGCCAATAATTTGGACACTACTCAAACTGAGCTCGATTCAAAAATTACTGAAAGTATTGGCTTGAATTTTGGCAACCAAAATTTCTGGACAAAATGCACCTTTATCGATGGTTCCGACAAGGTTGCAAGTTCATGGTTTGAAGAAAAAAACTGAAAAATAAAGCGGAGAAAACGCGACTGAGATTCCACACATCTTGCGGGGTCACGTTAGAAGAGATCACGATATCACTTGTTTGTCTGTCAAAGGGAAGTCAAAAGGATCTCAAGATAATGAGCATTAAGAAATTCCATCACGTTACTCCCGTTTACGTCATAGGAATTAAAATCTAAATTCCATCTTAGCAAGTTTTCTTTACCCAAATATTATTGAAAGATAAGTAAACAGATATCAACATGTTTAGTTGGTACTTGATACTAAACCTCTTTTAATGTGTATGTCGACTTTAGATACTGAAATTCAAATCTTTTTATTCCTTGAAAAGATTGCAAGTTCCTCATTAAGACTAAAGTAGCATAATACTAAAGTAGCTGAAATCAAGGCCACACTTTGGTTATAATATGAGAGGTTAACTTTATAATTGGCTATTAAGCAAAATATTAAATTCTGCTGTTCAACAGTTTTCAGCGCAGCTACAAAATGCAAAAATGCACTTCTTTGCTTTAATTGGCGCAATCTATACGGTATTTTCGGAAAGTCATCAGAAAAATCTTTCAGACAATAAGAACAAAAGGAGGTAGCAACAACAACAACAACAACAACAACAACAACAACAACAACAACAGCAACAGCAACAACAACAATCCAAAAAGGCTCCACCCAAGACAAAGATCGATCGGGCTTGACCACTAACGTGTCTCTATCACGAGACTTTTAATCAAATTTTTATGAACAAAATTTTTATCAGGTTTTAAAAAAAAAAAGTTACCAGAAAAAGGTCATGCTTTCACTGCCTTCGTTTTTGAATTAATAACACGGATACTCTTGACTTCACGAAGTGCAATTTGACACAAAACGTTGATGCTGCATAGAGCAGGAAATTGAAATGAGTTTTTGCAAGTCTATAACGTCCAACAACAAAGCATGTTCATATAAGTGCAGGTAAACAGCAAAAATATGTGCAATAATTGAGACTGAATAACTTTATCAACGTAACTAAATTCAACTACACAAAACTATTAACTATACAATGACATCGGCTATTGCAATGGAATTTTCAAATTCTAATTTTTATTACATTTGGTAAACTCTTATATCCCAAAGTTGGTGATTTTACGAGTAACTGCAGGACAAAACATCTTGACGTCATACCTATAATCGTGAAAACTGGCAAAGTCTGTGTGACTGCCCTTCGTCCCCCCTTCCCCCGCAAGTGAGTTCTCTATTTGTACTTTTTAGGATTCGGCTTCACAGTTTTTTCATCACCCAATAATGCCATACCAAAACTCCGTACGTTATTTATTATGACTGCGTCAGCAGTTCCTGTTCGCGTTCACAATCTGTTACAAGTACTAATCATTTTCTCAAAGAAACTCTCTTTAAAAGAACAACTTTCAGGGGCGTAGGAACGTTTTGAAAAGTGGGGGCACATCAAAAAAGGAGCACTGTTTCGTACAACAGGGACTTTCAAATAACGTCACTTTCCTGATGAAATGGGGCACGTTCACGATAAAAAATGACATTTTTTAATGAAAGCATGCGACTTTAAGAAAGGGCACTTTTCAGAGAAAGAGGCACACCGGCTGTTGCCGGAAAAAGTGCGGGGGGGGGGCACGTGACCCTCTGGGCCCTCCCCATATCTTACGCTATTGACAACTTTCATGCCACGAGCTGGGATTTGAGCGAAATACCTTAACTAAGAAAAAGTTGTGAATTGGGTTGTTTAATTTTCAAGATGTTTTGCTATTTCAAAATAATCATTTTAATTTCGTTTCTCTGTCTGTTAAAACTTCGTTAACATGAGATCATTAAATCTTTTCAAATTTAACATCTGTTTACGTCGGCTTTTTTGGTGGTCTTCTAACAGTTTTATTATTATTGAAGAGGCGCACAAACGCTTCAAAATTCCCAGAATTGTGGGACTGATTGCAATTCATGAATACATTTTAGGCAGCAAGTTAAGGAAACCTTGAAATCAGCCAGCCCTCATCAAAGTTTTTCTTGGATGTTTCACAAATTCAAATCCAGCCGTTGGTTAAGGAACTTATGGCACTGGAGCAGAGATTAAATTTGATTATTCCACTGATCTGAAAGCAAGGAATGTTCTAGCTCAAAAACGTTGCAAAGTGAGTCTCAACAAATCATCATTCAAGTTCGCAAATCAGCGACGTCCGAAAAAATTTCAGAATATAAACCACAATCTGAAGATTATTTCTCATTTGATAACTTTGGCATTTCAAAATAACAAAAAATTTTGATTATTGCGATAGGATCATAACTATCATACCTTCATGATTTAAGCATTGGAGATAAGGATGCTCCTCCGGCTCTTGCAACTACCAAGTGGAGGAGAAACCACTCGAATGAATATCTATTGGTGTTAGATTTCTTGTCACAGCCCCCTACTTGAACATGTATCTAGTTTAATACAAAGGGGCATCTGTCACTTGAGATGTGAAACTTATCTCATAATCTTGACTCTCTTTTGAGTAATTGTTCAGATCAGGTGGCCTGCTTGTGCCTACCTGACGAAGGGAGGCTCGAAAAAAATCTCAGAGAGTATTTAAATAGTTGAATCGATTTTCGATCAATCAGTGAACTCACATTTTTGAGCAGAAACTGTGTATCTTGCGACGTATTTTAGAGGATCAAGTTTTCCGATGAGTGTGGTCTAGCTCTGTCAAAAAGGCTTCAATTCAGCTGTTTAATTCAAAAAACTGATTGGTAAATCTGGGACGAACTTTCAAGAGTCGTTCTTCAAATTCATGATAAAGGCTCAAACAAAACAAAATTTGCAATAATCTTTTTAAGCATTAATCTTCCAAGACATCCAGTGCGCGGAGACTTCTAATACTGGCTCAGAATTTAAAAAAAAATTTTTCAATTCATTTCCTTTGGAACGTTTTTAACTGATAATTATCCATTTTACAAACTGTCTTCTTGTTCATCATTTCAAAAAAAAAATTTTGGCACAGTAAGTAAACATAAGAATGCCTAAACAAAAGGCAATTTAGAAATTTTTTAGGGTACTTATACTTATGATGAGGGGGGAACTTCCTCGTTTACTTATATTCCTCGACACTTTCAGCCCAATATTTGAGAGATTTGCAAAAAGTGTTATCATAATCTGTTTCCATTTTGATTTTTACAGCAAATTCTTTTGTGTATGGGTATTAAGTATTTATTTGCCTAAAACATCATCATACTGCCTAATTATGTTTTTTTCGTGCATTTGGAAAGTTGTTGATCATGAGCATAATAGCTGAAAACAGCTGTCTGAAATTCAGTGGCGCTACCGAATACGGGTATGATCTCATAGCATTGTTGATGCTGATATATAATGTTCTTTTGTTACTTTGCCGTCGTGTTGTTGTTACTTGCGTCGCAGCCTCAGTGTTTTTGCCAAAAAATTGTTTTTGATAATACTGTAGCGTAATCTACCGACAAAGAGATGCAAGCCAAATGTCATGGCTCTTATATTTGTCAGGTCAACGATAAAAAACTTCAGAGTCTGGCTTGAAATTATTCTACTTGATGCAAGGGGGCTGCTCTCCCCTCCTGTTCGCTTAGAGGCAATGTTAAAGACATATTTCCAATCGAAAAACACAAAAGTTTTCTTAAGTTGCACCGTAGGTGCCGCAGGCCAGAGATACAAACAGAATGCAAAGGAACGGGCCTTCTCGCTAATTTATGTGCGAGGAGAAAAACGACGAGAAACAAAGAAAAACTGCAGATAAAAGTGAGCTGCTTACCTCCCGTAAAAAAGACAGAAATCTCTTAAAAACTCTTCTGTAGTTTATTCGTGGTCCTTCTTATGATTGGCTATTTGCTGACCGGCTTAAAACCATGGCTCTTACTTTGGATTTTCTTGGGTGAATCAAGTGTCAGTCAAATTCAGTGCAAAATTCACTGCCTGCAGCTATCCTTTTATAAATATGTCTATCTCTATATATTATCATATAAACCTAATATTTCTTAAATGACAGGAATTTCGAACAACCCAATACCCACCAGATCACTTCAGATAAATCATTCTCCCTTTAAAAAGATCATCGCAATCTTCGGAGTCGAATGAATTTTTCCTTCCTCTCAAAAACATGACAAGTTTGAATGAACCAGTGGACCCAAACAAAAAAATCTAATGTTTTAATACACCTGAAGATTATTGGTTAAATAATAAGCATTGTTTTAGATTAAGAAGATGAAGTTAATTTTCAACGAAAACATTGAAAAAGAAATTATCTAAAATTCTTCGTAAAAAACGAGACCGCAAAGTAGCTTGAAGTCTTTATCGAATTATTTCTTAGTAATCGATATGACTTAAATACGTAATATTCCAATTTCCTTCCAAGTCAAAAAATATAAAATGAAATATTAAACTTTTTAATTTTGCAACATCATTTCACCGTGGTAATCAGGAAATGGGTAATATTAGGTAAGTTTAAGGTAATGATAAATCCAGCATAAATCCAGCGGCAGAAGGCAATAAAATAATTGTTCAAAGGGACATGAACGTTTTTCTAAGGTGGGCACATACCTCATGGGTGGTGAGTTTTAATAACTTTTAGGTTTCAATACCAGACAGTAACGAACAGGTTTTCTGCAGCAGTTTTCATTGCAAAAATTGTTTAAAGGGCTTCAATAATGCTGAATCTGTTTGAAAATCAACAAAAGCATTGGCAGCAAGGGCATCACTTGAGAGAAAAGGGTTGTTTTCTTTTGTTTAACGTATTGTATCATGGCTGTCAACATAAGTGAAATGAGACGACGTAATCTTTAAGATCAATGGAAAAGTTCTCAGGCAAGCGATACCGGACCGCAGGGATGCCTAGAACACTTCATTGCAAGGGGACGAAAGCATGAAAAATAAGAGCAAAACAACATTTAAATGAACAATTAAGCTACTTTCCAAAGAGCAAGAGGGGAACTGCTCCATTGCTCACCTGCTGTCAGCTCCCTTTCGCACTGGAAACTAATGCCAATTCCATTAAATAGTGGTATCATTACACAAGGTTGGACGGCATGTAAATCGAGTCTCTTTTAAGCCACTGACTGGGTGGGCCATTGCTTCTCCAATACCCCCATTAGTACTAATGTTTTCCCATTTCAAAAAATAGGCCTCTTGCCACATTCAACCAAGGAAACAACGGATTTCTCCCTCCTGTTCTAATTTCTTAAAAGAGGACCTGCTACACAATCCAGTAAATTGTGACTGATACTATCAATTAAAGCTTCTCCATACATTCACAGGGATGTGGCCGGTTTCACTGCAAGGAAGAGCGGACAGAGAGATATTATTATGAAGACCCTGTGCTCAAAGAGCCAAGACTTTTTCCAGGAGCATTCTCGCTTCCTGTTGTGCCATTCCATGCGTACACGCCCCAATCCCGTCGATTTAAGATAAAAGAATAAGTCGGGTTTATGGAACATATACTTTATAAGCAGGATTCAGTAGTTGTTCTATCTGTAATTAAAAGAAGAAAAGCTAAATTTCGTAATTTGCGCATTTCAGGTCGTGAATGGTTCTACTTTTGCAAAGGCATTTCATGGCTCGCATTTCAAGCAAAGCTTCACAAATAAAGGTTTTGGAAAAGTGGAAGTAGGCAAGGACTTCAAAATCTGGAAATTTTAAGCAAATGGACGTCCTTTAAACAACCAGAAAGCAAGAACAATGCATTATCAAAACAAGAAATTGCTAAAGAAAACCAATAAAAGGAAGATACGGAGAACCCAATTACCGATTTCCTGGTTGGACATGGCACGTAGAGAAGGAGAGAAGTTTCTGGGGGCATGGAATGCTTACAAGGAAGCTAGTTGAGTAAGATTGGTCATTTTTGCATAGTTTTTTCTAATTAGCGTGACTTTATGTAAGAAGAGGATTACTGTTCGTTTTACATAGGTTGAATAAATGTGATTATTTAATAGACGATGAATTTTTCGCAATGTTTAAAGGAAAGCAACTGTGATCAACTGCTTGATAATGCTCAACAGTTCCCCGTTGCTTCTTTCCTATCGCTAATTCAAACATGTGAGATTGATTTCTTATCACCAATTGATACACACATTCTACTGATAATATGGTGTTTTATATCGCCTCCTTTTTCTTCGGTCATTCAAGAATGAGAAGGAAATTTTTGTTCTCAAGAGTTTATAATTCTAGCGATTACTACCCGCTTATCATAATCTCAATTCATGTGGCGTATTTGTTCACTGGCAATTTTTCAGGGCGCTTACACGAAAATATTGCAAGATTGCAAGCGATGAAGTTACATCGAGTGTTATTCTAATGTGTGAAAGCCACGTTTAAATCAAGTGATATAGATGTTGGTCATAGTCGCTAAGGACACTTGAAACCGAAATTCTCACGTTTAACCTTCAACAGACAGCTGCAACAAGTTATTGATTCGAAATTCAGTATTATGGCTAGTTAGACGATAAGTTCATTTTCTAGCAAGGCCAGAGAAATGCACCAATAAGACTGTACTTTGAATAAGACCTTGATGAGTGATACCTCAAGGGGTTACGTATCGTGATAATATAAGGGCTGCACCCGAAACACTCCTAAGTGCTACCTGCTGCATCTGATACCAATACAAAATCTCCGCTATGCCTAGGATTTTTACCACAGGGGCAGGGATACAAAGTCTACAATCGTATGTATATGAACATATATAATACTCATCTTGCTACCTGGCACTACAGCTCGGAGTAACCTGATTTTACTTCAAGTTGAAATAACAACAATTTATCAACTACCAACCAAATAATAGGACATAAAAAGGCTTAGAGGTTGATTTGATGAATGTAAGCGAAATGGAACGATCAAGTACTTGTGCACTTTAATCAACGGATTTTCAAAATCATCAAAAATTAATGCTTTAAATAAGAATAAACGATATCAAAATGATAACAAAGAGCTTCTTTCTTTCTGTCAAATTGATAAGGAACTCGTCATATGTAGATTCAATAAAGCACCGCTGAAACCTAAAGCAATCTTGTCAACATGGACTTGTTTAAGTTCATATCATAAAATGCAATCCATTATACTCACGGTGTAATTCGTATTCATGAGCAGACCCCACAAAAGTCAAGGTTTTCCACTCTGAACTATCTCAACCAATTTGCGTTACCTTCAAACAGTACCGACCTAAAACAATGACATATAGGATTATGATACAAGTCATAAAATTTTTCACGACAGTTCGTCCGGATCAAGTTACCTTTCACCTGGGATCAAACCTGCTTAAAGTCGATAAATATAGCATCATTGCATTGCAATGTTCATAATAATCCTTATTGACTTAAATGGCAAAAGCGATCATTGTAGGAATGCTACTTTTGTCATAATAATCCATGGTTTTTTCTTTCTGAAAAGTGAAAATATAATGCTCAGTTCATAGAATCAAATAAACCTAGAGTTAGACGTTTGTTCTCATGTTTGATAACTGAAACGCTTTATATTGCAATACTTGATCAGTATAAATATTGCTTTGATCATTCTTTCATCTTTACTGATGATTACCAACAAAAGAATTCTCACTATAAAACTAAACTGTCAATAAAAGAGTCATAAACATTAAAAGAGACCATTTATCCATAAAATTTTGTCGATAGAAATATCCATGCCGGGTTTAGGTATGAAGTGAAAGATTGAATACCTGCTAGACAAATTCCATGTTTAGGTAACACCTGTAATTAAACATAATACAGTCAACTTTGCATCAATATTACCGTAAAAAAGTTCACTTGAGCTACTTCAACCTTTAAGGTTCTAGGAGCTCAACTCTTTGCATGCAGAATTCGAAGTTTGCAAGAAGTATGTCAGAGGATAGTTCAAAATTAGATAAATTAGCTTAGAAAATAGCTGGTCGACCAAAATTATATTACAATCTGCCCAAAACATTTCAAGAAAACTCTAGGTCATAGATGACAAATATCCTTGGATCTTCTCCACAGAGCCCACGCCCATGCTGATACAACAAAATGTTCACGTGATTTCAGCCTTTCTTATTAAGATGTCATTTACTTTAGTCAGACTCTTTGTAACGAACCGCGGCCGGCAGTGCACTGAAAAGCTCCGTACATAATGTCAAAAGCCATATACTCAAAACTTCTCGACGGTTCCTCAAGCCGCTTTCTTTAGGAAACAATAAATAGGGGTTGCAGAGGTGTCGAAAGCTAAAACGAACGATCGAACCATTCAAACACGACCATGCCTAGATTATGGTCTAGGTGAATACACTCTAACTTTATAGTTTATACCGTAAAAGCTATACATCACAGGACTGCATTACTTATAATGTTATTACAATGAAGCGTGCTTTAAATAGATGCAGGGTTTTAGAATAGCCGGTCTAACGAAGTATCATTTTCCCTATCCAACTCTCGTCAGGCTAACACCATACCTTTTGATTCAAGACCCTGAATGAATTTAAATTTGTTGCTGCCACCAGACAGGTAGGGAATATTGTTATCTTAACTCCTTTAACCTTTGTAGCATTGTAAATGGTTTCTAAAGATACACCAACTATGAATAATTTTCTAATAATGAAACTAATAAAAGATCGGGGAAAAGCTTTGAAACATCCAAACAGCGTATGGCAGGCAAAGGAAGAAAATTGGATCAATTCCTGCAAGGCAGTTCCAAAGGTTTAGAAATTCCACATAATATACCACCATTTCGCATGCAAGTCAACTTGGCGCCTATATAATATGGACGCCACTCTTCGGGGTCACAAAAATTGCAACTCCATTCGACCCCCGGTAGGCCAACTCCCATTGTCAAGTGTAAGATCCCATGTCTTTAAAATCTCTGAGAAAGGGGCTCGATTTCATCCCAAACCAAGGACATAGAAATTGGAAAAAGGGGTGTTTTTTTGAAAAAAAAACAAAAAATTTAGAAACGGGGTTTTTAAGGTACAACTCATCGTATTAATAAAACAATTTGTTCCTTGGTTTCAGAGAAAAAGGGGTGTAAAATTAGAATTAAAAATCAGAGATAAGGGTTAATTTTCTAGAGCCTCGGATGGGGGTGCTTACCCTTGACAATGAGAGTTGACCCACCGGGACTCAACTCTTGTGCTTCATTGCGACTACATAGGACTAGGCTTTTGGCATTGAAATTTATCATTCTTGTAGGCTCATTTTTGATGTTTTATGAGTCGCTCTGGAAGAAAAATTTCGTCTAGGAAACTAGAAACGACAGAGGATCCTTACGGCTGTGTAAACATTGCAGAAGATCTCCTACACATTGAAGGTCCCCGCACGTCCTTGTGGGTTGATATTCCTCCACCCATCAATTGGAGGGACAGCTACATGCTAATTGTACATATTGCAATAGCCTAGCTCCAAGATAAACTTTCGTTAACATTTCTGAAAAAAAGGTCACAGTTTGAAAACTTTCTTGCGCTTGTTACTCACTTTGCGCCCCGTGATAGTCACCCCCTCAATCCCCCTCTCGACTGCCTCCTAACTACGATGTTTTAAAAAATTATTCATGTTTTTTCCGATAATAGAATAGAGTTGTTGCGACAAACATTGAATTCATCTATGTCACGTAATCCAGTTCCCATTTCAATTGATTTACCGCCCTCTTTCCTATATCCAAGCTTGTGACAGCCGTTGAATTATGCACGAATAGTTGAAATGGTAGATTAAAGGGAGAGCTGGATGGCGTCGTTTAAGAGAGGGAAGAGAATCTTCTTATGATTGCAATGAAAGGTCGACTGTGAGGAGAGAATTCTAAATGGATTGCATATCTAATAGTGAGATATGGTCTCAGATCTAGTCTGCCTGCACTTCTCAATCTTAACTAAAAGGATTTCTGGAATATTAATCTACAAGGACTTAACGTTAATTTAAAGTATTTAATAAACTCACGGCTTCATGCTTGAAATAAAGACTGCTTGTTCCTAGTCAGACAACAGGTATTGATAGTTGAGAGAGTCAACTATGCAGCTACTTGAGGGAGAAATTAGAAAACCTGGAACAGAAAGGAGATTTGTTAGTGCTGAGAAACCATTGAATTCTATCAAGAAACACGGAGTGCCTATTTATTTTCTTGTATCACAAACCTTTTGTAGCGTCAAATTGAAGCGAATACATACTGATGTTGAAAAGGGCTTTGATTGCAGAAACTTGATATTGTTCTGGTCTGATGGTCAATCCTAATTTCTGCGAAGAGGATTTCGGGTAGAATTTTGCTACCAAAACCCTGCTATCGAAAAAACATCAAGTGGCACCTTTACATCAGTATGTTTCGATAAACTTAAGTATACTCGTTATTGCATGTTTTATCAATTCAGCTGAATTCGAGGGTTCTGAGCTAGGCAGAGATCCGTGTTGCCCTAGAAATTTTACACGCCACTTTCTGTGGCTCTTTTCCCGATTTAAGCTCTCACACAGGCACGCAGGAGCCGGTGGGGGGGGGGACTGGGGGCTGTAGCCCCCGCACTTTTTTGCCGCTACTTTATATTGAAGGCTTATGTTTCTAATTGCACTAGACCAAGGCCAATGTGACCTATGCCTATTGTACTTGAGCTCTTCTTACCATTATCCCCATCATAAAGCTTGGGCAAGTCTTGAACTTTTATCGACTTCTAAGAAGCACAAGCATGAATTTGAGTGACCACGCCCAAAAAGGCCACACCCAACCTTGAAAAGCCCCCTCACTCGAACATATGCTGGGGGTCCCTGTCACATGTTTAAACTAGCTAGATTTTTGAAAGGTTGTTAGCGGGTCTAATGTGCAGTTTGTTTACTGTGGTAGCTTAGCTATCTTACAAGTTATCATATTCGCTTTTACATTACTTTAAGTAAGAACACACGAGAAAAGTTGGCTTTTGCTTATCTATCAGCTTTCTTAGGAGCAATTTCCAAAGATTGTTTTAGTTTGTTTTGATGTTTATCATCGTGAAGGGACGACAGTTGCCAAGCAAATGATGGTTGAAATTATTCAATCAATATAAAAACTTATCAAATTTCTTCGTGGCCTCAATGTAGTAAAAATTTCTCACGCTTCTTGTCGCCTCCAGTAGTCTAGTTCTTTGAAGAAATTATTTGATAAAAATTTTTTGATGTTGTGTAAAGCTATGTTGATTATTGGCGACGATTACGATACCGTGCGACCGTAAAGCAATCAACGTCATTTTATTTTTCTAAAATTTTATCGATATCATTTCTGCTGAAAAAGAGTAAATTCAATTTAAAATTCGAATTTCCAACGCAAAATCCATTTTCCACCGCAGCAAACTGAACACCAGCAAAACAAGTCTTCAGTAATCTTGTGCATTGACAAAGACCCCCTGTGCCCCCTTTAGTGGCCCCTTGTATGGATATGACTGAAGATTGTCCCTGAGTTAGGTTCACATGCCACATTTTCAAATCAGTAGATTTGAATTTCCAACATAAAATCTCTTTCCTTTGAATGCGCCGGTGATTAAGTTGCCTTGATGCCAATGAGCGAATCAATGAAAATTCCATGATGCTGTTCTCGAAGGCTGAGCTGCTATTTAGCATAAAACACTGCTTATGGCATTAAACAAAAACAAATCAACATTACACCACAACAACAGTTTACAAACAAACAGTTATTAAATAATGGCATGTTCTTAAAAGACACAAGTCGGATTGAGAAAATCGACTGAAGATTACAAAAACCGAGGTGCCACCTAGGCCATCAGTTCATTGATTCTAAAGATGGTCTCAAAACTTATTAGCCTCTTGAATAGAAAAAGAAGTGACAACGCTACGAAAAGAGTATCGATCTACTATTTTCTCTTCAGCCCAACCCCCCTCCAGCCCCCCTCCAACCCTCTAATTCCTTTTAGCCTGTTTTCAGCTTCGAAGTGATGCATTAGCGCAAGATAAGAATACGAAATACCACCCCCTTTAGATTCTAGGGCTTTGCCTTAAGCCCCCCTAGAAATTTCTGCTGGTCTCGGGGCTGGATTGGGGATGGACAGGAAAGGCAAATGCAAGCGAATTAAGTTATTTTTCACTAGAACTAAGTTGCTAATTTGCCTAAATTCTGGTGAAATTCCACTTTAAAAGTGCGCAAAAAGAATTCTTTAATCCAGTAATTTCAATATTTGACTATTCTAACTAAGCTTCGGAGCCAAAGAACGTTAGGCCCACGCATTTTTATAAAAACACCTTATGTTTCTCTCAATAAACATGAAGTTTTATATGTAAAAGAGCCACTAGAGTTGTACTAAAGTGTTGCTGCTAAGATTAGGAAGTGCATTGCCCAGAATGATAAACTCCAAGACCGCGCGGCAAGAATCGCAATGAATACTTCTAATAATGCCCCTGTTCTTTATGGCTTATTAATCCTGTCTTATACAAATAGCAGCACGACCAAGCAATGGTTAGTCTTTGTGACAAGAAGAAATATCACTGAATGATACTGCACTCTTAAGGAATATCTTCAATGCAAGAACAAGGATATGACCAATATGTTCAAGAAACGACCATTTTCCACACCAGTGAGTTAAACTTCATAAATCCCTATTACAATCGAGATTTTCTATTAAAATAACTAAACTACAATATACTGCACCATCTGCTAAAGCCAGCAGCAATATCGTCATGTATACACGCAGATGCAGGAACCTATGTAAAGGTGCACCAAGACAGAAATCAAGGCTCTAGAAATTATGAGCTCCAAGATATTGAAAAACATTTTCTACACGATTGCCATTGACGTCACCCTAAAGATGCAACGAAAGGCTCAATAGCGTAATGGGAAAGAATACTTGAGTAAAAAGTAATGAAAGCTGCTCAAGACAAGAAAAATTACAATGCAACCATCAATACACAGCCAATACGTTTTTGACCCGTGTGCCTGCTAAAGTTTAAATAAAGCCCAAAGGCATCCAGGACTTATTCTATCATACTATGGGAATGGACAGTTGGCTAGTCATATTGTTTTCTAATTCAAAACAATAAGCTTATTTTCTCTTTTGACTAAGAAATCAACAGAATATAAGAAATAAGCACAGGATATTTGTTGTCTTTGCCCCTACTTGTCGTTTTGCGATATTTTTGTGTTAAATTATCTATATAATTCCTTTCCTCGGTATTATTCCTCTTCAAGTCAGCGAGAGACAATAGCAAAAGTTTTGGGCCTACTACGCCAGCATTCGTAGCACAATAAAGACCGTTTATCCTCTGGAAAATCTTACCTATGATTTACATATAAGCATTATTGTCAAATCCTAACTTAGCAAAAGTTAGATAATACTTTAAGACAACTCAGATTTAGATCCTTAGGACAGCGTTGTACACTAAATGATCTTCTTGGCTGCCCCACAACCATGTCCTTTTTTCCCATTTTCTCTCAAATTTCTGATTGCTCATTTCCATTTTATGAAGGTGCAAATATTCTCAAATATTTTAGGATTTTCTAATTTAATTAGAAGCTGCCCAAATCAGACATCTTGTATATCTTGGAATCAAACGATAATCTATGAGTCTTTGTAGATGCAGACCATATGAAAGTGGGTGCCAAATTTCTTTAAATCTACGCTAGGTACGATTCAAACATCCAGCGTTCAAAATAGGCCGGTCCATATCAAAGTTGCAGATAGGCCAGCTGTTTTAGACAATATGCTTCTATTAGCCTGTATCTTATAGCCTTATTCATATTTATGTATGCTTCATGTTGGACAGGCTGCTTCAGACTACATTCCCGCATCGGAGGGGACTCTCAACAAGCAGACAAACCATTTATTACTTTGACCTTTTGGGATTTAAAGTTTTCCTTCCAACTGAGATTGTCGTCGCTTATAACCCCCCGTGACTTAGTTTTCCAAACTCTTTTTATTTCTGTGCCATTTCTGTGGAGCCAGAGTCTCAATTTTATTAATTCTGCGTGGATGACCAAGGATCAAAAACTTTTTAGGATTGGCACATAATTTATTCATCCACTCAGAGATATTTTGTAGCTTCTCCTACAACCTCTGAGCAATTTAGTTAATGTTGGTTATTGTTGTGTGCTCATCATCAGCATGGTTTAAAACTATATTTCGAGAAATATGTTGTGATCAACCATACCGAAGGCCTTTGTCAGATCCAAGAACATTGTCATATTGACCTTTTAGGAATCAATGTTATTTAGCCATTCATCGGTACTTTCTACTAAAGAAGTGATGAAGGTTACGAAACGCACGCTAGTTCCTTCTTAGCAGCTTTTTCTCTAGAATAGACATCATGGAGCTTTAAAGCTGTATCAAGCCTTTCATATAAAATTTTGTTCCCACCTTCGAGGCATTACTAACATCCCTTAACTCATAATCAAATCTTTCGAAATTAAAAATTGTTTCTTATAAAAACAGCTAACGAAAAGAAGCAGAGCTTAGTAAAAACGAAAAGACCGCTGACCACACACCCCTCCTCCCCATCACCACCCCCTCATTTCCTCAATCCGTTGACTGGAAACATGTAAACAAGAGTCGTTCAAATGAAATTGAAAAATAATCGATCAATGTAGTTTGGATCCAGGATGATAATGGAAAGATGAATGGATTTTCCAATTAGATTTATCAATAAAACTGTTTGTATGAATTACAGTCAATAGAGCATTTGTAAATCCTTAAATTTTCCCCTACTGCAGACCTTAGCTGTAATTTCTCACAACAAAGGCGTTTATCGACATCCAGTCTATATCTCTATGCAGTTACCTTGTGGGGCACGAGAGACAAGCATAAGATGGTTGCTTTATTCATATTTGCGAACAAATTACGTACCTTCGTTCATTGCATAATAGGTATCTTTTCCTTCAAGACGTGTCGTCCACCAACAAACGTCTTACGAGGTACTGATAAACACAAGATATGTTAGATGTGCGACCGAGCGAGTAATCCTAAGCAAAGTGTACTTCACTGTGTCAGTGCACGGCTCATTCAGCAGCACCATAAGCCGTGCTAAGCCACTAAGCTTATGTGCGAAGAAAAAGATTCTAGAAGCGTAATAACATTTGGCAGAATGGGATTGACATCGAATAAGCAAGGGAAAGCAATCAGGAAGTTTTCATCTCATGACTTTCAATAAAAGTGGCAGTGCAATTAATGAAGAGCTCTTAACGAGATTCGACAGAGATGATAGACGGGCAAGAGATGTCAAATACAATCTTATTTTAAGTGAAGCTTGGTGGTCTTCTTTCACTTTTAATGGTATGAATGAGTTCTCCAAATTTCACAAATGCTTGGCACTTTTAGCTTTGCAATACAATTCAATGCGGTTCAATGAAACATAACACAATAAAATACAATACAGTACAATACAAAAAAAAATAAATAAAATAAATAAAATAAAATAAAATAAAATAAAATGAAATAAAATAAAATAAAATAAAATAAAATAAAATAAAATAAAATAAAATGAAATAAAATAAAATGAAATAAAATAAAATAAAATAAAATAAATAAAATAAAATAAAATAAAATAAAATAAAATAAAATAAAATAAAATAAAATAAAATAAAATAAAATAAAATAAAATAAAATAAAATGAAATAAAATAAAATGAAATAAAATAAAATAAAATAAATAAAATAAAATAAAATAAAATAAAATAAAATAAAATAAAATAAAATAAAATAAAATAAATAAAATAAAATAAAATAAAATAAAATAAAATAAAATAAAATAAAATAAAATAAAATAAAATAAAATAAAATAAAATAAAATAAAATGAAATAAAATAAAATGAAATAAAATAAAATAAAATAAAATAAAATAAAATAAAATAAATAAAATAAAATAAAATAAAATAAAATAAAATAAAATAAAATAAAATAAAATAAATAAAATAAAATAAAATAAAATAAAATAAAATAAAATAAAATAAAATGAAATAAAATAAAATAAAATAAAATAAAATAAAATAAAATAAAATAAAATAAAATAAAATAAAATAAAATAAAATGAAATAAAATAAAATAAAATGAAATGGAAAAAAATAAAATAAAATACAGCACAATAAAGTATTGAACCTATTTCAATCGCAAAGTTAAACGAAGGCCTGGGAGTTGCTGGTACACAATTGTTGCTCACTTACGGCATTGAAGCGTTGAAACATGCATTTTATATGTAGGGATGCTAAGGAGCAATAAGGAAACTTCTAGTTTCGAATTTTTACCAAAATTCGTCAGAAAATAAGCTGGTGACGACGCATAAGAATAATGGTGGGATGCCATGACAAGAGTATGTGTGGTCACACCACAGCACATGACTTCCAGCTTAAAATATCTTTTCACCGTGACTATTTTCAATACAATTCAATACGATCCTTATATTGATTTAAGGGCAATGTTAAAGATAATAAATTTATTTCAAGAGCATGCATTTTCGCATGCTATGCACTTTATGCAGGTTTTCGTCATTTTATCTGCCAAGATCGCAATGTATAAAGGATTTTCAAAATATGACTAAAATATTTATTCAACCACTAACTTCAGAAGCGATAGATCCTTTTTGTTACTCTGTAAAATCGTATATTTGATGAATCGTTGTTGCCAGGCACTAGTTATGTATTGAAGAATATAATGGCTTCAAAATATGTCAGAAAATTGATTAAATCTGACAGTTATACGTGTATTTATTTTGTGAAACAGCGTAAAGAAATCCTATTCATTAACGTTATTAAGAATGGCATGCTGACGCTAGGATGAAGACAGAAAATAACAGGAGCGAGAAACTAATATTGTCAAAACATTTTGGAATACAGATATAAAATGATGTACTGGAATGCTTTTCCTGATTAGAAAAGAAGTTCCCATATTTAAGATTCTGTAAAGATTCTAAGCCCCATGATCAATACAAAAAAAATAAAGTCGATAATCAAAAGAAATGAAGAGTCTTTGAAACAAAGAAAAGACTACAAAACAAGCTTTAAATTAAATGCGCATTCAAGGCATCAGTTCTGAAAGTCCTCATAAGTCGCATACTCAAAGTTACTTACGTCTTTGCCTATACCAGAACTTCACTTTATTTAATGCAGTTCTCAAGTTGCAAAAACACTTGATCAAATTAATTCGAAATCTTGGTGTGCACTTCTGTCAGAGCTACGTCTAACGCTTTGCGCCTGATTCGGTTCCGACAGGTCAACCTCTCTCTCAGGGCCGAATCCAGCCATCCCCGAGCAGTGGGGCAAGGAAGACAAAATTTCCGACTATTGACCGCAAAACAATAGACACATTGTTTAAGAACAATTAATTATTGCTTAGTTATTGTTTAAATCAGGTCAGTTTGTGCTCCTTGTGAGGGGGGGGGGGGTTCTATAGCTTCGATCCTGCTCTCTGTCAAAAGTAGTAGTTACCGTTTCTAACGTTAAGACGTTTATTATGAGTAGTAACCTTGAAGGAGTAGTTACCGAATATACACCCGAACAGAATATACAGAACGTAACGCTCCTCTAAAGAATAATGGATTGGATCGCTCTCGAACAAACACGTAATTTTCTTATAAGAAACTGCTGATACGAAAAGGTAGGCTCTACCTCAAGTTATGAAAAACCCTCCATTAATTGGAAAGGCTAAGAAACTTTTATAATTTGCTGTTTTAATATGCTACTCATCCGTTTTTGGCATTCTATACAGTTGTCAAGTACAGCACTATAATCCAGATTCTGCTAAGATTCTTTCATTATCAGAAATTCTGCAAAGATTTTTTTTTAAACTTGGTTCTGCAACACAAAATGTTAGTTCTGATGCTGTTGTAGTTATAAATAGCTCAAATTAAGTTATTTTATTATTTTATCTCTGAATGTAAGTTCTGCTCATACTTGCTTTAAAATGTAGTTATATACTGTACATTGGAAGCACGTTTAAAAAATTCATTTTCTAAAATAGTATAGGAACACGTAAGAAACTGTCGGTAGCGAATTGGCCTGAAAACTTAAAAAACTGCCCACCAGCCCCGGACCTTAGTAACGTGTATGGGAATTCTTTGCTTTGAAGATCTTGCTGGACAAAATCTTGCCTGAGTTTCTGACACTGTTTTTGACAGACAAGACTTAATTGCAAGGAAAATTCAGTTAACAACTGCGCGAAACACTTTAATTTACACCGTAAACCACTCTTAACACCCATCCAACAAGGCATTCATTTTTCCGCATGCTGGAACCACAAAAGAATTTGAACTGAATTCCCAACCACAAAAGTTCTAAATTAAGGCCACTTAAATCCAAAGTACAACCCGATATCAAGTTAGGTAATTTTCAGGTTAAAGTCACGACAAAACTAGATAAAATTGGATATCTTTGAGTCATTAAAACCTTAGATTGCTTTTCAGGTCGTTGGATAAGTACATCAAGCTTGACTCGTCTGTTACGAACCAGCCCTAATCTTTTTGAGGCACCTTTTTGAAACAAAGGTTGGCACTCTTAAATGAAACATTGATAAGCCAGTTCAGCATCCAGTGTGAAAATATCGAAATAGATGAATGCGCCATGGTCGTGTTGTCACACAATCAAGTGATATTCAGCCCGGTAATAGTTACTATGGATTGACACCTGTGTTTGATATTTGTTGATTTGTAACCTCGACTTTGGTTCAAATCTTTTCAATCAAACCATCTAAATGAGCCCATTACTATGAGATTTCCTTACGCTTAAGACACCATTATAAGGCAGGATTTTGATTAAAAGGATAATTTACAAGTTTTCTACTTTCTAGAGCTACTCTAAAATACAGTCATTATTTCAACAATGGCTTTTTTTCTTTCCCATGTCATGAACAGATATAAGTATCCCTATCAACGTAATACATATGGTGTTGCTTATGGCATGACATATCGCGTTGCCATGTATTGTTAATGTAGCTACGTTCATTCATGATTCTACTGAAAAACCACACTGCAAGCAACGGGAACGGGTGAAAGGAAGTAGTCTTTAGTGACGACAATACTAAGGTTGTCATCCAACTGTTTTACCCTAGTTAGATCAAATGTTTAAACAAGTTGATATTGTGTTACAAGTTTCATGTTTCAACGTGTGCATGTGGCTCAGGCCCAGAAAACAGTTGTCTCCCTTGCACAGACACCGCGGAACAGGGGGGAAGATGAGAGGGGCTATAGCCCCCTCTCTTTTCAAAAGCAGGAAAAACTTTTTCAAAGATATAAAATGTCTTCGTTATGGATAAATAATGCCATTGCATCTGTCGCTAAAGACAATATGCACCTAAATTTTGGAAGATTCATTAAATTAGGACAGCCAAAAACTTGGAGCAAGCTTCGTTCTTTAACATTTCTTTAAATATTCGCGTGGTCAGCTTCGTTGAAACTTGTACTTGAAATTTTTAACTTCTAATAAAGGATGAACATGAAGGAATGGCTTCCAGCCATTTCCTTGCTTCTAAAAGGGGTGTGACTCAAAAATTTTTCTGAAGATAAACCTCAGACTCCCATTCTTTGGCTCTTCATCCGATTTAGCCCCCCCCCCCCCACCTTTAGAACGCTCCGCAGTCCCTGTTGCAGCAGCATGAGAATCAAACCCAAAATCTCTCTCAGTATGCGCACGGAAGTGTTTCCTTTGCCTTCCTCCGGTTTACAGTGTTTTTTTAGAGACCCTTATATCTTATTAACTCTTACCATTTAATAAATATCATGAAAAAGAAGCAATGCTCTTCATGTTAAAGACAACATGAAATAGTGATGCAGCAATATATCTCTGGTTCGTTGAAGAAGTTTTCAGTAAAACCCTTTAGTGCGTCCCTTGTTCAACAGTTATCGGCAAGTTCCAACCTTCCTAGTAATGGAGCAAGATAAAACAAATCATAGAGATCAATTAAATCTGATTTATTTCCACAGGAAATGGACTGGCAAAGATTGTAAAGTTAATGAAATATGAGCGAATAAACGAGTTGTGAAATGTGAGCATTTGTGAAATAACTGTCTAATCAAATGAGAAAAGAATGGGCATATCGATTAATGAAAATCCTAACTGAACGCTGCTTGGAGATAAAAATGACAACAGTACAAAGGCAAGAACGTGTGAAAAATTCCAAAGCCGGTATTTATAAACGGGAAATACATTGTTACTTGTTCACATGAATAAATCAGACATGATCCAAGGATTGAAACAAGATTATTATGAGCAAATTCAGAAATACAGCAGGGATTATAAAAAACCGAGAAATATCGCATAAAATGCAACTGAATCAAACGATTATTGTAAGGAACTTACTAAACCAAGATATTTCCTATCATAATTCCTTTTAAATTTGTTATTCTATTATGCGATCTATGAGGGAAGCCTGCTGGGCAAGGGGTAACACCGAGGAAATAAAGGCAAAGTAAATGAATTCAGCTTCTCTAAGGGCAGGAGGAACAATCGCCCCTGCAATCAGTTGAATGTCGGTAAATGAAACTTCTTTAATAGGCAAACGGTTAGTATGAAAATATCTTGAATCGATTGAACATTTGGAGCAAAATAGTTAAATGAAGACGCTTTACGCAATAATAAAATTAAGTCACATTTTGGGTTTGAAAATTCGCACCCAGGGTTTCCCTCAAATCTCTTATTTGGTTGTTTCGGAATAAGAAGCCGCTTTTAAGTAGCTATCTTTGCATAAATTCACTTAAATATCGAGCATTTTCTGGCCTTAAAGAAGCAGCTATAAGCAACTTTGTAACTGAAATGAATTACATCACCCTTGCCCTGTCGAAATGGTCTGTAAAATCACATATCACTAACACATGTCACCAATAGACCTTACATTCAATACTGTAAAACTCTTATAACCAGTAATACTTTCTATTAGACTCAAGTGTCATCACACCATTATCTAAGTAAATTCTTTGATTTATTTCTAATTTACTTTCTTCCAGTGTCATATTAATAGAAATAGCAAACTATAATACAGGAAAAACTGACAAAAACCTCAAAAAATCAGTTGAACAGTAAATATTACGACAGAGCGTTATTTGGAAACTGTAGTGCCTGGGAGCACCACCAAACCTGGCATTTTGATTCATAAACACGTCGTTTGAGTAATGAATTGGATCTGCGACTACGATAAAACGGTATAGCGTGGTATAGTGAAACACAATGTAAGGGACGCCGAATCATATTTTCGAGTGGAGGGGGCTGTTAAAAATTGGGTGTGACATTTTTTAGCGTGGTCACTCAAGTTGATGGCGATGCTTCCTAGACGTATCCAAGATTGGTGATGGTGACAGTGGCCAATGGAACGCAAATGCAACAGGCTAAGGTCAAAAAGCCCCTTGTGCTTCGATTAGAAGCGTTTACTTTGACCATATCACAAATCGATATCATTCTGCGAGAGGTTTTCAAACAAATAGCGCTTGAAACAAGTCTTTCTCTATATCTTGGACAACCTGAGATACACATTTGTAATGCCATAGCCTAACAGCAGAGAAACCTTGGGCAAAAAGAAGTCTCCAGATTGTGATAATCGCTCTCTGTGTTATTTGACGAAGTACATTATACTCTTTTTTTATAAGAATACTTAATTCTTTGCTGAGCCTCAATATTCTTAATTTTTTACTATTTTGAGCCTCGGAATATTCTTAAATTATTCTTAGTACGACAGAAAATACGGATAGGCAATAAATTTTTATATTTATCATCAATGCCAAAAATGCACACCTATTACAAATATGCACACCTATTAGAACAGAACAAGTGATCAAAATAAAATCTAAAAAATAGACTTACAGAATATCAAAGGAGAAGGAGTAAAGCAGTACGAGTAATTAAATGTCATAAAAAATTCAGAAGTAAAAAACACCCGCTAAAAATAAGTGTTTCAAAAGATCTTGAGCTTGACAGTATTCTTTAAATATTTTTAAATTTGACCGATTTTGAGCCTCATCATTTTTTTAAAATTTATTCTTATAAAAAAAGAGTGTATATGACAAAACAAACACAATGAGAGAGAATGGAATACGATACAGGGTGTACACAGTCTGGCTGAAAAAACTGGAGAGACACCAAGACAAATGAAACACACCAAATTTCTTCAGGGATTATCCACAATGCATGCAAAAGCATGGAAGGTGCTGCCAAGGCTAATCAGGCCAATCCAAAAGCGTACGCTCTACTTGTAATGCTTTACAGACTGGTTAAGAAGTTGAAGCTAAAAGCGTTGTAAAAAGTGGTCACTGTCACCGTTCATCTTATTATATTCTACTGCTTCACCAGCTTGCTGTGTCTTGCATTTTCGGGTTCTTCGAAAAGTACGCAACGGTTTGGGGATGGGTGGGTATCTGCCCTTTTCGTTTTTGATTCATACGAAAATGACAGGGGGGGGGGGCAGATCATTCACATTGCAATTATTACGTAACGCCGACATATATCATGAAGATGTAATGCCAAATGGCAGCTCTTTATCTGCAATACCTACCAATGTTGGAATCACAACAACTAATACAAATTTTACTTCTGAAGAGGCGCGGGAGAGGATTATGGAAAAGAAAGGGAAAACAGGAACGGGAACGGGAACGGAAATGGGAACGAGTATTTTGTTGTAACAATATTCGTAATACCACTATGGTTCAAAACGATAAGAAGTACTTTAAATTCTGACCTAGATTTACACTTTATAATCTAAACAACGTAAGGAGTACGTTAAGAGAACGAATGCAAAAGAAAGGCTGGATAGGCCGAGTAATGTAATGCTGATGGTAGTTAAAATGCAGAAAAAGATAATAAAGGCACTCACAAAGGTCTGCATAGCACGAGAATAAAACAGAAACGAAAGGAATTATACTTGTTGTGCAAGAAAAGAGTATTATCATGAAAAATGACAGTTTTAAAGTAATTAAATTGGAACAAGCCTAACAAAGATTATGCCATAGGTGTAACAAAGCCATAGATCAAACTAACATCAAGATCCCTGGTTCTTGCAAATACAGAGTTTCCTGAAAGGACTGATCAAGCAACACTGTAGAATCATGAAGAGCCAAATTGATTTCATAGTACTTACAACATGGAATCAACGTTATATAAGTGTTTCATATTTCTCAACAAATTGTCGCTCTTGGACCAAATATCGTGTAAAAATTACATTGACATGTCTCTGCTTATTATGCGCAAAGCAGGTGACTATAGGACTGTGTACATATGGGGGAGTCAAACAGACAACCCAAGCTACTCCAAAACCATACCCTCCCAAATATTGTTTGCCGTCTTTATTTGGAATTTTTCACGATTTTTCAGAATAAACTAAATTTATACATTTCACCTAACAATTCATAACACACCTAAAACTGCACGGTGCGTGATATCATGTAAAATGTATAGCATGAACGTTCTGCCCCTATTCTATTTTCGGTCGTAACATGAGCAACAGCTCGGCTTAAAACCATCTTCAGCCAAAGATATTAACGCAGATCTGTTAAGATATAAAATAGAATGAGCTAACATTTGTCGAGAGCTTTTTACTGAATGCACTTTAAAAGGCTGTCTGTTGTCAAAATCATCTGGCAAGACAAGAGTTAGACAGTATTGTAAAATAGATCTCCATATCAAACATGAAATATATCACTGTTTGTTTTTAAACAGCAATAAATCTCTAGCATGAGAGACCAATTTGCAGTGAAATTTTATCCATGTAGCTTACAAGCTCCACTTCCTAACTGTAGCTGGGAATCTCTATAATTGCCTGCCTGACTAAGTTTGAAGGGTGTCGATTCTGACAAAGCCTTTTCCAAGGCTTCCAATTGAAAGAGAAGTCATCCTGAGGGAAATCAAAGCATTTACTGTTTAAATAGAGAGATGGCAATATCCCAGACCATCACAAAACGTTGTCTTCCAGGTAACTCCTTGATAATCCTTTGAACTCATACATCAAATAACCCCTGAAATCATAATGCAGTTATCTGCATAAATTCAATTCTTAAAAACGATACGAGCAACAACGAAAAACTGTTGGAAATCGTGGTCACAAAAACGTGGTCACAAAAATACATTAATCTGATTCACGTTTTAAAATAGTCATGAAATGAAGTATTACTTTATCGCGTTGAGTTTCCACCTAAACATGTTGCCTTGGGCATCTTATGACGCAATAGTGGTTACAGTTGTTATAACGAGGTGCTTTGAGCATTGTCAATTTCAATTTCATGACCATGTGCAATCTAAGTTGTAATTTCCTTTCGCAGGAATACTTTTTTCACGATCATGAATCATTTTTGTGTATCTTAACAGAATTAATAAAGGGCCTATTTGGCACTACGAACTGTAACAAGATTGTGTATGTCCTGAAAGCCGGCTAGCTACTGCCTGTCTGTCGCAATGGGACTGAGGAAGTGCACTACTAAAACTTTATAACCATGGTCTAAATTCAAAAGCCTGTCAGTCAATCAGTATGCATTCTTTTCAACAAGGAGTCTCGAAACTTGAGCTTGGACATACATTCATTGAGTCACACATTGAACGTGAATATTACCCATTCATTACAAAGAACAATATGCTTTTCATTAAGCAACCCCCTTCCTTCCAAGTCAAAAAGTGTTCCGAATAGAACACCCAACTAGCACCTTCTGTCGATTATACATTTAAAAAACTATTGTTTATCTATCATACCCAAAAAACTACTGAATATCAGAGAAAGGATGAACCTCGACAATTTTTTGAAGAGCACCTTCTTCTGACACAATTATAGGCACGAGTATAGATTTGTACGGAACAACGAGTGAGCATAAGGGCTAAACTTGATATACTGATTCAAGTACCAATGATCGAAAGTCAAACATCCAGTTAATTTTCAAAACATTTCAAGGTGGTGAAAGATAGAAAAATGAATAACTCTTTCTGTAAATACCGATCTATGTAGGAAATTGGGCAAAACTTTTTCATGCAGAATAACTAGTGTGTCGGCATCCTAAACACTACAACCCCAATGACTATTCCATCACGATTTTTTAAGAAGGCAGAGAAAGCTCAAAGATTGCAATTTAAAGGAACGCTGTGTCCATTATTGAACTAGAATCTATTACAGCTGCTTATTGAATTAATGCGCAAATGCCCGAAGGAGAGTGAGCCCATCTGCAGTTTATATAAGCACGAGATTTGATAGCGTGGCGCCGTTTTCGATCCTGGGCCACTGAATGCCTGCCGAAGTCCAGACGGATCAAGAAATTAATAAAAGAGCCAAGTGACAAACAAATATTCCTTTTATCCTACCAAAATTCTAGAAATATTTTGCTCCTGACGCTCTCAAAATTTCTCACCATATTTCTGCCTCTTAATTGTATCCCAATGTCTCTTGAACGTGTTCTTTTAAGTGTTTTTATAAATTGCAAACATATACCCACCAGTTTTTAGTTCTGTCGATCAGATCTTGAATATTTCCTTTGCAAACAGCGGGTATTTCTTGCATGCACAAGCAAGCTTCTGTTGAAATATCTAAAGAGAAATTGGACCGTTATTTGAGTAATCGAAATAGAACTGACAGCTTTTGACAACTTGTGGGTGACCATTGAAGAAACCAGATACTACTAAAATGTTTGGCTTGTTTGAGGTGACTCCATGTTTTGTCCATACAAGAGCCATTTCATGCACATCACTCACTTAGGGTAAAGATGAATGTAAAATGAATGGAAAAATAATTAATAAGGAAAGCAACTAAGATGTGACTAGAATAGTTTGTCATTTGATTATCAGAGAAATTGAGCTTTTTGATTGGGGGGGGGGGGGGAGGTCAAGAGTAGTGAATTATCCTAGAAGTTAAGGGTTAAGGACGTGATCCTTCCCAAAAATTTTCCGACCATACCCTTCTACGGCCACTCCCTTTAATGACCACTCCTACTTTAAGAGCACGCCCTTTTTATAACATGAAAAACAGCCTTTTGTGCAACATTTCAATTTGCCATCCCTTAAAAGGACTAACTTATCAATACACAACATAAAAAGTTAAGGAAATATTAAGAAATTAATGGGCTTTCCCGTACCTAATAGTTGTTGTAGAAGAATCCATGTCGTTTGTTTGCAAAACTTTACTGAAATAGAACCTGTATCAGAAACTTGATAAGATGTTTTTCTCCACTTCCCAATTCAAAATATCGCAATTGCCCCTCAAACCCCCCCCCCCCCATAACTTCCACCTCTGATTTTCAGTACGCCCTACATGCAATTCCAAACGATTACAATGCACTAATGCAGTACAGTAATACTTAAAAATAACTACATTAGGAGGTTATAAAACCACATAATAAAGCGAAGGAGAACGGCCTTTAATAATACATGTGCCTCAGCAATTTGGCTATTTAGCCATTAATGTCACTGAAATCGGGTCTGGATTCTAAATTGAGAACTAATCTCTTGATGAAACAAAATAAGTATATTGATGTAGGGGTTAATAAATGAGATCATTACTGATTGGGTGAATATAACTTTTTTATGACGGATTGGATAATTTTTGACTGTATTTTTACGAATTGATTGTTGGTTTCTTAGTTACAGGTTATTGAAGCAGTGGCGTAGCCAGGATCATTTCTTTGGGGGCAAGAGGCCAAAGAAGCAAGAGCCCTGCGGGCATTCAGCGGGAAAATTTTATGACTTAGCAGACTTGCGTATCGCAGACTTTTAACTTATTAACAGTGGTGGGGGAAAGGGCGTATTCTACTGATGACATGGTAGGCAAAAATTGTCTGGTAGTCAATATTTAATTATTGATTCTTAAAAAAACATGAAAAGGGCAAAGTATGTAAAGTTCTTATCGGTATCCTTCTTGACGAACACCTTTCCAGGAAATATCACACATGCAAACTTCCTAAAAAGCTCTCCAGAACCACGTGATCTTTCTCCAAATACAGAAACTGGATACCTCTACCGACCCTCGTCTGTTTTTTATGATCTACTTTTCATCTTTTTAATTATGGAATGATTGTTTGGGGTCCCACTTTCGACTCCTACCTTACTCCAATGTTTCATTTCCATAAGGAAATACTAAGATGCTTAAAATTTCAGCCATCTATAACTCCATCTGCACCTTTATTTAATTTATTAAAGATGGTAAAACTTGAAGATAAGATACATTCAAATATTCTTGTATTTTGAGACGGGGATCCACCAGCTCCCCCCTATGGCTAGATCGTCTCTGGTGACCTTTAATACGTTTTTATCGTATCTGGTGTATCGTAGTAATGTATAAACCAGTATTAAAAATGGATTATTAAACATGACAGAAGATATGAATTAAAACGGTTCTATTGTTTCATTCTTCAATTTTCTATGCTTAAAGGCTGATTTCCAAGAGGCGAATATTTCGCCGCGAAGTTGCAGCGAAATGGATCCGGGCATGCGTTTTGAGCTTTGAGATTTCGCAGAGAAATTGCCGCGAATCCTTGTCTTGGCGCTCACTTTCCAAAATGGTTCGCCACTGTTCCCTTTATTACTACTTCGTAAAATAAATTTTTAACAAGTCGTATTCTTTAATTTACTTTGAGTTAAATATTTCACGTAATACCCTAGTTGTTGTTTCGGGTTGTATAGATAGAACTTTGCTGTGCCTGGTGATTCCTCTTCTTGTTGTTGTATTCCAAGAATGGCTGATAATAGACTCTGATTTTGCCCAGATAGTGCCTCGATTGGCAGTGAAAAGTTGAATTGGTTGCTGCTACTTGACGCCATTTTTATAGTCTAGTCGAGTCTCTACACCCTTCGCTGCGAAAAAGTAGGAATCTATCCTACTACCAGCGAATTCGCTGTAAATCGTTGCGAAATCTCGAAAAAGTCACTACGCATGCCCAGTATCAATTTCGCAGCGAATTCGCAGCGAAATCGCCCCGTGGAAATCAGCCTTTATACTTGATGACCAGGCAGTTGGCTACTGATCTTGTTGCCTGTTAATTGGCTAATTCATTACTAGCCATTTTCTTGTTTATTCGTCGCTGTCTTCATGATGTTTTTTGAATATGTCAAGGATGTCTTTATCAATGCACTTTTTTACGAGTTCACATGATCGGATCTTGTTTGCATTCATCACTGATGAAAGCCCTTCATTGTTTTTTTCACAATCATAATTCATCTTCATGCATCGTTCATGGAATGCTTTGAGTCGTTTCATTTTTGTGTCAGAAAGATTCATTTGCAGAACACCGCAGTAGATGAAAACAGGCAAGATCATAGAACAGTATACTTCTCTAACTGACTGTAAGACAATATATTTTCTTAGCTTTGCCAGCGACCTCAGTTCAACCTCAGTCTTCCTGCTGCTTTCTCGTATGATCTTTCAGAAAATGAGTTGTGATCAAGCGAGCTGTTCACATATATACCCAGGCACTCGCACTCTACGGTGTTCCTTATTATACATCCACCCTGGTACACCTTAAAAGATTCTTACAGCATGCTCAACCGATTAGCAGTCCCACAAAAAGCGCATCACTGAATGTTTGCTAATTCATAGTTTTTAATGAACTTCCCGAAAACACAAGAAAGAAACGAACTATAGAACTTTTAAGAAGCAATTAAAGTATTTTTGATTATTAACACTTACTAATTAGTATCTTTAACACTTACTTATGACTTATGACACATAGATTAATTTTCCTTTTTTGATTTTATTTATTTAACAGGACTTCTGTGATAACAGTATATATACGTACCTAGTGTAAATATGATATGACTGTAGAAAAATCCTGTATAAAGATTCGTTAATAATAATAATAACATCGACAAATCAGTGTGTGATTTTTTACCGATTGGCTGTGTACGAACGTACTTGTTGTTAATTTTGTTTTAATTTTTACTGCGTGGCCGTCAATGTAGTAGGTTGATTATTGATTCGATGTTGTCTCTGCACATGATAAATCATCACAAAAACTCGTGACAATGCAGTGATAGCCACTCAACATTTGACCAATGTATAGTTACAGAGACCTTACGTTCATACATTAATTAACATGACAATTCCTTGGTGCCAATGTGAGTGTCTGGAACTATTGAAGCTTACGACAAATATTTTCCCTTTTAGTCAGCGCTCCACCCTTGCTAATTATAGCACAGTAGTGTTGGGATTAGACCGGTAGGCGGTTGCTAAACCAATGTCTTTCAAGGGTGCCTATTTTCAGGCTTAATTTGCTATTCATGGTTATTGACTCCTAGAGTTACAGTATCCAAGCTAATAGCCTTGGCTGGAATGTCTTAACTTGGACAAACATTTAGCGCTTTTTCTGGAAATTTACGCGGGGGTGTTAATGCCAGAAACCAGGTCATTGGCTTAATGTAAATGAGCGTTGTAACCGTAGATGTCTAGAATTTAACACATTTCCGATCAAAATTAGACTCGCGGTCATCGCAGGGCCACAACTTGTAACGCTGCAAATAAACTAATCATTATGATGTACAAAATCAAAGCAAAATGGAATGTAAACCAAGGGTTGGGATGCTAAACATTCTTTGAATTTTTCTTCCAAAGTTGTGTTTCTTAAATATTTGTTGTAAAGGGATATCTGTGTTCATCTAGTTTAAAACAGAAATGATGTGACAAATAATGGAAGACTCGTGACAACAAGTAGTTCCATACCATAATTACTTAAGGTCAGTGTCGTTGCATGACCTTTCGCTGGGAAGGGGATGTCAAGCCATTTTTTTAACAATAGAAACCTCCTTATTTCTCACTTTCCGTTTTTGGCATCAACTTGGTTTTCAAGTGACGCAGTGCTTAATTCATTTGCATATATCATGTCAGATTGATGGGAAAAGACGTTTTTGGTCATTTTTCATCAGTTTTGTCGCTAAGACTGCGTTTTCGACAGCCTTTGTAAAGGAGAAAGTTTCTGTATGGAACTCTACCAAAAGGGATTACGGTCACAACCCATGCAAGCTACGTCTCTAAGTCTTTGATATCTTGGAGCTGACGAAACAGGTCTGTGGAGCTCAAGAAAATCCTAAACCTTCATCCAGCCTAATGGCTCAAATTCGTCACCCTTTCCAATCAAACAGAAGGAAAAGGGGGTGATCTGGGTGTGGCTGTGCAATTTCTGTTGTTTCAATAGCCTTCCTTCAATAGTGTCTTTTGCTCCTCATAGTATTGTCTTGTTGCGTTGTATAGTAGTTTGAGTATAGTAGAATGTAACATATATTGTAATATTCTACATTGATAATCAATTACGCAATGGCAAACATAGAATAAAAATACTAACCATAAGGGTGCTACCCAATTGTAAATTTTTAGTCTCGACCGTGGGGATCGAACCTCTGCTCACTACATTTGGAGACAAACGACCAATCCACTGCGCCAACATACATAAAAGAATAGCAAGTTCTTTAGATGAAGAGGAGAAAACTTTTTCTGAAGTCCTTTATCACAACCTACTTTAATTATTGCTCCATTGTCTTGATGTTTTGTAGCCGAAAATTGAATATTATATATTCACTAAGAGCGCCAAGGGTAGCTGATAACGACTTTGAATCGACAATGTAAGGTTTTGTGTAATGCTTGGCAGCTTTTCTTACCAAGATAATGTTTCATCAAGACATCAACAAAACTTCCAGAAATTAGCCATAAGAATATATAAACCCAAGATCAACGAAAGCCAAAATTTTATCAATTATACTTTAAGTTTTCATAAGTTTTCATAAACTCTCAAAAATGAGCCATTTTTCACTAGAAATAAGCAAACACATCATTTGACTGGAAAAGGAAACAGTCACACCGAAAAAATTTGAATTGAAAAGACAACCAACTAACAAACCAGATTCTCATTCTATTCCATTACAAGTAAGGTAGACTATATAAATTGCGAATATAAACACCCGCTCTTCGTGAGTAATTTAGTGGCAGGAATCTCACATGATATATTTACACTGCTCAAAAAACAGAAGCTAATCGGAGCAAAAAGTCTAGCTGTGTCCAGCCTGAAAAACATATATTCCAACAGACAATCAGTGTGATTCAACTTTGCCTAGGGAATTTTACCTTGGATATCTAACTTAAACGTTGGAGATTTCCCTCTTGAAACGAAAAGCGACATGCGAGCTTGTTTTTGCAAAAGAGGTGGTTTGAAGCAGTTCGCATTGCACAAAAGGTGTCTTACATCTTATATACTATTTACACAATCCCATAGTTACTATTACGTATGGCTCGTGCATATAATAAGCAAGCGTTCTAATCAACCGTCCATGGATAAAAGGCCTTAAGCTTGAGCACATGCGTAAAAGCCCACGTGATGAAGAAATCTCCCCTTTCCATAAAACGTGAAGATTTTTAAGATACATCCACTTTCGATCATATCAGTATGCTGTCAAAATCCAACTTTAAATGTCAAAAATTGCGATATTCTAGCAGAGTCATTTTGTCTTTGTTTTGAGTATTTACAGCTTTACAGAGTCGTCATGACTTCAATGCTTCTAATGAGTTGACGAGTTTCCGAATTGCTGTCAGGGTATTATACAACTTGGAATATTGTGAATAAATTAGTTCGGGCTGTTCTGTTGTCAAACGCAGTGATAATGCTGTGTAACGTATTCACATTAGGAAAGACGTTCGGCTGTTTGTCTCAGTAATGATGTTTCTTAACTTTCTAGTGCTCTGAGAGTGGGTAAAGCGTCTAATGAATTTTTTTTGGTGGAAAAAGGGCGTATTCCACGCTTTGTGAGTGTTTGAAGGGCTTTGTTACGAAGCTTTTTCCAAACTGACCCTGAGTACGCTACTGTTTCTAGTAACAACTTTGCCCAGCCGCTTGCGGTTCTAGAGATTATTGCCATAGATACTAGAAAATAGGTCAATGTTGTAAACAATCTTTGGGTAGATTTCAAATAATGAAAAAAATCAGCTCTTCTTATCTCAACCGTCTAGTTTTGTTGTTCACAGTTCTAAACAGAGCGTTGATTACGGCCGTGAAACAGTTTTCGTTCTAAATCTGCAGCTGTGTTACAAGGACTTGGAAATGTTATGCTTAAAAGTTCATTTGCATTCACTGACTTTGCTTTGGTTCAATTACTTTGAGGTTATTCTCAAAACATACAATTTCATACTTTGAACACCGTTCAAAGCCTTTGTCAAAGACAAACAGTACAAAGGTTGTGCAAAAGTTGTGACATGTGACATCTTTACCAATTGTAGAAACATGAACTTTACACTTTTCATGAAACAGTTGTGGTTAAGGGCTGAAAATGCTATAAAGTTCGTCAAAGCTACGATTTTAGCTGTGTAACTGGTACAAAGCAACGAGAGCATACACATCAACATGACACGAAGCAAAGAACGAAACTGCGGGTTATCGATGATCATTTCTGTGACACTGGCATCAGCTGCCATTATGTTGTCAACTTGTAGTACATTTGCAACGTATGACATACTGAACAAAGCCAGTGCAAACGAACTCAAGATAAAGCAGTTAGAGACGCAAATTATTGAAGTTCAGAGAAAATGTAACAACAGTCTTGCCGAAATTACGAAGAAACACAGTACAAATCTCGCAAACGGAAGAGGGAAGCGAAAAAGGCGTGGACAACATAGCGACTTTTTCATTTCACTTAACTCTATGGTCGGATCGTACTTAAGGCATTACAACAAAGTGATGTTCAAAAAGTGCTTTTATAATGAAACAGCTATCTGCATCCAAGGAGAGAAAGGTGCGTCTGGACCACGAGGACTGAAAGGTGATGATGGAGAAGTTGGACCACGTGGAGTTGTAGGCCCAAAAGGGGATATGGGACAGCGGGGAAAGAAAGGTGATCCAGGCATCCGAGGACCGCCTGGACCAACTGTAGTTAGCCCTACGATAACAAACTATCCAAAAAATGTCACAGTTCTCGAACATGGTGATGCGATGTTTTGGTGTGAGGCTGATGGTTATCCTAAACCAGAGATTGAATGGCTGCAGAGAGGACGTCAATTTAACGCAAACGATACACGATTTGATGCAATTAACGAAACACATCTTCAAATTCATGATATAACATATATAGATCGAGGAGATTTTGAATGTGTTGCAAGGAATTTTATGGGGGAAATGAAAGCAAAAGCAAGTCTAACAGTTCTTGTTCCTCCAAAAGTACGAATAAATACAACTCAGATTGTCGGCTTCGAGGGGCAAGATCTTAATGTCAGCTGCACAGTGTTTGGGTACCCGAGACCTACGATAGTATGGACAAAGGTCGATGGAAAGTTTGAGGTTGGCAATAGAGCACAGGTTAATGCTGATCTGCGGTTTCAGAATCTAACGAAAAATGATGGAGGGATGTACAAGTGTGTCGGAGAGAACAAACTGGGGAAATCATCAGCCAGCTTCGTTTTGGTGATCAGAAAACCATGGATTTTTCACTCATCATGCGGGGGTGAGCTTTATGGCAGTCAAGGAATGTTTGCTTCCCCTAATTACCCAAACCATTATGGAAGCAACACACACTGCACTTGGACTATAAAAGGGACTAGATATTCGAACATAAAGCTCAAATTCATAGAGTTTGAAACGGAGTCTTGCTGTGATAAGGTAACGATCAAGGAAAGTTCATATTACGGAAGGCTAATCGCTCAAGTTAGCGGTTCAGCAAGGGGGGCAAGTTATAGATCAAGATCAAATCAGATGCACGTTTCCTTCAGGACCGATGGCGGTGGAACAAGAAGTGGATTTTTGGCAATCTGGTATACATAAAACGGTTATATCATTCAAGCAACATCGCTTAATTAGCATAGATATTTTACTCTAGTTACATAAAGTTACATAAAGTTACGGGTGCTCAAAAACCGTAAATAAAACGTTAGTTGCACCACTATACTATTAGTACAACTGGCTGTGGGGCGCCCAGGCGCGCTATTTTAGGCATTTAAGAATTATCTTGGGTGCGCCATTGCCCTACTCTGCATTTTGGGTAGTCGCAGTGCTGTTGAACATGCGTGAATTTGCTGATGTTCAGTTGTTTTCTCTCCTTGTAACTCTCTTACTAAACCATATTTTCATTTAACTGCCTGCTGCCTTTTTTCACCTTGTTTGATTAATCTCCAATTTGTACAAGCGCTCTTGAGGGTTTTCGTTACTATTGATCCCATAAACATAATCTTAATTCCCAAACTTTATCTTTAGCTCGCCAGATGCTATTCAGTTATGCTAGAGCACAAGGTCTTCATCCGTTTCTTCATCCGTTCCGATCTGCCATCATCCGTTTCTTTGAAATCTTATTTAGTGAAGCTCTTAACCTGTTATAGTTTAACTCCTGCTGAATTAAAGCGATGAAGGAAGAAATTGGTTGCAGGCAAAAAATTTTGAAAATATCAACCGTCAGCTCGCTAAGATTTGAAACTATGAAATCTTGGTAACAAAACCCATCTTTATTGACATTCTACTCTTCATTACATTCTCAGTTGAATATTAAACATTTCTTATTTTATACTTAGAGGAAATTTTCATGGGGGAAAGGGGGGGGTCCGAAACCCCCAACTATTCCAAAAGTCGCTTTTGCCATGTAATTATGCGAATCTAATGAATGTTCGAAACGAAAATCTATCTAAATTTAGCTAAAGGGGCGTTTTCTGCGCTTTCCAAGAGTTCAAAGGGCGTGGTCATAGTCATAGCAAAGGTTTTAATTGCTACGTCCCTGACCACGCCTCTCACCCTCTCACTTTTCCAGTTCTGGCTCCACCACTGGCCATCAAGAAGTACAAAAAACAGTGCTGCGCATTTCAATTCTATATAGAAGGAACTATTTACAATTACGTTAAATCTAAAAGTTTAACGCTAAAGAAATCCCCATGAATGCCCTAAGAAATTCTTTGGCCTACCCGCATCCAACAGTTTTTTCAATGGTAGAAGAATCCATGTCCTTTGTCAGAGGTCTTAATAGAAACCGTACCAAAAACGGGAACCAGATTTTCTTCTCCATTTCCGAGAACAAAATACCCGACTTACAAGAATATTTTTCAAGTCAAATCAAATTGGGGGAGGGGGCATTATTTCCTCTGTTCAAGGGACTCAAGTCTCCCATCAGCTACACTAGACAAAATGCAACAATTTCCTTATAAACTTTTTGAGTTTTCTTATGTTTCTTTTTATGTGCTACAATTTGCAAACTCAGGTGGATATTAACTTAAGTCTTTGTGAATGATTTAAATATTCCAAATTACTCTTTTTACTTCAAATTTACCGACTGCCCTAAGATTCTCCAACTAGATACACGATAGGGTGGCAGCCCTACTCCCTCTCTATCACATACCCAGTATCTACGTGCCTGGTGGCTGTTCCTTTGCAAAAATCAGTCGTTCGTAGCAAAATTTGGACATTTGTTGTTCAAATAAGGCCCTTTGAGCGCACACTCTTAAAGATATGCATCTGCATCGCTTCTATTACCGCCCATATTTCAAACTCTGCGGTTGCACTTACCATATAAGTATGCAGGTCTTCTCATAAACTAGAATCTTCATCAAGGTAGTCATCTATTCGTGAAACAGGCCACAAAATAGGAAAAAGAAATAATATCCTCGGTCAAAGAGACTCTACGATGTGTGAATATGAAATGACACGGCATGTGAATCCGACAATTAAATTCGCCTAATTTGTTACTGGCTGTGATGCTATCAGCATGGCATACTGCACAATGATAACTGTCAGTATGCATCCAGTGCAGCGACTGTTAGCGCAGTACGTCCAGCAAACAAATTCTTCAAGTGTCAAGTGTGTCATGAAAAGTACAAACTATAAACATAAACAGAGTTGCCAGATTCGGGATTTTATCCCAAGATCTTGGGAATTCTCGGGGTGAATGGGACTTCACGCTCTTAAATTTTCTTTGCAAAAATTCACAAGGAAATTCTACCATGATTACGTAACCGATTTAACAACATGGCACGCGTGCACATGCCTTATAAAATGTGCACTTCTTGTAATACCATGGGGAATGAAATACATTGTCTTATGAAATGCAATTTGAACACCAAAGAGAGGGATAAACTATTTGAAGCAATATCATCAGTAAAACCAATATTCACAGGCCAAGGCCCTCTCCACTTTTTCGTTGGAGTTGATTGAAAGTACCATTTGGACATGCTAAAATAATCGTTTCAATTGAGTAAGACTTTATTCGTAAACATTTTCACGAAATGGAGATCTTTGCATTATCAGTTCTTAAGGCGAGTTCATTATGCTGTGACGTAGTAATTTTCTTGCACCGAAGTTAAGCTCCTCCACTTTTCAAGTCTCGTCGCAGGCCCTGATTCAACTATTTGGCCTTCGTCGGAACTCGTCGCAGGCCCCCCCCCCCGTAGCTCCGCCCCTGTACGAACGACCGATTTTTGCAAAGGACCACCAAGCACGTAGATATTGGGTATGTGATAGAGAGGGAGTGGAGCTGCCACCCTATCGTGTATCTAGTTGGAGAATCTTAGGGCAGTCGGAAAATTTGAAGTAAAAAGAGTAATTTGGATCTGATAAACAGTGGCGGATTGGCTTAGAATTGCTCACCGGCCATGGAGAACTTGGTTGGACTCTTTCAGGTGTGGCTTGAAGTTAGGGCATGGTCGTGAAAGTCGCGTAATTTCTAGATTTTTTCCAATTGACCATAGCAGTTAGCATAATGACCACCATAATCATACTTTTCTTCGCATATAAAGTGTATTTATTCTGCCAAAAAATTTGGAATCACCATTTTTATGAACCTGAAACCTTTGTGATGAATTTAGAATCTTTATAAACAACAATGCACCTTTTTATTTTGTGACACTGTATTTTTCTGCTAAGTGACAGTGTATTTTGGGTCCTATTTTTCAACTAATGTCTCTTCTCAAATAAAGTTCCCCTCCCTACGAGGAAATTAAGATGGCACCTACAAAAACAAACCTTTTTTGCGTATAAAACGGTGTTTTCTGGTGATGTAAAAACGTGGGTCACAAAAAATTTTTCCCCAGATGCTCCCCCCCCCCCCGCTGAAAATATCCAGGGTTCGGCCTTGACCGAAAGTGAGATTTTCACTGACTATTTCTATCGTATTTTTATGACATATGATGTGCAGTGAAAATTAAGGAAATACTTAGGAACTTTTGGTAATATAACTTGATGATTTCAGGCCTATATATAAGGAGCTGTTGGAACTAGGCCTAGAAGTAGGTTCCTTATAAAAAGGGGTGTAAGCCAATACATTAACTATTGACATTATTAATCTAGCTTTATGTACAATTTTATGAATAAGTAACAGCGGCAGAAATTGAGCTTTTCGAATGGGGATCACGCCCTGGAATTACCACTCCCAATGTGTGACCAAGCCTTTTGGTAATACAGAAAAAGCAGCCCACTGTGCAGCATTTCAATGCTGCAACCCTTAGAAGGAATCATTTACAATTACCCGCCATCCAAAACTTAAACACTAAAGAATTCCTAACCACTTATTTTTTGTCCATTTTAGACGAATCCATGTCCTTTGTTCGAGGTCTTTTGTTGCAGACATTTACATAAATAGAAACCGTATCAGGTAGTGAATCAGATTTCTTTCTCCACTTCCCAGATCAAAATATCCGACTTGTTTTTCGAAAAAATTCAGCACTGGTTCAGCTTGATGTGGAACCAGGAAACAATTCAATTGTGCCATTTGCCAAATTCCTTACGCTATTAAGTTAAAGAGACTCAGTCCAAATAATGTGAACAACTGAGAACGGGATGCTCGTTCCTCCATTAGTTTAAGTACTGGACGAGCTTTCTCCTTAAATAATTCCCACATAAAACTCCACTGAAGATATTTTTATTTCATGTTTATTAAATTATCAAATTTAGTAACGTTAGTATATTTTAGTTTAATATCTGTTTTTGTTAAGTTGTATGTTTGGAATTTACGATATGAAATAGGCTTAACTTAGGTGAGCTGCACAGAAATTACTTAAGGTTCTTACATCTTTCCTTGTAGTTCAAAAATTTGCTTCGTTTTAGAGTAAAAGGTTGCACTGAAAATTGTACTGCTTAACTGGAGAAACTGGGTATGCAAGCAAGGAGGCGGGACTCGATAATTTTTCTAGGTGTCTCAGGCCAGGTTGCCGAGTAAGACTCAAATTGGCACACATTATCATCGCTAACTTAGTGGTCCACAAAAATATCAAGTCGATAATACAGAGTTGTACTTTCAATCTTACAATATGTTGATTTTGATTGTTGATTACCAAATGTTGATTTTGATTGTTGATTTTGATATGTTGCTTTTGATTGTTGATTACCAAATGTTGATTTTGATTGTTGATTTTAAAATGTTGATTTTGATTGTTGATTGCCAAATGTAGATTTTGATTGTTGATTACCAAATGTTGATTTTGATTGTTGATTACCAAATGTTGATTTTGATTGTTGATTTTAAAATGTTGATTTTGATTGTTGATTACCAAATCTTGATTGTGATTGTTGATTATAAAAGATTGATTTTGATTGTTGATTACCAAATCTTGATTGTGATTGTTGATTATAAAATGTTGATTTTGATTGTTGATTATAAAATGTTGATTTTGATTGTTGATTGCAAAATGTTGATTGTGATTGTTGATTATAAAATGTTGATTTTGATTGTTGATTATAAAATGTTGATTTTGATTGTTAATTGCCAAATCTTGATTGTGATTGTTGATTATAAAATGTTGATTTTGATTGTTGATTATAAAAGATTGATTTTGATTGTTGATTATAAAAGATTGATTTTGATTGTTGATTATAAAGGATTGATTTTGATTGTTGATTACCAAATATTGATTTTGATTGTTGATTATAAAAGATTGATTTTGATTTTTGATTACCAAATCATGATTTTGATTGTTGATTATAAAAGATTGATTTTGATTGTTGATTACCAAATCTTGATTGTGATTGTTGATTATAAAAGATTGATTGTGATTGTTGATTACCAAATCTTGATTTTGATTGTTGATTATAAAAGATTGATTTTGATTGTTGATTATAGAAGATTGATTTTGATTGTTGATTATAAAAGATTGATTTTGATTGTTGATTATAGAAGATTGATTTTGATTGTTGATTACCAAACATTGATTTTGATTGTTGATTATAAAATGTTGATTTTGATTGTTGATTACCAAATCTTGATTTTGGTTGTTGATTATAAAATGTTGATTTTGATTGTTGATTACCAAATCTTGATTGTGATTGTTGATTATAAAATGTTGATTTTGATTGTTGATTATGAAATGTTGATTTTGATTGTTGATTACCAAATCTTGATTGTGATTGTTGATTATAAAATGTTGATTTTGATTGTTGATTACCAAATCTTGATTTTGATTGTTGATTATAAAAGATTGATTTTGATTGTTGATTACCAAATGTTGATTTTGATTGTTGATAATAAAATGTTGATTTTGATTGTTGATTACCAAATGTTGATTTTGATTCTTGTTTATAAAATGTCGATTTTGATTGTCGATTGAAAAACGTTGATTCTGATTGGTAATATCAAAATGTTGGTTTTGATTGATAATTATAAAATGTTGATATTGATTGTTGATTACAGCTTAATTACACTACGGGTGTGTGTGACACCCCAAATACCACTGTAGCACTTGTCCTCTATACAAAGCTCAATTCTTTTCAAACTGGCAACCTTGACCTAAAAAGAACTGCACAGTTGCTGCTAGTAAAGTGCTGAAGATAGGAAGGTCAGGTGTCGTTGAATTTAATCAAGAGAATTCCAAAAAGTTTTGCTATTGAAATCTTGCAAATGTTTGAGTACTTGGGTCATTCCAAACTTTCTCATGAAGGGGGCTTGTATCACCGGAAGGCTAACAATTATTGAGAGAACAGCAGGGCAAGCACTTCTTAAGAAAAGAATTTTTCCGGAAAGAACTCAAGGAGCATGTAAATTTTTCACATAGATTTTCGTTTATTTACCAGCCAGATAAAGCCAAATTTTGCTTTGCCCCTTACACAGGTCTGCTGAGAAGGGCCGGGAAAGGTGGATGGGATATAATTGCTTTTTAACAGGTTGGAAAGGTTGGATTGCTTTGCAAATATTTGATTCAAACGTGTAAAATTATCACGACTTCCACAGGATTACCATGAAATATTGTTTTGTTTTAGGGGCCGAACTAGATCAAGTACTGACTATCATTTGCATTAATTGTGCATTTGACATGGCTGTTCACAAAAAAGAAAATCCTTGAACAGAGATAGTTTTAACAATCAACCTTCAGCGAATATTTGAGCTTTCATCGAAAGGCCGTAAATCCCACCAAACATATCATAGCATTATCTATGGCCCTTTCCCTTTCTAATTTCTTCATATGTTATCAAACAAAGAGTTAGATGTCCTCTGTTTACGATTTTCACAAAAGGATATCAAAATCTTCTTTCGCGATAATAATGAAGGGGTTTATCAAAAAGAGAGAACATGTGTGAATTGTCCCAGGATTAACTTCTAGCCCCGTTTTGAAGCAAGTGCCTCTCTCTTGTGATGTGATGTCAAATGGGCTTATTGCTGGTACATTTTTAAGACAGTGCTGGGGCAACTGGAAGAAGGATGAGTGGTCGCAAAATGGTCAATCTCTATCCCATATTTTATATGAAATTAGTTTGTGACAAAAAAGTTGGTTCCTCGGTGTTCGGGCTTTCATAATATTTTGGCAAGAGATTTTCTGCAAAAAATACGCAAATGAATAATAAACCAAACCAAAATTGCTTGAAGACAAAATCAACTTTTTTAAATCCCCAGTTATGATCAAATTCTAATTTCTAAGTATTTTAGACATAAAAAGTCGGACAAAAAAGTCTAATAACTGACCATTCAAGAATGCTAAACAAAAAATTAATCCATGTAACAGTGCAGTGCTCCGATAAGATAAACTTCTTTCATTTTCAACTAGATCAGATTTTGTTGCTGTTGACTAATCGACAGTAACCGTGGATTGCTGGCTTACACCCAGGCTACAGAGGTTATGGCCAGTCAAGCCCGAGGAGGGATCAAATTCTTTTTGCAGGGGGGAGCTGAATTCTAAAATTTACTACAAAATGTGCTATTTCTATATTATATTTCTTTTGTCTCACCATCTTGTTTGGTGGGGTAAAGCCCCCTAACTCCACGTCTGGCCTTGGGCACATTTGCAAAAATCTTGTGGATCAACAGACACTGATTTTCAATCATGACAAAAAACTGTAACATACTCTCAAAGGGGCCTTACAGGGATCCACTTTAGAGCAAATAGTTCAATGCCATTTCCCTTCACATATTTCTTAGTGAAACATTTGTCTCCAAAAGACAAGTGGAACATATTCAACGCAAAGTTCAATGCCATATACTGTCTAGGCCAAAGTATGATAAGTATGGTTCTGGACAATAAAATCTCGATGCAACGTCAACAAACCTAAAAGTAGATAACTATTTTCCAAGGCAAAACCTGACACTTTTTTGCAACACAGGAGCGAAATAGGGGGGAAGGTGGAGAAAGATTAGATTTGGTATTAATTTAGATCTCAAAAATAGGTATGAAGCTGTGATCACACGTGTCGATGCCTGGAAAATTATGTCCCCAAGGGTTTGTTATACTAAAGAGACGTACCAGAAAACTTTTACACTTAAAATAAAGCTGAAACCAAACTCTTATGACAGAATTGAACCCAAATTTACAAATAATGGTTGTTCAGCTAACATTCTTTGCAAATTGATGAATACCTCCCGGAAAGCTTATTCAGAAATTCCACTCAGACCCCGAAAAGCTTATTCGACAGGGGCGAATATTCGGCATGGGTGGTTAGAAATTAATCCATGCCACTAAAAGAAAGAAATCAAAAAGGTGGACTTTAACCCAACAGTGGAGGGCTAACATTGAGTACAGTGGAGGGCTAGAATCAGTACCAGAAAAGTTAAATGAAAATAAACAACGTCTGGCTTGGTCTCTCTCGGCGGCCCTGCAAGTGATGCCCGGCTTTAGAAAAAAATTAGCAAGAAGTATACTTTAAATCGAAGAAAGAACACTGCACAACATAAAAAGTAGCCTCCCTCTTTAAAAAAATATCCCTTTCAACTACCGGCCAAGCGGCTTCAAGAAAGTACCGTTTTTTACATACCCGGCGGTAAGAAAAAGATACAAAATTGGTACTTGGAAGGAAGTGCCCTGTTTTCTAGAAACCAATCCTTCCCTCGGACTCAAAGGGAACCTCACAAACACCAAGAGAGTGTTATTTAGCCAGCTCTCTACTGAGCTCGCTTTCTCCAATATACCACTCCATTCTTAGCCAAACAAGTTCATGAGCCCCACCCTCTCTCTTGAGTTTCCCCTCTTCATATATGAAACACTAGAAATAACTAAAGATTTTCGACTTATTAAGACCAATATTATGATGTCCTGTATTTATGATAAAACATCTTAATCAAAACCAAGAGGATTACAAGACATTTCACTGCTCCATTCATTTTGCCCTCCACTATACTGCACAGCCTCAACTTTACTCAAGTTAGCCCTCCACGGTACTGATGTTAGCTCTCCGCTGTACTGCAAAGCCTCCACTGTACTGGTGCTGCCCCTCCACACGCATCATGTTAGCCCTCCACTGTACTAATGTTAGCCCTCCACTGCACTGATGCCAGCCCTCCACACGCATCATGTTAGCCTTCCACTATCCTGATGTTAGCCCTCCACCGTACTGAGCAACATTTACTGTACTGCACAGACATTATTCTTTTCCCCTCATCCTAATTATTGTCTGCCCAAATGTCAAAAGGATTTATATCTTGCTCAGAATTGCAACTATCTCAAAGAAAATTTGAAAGTGAAAGAAGAGTATTCACATTTTGAATAAGTTTTTAAGGCGAAAAAATTTTGATAGTACCAGTTATAAAGTAAACGCTTTTTGTTAATTTTTGATTAATACTGATACCAAATTTCTAGATATTAAATTAAGGATTTCTATGAAGGGGCGCTTAATCGAATGGTGCTCTTATTGCAAAACTAACCTCACACCGGGGCGCTTATTCGGCAGGGTTGCTATTCAATAGTGGACTGTTATTCGGTCATTTACGGTAAGTTTGGTTATCAAATAAAAATCATTCGATTCTCGATTATCAATTTGACGGCAAGCAATTTTATAGAAGAAAGAGAAAGATGCAAGCCACGTGTAAGACCAGGATGGGGCTTGAACATTGCCAATGAACCACTAACTGAGCAAACGGGTCTTCATCAAAAGCTCAATTTTTCTGTTTTATTTAATTTCTTATTTCATTTCATTATTAATATATTTCCAGATTTCTAAAGCGTTGTGTGAAGGTACAACACTCTTGAGGTGAATTTTGAAAAATGTTGTTTTTATCATTGATAGATTTTTAGATTTGGGTTTGTCCCTTGCAAGAGATTTAAGCAACTCCAAGAAACCAAGAACTAAAAACTGTTCCCACTGCATCACTTAAAAATTGTATGTGAAGGTGGATAGATAATATTATTCTTACTGAAAGTAATTTCTTTGTCAGACGCTGCCAGCCACACAATCAATGGCGGAGGAAAGGTGGGGGTTAAATGACAGCTAAGGGATTTATGAGTAGGCTCTGACTAGTCAAAACAAAGTGCCAATTATGAGCGCTATATCACCTATCTTACCATGTTTTCGATCCGCACCAGGATGTTCATTCAGGTATGTTGTTTAGTCATCTTCTGAGTTTTTTCACATTCGGCGGAGCTTCAAGCAAGAGTATGTTGGATTATATTTCCACATTTTTGTGCAAGTTTTAAATTGGTATTTCTGCCTATAATGTGTTCATACAATGCATACAGGTCTTTTCGGTGAACTGTGAATATCACGTATTGTTGATCAAAAAGTCACAAAGAAGGAGTGAAAGCCATAACTGAACGGATGAATCACTGCTATGCATGCCAGGTTGCGAGAAATCCTCTGTAGTTTGAGCTTCCATCTGAATAAAATCGAATGAATACCCTACCACCATTGATTCTGTACCTCTGACCTGACCCTACACTCCCACTGAGCTCTGCAACAGTTTGCCCTGTCTGAGTGCCCTTTCGTATAACAACTTTATCATGCGTACTCTCTGTTTTGAAATTCACAAATTCTAATGTAATAACAGAATTTCGGGGTGCTGTAATTGTCCATGTGCATACCATGCCATCATTGTAGTTATTTGGATAATTTGGGGAAGCAAATGCCCCCGAAATACCATGCATTTCACCACCACATCTTGAACTTCTACTGAATTTTTCAACAACCAAATGAAACGGTGCCACAGCTGTTCCAACATCATTTTTTGCGATACACTTATACATGCCACCATTCCCTTCTTTCAGGTTCCTAAAAAGAAACTGGCCATCGACAGTTACCTCTACGTTATCAGCAAGATGTCCATCAACCCTAATCCAAGTAATATTAGGGGTTGGAAATGCAAACACAGAGCATTGAATAGTAAGGTCATGTCCTTTGTACCCAACAACTTGTTTATTTGCAATGCTAACCTTTGGTGGAACAAGAACTGTAAGATTCGCTTTCGCACGCCGCGTTCCCATGAAATTTGTCGACGCACACATAAATTCCCCACGATCGTCAAATGTTACATTGCGCAGCTGAATATGTGTTTCATTGAGAAGATCAAAGCGACTTTCATTTCCAAAAATCCGTACTCCTTTGTAAAGCCATTCAATTGCTGGATTTGGATACGCCTCAGCTACGCATTTGAATACAGCATTATGGTGCTCCAAAACACTAATATTTTTAGGTACTCCTGTAATGACAGGCTTGAAAACAGTTGGACCATGAGGTCCCCGGTTGCCAGGATCACCTTTAGGTCCCCTTATTCCTTGACCTCCAGTGGGTCCTCGTGGTCCGGCTTTCCCAGGGTCTCCTTTTAAACCTCTTGCACCTGGCGGTCCTTTTTCTCCTTGTATACAAATAGCCGTTTCGTTGTAAAAACAATTTTTAATCATCTCTTCCTTATACGTCGCTAAAGATTGCTCCAGTGCTGTATTCATTGTGCGAAAGAAATTGACATGCGTCTTTGGCCAAGAATTACTGCGTTTCTTCCTTTCATTTGCAATGGACTTCTCAGAAGTTTGTGAAACACCCTCTCTTACCATCCTCTGAACTCTCAGTAGTTCGAGTTTGAGACTTTTGATTTCCAATTCATTCTTGCTTGCCTTAGCGAAGGTGTTATACGTTGCAATTGAGGAAAAAATCGATAAAATGGCAGCAAATATCGCTATAGCCAATGAAAACACTGTCAATGCTCCTTTCGCATTGTCTTTGTAGGCCTCCATTTTTGCTAAGGCTACAAGTCACAGTGCCTTTAGTGCAACGTTGTCCGCAAGAACCGAGATATGAATGCAACTAAACATTTATTCAACAAAACATTTTCAAACAATTTATCTGGATTATTGCCATAAATAATGGAAGCGATGCTAACATCAGCCAATTTTTTTGTCACCGAAAAAACACAATATCCTGTTTTTAAAGACAAACTATTGTCGATTCATCTATTGATTATTGATTGATTATGAAGTCCCTTTGTTATGTTCATCTTTAATTCTAATAGATGCGCAATTACAATAGTGTTAGTGATGTACAGTTTTGTGGTCAATGCGATGTATGTCCGAAAGTGAGAACATAAATTCTGTATTTTTCACCATTTTTTTGTGGTGTTTGGCACAAATTGAAATGGTAACAACATCTTTCCTCTAATAAAACATTGCAAAGGCCAATACTTGAACTTTTGTTTACAATTGATTTCGGTCAAAGGTTGGCCATGAAACGTCATTTAAGGGAAATTGTTTTGACGGGAGAGGGAAAGCTGCAGATAGAAAGTAAAACTTGTTGTTAGTGCTCCTGGCAAAACACTGCACTAGAAAAGGATTGATGGAGAAGTTTTTCAAAGTTGGGGTACTCATGTCGCCAATATTATGGGGTTCTGGTCAGTGCAAAATTGGGTCGAGTAGATAAAAAATAGTCCCAGCAAATAAAAGACAATTGTTTATCAATTTTTGCAAATGTAAGTAATGAACTATTAATTATCAGACATACACAGAATTCATTATTAGAGATGCACTGGATTAACGGGTGAATTGCAACACGCATTGCCTATCATTTTGGCGTGAAATTTAAATCACATTTGACGGCCTAACACTGCAAAGGCAAAAAAGTTTCTCAGATATGGATAATAGCCAAGCTACGAACTGTAGGTCAAAATAGGGTGGAATTTTATGTTCGTGGTGTTTTGGGACAAAACTAGTACAGTTTTAGCGAGGAAAAAAAATCAAATTTGGCCAAAAACAAAGCTAGGACCTTTTATCCAGCAATAAACGAATCGTTCCTTTTTTGCAAATGATACGAAATGTTCGAAAAACATGCATTCCCATCATTCTTTTTTGAACAATTGTTGATTAGAAGTTTAATCAAATTCTTTTCAGATCGACGTGTCTTCCTCAGACTACATTAAGCCCATCAGTCTAAGCATCGTTAGATGTTGGCATATCTTCAACTAGCAGGGCTAAAGTTGATGAATCATCGAAGAGCCATCCTTGGACATCGGTTTATTGAATAGAAATTTCCGCCATAAATACCTCTCGAACTGAGACAAGAGTTCTAACAAGCATAAAAAACCCCCCTCTAATTGTTTTTTCAAAATTTAGGACTTCTGTATCTTTGCTTTGGCATAATTTTTCGAGTACAAAATTATTTACATCAAAGCCAATGAAAAAAGGGGTTTTAAATTCGCGCCAAAATTATAGGCATTGGATTTGGGTATTTGTCTATTAATATATATGAGCCCCTGTACAACTGATAGGGCCCTTTATTAATACGGTCATTTAAGTATACGATTTATTTTTCGTCCGACAAATGAGTCGCCATCTTAATGTAGAGACATTTACAAAAGCACCCACAGATGCAAAAGGAATAAAGTGCACTTTTCATGATCGATCTATAAGGAACCTGATGTATAAATTAGATTTTGGCTATACAAGTATGTTCTTAAAAGTTTGCATATATACATGACGGGTTTTAGTCATGAATAAAATCGAGCAACCTTTTGATAGACCATATTATTGGCATTTGGTTACGGATATGACATTGATTAAGATTCGTTTATTATGAAATGGTTCAACAAGGGCCAGAATAACTAATCGTAACACTTGCTTGTTTGCTCCTCGCCTCGCGTCTTTACGTTAACTTGCATCATGTAGTGTTACATGTTATGTTATAAGGGAAAGGGTGTCTAGCACATATGATACAAGCTTGAAAAGGAATCACTAAAAAAATACATGAGGCTTTTTTTAAGAAACTCAAAATGTCTAGAATAAAGTTAAATCTATTAAGTTGCTCCTTCATAGGGAGACAAACTGTCATAGGTTGCTTTTGAAGCTTCCCGAACATCAATAAAATCAACAAAAAATGCACCAGAACGGGTCGTGCGCATGGTTCTAAAATTCTGTATACCATGAATAGGCTCAGATCAGGGGTGGCGCCAGAGGGGGGGCAGGGGTCGGGGAATTTTTAACGGAAAATTGTGCTCTTATGCTAAGAAAGATACCCTCTGTTCTGTTTTATATCCCCCTGTCAGAGAACCTAGCCCCCGTCGGGTAAATCCTGGCGCCACCCCTGGCTCAGAAGATTCCAACAAGCTAATGGAGCAATCAAATAGCAATGTGCAAACGCGCAACATGTAAAAATAGCCACGTATTCAACATAAATCAAATTAAAACTCCGCCCATACATACAAAGATTATAATATGATATAAACTGCCATGGAGAAGGAGTTGTTTAAGACCCTTGGCTTGTTTGAATAGGAAATGTTTGCAAAGGCTTAAACTTGTACATCATTTAAAAGTGGTGTCAATATTCCAGGTCAATCCTAAATTATTTCCAAATCCACGATCATCCATTTGTGCACTTGTACTTTATAAGCAACTCTTCAAGACTAATCAACAGTAGCCGTGGATTGCTGGCTTACAGCCCCCCCGGTGGGGGGGGGGGGGGGTACTTGACCTTGAATAGTACGGGGATGAGCACTCCTAGTAAATATTTTCGACCCGGGTCTTGAATTTCCTCCTACCAGTGGTTTTAGCAAAAATCGGCGAAAAGTACATTCCAAAATGTAAAATAAAACCCTCACTCGCAAAATTTCCCTTTTGGCAACTGGCTTTAGAAAATGTGCTCTCTTTCAATACCTGGGGTTAGAAATCTACACCTGGAAAGGAGTGCACATCCCGCCAACAAAATATACTAAGTATCCCTCCCCGGGCTTACACCCAGGCTGCAGAGGCTATGTTAAAGGCCAGGGACTGTATTATATGGCTCCACTATTAAAAACGTGAGGAGGGCTCTTTCACGTTTTCACAATGCCGCAACCAGTTTGTTTCTTTTCACAATAGTCGCAGGGTTCCCTAAAGAAATGCGAAAGATCTTCAGGAAATACCAAGCTTTATCTTGGATAATTTTGATTTCTAAATGAAATGAAGATACTTGGGAATATGGTTTGAACACCGATCTACTTCTTTTAACATTTCACATCTAACATGGTGGATATACCTTCTGAAAATTAGTTAATACAAAAATAAATTGAAAGCAAAAGTAATTATCAATACAAAATGACTGTGATTCAAAACTATTGCGATTACAGTCCACATTTGCAACCTATTTCCTATCTTTACAAAGAACTGTAACATACTCTCAAAGGGCCCCGGAACCAAATTGGATAAAATTCATAACATAGTTAAATACAGCATATATAAAAAAATATAGCTGTTAGTGTTCTAGACAATAAAATATCCAGATATTGTTAGCAAACTTAAAAGTAATTATCATTACCTAAGGCAAAACTTAAAATTTTACTTGAAACATGGGCGCAGTAGGGTTAGATTTTGCAGGGCAACTTGCAGTAATTTTCCGACAAAGTTTCTTTTTAAAATATAACCAAGGAAATATTGCATATTGTTGAAAAGAGCCTCTTGCATGAACTGTTCAATCGTGAAGAAGGATATAGGTAAATATTTCAGAAATATGTTCCATAAATAGTAATTAGTTTCCATTTCAGTAATCAAAACAGTAATTAATATATCAATTTGAATTTACAAAATAAGCCTTAAATTTAAAATCACGTGCATCGATGCCTAGAGAATGATGCTCCTTTAGTTTGCCATACTAAATAGGCATACCTTGTAACATTTATTCTTAAAATACAGCTGTTACCAAGCTCTTATGTCAAAAAGGAACCCAAATTTGCAGACACTGATTGTGCTCTAGCTAACCCTCTGGTACCAAATTTGATGGATAAATTTCATTATCAAATACAATGCATTCGAGTCTCTATAATCTTTTACCAATGAACCATTAATTGTGCCTACAGGTCTACATCAATTTTTCTGCTTTAAATATTTTTCTTACCATGTCATTTCATCAATAACATATTTCCAGATTTCTAGAGCGTGGTACAACTCCCATTGGGGTAAATTTTGAAACATGCTGGTTTTATCATTAAGGGATTTGGGTTAGTTTCTTGCAAGAGATTTAAGCAACTCTAAGAAACCAAGAACTAAAAACTGTTCCCACTGCATCACTTAAAAATTGTATGTGAAGGTGGATAGATTATTCTTACTGAAAGTAATTTCTTTGTCAGACGCTGCCAGCCACACAATCAATGGCGGGGGAATGGTGGTGGGTAAATAACAGCTAAAGGATTGGTGGATTTGTGAGTAGGCTTTGATTGGTCAAAATAAAGTGCCAATTATGAGTGCACTTCAATTTTTTTACCTCGTATTCGATCCACACCTGGATGTTCATACAGGTATGTTGTTTAGTCATTATTTGAATTTATTTTATTCGTTAGAGCGTCTGGCAAAGAAATCATTTTCAGTATGTTGGATTATGTTTCAATTTTTTCATGCAGTTTTCAACTTTTGAATAGGTATTCCGGTGTATAATGTTTTCATACTGTGCATGCAAAGTCTTTTTGGACCATAAATTTAAGGTGCTTTGAGCAAAAGGAATGGGTTGAAATCCAAAATTTAACGAACGAGTTACTGATATGAATGCCAGGTTGCGAGAAATCCTTTGTAGTTTGAGCTTCCGTCTGTTGTAAATCGAATGAATACCCTACCACCATTGATTCTGTACCTCTGTCCTGACCCTGCACTCCCACTAAGCTCTGCAATGGTTTGTCCTGTTTGAGAGCCTTTTCGTATAACAACTTTATCATCAGTACTCTCTGTTCTGAAATACACAAAGCGAATTGTTATAACAGAATTACGGGGTCCTATTATTGTCCATGAGCAGTCTAGGTTATAACCATAGTTACTTGGATAATTTGGGGAAGCAAATGCCCCCGAAATACCACGCATCTGGCCACCACATACTAAATTTCTATCAAATTTTTGAACAACCAGAAGAAGATATGTTATAGCTGTTCCAACATCATTTTTTGCGATACACTTATACATGCCACCATTCCCTTCTTTCAGGTTCCTAAAACGAAACTGGCCATCGTCAGTTACCTCTACGTTCTCAGCAAGATGTCCATCAACTCGAATCCAAGTAATATTAGGAGTTGGGAATGCAAACACAGAGCATTGAATAGTAAGGTCATGTCCTTTGTACCCAACAACTTGTTTATTTGCAATGCTAACCTTTGGTGGAACAAGAACTGTAAGATTCGCTTTCGCACGCCGCGTTCCCATGAAATTTGTCGACACACACATAAATTCGCCACGATCGTCAAATGTTACATTCCGCAGCTGAATATGTGTTTCATTGAGAAGATCAAAGCGACTTTCATTTCCAAAAATCCGTACTCCTTTGTAAAGCCATTCAATTTTTGGTTTTGGATACGCCTCAGCTACGCATTTGAATACAGCATTATGGTGCTCTAAAACAATTGTATTGCTGGGTGCCTCGGTTATAACAGGCTTAATAAGACTTGGACCAGGAGGTCCACGGAGGCCAGAATTACCTTTGGCTCCAGGTATTCCTTGACGTCCAGGAAGTCCTTGTGGTCCGGCTCTTCCAGGGTCTCCCTTGAAGCCTCTTGGACCGGGTGGTCCGCGATCTCCTTGAATACAGATAGACGTTTCATTATAAAAACATTTCCTAATCATCTCTCCTTTCTTATAAGTCATTAAATGTTCTTTCACAATTGTATCCGTAGTGAGAAAAAGTTCACCATGCGTCTTTGGCCCAGAGATACTTCGTTTCTTCCTATCATTTGGAACAGGCTTCTCAGAAGTCACTGAAATAATCTCTCTGTGCCTCTCAGGAACCCTTTGTAATTCAAGCCTGAGATTTGTAGCTTCCATTTCATTCTTACTTGTCTTAGTGAAGGTGTTATACGTTGCAACTGAGGAAAAAATCGATAAAATGGCAGCAAATATCACTAGAGCCAGTGAAAGAACTGGTAATGATCCTTTCGCATTGTCTTTGTACGCCTCCATTATTGTTCAGACTACAAGTCACAGTGCCTTTATTGCAACGTTGTCTGCAAGTACCGAGATATAAATACAACTAAACAGCTATTCAACAAAACATTTTCAAACAATTTATCTGGATTATTGCCATAAATAATGGAAGTGATAATAACATCAGCCAATTTTGGTCACCGAAAAAACACAATATCCTGTTTTTAAAGATAAACTATTGTCAATTCATCTATTGATTATTGATTGATTATAAAGCCCCTTTGTTGTTTTAATTTTTTATTTCAATGGATGCGTATTTATGATAGTGTAAGTGATGTATAGTTTTGGGGTTAATGCGATGTATTTCCGCATAGGGACGCGAGAACAAAAATTCTGTTGGGACATTAACATCAGCTGTGAATTGAGAGGCAGTGCATAATTCTTTGTAAAGCATAGTGTTAGAACCAAAATCATCTTGAAATGTTCTTATCCCTTACAATATACTTAACCTCAAGTATTATAAATGTTTACTTTGAGGCACATAAATTAGAACATACAAAGACATGAAGAATATTTCATTGATCTCCTTTTTAATATATTATCTTTATGACAATTAATGGAGCAACGTGACTAGAATTAGTAATTCATTTTTACATTTGGCCCGCGAACAGGGCCCACCTCCTAAGTTAAAAGAAATTGTCAAATTAGCCCTCGAAAAACAAGAAACTTCTCCACTCACATTACTAGGTGGCCAATAGTCCAGATTTTCTATGAATAAAAGTGTCACAAAGAATCATGGGAGGGTGACGTCATGGGCCACTGCGCAGGAGCATGTGACATTAGACCGTGAAGCGAAGAAAAACTAGCTTAAAACATTGGCAGAAAAATTTGTGAAGAAATGCTTTTGAACCTGCTCAAAAATGTGGGACTTCAAAAAAGAGGAGCAAAACAGGTAGGCCTGGAAAAGACCTGGGAAGTGCTCGATTTTTTCAGCATTTTGTTTTTTTTGCCATACTTTTTTCACCATTTCAAATCGGATAGTGTTTAAAATATTTTGTACCATGACACTGTACTTTTTTTTATAGATGTATTTACTAACAACTCCCAGGCCTTCTTCCTGGACATTGTTAGAGTATTTCCAGCATCCAAAGACCATTCTATAGTGGCTAGCAGAATTTTTTGTATTTGAACCACTCACTCCTATAACCCTTGGCACGCCACTGACTGTAGCAAGTTTGCATCAAAACTGCAAGTACTTCAAGCCTTGATTTACTTGCAGCTGGGAGTAGTATGGTGTGAATAGAAGGACACTATGGGTTTCAGCGCTGCCGTCGAACGATGAGAGTAGTTGCAACGAAAATGCTGAGACTTAACGATATAAAGATATAAAGAATAAAGGACTACATCGGATTTTAAAAGGGCTGAAAATTTCTGCTTAATTATCAACCTCTCTAGGGCAATAAATAGATATGAAGAGATACAAAGATGCCAACGTACAAGGTTGCACAAATTGATGACGGTCATCTGCAAGTCAATAAATCATCTTTAAACATCAAATGTATTGAACGAAAAGGTGAGATGCAACGTAATTGAAAAAAAAGCATGCAGCGAATAATCTAAGGATGCAAAAGCATTGCAAACTACCAATAACAAGAGAAAGTCTACCTTTGCTTCCTAGAATGGTCAATGGAGTTAACAGAAAGAAGCTTATACCACATAACAATTGCTAAAATTCCCACATGTAGTGAAAGTTCTAATTGATTGCAATGGCACTTTCATTTTCTGATAAAAAAGCACAATGCTATTTCAGAATATCGATAACTTTATCGATAACAATTCGTTATCACATTTATTATCACATTTAAGGATGACAAATCGAAATATTAGAGTAAATGCCTGTTTGCAGTACATGTTAAAAAACTAGGTCGCTTTGGTTGAACCAGATTTATGTAGCCATTGCATTCGTAACGAAACACAGAAGCAAATCTCCAGATTGGTGTTTTACTGTTTTTCATTATCTTTCTAGGTTACTACTTTCAAAATCATAAATTTTTAATTCAGTACCAAGTTTGATTTTCCAGAATTCTGTTGATTTCAAAGGATAATATCTTAAATCAGATTTTCATTTACAAAACATAGATTCCTTTAATGTATCTAGTATTTTATCATCAAGGTTATAGTTAGCATTCAAAGAATTTCAATATTATATTAATTGCCAATAATTAAACCCAGTGTTCCGCTTTCTATAATGATACTAAGTTTTGCAACTTTTGTTGCACTAGGTTCTTCGTTTATTTCTTTATTTCTTCATTAGCTAATGATTTCAAACTTATTAGTAACTGTTACGTTAAATAAAAGGGTTAAACTCAACCTGATAGTATCGTTAACAGATGGAGTAAAGGCATTGATAAGTTATCACAATAAAGAATAAACAATTTAAATGCGATTTTCTGTTAAGGCCAATAAAAACGTCTAAAGAGACCAGGAGCACAAATAAGGTGGTTGCAGCGGTTGTAACGCCCCCCCTCTTCAGTAATTTAATTTTTCGGTACTGGTTGCTATTTGATTGCAATTAAATCGGTTTCCATTTGCCTCTGAACGTTGGTTATTTCATGTTTACAGTACAAAGCAGAGTTGCTCCAACGTGCTTTATTATAGTTGAAGGAATTAATAAAGGTACTTTAGCGAGACAGTGTTGGACTTGCTCCAAATAAATGAAGCTAGAACCTTCATTTCTTTATTTATTGGCATCAGCTGCTATTTTCACAAACTCCGTCCATTTAGCGCACCCCCACAAGAATGATACTCGTTTGTTCTTTGGTCATAACTAAAAAAAATTCGGAGTTATTAGTTGGTATTCCTAGCTTTCTGTGAAAAATATTTTTTACGACCACTTTTTCCCAGTCCAAAGGGATTCTCTTGAAGAAAATACCCTTGTAACGAGACCCTTAAGTCCTTTTTAAAATCAAAAAATTAAGTCTTTGCCAACATATTATAAACGTGTACATAAACCTATTTTTGAAAGAAACGTTTAACAGTACTTGTGTTGCTTTGCAAATTAACTTTAAATTTTTTAAGTAAAATTTTTTTGAAACTATCTATCTATACATCTACTACACACCTATCCGTTCTTTAGAACAACGCACTTTCTTCAAGACTTGACATTTCTGAAATAAATTTTGTTACGTAACTACTTTTGCGATCGATATCTACTTCTTATTGTTTATGGAGTTGTGGAGTTTAATGAGTTCATGGCCTTGTAGTTTATAGATAAAACAGCTTCATATGGTAGCCTTGATGGCCCCCGAGTTAACAGAATCATCAACGATTTGATTTAAATTTAACAGTTATGAATAAGTGTCAAGTCATAAGCTATTGACGAATTACTTTACAAATGTACAATTTCCTGCCGTAACTAGGAAAGAGAAAATTCTTGTCAACATTGCTTGAGACTTCAGATTATTATCTTTGAATTTGAATAGGGCTAAATTTGATAGGTATTCTGTAATCATTGCCAAATTTTAATCGTTTCTCTTTATTGCTTATATTTATTTGACTTATATGGTGTCTCAATTTCACAAAAAATTTCTGATAAACTATTCTCATTTTCTCTTCATTTGTCCACTGGTATTAAAGGCGAAACCTCTTTTAACATGTAACATTACTCTACCCATATTGTTATTCACCACATTGTCAAACTAATCACATTATTAGAATCACGACAATATTTTACACTGCGAGAACAAAACCACTTTCCAAAGTCTGTGAAATGGACATTTTCTTCTTTATGACATTTGACAATTTGTTTTGAACCTATAGGGTTTGTTATTTAGCCATTTATTTGGAGATGAGATTGAGTTCTTATGTTCCCATTATTTGCATCATTGTCATAATTTTTAATACTACCTGAGCTTTCTTCCGCACTGTTGTATGGTTTAGTCTTTCTTCGCATTTTGCATAAATGGTTCTGTTTTTGAAGAATGAGATGACCTACTTACCGATTCTTTCACATTACCTGTTTCTTCAATACCTGTGTCTTCTACTTTTGCTTCTGACATAAACAAACAAACCTTCGTCAATATCTTTTCATATGTAGGATCTATGATATTAAAAAGACAATTCGCTGACATCAAGAAGAACTGCTTCCACATTTAGATCTTTGCGTACAGGATCCAACCCCTATCCTCTCGATTAGTCTCTCCAAAGTACCAGCAAATATTCGATTATGTTTATAACGTAGTCTTTGTCAAGTCTTTGGATTCTCTTTGTCTATGATCAGTCAAACAGTCAATCAATTAAATCAATCAATCAATCAATCAATCAATCAATCAATTAATCAATCGATCAATGAATCAATAATTCAATCAAAAATCAATAAGTCGATCAGTCAATCAGTTGGTAAGCCAATTGGTTAATGGACCAATCAACCAACCAAAAGTCAGTCAAAGAATCAATCGATTAACGTATCAACCAATCAATTAATTACGCAGTTAAGCAGCATTAGGTAAGCAGTAATCAAACAGTGAGTAAATCGACCAACCCGTAATAATATAAATCATCGAAATACACAGACAACTGCAAAATCACAGTCACCTTGATATGTCATTTTTCACAAGATGTTGTATTTTAACTTGATTAACTATGCATCATCCTTTCAAGACTACAACTTGGAACGTCGAACTTCAACCAAAACAAATTTTTCAGTAATTTAATTAAAATAGATTTCTCCAATAATGTTACCTTATCAAATTCCTAAATCCCTGAATAGAAATTGTTCAATCCAAACATCTTGTCTTGAACGACTCTTGATGTCTTTATCAGAAGCAAGTATACACTTGTATTGTCAACGGAAGAAATAAATTTAACAACTTTTTGATCAAATGATTATTTCAGTTGTAAATCAAGTTATGAAGTAATCAATGAAAAATAGCACATATTGAAAACATGTAGCTATGAAAGGTTATGATCCACTGAAATTAAACCAAACAAGTATGTTGGCGATAGGAATGACGATTTATAAAGACCTCCTTTATGAAATTGTTGCCTAAATACGATAAAAAATTAAAGATTGGTAAAAATGTAAAGGCCGTTTATCAAATGGTTGCCTTCCCTTTGTTGCAATAAGATATGTAAAATATCATATAATTTGTAAAGACCTTGATCATATGAGATATTAATTTCAAGATCCAGGTCTATCAAGTTGTGAGTCTATGAATTACTGCTTTGTCAACGAGTAGATGTTCTGTCGTTCCACAGGATCTTATTCTACAACCCTTCTGCTCCTCTGGATTAGATATTATTACGGTAAGGAGCTTTTACAGTACGTTGCGGCATGCAATTGGTCGGTAGTTTCCAGCCGCATTGCCTTTGATTGGATCTTTCTGAAGTAATCCAGTCCTGCCTCCAACTATCTAAGCGGGATCACCAATCAGTCACCAATCGTCAAGCAATGATTATGTTCCTGGGCTGTCATTTCACGCAGACTGGTGACTTATTTTAGCCCATAACCTTTAATTCTATCCAAACCAGGGGACTGCCAATTGGGCATTTTCCGTATTTTGCTGCTTACATCTTCCTAAGCGATGCTCATGTTGCTGTCTTTTTTCGCGCTTTCATTTCCTGTTCAACTTGCTTCAGCCATTCTGCAATTCCATTATGCTGAACTACGTTGTCCCATAAGTTGCTCCAAAACTCTGTAGATGCGTCTGCGACGGGCAATCATTTCTGAATAATCCATTCTGTCAATACTGAGTGGTTCTTGCGATGAACCTTTTTAACCTTTCTTTCTTAGCAGAGATTCCTACTTGAGTTCTTCAATGACGGTCTCAAATCCATTGGCTCTGAGGCTATATTTCTTTTTCAGATCAAGCTTTCCCTGTTGTTTGACATTTTTTCAATTTCCTTTGAACCATGCTTCAAAGCGGCTGAAGTCTTTCCTGAATTTGCCAATGTTACTTTACACGCCCCTTCCAAAAAGTGTCCTTCTGCCTTTGTTCTGTCCTTCCCTTTACCCCAACACTTTCACTGACAAGTATACCTGCAGTATTGATAATATCACATGTGTTGTCAATGTTTTTCCTAATCCCTTTTGAGGATTTCATTTCTTTTCTTTGTCTAAGCTTTGACTTCAGTACTGTCGATTGCTCTCAACGATGATAAATTGTTGAGATCTGCTTGGAGAATTTCCTTTAATTTTCGTACCAATTCTTTCTTGTCTTATCTCCAAAAACTCAATTTCAATCTTATGTCACTACTTCTCACATCCGATTCAATTCTATTCATTTCATTTTCGTTTTTTACTTCAACATGATTTTTCCTTGGCATTTGCTGACCATCTAATCCTGCTTGTTGTTCAATTTCATTTTCAATTATTCCAGCTCAAGTTCAGTAAATTGTTTTGGTTTTCAGTAGATTTTTGACTTGACATGCTAGATGCTGTTCCGAGATTTCAAACATTCCAAGATTTGTCCAGTCCTGATGCATCCTCCATCTGTAACTCCTCTTACCATCCATTTGAGCTTCCAAAATACATACCTTAGCTTGCTCGATCTCCTCTTTTGCCCATCTCCACCCAGAATTTGCTTGTTGACGGCCGGGTCCATGTTTCTCACCCACGGATCACCTGCCGGACGAGGCACCTACACTGTTACCAGTTCCAGTCCCATTTACGTCGTAGATTTTATTCTGATTAGAAACCTTTCTTTCATCAATTTTTTTTGGTTGCATTTTATAGTTACTGCCAACTGGTATTTCTATCGTGACACTGGACGTCAACCCGGTATTTCATGGTCTCGGGGAGAACTCACAGGTGCTATACTTGCTCAAGGTTGACCTGTGGTTGTGGCGAAGGGTTACCTAATTCTCCCACGTCGAAACTCCACAACCTGGTGCAGTTTAAAGTCATACCCAGGACAAATGAGTCAGTAAGTATTGCTATCAGCAATAGGCACCTGAATCAATATTCAACCAGTTAAGAAATTGTAATTTTACGTTCTCGTACTGTAAAGAGTGATATTCACTGCAAATGAGATGCAAATGTAAATCGAATGGGGAGACCAATCAGTAAGCTTCGTTTCAGCCTATTGCATATGCAATCAACATCAATGAATATAGGATTACCTATCGTTGTGATGTGTTCGATCTCTCAAAATATTGCAAGAAAAACATTGGTATAATATATTTTATCGATATTATTGACACAAATTTATTTATATAGACTACATTATTGAGTGGAGATCAAAGTCTGACAGTTACAACAGTTAACAGAAATGCAGAGCTAGGGTTCTCGGGGAGTCTTAGAGGGCCCCCTAGTTACTGAGTCCATGAGGAAGACCCCCTGCAGCCAAATGCATCATTTGTAGCTCTACTTCACTGGCAGCTAGTGTCTATTTCAATTTATATACGGGTGTTTTTTCAAGAGATGATGGCATATTGATGTAAGAATAGATGAAAAAACACAGTCTTCAGTTTTTTGCTAAAGGAAGATAATGTTACATAAACATTGTATCTGCTTTCAATAATCATTAAGATAGATGGTGGTTTGCAAATGCTATATAAGTCAAAATGCCGCAACTAATTTCTGTTCTATATCATAGAATCTTCACCATCTTCACACATTACGGCGGAGTATGGCTGGCTTGGCCGATTCGCTGGAAAACTAGCAGAGAAGAAATTCAATGGGCGAGACACAATTCTAGAAAGCGTTACTTTCAACAACGAAAACCGAAAGGAACTTCTAACAATTGCCTATTCTCCTTTTTTTTGAGAGAGAGTGTTTACATTTGCTCTCAAGCCAAATATAATGTTACACTCCCCTTACGAAAGTATCCGGACAGTTCGACAATGAATCACAACTCAAAACGCAAATTTAACGGATGCCTTTGGAAATAACTAATTTCCAGATACCAGCCGTGCAGAATATTTCATGCTTTTTCATGGAAATTTCTTTTCCACACATTTAATGTTGCATATTTTGGGCATCTTTAAGCTTTCGACTTTGGCAAAAGCTCTTTTCATTTTCGTGGTGGAAGTCAACTTCATGACGCTGCTCATTCTCATTGATCAAATATTAACAAAGAAAAATTGCGAATTTTCGCTTGGAAAAATCTGCCGCTATAAAATTCGAAAGTGTCCGGATACTTTCGTGACGGGAGTGTATACCTAAGATTCGGAGTTAACGAATCCCGATTTGAACTAAAATTTGGCTTTTTCCATTTCTCCAAGCCCGAATTCCTCTGAAACGCAACATTGCTGGATTTCATTTAATATCACCTTCTTTCAAATTGTCTAGCGGTCAATATCTTCTTAGGATCATCTTTTTCAAATCGAGGCCCCTGGCACATTCTAATTCTCTTTCCTTGGTAACGGTGGAATTGTCCCCTAACAAAAATACACTCAACAGCCAAAATTTTGCTTTCGATTTAGGCCCATGGGACACTACCTTTTTGATACTGTGAACATACCTTCCAACTATTTATGTTTTGAAAATTGTTTTAATTTCTTTTGGCTTAAGTCTTTTGTCTATAGTAGTTACAAAGATGGAACGTGAATTCCAACACATTTTTTTAATAATAGGACAGTCAGCCTAAATGTTACACATAAATTATTGCACTTTCATAACTGTGGTACAGTATTGATGAAACAGAGTAGATAACGGAATTTTATTAACAAAACCAGCGCCCTAATTGATCCATTTACATTTCATAGGCAATGTTTTCAAAAACATTCTAATGTAAAAATAGTGGCAATCCGAAATTATCAGTTAAAGTTCGTTACAATGGACTTACCAGGTTTTCGATGGCTGAATTCGAAGACAACCACGAATTCCTTTCGACCAGCGACATGCTGATCAATAGAATGTTCCTTTCGTTAGCAAATTCCGATGAAGCTCTGAACTAACTGTGAGATTTTGCGAGATTTCACTTTGGTAAGTAGCGATAAAAATTGTGTCTCATCTCTGAGTAGAAGCGATATCAACAAAGATTTTAACAGTTTCTTCTTCTTTTATACTGCAGCTAATTTGACGCAACATAGCTAAGAGCGTTACCATGGTACAGCTAGCGACGCTGTCGTGATTTCCATAATGGCATCTGCTAATGCAGCCATGCTGATTATAGACTTTTAGCTGCTACATACATATTTCTTCCTTAATTCTTTCAAACCAAACTTGTATTTGCGCTTTATTATTAAAAGATAACCTTAATAATAACTCTCAGATCTAACAATATGTAGGAAAGGCCTAGGTTTTCATTAATGATGCGACAGGTGATTCCCTTGGGTTGCCCCCAAAGCATAAACTCCGGTGTTCTCCAACGTTCTCCTCGGTCGTCTTCATTTGTCCAAAATTTTGTAACACCCCTCCCCCAAAGTTGATTCGAATGTTCGCCCCTGGAAGGGACACGTTGGTATCTCTCTGACCGCGTAACTCAAAAAATGTGTTAATCCTCTTTTCTTATCGTCTTTACAGAAGAACAAATATGTCAGATTTGTTCGAGAAAATTATCTTTCTCTTTAGTTGTGCCAACACTAAAATTAAATTGCATCTTTTAGGTCCCCTTTGCTTAAAGTAATGCAGCACTCGCCGAGTCTTTATGCCTAGGGGATTCGTTTTTGTCACATTTTCACGTCTCAATTTCCCATTTATGAGCATTTAGGTCATATATCAGCATATTTTTTAGACATAAAAACCAAACAAACTTAAGCGTAAATATTGAGATTTGCGTTCTCTTGGTAAAAATTGTTCAATTGGGTAAAAGTTACCTAGCCTAGCAAAGCATCTTTTCCTTAGTCACTACTGAGATATCAATAACGCTGAGAATGCGACAAGAGGCACTGTTTAGTACAACCTGAATCAAATATCTTGTAAAATATGCTTCTTTAAAGACGTTTTGAAACGGCTTTAAAGTTACAGTACAACGATTAATTGTTCCAAGTAAGTGCAGAAAATGCTGTAGAATGAAACACTCCATCCTTCAAACCTATTGCGGACCCTCTCTGAAGAATGCCCATCGGGCCTTTCAATAACTACGTAACGACAGGGTATGGTCATTTTTGATACGAATTGTTACGAAAATTAAGGGTGGTTTAGGAGGTCATAGCGTTTTTGCTATGTAGAAGAGAATTTTATTTACAATTTTTCATTTCTTGTAATTACCCACGCTGATTGTTTATGAAAGTATCTTCAAATTTTCTAAAGCTTTGTTGTGGCCTTCGAAGATGCTTTTAAAAGTCAAGTGCATCAGTTCAGAATATTTCTATAACTTCGGAATGTTTCTTTAGCTCACGCAAAGGTACTAAAAACGCAATCTTTTATGCCAAGTAAATGGTCCTGTGATATCCTTTTCTCATATATCAGAGGACTAGTTTGCCTGATTATTTGTCACATGAAGGAAATTGTTACTATGAAACATGATTAGATAGTGGCACTGGCGTAGACCGAAAATATTCCTCAATAATCCGACAAACTTTAGAAATTTTGACAAATTTTCCGAAAAATTCCCTTTTTGGGGAGCTTGTTAAGGGTCGTTGCCCCCCTCTGCCCCCCTCTAACTACGCCATTGGATATCGGAACGCAACAAGGGGGTGGGATAATAGATTTTTTACGATGCGTTAAAGGGTACGGGTTGTGCTCCAAAATAGCGAATTTGAGTGTTACGTATTTATTGAATGGCCCCTAAGTTGGTATCGTTCCCTGCTAACGTTAGTCGCATCGGCTTGGAAAATGCTTCGCAAAAAAATTAAGGTCATGGTTCCGTTTTCTTTATGAGAATAATTTGGTACTTTTTCAATGCATTGACTTCGAATCAGTGTTTTGTAACCTATCAAACAAACATTTCAAACAAATTAAACGCTTTTGTTTTTATTATCATTTTTTATTATTAAATATATTTACGGAGGGTAGCCCTTAGCTGTAACTGCTTTACCAGGGGCCCTCAATCTAAATACAAAAAGCATTAAAAATATCTAAATAAATTTAAACCTACTTAAAATTTTAATACCTTATAAAAACCTATTTATAATAACTATTTACTAAAAAGATCCACTAAAAAATACTAAAAAACGCCTAATGTTAAAAGTCGCAAGATTGGATGCCTTCTTTGATTCTAATGGTAAGCTGTTCCAAGATGCCACAGCCTTATAGGCGAAACATTACATGTTTTTCGCGCTTATACTTATAGACATCTGCTATTTTAAAATTAACTGCACAGCTTCGAGGCCACCTGCTCAAGTTTTAAAAGTTACACAAGGGGATTCGTGTTGTAATAATAGTAAAATTATAATATTCTTTTTATTCGAAGTTGGAAAAAAAGGTTAGTTCTGCAACTAATAACACGATAGAGTCGATAGACATAACATCTGATCTTCCCCTATAATGAAAATGGCAGGCGATGAAACATCGTTAAATCCAATCTATTGTTAGAATCACTTTGATACATGGAGCCAAATAGATATGTTTCGAGAACAGTCAATGTAATGTTTGCATGTAGCTTCAAGGTGCTTTTGACCTAGCTACCCACGATTAAACGCAGATGTTTGTTTGGAGAAAGGTAATAATTGGAACACAAATCATGCCATTATGCACAACATTGAGTTGATGAAAGTCTTGGCAATTACAAGCGGGTGGGTCTGCAAGGCCTATATCGCAGGCCCGTGATCGCAAACCCAACCACCCTTCATTCGTATAAAATCCATCCCTCAGGGTGTTTCAAGGGAGATCCAATCAAATTTGTTATTTATATAGAAAATTGCCAATTTTGTACGATAATACATCGAAATGTAAACATTACAGAGCAATAGTGTTGGATTACTTTATTTACAAACATATCGTTCCATGTTGTCGTTTTATTCTGAGCTGCTTTCAAAATTTAACAGTCCTTATCCAATTTGTGGTGTGTGTTTAGGAAGCTACTTTAATTTGAAATTTTGTAAACTCATATTAGATACCTGGTTTGTTATGATAACTGCTTGCTTGAAATATAAAACAATCAATACACCAACTGCGATGTCGTGTCTTTCGTTTGGTAATTTTTTACCTCCACTAAAGCCTTGCGCTTACGTGAGACTATCGTTAGCAAAAAGGGTCATTTAAGTCGCATCTAGCACTCTTAAGAGTGGGAAAGGAGGCTTTCATTTGCTACGGAAATATTAACAATCTTACGCTAAGAAGGGATTTTTTAACTAAATATACAAACCGCGAAAATAATTTTAATACTTTATACTATCAACACCAAGTTCTGATGGAGAGGGCATGTTACATTTCTTTTCATTCTAGACCCTTCCACTATAACTTATCTTTATCAACTATTGTGTGTAGATAGGGGCGTGTATCACCTCCCCTAACTTCAAGCAATCGCGTTAGAATAGAATGCCTTGTGGCAAAAAGTAACGCCGTTTTTGTACATGAAGAAGCAATTATGCCATTTATTTTATATAGTCAATTGCAAAAGACGTTTTGAAACGGCTTTAAAGTTACAGTACAACATTGCAAAAGTTTGTAACTCAAAAAGGTATTTTGCAGTAACGAATATCGCAATTATAGCGCAAGGGTTAAATTTAATTTCAATTTATATTGTTATATCTTTCGAAATATTTTTCCTATGTCTCTTTTCAACTATAATCTTCTGTATTCAAATACGCCGTTAATAGCGCACAAGCATCTAGGACCCTGGGAAATGGCTGCAAGCAAATCAATAGCAAAATACTACAAAATAAAGCCGCCTCTCGGTAATGGCAAGCAATATAATTCAAAGTCGTTACAAAAAGCATGTATCCATGGGAACTTTCCCATGTTTCATTAGACCCTTTTGATTTACGTTTGCTGCACCGCCATTGAGAAACAGTTGATTTCCAGGGCGTGTTGTGCGCAAAGAAAATAAGAGAATGTTGCCTTCAATGGTAAGGATAAAGGGACCCAATTTAGAGGGAGGCTATCGCTAACTTACATCAGCAGTCCGAGCAAGTTCATTGGTTTTGGTGAAGTCGAGTTGCTACGAGCTACTTAAGGTAGCCTTTTGTGGAGACAACTAAAGAATTGTCGAGATAATCGAATACATTGAGTTCCAGAATCTTGCTCAAATTTTAAGCAATTTAAGTAAGTTTATATTAGAAGGTGCAGGATTGACAGCACTGGACCACCAAACCCGAGAATCTAACATTTTTAGAATACCTATCAACGAATAACATGGATTATTTATATTTTGCTAATACACACATGGGTTGTTATGTAACCTAGCAACCATGGCAACCAAATGACCCTTCTAAATAATCTGCTTGACTTAATCATTATGCATACGCATAATTTTAGCCTGCGTGACATTGATGGATGTGCGGAAATCTTCGAGTGTTGTTAATAAAAATGGGCAAGTAACGACCTCGTTAACCAATGAGAGACTTCGATACAAATTTAGCCCAATTTCACGACACTTTTTAACGCCGGTTCAACCTAGGGGCATAGATTAAACTGATTCTTTCTTTTCCTTTGATTAATGCTGCGAAACATTAAGGGCTGATACTTCAGACTTTTCATCAGATCGTTTAAGATTTTTGACTTACAAAAACAAATTTTATACAATTTTTTACAACATCAAACAAGTTAATATTTACGAGACAAGATAGGCAGCTCTGGACAATTTAGAGAAACACATTCCACCATCTGGCCGATCACTACGATTGACAAACACTACATTTTAAAAACTACGTCATATTTTGATAAATACGTGTTCAGTGTTGTTGCAACCTTGTTTTTTATCTCATCGATTCAGACATACTAGGTCAAAGCTTTACTTTCATTTGGAAAAGGCACACAATTTCCCACACACAAAATGACACCATATTGCAAAACTTGCTTGACGTAAACTAGACATCAAAAATGTTTACAAACAAAGCCTAAGTAACTTATTTTAATTATAACTTCCACTAAACGATAACAATTTCATTCTAAGGTCACTATTTATTTACAAAATTTCATATTACTAGCATTTACAAACAACAAGATGCAAGCGAGCACAACAAATCCAGCCCACCTACATTTGAAGAGAATAGCTATCACATAAGTCGCCATGAACCTTTCGTTGTATGATACTTTTCACTCACAGGGAAAAACGCAAGCTGATGGCAACAACCTGGGTCGGGCCTCCACTCGCAACCTCCGAGACTGTAGGCCGGTTCACTAACCACAGAGGTACAAAGTCACATTTACCAAACCAATGCAAAACCGTGTCATTCATTAACATCACCCTGCCATGGTCCCGTCATTTGCGCACATTTTTCTCTTTTATTGTTTGTCTTATTCTATAATATACTACATTACTTTTCATTTAGCACCTTGTTCGGAAATTGAACCTGGAAGTTTTTTAGAATTCCAAAGCGTTGCTTGATGACTGAAACTTCTGCCCAACAAGTTAAAATTCTTAAAGGTTGCTTAAAATTTTTAATGCATTTTCCCCACAGTTTTACTTCTGTAAAAAAAATCGATGGTAAAAAACATTCGTTTTTTTAAACGTTCAAAGTGCTCAAAAGAAATCGCACGAAATCGAGTGTTTTTATAGCGGTTTCCATTTCAAAATCCAATTTATAAATCTGCTATGACACAGTACCCTGGGAGCACGAGTGTGGTCACATTGTATTTACATAGTAACTGTAACGCTATTTGGTATTCGGGATTGAAGCAGATCTGGCGTGAACGCTTCAGCTATTTTCATTCCGGTTTTTTGGGAAATTTTCGTAAACATTTTGAGCGCAAACCGATTTATTCTCTGTTTTTTTTTCAGAAGAAAGGAGGCAATGTGGACTGGAGTTGGCTAAGAGAAGACAAAGAAAATTAACTGAAACCTCAGCCTTCGAGGTTGTATTAATACTTTTGACTTAAATTTAGAAACTGTCTTAAAATGTATAGGTGTAAAAAATCTCAAAATTTGTTAAAATTTTCTAGAATTTAATCCTACATGTAATCAAAGTACATGAATCTTCAGTTCTTTAAGCTTTTCTACGACTGAAAACTATGGAATTTTACAATATAAGAGGTGTCACCCTAGAAATGTTTAAATTCTATTTAGAATAACTGGAACTTTACCAATAAATGTTGCTACAAGTTCCCGAATTCCTCATTCCGAAAATAAAACAATCAGCCAACAGCTAATTGACATTTAAGCCAAAAAAGTTGCAGTAAGGCTGCTTAGCTTCTTTGTAATGACAGCTAATGCAAATAATATAAGGGACAAGGCGCATACTTTCACAGGGGTATCCACCATATTCAAGATAATAAATGCATGCTAACCACGAAAAAATCGTATACACACTTTTACTGTTTGCACATGTTTTTTCACAAACTTACTGAACAAGCATACATGAAAGCCATTGACGACTGCGTACTTTAATATGCAAAGTGTTGGTTCTAAGTATAAGAAGAACTTTGTAACGAACAGTAAAGATGTTGGCTTGGGAAAAAGAATATGAGATTCTTTGAACATTGCGTGCCCCAATCGAAAATTACTTTTTTGAATAGGGTCCGAAGGCTTTTGGGTACTCCGATATGTTATCTTAGTACCAAAATCCAGTACCAAATAAATGTATACTAAACATGCCTGCGACGAGGTTTGCACACTTTTTACCATATGGGTATTTTAGGTTGAGGCAATCCAAACCTTGAAGTCCCTCAAATCTAGTTGTTAAAAAGCATCAGTCGTATAGTCTCAAATTCAACATCACTATGATACTGCAATAATTGAACTGTTCTTGCAAGGCAGAAAGAAGAGAGCATTTCGACCTCACTGCTGCTAAATTCAAATATCCCCTTCGAAAATGTTAAGAAGATTATTAAATATTTTGAAAAAGTTATCATCCTTTTTCAAAGATATAACGCAAATAGAAAGTATGAGTTTCCCAAAACGTTCCCAATGGAATGTCGGTGCCTCTTGCTTGTATAAACATGGAAAATGAATTATATCATAGTTTATATAAAATAATTAAGAGTGTTTAGCACATCTGATGAGTTGTGGGAAACATTTGACACGATAAAGATCTCTTTGTAACCTGAATTTAGCCTGTGACGCAGGCTACCTGAAGAAAGGCAAATGACCACGATTAATGTGAGAATCAAATGTTGCATTCAAACTGGAGATCGTCCATCACAAAAAATTGGTGAGGGGAGAGAGTTTCTTGTTAAGATAATACTAGGGTTTATGACAGCAGACGAATAAGGTACATGGAGAAAGAGCTGGGGTTGGGTTAAATCAGAAATGCGACCAGGATTGATCTGAAATTAATAAAATTAATACGTATCGAATTCTAAATGTTTCTAGGGTAGCCAGTAAAAAATATCCAACCTTTTGACTTATGGATTTTTATGAAGGTAAACATTGCAGATCGAAGGGTACCTTCCTGTAAGGTATTCTCCCATGTTGAACTGGGAACTATTGTTCAGCTATTGTATACGAAAATGGCACAATCAATCAAAACAGAGAAAAGTAGACTGTACCAATATTGAGTGTAAACAGAAGGTAGCAATTGTGGAAGAAAAGATTAGATGAGATTGTGTTGGAATCTTTATTCGAGTTGTTCCATCAATGAGTCAACTCTACAGTTGTTTTGATTTTACTGGGAAACAAAGACAATATAGGCAGCTATACGAAAACCGAAAGCTAAATGTATATGGAAAATTGATAACTTTTGTCTAAAAGTAGAGTAGAGGTTGATGTCTCTAGCCGTAAAATAAACCTCTCAATTTTTTCGAGGTACCACAGTAAATGCTATAAACTCAAGGACTAAATCATCCAGCTGGTACTTACTAAGATATATCCTATAAAAAATGCGTGTACAAACATGACTAACCAAATTATGAATACTCTGTTGATAAAATCAATAGTATTAGCTCCTGATGCTACTCTTTATTTTATTCATTAAGTTCAGATCAACCTGCTTATATTTCACCAATGAGGAAATCTGCCCACTTAATGGTAACTTATACGGTATCCATTGATGGATTTCCATCAGTATTATAAAGTACATGTCTAGGCACCCACACATATTAAACAAAGTATCATAATATGTGCGCAGGGATTTCTAGACACTCATCAGCTATAGCTTGTAAACAATTAAACATATTATAACTGTTTCAAAATCAAGTGTGAGTGTGAGTGTGAGTGTGAAGCAAAGTGTGAGCTGCGTGGCTGCGTCTCCTTAAATTTCCTGAAGATGGTGACAAACAGGGGTCAGTAGTGCATCAAAACATTGAGAAGTCAGATACGCGCAGTTCTATTCGGGTGCATTCCCAGCCACTCACTGTATGTTTGCTTAGATTCATCTTTCCTTCAATACCTGACGTTTGGTGCTCATAGAATTGCTACTAACCAACAAGTATTCATTATTGTAATGTGCTATGCGCTTTTCCAGGGGCAGAAATTATGGGAGGGGCTAGGGGGAAATTGCAATTTTTCTTAAAAGTCTGATATTTTGATCTGAGAAGTGGAGAAAGAAATCTGATTCAGTCTCTGATACTGTCAGGTTCCTAATAAACAGGAAGGTCTTAATAAACATGGGGGGCGGATATATTTTTAAAAATATAAAAGTCGGAGGGTCTTAATAAACGGGGAGGTGGTATTATTCTTAAAATCTAATGGATAGCTTTCTCATCGAAGCAGAATATGTATTAAACACATTCATTTGGCGAAAGAAAAATTATTTTCTCAAAGAAAAAATTCCTAACCGTCTTCTGTTCCTTGAAATTTTATAAGCTAGGGGGTCCTAATAAGCTCGGGTGGGTCTGAAAAAATTAAAAATTGATAAGCGTCCCCCCATTTATTAGGAACCTTAGAGCACGGTTTCTATTAATGGAAAGTTTTGCAACAAAAGACCTAAAACAAAGGACATGGATTCTCCGACAGAGGGCAAAAAATTATTGGGTTTGGGTTAGGTACATTAAGTACTGTCGTTGTCAGATTTGCTTAAAAAAAATCTCAAACCAAAAAGAAAGCTGACTGACGGCCATCATGTGCCTAGATTTAGCATGAAAAATTTGATATTGTCGCAATCTTTTAACGTTTAAATGTATGAAAATCAAGGTATGGGTAATTCCGCCTTTGAGTTATTTTAACTTCAAGAATAATAAGACCTAGCTGCAAATAACACTGGCGCGACTATCTGCTCTCTCGGTTGAGACCTAATTTTACATAGGCCTTAGCCTACCCTACACAGAAGACATGCGTAAAATCGGAAAACTATTATTACCAGATATTGAAACTATTTCTACTTCTCCCGGTAACAATGGCAAACTTTTCTTTCATCTTCCTTTGGCAAACCCCAAGCTTTCAGTTACGAAACATCTGTTGGCATAATCAGAATGATAATTGGAAGTTAATCCTAGAGAGTCATCGTTTCTGGGTTTCTCCGTTTTGCAAATTTAACGGCTGTTAGTTCGGGAAAAAACTTTCAATTTGCATCAATTTCTTAGGATTTCCTAGCGTTAAAATACTAAGGGAACTCCCATCTAGCCAGGGACGGCTTTTTCATTTTACAAAGGTCGTCAAGAGCCTTGAAAACTGAACCATCTCATTGTAGCAAGATGGTCAAAGATACTTGGTCCATTGAACTTGCATACATACTTTGCTAAAAATCACAAAAGGGGCTGGGACCTAACTACAATGGGAAGCTAGACAATGATATAATTTTTATTACACTCATACCATCCCCTTTTGAACTTTCATGTTCGAAATTTTATCACAACTTTCATTTGTAGCAAAAGATCTCCTGGACAAAAAACTGGATATGTTGAGATCGTCCAATAGTATTCATTTCCTATCAAGGGTTCAATTAGAGCTTAACCTTTGAATAAATAAATCTGGTCAGGAAATAATGGCTGACTGAAAAAAAGCCAGGAATAGTTTATTTTTCTTTCACAGCCCTATGCCGGTTATTACATGTTTCCCCTTTTGCTTGACTTATGCTCTTGGAACGCTAAGTCATGGAACAATTTGGCGTTCATTCCGTTAAAGGCTGAATAACAGTTTTGCAATTTTATCATAATGGTATATGCCTCAACTTAGAATTTTTGTTGTAAAACTGGAAATGTCAAACCATTGCCGCTTTCCATTTGGTATCTGTCTTGATAATGTCTAAAGACGAAAATAAATCTACAGCTTCGATTGACACGCGACTGTTTTACGAGGAAAGAGGCAGGCTACAAAAAGTATAAGGGGTGGGAGAAAATAGGGAAAGCTAAGTTATCATTTCAATTAATGCGGCAGGCTTGTTCATAATATATCATGATAAAAGACACTGACTGCTAATATTAATCTTTCCCCTTCCCCACATCATACAGAACTACTTAACTATCGTTCACAATCAACAAGACAAAAGCACGCATGTCGGGGCAAGTTTTAAGATAAAAATCTTATTATTCTGTCATTTTGGAACAAATATCGACTTTTTTCGCTTTTATGGATTATTTCTGTGTATGTTATAACCTAATAGATATCTTACTTTCAGATTTTAATGGTCTGTGGCAGTTTCTGTTACCACAGTGACTGGATTGGGGCACAGTCATTCACAGGACTGGGGCACAGTCTGCACACAACAGTCAAACTATTTTTAATTGCACCTGCTCGGAGAACACTGTCCTTTCAACTCAACAAATTTTAGTTGTTTCAATCAATTCAATGTATCCAAAACGGTCTATTGTTCATCTTTTTGTAATCCGAAATTGCATGGTTGCAAGAAATGAAACGTTGCTAGGTGACCATTTGTTACTTCGTTGCTAAGGGAAGGAAGCCATTGATGTGTTAAAAAGAAGCCATTTTGCTTAAGAGGAAAGGGACGTTTTGCTGTAATATGTGCGAACTGGATCGGAACCTACGATAAAAACATAATGGGAAAGAAATGTATTTGTCAAGTTTGCAGCTGTGGGTAAGGTTTCTCTCTCTACATTGTGGTTTTGATTTTTATACGACTGTCATAAATAAATCAACGTAGGCCACCTGCGTTAAACTTGACCATAGTGCTAATTTCAATTAATCTTCAGACAGCAAGAAAAACCTCTAAACTGCAAGGTCATTGCCACAAATTGCGGTGCAAAATCCATTGAAATTTAATTCAATGCAAGAGATGCGTCGGAAATACTTGCTGGAGGTAGTACAGTAAAAGAGAGAGAAGTTTTTTTTGCGTTCTGTCGTTGTCGTTTAATAGCTGTCTTGGCGCCTTGATGTCTTTGAAGCTTGACTAATATGGCTGCATTTTAATTTACTAAATTTGTTAGTTTCACGTCCAGGTACGTTTGCTGTCATCAAAACTTGTTGTATCTTTACTACTGTAACAGGATTGGTTTGTTATCAATCTAGCACAATATGTCTAGATAGGGATGCTTATTTGAACATACAAATTTTTATCAGGACCCTGAAAGTCATACCATCACTTTTTGAGAAGACATACCGTCACCATCACTGTATAGTAAATGTACTCCAGCATAAATGAGACAACATAAAAATACCAAACTAATTATTCAAAAAAGAGATGTGTTGGGCTAAGTTCAGCTTGCCTATGTTTATCTTCTCATTTATCATTTCCATTTTCAACCTAGGAAGCACAGATGCCCTCACAATCCAACAAACCAGTCAAGAGTTATCAACAAAACAGAAACAGAAAGATGCAAAGTCAGTGAGTATGGAGAAGTCTTTAAGAACATCAATCCAATGCGTGGACCATTTTTAAAGCCAAAAGATCTTTTGCTATCAAAGGGTGAAATTGAGCTGACTACTGTTAATAAGGAGGACTTTATACCTCATTCTTTGCCAGAAAAATGGACAAAGGAGCCTGTGGCATATGTCCCACCAAATGGAACTATGGACATTGAGTCTGAGTATCATTCAAACTTCCTTGGGGAAGTTTCACCTCCTGCTAAAATGCCTCAGTTTCTTCGGGGTGTCACTCAAAAACTACCTTCTGGAAGGATGCAAGGTGATACAACAAATAAAACTGATTTCAGAAAATACAGCATGCCAACTAAATCTCTGCCAGTCTCAAATGGAAATAAATATGTTCCCCCAAAAAGCCCCTTTACCCACACTTCTATTCACAGGGCTGATTTTCAGAGATTCAATGAGCCTAAAAGATCCACTGGTAGACAACCAGATAAGATAAATATGAAAGATCTTCCCATGGAGCTAGAGACCTCACACCATACTGACTTCAAGAGGCACAGCATAAAAAAGAATGACATAATCAGGAGAAATGACGAGTATGAGAGGCCATCTGGTCCATTTGATGCAAATTCTTTAATGCATACAGACTATGTAAGACATGCTGATGCAAGGAAATTTATCAGGGGAAAGCCAACTGCAACTGTTTTTAAGTCCAGTGATAAAATGGAGCGCACAACAACTAATCTTGAAGATTACAAGTCTTGGTCAGTGGAGGCCCCAAAGCCAAAGGCAAGACAACAGTTCCAGATGCCAGAGGGTAAAATGTACCTAAATCCTATCTCAACAGACTATAGATATTTTGGTAGTGAAGCAAAACCAGCAAGAAGTGCAAGACCAAAGACAAAGCTGAGAACAGGACGTGATGGAATGTTCTGTGGGACAAGCAACTATACAGCTGATTTCAAACAATGGGCATCCCTACCTGCATTTCCTGTCAAGCTAGAAGATGAACTTAAAGCTTTGTCACCTAGAAAAACTAAATTTGATGCCAATTCAGAACACAGAGAAGCGTTCAAGAGGTTTAACACTGCCCCTGCAAGGATTTTCAAACCAAGCACACATGTGTTTAAGACTGAAGATGCCATGTCTAATACCACAACATATAAATCTGAGTTTGATGGAAGACCTCCTCCTAGTTGTCCTAGTGAAAAGATTCTGAAAGGTAGGATATCTGGGATCAAGCTAGAAGAGGATTTTGATACTGGACATAGGTACATCATAGGTTCTATTGACAGCAAAGAGAATCAAGGAGACCACTCAGAAAAAAATAATGATTATAGTTATACAAAGCTTTCATCAATAACAGAGCAAAATTCAGAGTTGAATGCGGGTGCCAGTAATCATTTTGGTGTGAATGAAAACTCAGCTGTTGTAGTTAATTGATGTGTGGTAACAAACAATTAGGAATTGTTCAGTAATGGAAGGCTTAAGCCATGACTATACTTAAAATTCTTGTAGCTAGTATCATAAGATTTTTTTCTGAACATTTAACGTATAAAGGCCTGATGCCATATTTTAGCAGAAATGTGTAGCCTAATGTAATGCAAAACATTTTGTGACACACAGTTCTGTGTATGATATGAAGTCCCTTGTACCCAACCATATTCTGGTTGTTTTTCTACAGAGCCAAATAATCATTTTCATGGCCTGTGGTGAATTTAGTAATTTCAAACAAAACAATTATTGGAAATCAAAGTGCATGGATTCATCCTGCACCTGATGCAAATAGCATTTGTTGAGTTCAGGTAGTTGTGAATCTTTGCATAGATGCCATCAAACCACATGAAGGCAGCATACCCAATTTAATAAAGTCTCTACATAACTTAATTGAGTAATCCCCATTAACTAAATTCCAATCTAGAAGAAATAGAAACCTTATGATATTCTTGGTTACTAGTTTTTGTGTTATTCATCACCCACAGTAATAACCTATTACACCTGGAAACTTTCTCAATGTAGGTACGCCAGAAATATAGGCTCTAGATTGTTAGTTCTTTGATCAGTTGCTTAATTATTCTTCTGACATAGCCTCTGTGGGTAGTTTTAATATGTATTTACTAACAAATGGGCTGCCACTTTATGTAAAAATATTTATTTTTATATGTTACATTTATTCTGGAGTCACTTTCTGGATTCTTTTACAAGAGTTTGTCTTTTTTTAAATTAAAAACCATAACCTTGTACATTTTAAACATTTGGATACTGCTAGTAAAATTCCATTGTTCATGCTCAGCCCCTAAAACCCATATCCGGTCTGTTTGTTTTTTTGTGGGAAACAAAAGCATTTTTAAACAAATAGCATATTTCAATAAAAGGCGTGAACTGCAAACAAAGAAAAGCTTCCAGTCTGCCACTGGGGTTAAAGATGTTTGTGCATTGGCTTTTGCTCACTGCAAAGTATAATAAAGCTGAGGTCTTGAGCAGCCACTGTCAAGATAAAATCAACATAATTTTCACTCTTGGTCAATCTAGTGTAATGATTATGATAATAGAAAGTATGCATGTCCTTTAGAATAAGGTGAAAAAGATTGAGTCAAGTGCTCTTTTCAACAATTAAAAAAAATTTTATTTCGGCAGATGTAGTTTATAGAGGTGTTCTTGCAGCCAAAATGACACCTGCAGCGAACTGTGTTAAATAGTTTGTCATAAATTGTACATTAGTGATAAGACATTGTCATTGATAGTACATCACACCAGATCAGAAACAAATGTTTTCCATAGGCTCATCATTAACAACAGCCGCCAATAGCAGAGGCAAATGAGATACAGCAGAGGGAACCTGCTAATGTCCCCTGGTTTATTTGTTATGTTTACTCACAATTTGTTGTTAAATATAATGGCCAAATATTCATGTTGACATAAGTATTTTCCAGTGATCAACTAAACGCAAGGGTGGATTTTGGGGGGGGGGTTTCCTGGTTTCCAGAACCCCCCTTGCCATTTTAAAATTATTTTGGATAGTAATTTAAGACTCAGAGTGACAAATTGTTGAATTTCTTGTGTTTTAATGCAATACGGAAAGAAAATTGTACGATCCTTCGCCATTTTCAGGCCCCAGAAAATGTGAAATCTCTAAAGCTTCCGGGGGCTCTGCCCCCTGTTCCTTACCAGGACCCGGCCTTGGACCTTAGGGTGCCCTTAGACCCCCATTCCATAACCTACGGTCTTTCCCCCAAACTCTTCACCACACTATTGAAGAATACCTAAATCTGGATACCCCCCCCCCTTTCTAAATTTCAAGATCCGCCACTGAAAAGCAATCTGAAAAGTAAGCAATGCAGTACATGTTACTGGTTAAGGCAAAATAATCAAAATATTAACACAATTAAACACTATAAAATGATAACTGGTGTATTATAGATCAAATTACAGGTCAGATGGGAGTGCTTGCATCTTGTACGGATGAGCAAAATATTCAGGTTAAAGTTTGTTCGACCTGTAAAATGTGCCTATAGTGTATTGCGTGAGTTCCTAAATAATATTTCCCTACCTGCTTTGAGATTTTTTCTGCGTGCAATGTCTATTTGAGAACCTGAATTTCTTTCTTATTCAGGAAGCCTCCATGATACGTCATTTCAGACTTCCTAATTTCCAGGTTGCACATTACCCTTGACGCCCTTCATGCTTAATTGCGGTTCCCGCCAAAAATCACAAAGCTGCAATCTCCTTTCTGCCTCGTTCTAAATATTATCATTGTGATAACTCAATGTGATAATTTCAATTATACTGAAGTGGCGCTTCCATATCATTGGATAATTTCGAATGCGGTCAATGTCAACAAAATATCCATGCAATAATTTTAAGCAACTAACAGGCATTGGCTTAGTGGTTATTTTTTGGGGGAGTATGCGCCATTTTCATGACAGGGGCGCGGGGGGGGGGGGTTTATATAGAGCATGTTAAGTAACGCGAAGAAATATTTATTATATCTCGGTAGCAACGAAGCATTTTCAGTTTGATGGGGAGGTCTGTGCACAGGAACATACTGTTGGAATTCACGGAGATGGTCAGTGGTAAAGAAATATGAAATCAACTTACCTCGCTAAAGTGAATTGTGAAACGAAATATTCCTGAAAAATGTGTCTACAACCATGTCCAATTAGCCTGTGGTATGGAAATTGTCAATTTCACCGAGTTCCCAAGGGGGAAAATATTTCAAGACTCTTCCGCTTTAGAAGCACATTCAATCCGATTTTCTGCCAGTTTTCTGTACAGTACCCCCATTAATCGACCCCCAAGTCTGCAATGTTGTATTAGTTTTATTTCATTCAAAGCAACAAAGGGGATATTTAAGCAACAAGGCTTAGATTCAATTTCCAATAACAAAATGGCATTTAAACTAACGCCCAAAGTGTGAAAATTTACTTGAATTTATGTTATGCATATCTGCTGTTCCTTCCCAAGAGGAGGATCTCAAAACCTTTGAAGTTCCACAGATGTCTCCAGTTAGTGGTCTAGCAATTACAAATCTCCAAAGTCCAAACCAAAAACACTGAGTTGCATTTTCGAAGCATTTGAAGCAGTTCAAAGCATAATCTGGCCTTTCATTTCGTTCTCATGCTGCCTAACAAAACATCAACATTTGTTACTTTGCGGAGCAGTTACAAAATAACATTTTTGATAAATTCATAAATTATTAAATGAACGTTGATTGGTTTAAGTTATACAATGAACAAACAATGAACTACCTTTTTGAAACTTTCATAACTAATGATCTTCCTTCAATCTACAGGAAAATTGTTCCATACAAATGTTGATCTGTACTGAAATGAGCTTTTCCAATATTAAATATCGATCTAGGTAATATGAATTGAATCTCATTGATCAAATTGTTGCTATATGCTTTGTATGAAATGCAGGCAATTCTCCTTTTATATATGTTCGAGAAGGCTTTTTATTTGGCGAGAGAGAGGTCCTCATTCTTTACATTTTTTAGACTTTTCTTCATCATCCTTGCAGCTCTGATATGGCATGACTCCAAGTCTTTCATTTTACAAAAAATGTTTTTGCCCCAAACAGAAATTCCATAAGTTACTGCAGGTAAGATAGCTTTAAAATAGAAAGTAGAGAGCCCTCCCTTGGGAAGATATCTCAACAACTTTAGTTTCTTTATTTTGCAGCTTATGTCTGCCTTAACTTTAAGAGTTGGACATCCAGTATCATTCCAAGGCATTTTGATTTTTCTATTACTTTTATGGCAGTGTTTCCAAGTTTAGCTTTCTTCAAGGGACTAATAACTATATTCTTTGCTATAAACAAAATCTTCGATTTTTTCGGATAGATAACAAGGCCATTGTTTTGGTTCCATTTTTACATTTCATTTAAAGTTTCCTGTAAATCTTCCTTGACCTCATCGATGGTGCCCCCAGTATAAAATTCTAATATCATCTGCAAACATGTGAGCAGTTGCTTTTGATTCCAGTCAGGGAGGTCTATCACGTGCATTGAAAAAAGCCATGGGCCAATGGGTGAACCTTGTGGAATGCCATATTCGCATTCTCTTCTTTTGAACAGGAGCCGTCCACCAGTTAGGTAATTTTCCATTATACAGTAACAGCTTCCGCTAATGCCAGCTGCCTGTATCTTCATCAGCAGAGTTTGGTGGTTAATAGAATCAAAGGTGTTTCTAAAACCAAAACTTCCGCTACCCGTCCCGTCCGTCTTCTACTTCTTGCCTCCAAGTTTCTGTGACAAACAATATTAAAGCTTTGTAGATCTTACTGGCTTAACGGCCCATTGATTTCTGTTGGATACACCCCGTGAAACTACGTCAATGTATTCTTTACGTGATTTAACTTGGAATCGACAGGAGAGATATTGGTCTGAAGTTTTCTCTCTCCATTTTTACTCCACTTTGAAATAGAGCCTTCACTCTCATCTCATCTCATCTCATCTTCGCTCAACTTTATATTGGTCCCGCCTAGCTATTTGCATCACTTAAAAGCTAACCAAGGACGTAAAGACCTTTTTTATATAGAGGGGGGCTCAATGGATCGAGTTTTGTCTACAAACGGCCGAGTTTTTGCCACAATAGACCAAATTTAGCAAACTGTTCCGCCAAGTACTTTAACGTGTTTAATATGTTACTTCTTCTTGCTCGTTTTTTCATTTCAGTTCCATGATTTACCTACCTACCAACATTTACATCTTAATTAATGCCCCATAGCGCTCTATTGTCTTTCCTTACTGTACTCAACAGTTTTTACTTATTTCTCTCTTTTTAAAATTGTCTGCGTTTGCCTCATATTTTACCATGAAATTTTCATCAGCCTTCTCAAAAGACACATTTTCACCGCCTCAAACCACATTTACAGCAGTCGGCTTTTCATTTATTAATCAATTTTTTTCCATCTGCACATGCAAATTGCTAGAATTTTGTTTTTTCTATCCCATTCTCCTTTTTCGCTCTTTAGCATAGATTCGCTTATAGAAAGGTACAAAGCGACATAAAGAGGGAGGGTTGAACGAATTTGGCAACAAACTTCATAATGAGATGAATGATTATATGAAACCTCTAAAAATCGTGAGAACATCAAGCACATTATCATCATTATCATTCGTTATCATTTATTTGGTAGATGAGCTTCTGATAAACAAATGTGTAACTTCAATTCCAAAAACCTCTCATTCCATTGTCAACTAATCTTTATGGCCACTGACCGACATAATCGATAGCTGATACCATTGTTGAGATTAACAATTTTTTCTACCAGACTGTTCCTTTTCAAGGGTCAATCCTAGTTCAATTGGATACTATATGTCTCTTTTTTTATAAGAACACATGGCTTCAGTTTCAGTCTGGCGTTTTATATATATTCATATAATTTCAGCCTCAGGTTTTGCATTAGTAAAATTTATATTGATGGTGTTGAACTAATTCTTTCCCAAGAAGTTTATTCAATGTTTTAATTCAGTATGTCTATTCTATTCTGCAGTTTTGTTGCCTTGTTACAATAGGTATGTTATTTCTAAAGCTGCGTCTAATCTCAGCCTGTTTTTTTCTCATGATCTTTGAGCAAAGCAAAGCTTTTCCCATTGTCAATGAATAATAGAAAGGGGTTTAAGCGAGAGAACGGAAGAAGCTCTGCAATTGTTGCATTGTGGTAGCAATAGTATTCCTATGATGCTGCAACAAATTGAAATTGCATTTTTGTAGAGGGAAGAGGGGTGACATTCCTTACAGAAAAGACATAGTCAGTAGGACATGACTAATAAAATTTTCACTCCACCCTTGTTTGTGAAGATGATATCTCGAGACAGTTGGCCCTTGCCTTAAACATTTATGATACGTTTTTGGGCCTTTTTTAATTCGAATAATGGCCAATTATTGTGTCCTGCAGGAGAGTGTCTACAGGGAGTATAGATACGTGCAAAGAAATAAGTATCATAAGCCATCCTTGAGGATTCAAATCCTTACAACATTGACATGGAGAACTGGGTCTTCAAACAAATCCTGTCTTGAAAAGAAGTGTATCCTTCGATGAAGTCAAGTTCACACATAGCGTATCTTTCAGAGTTTCACTTTTCTGATATCAATCATTCAACACCAACAAAAATTTGTTGTCAACCATTTCCTTGTAAACAGCTTAGTTTGTTTATGGTTTTATTTTACACTGATCCTTCTATGCCCTACCTTACACCACCTATTTCCCCGTTAACTCTCTCCCTTCCCGTAAGCATTAACATACAATGAATCACTTTTAATTGTGGTTTTATGCTCAGACTGTTCTTGGTTACCCCCTACGTCCAGCGTCAGGTTTTTCGTTAATAACTCTCTATTTTGCTAATGACACTTTGATTTAGCGTTAGAGGTGCTATGAGACGAAGATTTTAACTACCAACACAATTCAGAGGTAAAGACACTTATTATCGGTGTGGGGTATGATTAATAGTCGGATAAAAGCATTTGCAATTATGGAGGCCTTTTTTTCACCTATTAATTTCTTCATTTGCGATAACTCTTTGATTGTTGAAAGGCTCGCGATTGTGCGCTTTGAAATGTGGACAAATAGTTAAGTTCATTAAGACTATCGTGTATTAAACATTAAACCATATGACTGCTTTTAGGCCAAGATGTCTCGTGGGTGCAGTCCTTAATTACGCTGATTAATATGGATGTTATCTTTATTCAGCAGCTCCCTTTACCGTTAAGTATATTATCAGGCATTTGGAGCCAATTTAACACCTCTCAGCGTTGGAAAAAACAGATTTTGGAGGATTGAACCACCAATACGAGGCCATTGAAGCTGACATTAAATTTTTTCCTCCTCATTATCTACAACGTTATTCAATGACTTGCTGTAAAAAGAGGGAGGAACCGAGTAGATTCAAAGTTTTCCAAAGACCATGATATGAGATACAGGTGATATATACTCAACAGAGTGGGCGCCAACATAACCCTCACGCCAAACCAAAAGTGACCCTAATCCCGAATCAGGCCAAACTCAACCCTCTCTGTAGCCCAAAACATGAAAATCCATTCATAACTATTGAAACTCCTGTACCCAAACCATCTTGTTTTGAAAAAACATGGAGGTGCATCTCCACATTAATCCTCTATAGCAGTTGAAAACCTAAGCTGGCAGAAACAATTTATAAAGCCTCAACATCCCTGTGGACACACAGATATCAATAAATAGCATACATTTTTCAATTAATGTGGGCTTGTTTTTGTCAACATTAGAACAATAGGAACGATAAAACCAAAAAGTCTTTTGCAATTCTCTAACAGGTTTGTTGATATCTTCGATCTTTTTAGAGGGTTTTGCGCTTGGCTGTAAATGAGACCACCCAGCAAAAAGCTACTCCCACGTATGGCTCTTTGCTCTTTGCACATCAATTCCTAATTCTTAAATATATTCACTGCATTGTTATTTAAAGAACACACAGTTTTAAAAAGGTAAAAATAAAGTGATCGTAGCTTTGCAACAAACAGTGCTCTTAGTAGGAAGGGTGAGATTTGGCTGAAATGAATAAACGTCCTGATAAACATTCTCCAACCAATGTGGAAGGGGGGGGGGGGGAGGAGGTATCAAGTATCTTTCATCTCTTGCGAATGTTATTAAAATATTGTCATGTTATCAAGATATTAATATGAAAATTAAAATACAAGATCAAAAATACTTTCATATCATATGTAAAAAACCAAGAAAACTTCAGATTGAGCCTCAATTTCACTGGTTCTTCAAAAAATTAGATTGCATTATACCCATCATTCTCTTTTTGGTTAAACTTTCTTCGCCAGTTATAGTTAAGTGCTTACTACTGCTTTACTTAAGTTGCTATTTACATCTTACTTGTAATGTAACAATTTTGCTATATTTGCAGTTGATGCTAGGAGCCACTTGGTCTTCAAAACATTGTATAGAAGAGCATCATCAGGACAAGCATACTAAGGTTGGAAACCAAGCAAAGAAGGTCGAGGGTAGCACGCGGGTAGTGCTATTCGCATGTAGACTAGCTCGTGACGTAAATAATTCAGATTTGGGAATGAATGGGTGTTCCCAAGAATAATGGAAATGAAACAACTTAAGTTAGTCTGAGTCAATCGAATAATTTCCAGTAATTAATTTAAAAAAAAATCCTCCTTCTCTAGTAACAAATTGGAAATCTCACTTTTAATAACATGGAAAATCTTGGTATGAACAAATAGATATTGGTGTCGTCATCTGCATATTGTTAGGCCTCTTGTGTGTTCCTATTGTCAACTTGGACATGGTATCGGTCTGCTTCTATCCAATTTTGGTCTTTACAGCTAGATTGCTTCTTTAATATCTTGATTGACTTAGTAATTAATTGCTTTTGACTTATCATTCTTGTTATATTAAAGCATTGTTGTTGGCATTTTGAAAAAGTAAACAAAATTAAACGGATTCGTCCTGTTATTTATCACAATTAGCTCAGCTTCTTATGTGCGAGCTCTCTTTACTTGCCGCTCCCTTTTTTCCGATAAACAAAAATATGGTAGAAAAATATTTCACAACAAGATGACAGCCAAAACACACGCAAAATGTAATGCTTCGATCATGAACTGAATTAGAATTGATCTCTCGAACATTCTAAAATAAAACTAACACGAGGGAAGCAAAAAACCAAACTAGGTACCGACATTATTTGTGGTTTCGAAAACAAGCACTCATTTCTTTCCGTTGGTTGTCTAAATGACTTTACCTACTCAGTTTGAAGTCTTTCCGATTTGTCTCAACGAATATTGTATTTCCTCATCCCCTGCCTTAGTTTCTTTCCCGGATGATGGAGTATATCGCATCTGAGCCTTCCATTTTCATATCCCTTCGAAGTATCACAGGAGGGGCTATTCTACCCTTACGTAGAAAACTAGCCCTAAAGGCAATTGAACTCTTTAACTAAGGAAACCCAAATTGGGTGACATTGCAGATAAATGACCCTTTCAACAACCGTGTGGAGGGAGGAGCGTGTAAATTCAATTAAATGCAGCTCAATGATAGCAAAATAGACACAGCAATTGGGGAGATAACATAGCTTGTTTCTTAAATATGGTCCAAAACTGCAGGTCAATTTAGTAATGGACCAAAATAAATCTTTTGCAATCAAGATTACTTTGTTGGCTTAAGGCTGTTTATACACTATTTACACATGCAAAGATACCAAGTTATATTAACTAAGCTTCTTTCAGCATTCAGCATTTCAGCATTTCCCACAGCCACCTTCAATGTAGTAATATGACCAACAAGCAGTGATAAACGAGAAGGAGGAATCGGAATTGAAGCTATGAATTCAATGGCTTAAAAATATTTCCCTACAGATGGAGTGCAACGCCACATTTTATTGACAGAACACTCTCAAAAATCGGTGAAGCAATAATCCATGCTTGGCCTTTCGTATTGTTTTTCGAATGAGATTTAAACCTATGTTCGTGAAAATGTGTATATCTTCTTTGAACCAGATTTCTTGGCTTAATTGAGCCAATGACAACCCCCTACCCCTTCTCTCAAAGATATACTACTTTTTGTGCTGACTATATTTGTGTTTTTAACAGTAGAGAGATTAGAACGAATCCAATCGCAGGTAAAATAACAAGCTTTAAAATGCATCCCTATCTTGACTATCCAACAACTCCCATTCCAGTATAAAGTGGTAAGCAGTGTATCACTTAGTCCTATCAATTGCTCTAAAGTTCTAGCAGTTTCAAACCATAATTGTAAAAACGTCTGCCACTATCATCATTTTCGATTTTCAACCCCCGCTGCTTAAATTTGGGTATCCTCTATTGATTTTGCTCTGAATCCCTGATAACCTGGCTATTCAAGGACCCCCAGCTTACTCCAACCTTTGTTATTCAGCACCCAACTGTAAGCTACTCTAACACTTGGGACGCAAGATTGCAATAACAAATGTAAGAGAACCAACAAGAAAAGTAACGTGATGAACTCCAATGTACAATTTTCTTATATAAATCATCTATTTACCAAATAAACTATATTCGGGACACAACACTCCCCACCATTCGTAAACAGCAGTGGGTATTATCTGCTGCCCTTTCTGCAACAATTGTAAAAATACGACTACCTTGAATATTTATCCATAGACTTGGGTATTATCTAGAGGTGCTTGCTATTCTATGCTATGCTTGCTTTTATCATAAACAGAAATGAATGAATTTTATAATATAAGGCAGCATAGCGATGACCTGAGCAATCAAAATGCTGCTATTGTATCGATATTAATGTTCCTGCTGATACTACGACTGCGTTACACCCGCTGAAGGGCAGTTTGTGAGAGACATGCATCTGGCAAAAGTGACTGCTTATTTTTCTAGTCGGTTTATGTAATTAATTTAATCATTCAATTTTCCATGCTACTCCTTTATTTCATTAAAAAAAGAATTATTTACAAGAGGACATACATATACAAGGAAAATTGTTCTACCAGGAGGAATTCGAATATCGTTCCAAACTTACCGAATAAAAGGTTGTTTAATTATATTCTTGAACCATCAACCGACACCTCTTTCGTTTCTCAGAGAATACAATCTGGTATAAATTTCCAGAACCATAAAGGCTCAGAATTTTTTGCACTCAGAAAACTCACTTCAATCTTCTGTAAGGTCAGCTTACCCCAGTTACCTTTTCCGAATGTAGAAAGGCTAATCTGAATTATATAGCAGTGTAGGGCTATTGTGCACCATAGCTGACTCTTAAGTCGGGAAGCATGTCGCTGGATACATTTTTGCAATAAGTATAAGTTCAAAAACAATGGAGATTATACAACAAGGCAAGTACCCTGTTCGAATAAGTTTGCTTAATGATGAGGAGCAGCAACGTATCCTTGAAGAAACCTCTAAGAAAGCTCCATGCTTTTGCCTTCCGTTCGTGCATGTTTCCTGCCTGGAATCACGCAAAGATATACCTCACACTTTGAAGGCGCCGACTTCTAGCTTTATACCCAATAGCCTCAAATATCATCTTCGCTGCACGGTCAAGATATTTTGAGCTTGTTCCTTAGTTTTCTAGCCCTGGAATCAGGGTTTTGTCAAAAGCCTGGTGTCATAAATAACACCTTTGAATCCAAAACCCAATCAGCATTATATCATAAATGCAAGCTGGGTGTGAAAGTGGGGAGTGTGGGGGTGTTTCAATCCCAGTTATATGAGATAGGCGGTCCTACATTGAACTTAAAGATTCTGTTACACGATTAGCTATATATTTTTAGGTAACTGAGCAAATACAGAGAAAATCAATCTGTTAATTTCTATTACATATCTTTCTATAAAAAAATTTCTGAGGATAAAATGAAGTCAGTTCAGTCGTGAAACAATCTTAAAGTTAGATGAAACATGTGGGAGGTTCATTCATTCCGCGATCCTGGGTCATGCTCACCTTGCACTCCGGAACTTTTGGCGGCACTTTTTTAAGTTTCAGCCTCAGTTTAGCAGCCATCCTAATATGTAGAGCCAGAGAGGTTGTTGTGCTATTTCTGTAAGACAACCGACTCTCGTCTTTGCAGCATTTACTTTTTAGTTGTATTGGTTTCTGTTGTTGGGGCCCCTTTGTACGAATCGAACTAGCAGTTTTATTAATTTTCTTCTTGCCAATTTCCATAGGTTTGACACTCATTCGGTAGAACTTTGGGGAGCATCAAATGAAGGGGGTTGAGGGGTTGGCTAACCCTCCTGATAATAAAGATATCCTTTTTTAGGACAATAATGGCCTTTGCAGAGTAATAATGACCGCTGAGGGAATTTGTCTTTCGAAACTTGAAGGTAAACTTGAATTTTTTTCTGGGGAAGAAGTGGCTTTTACAGGCAAAAATGGGTGACTACCCTCCCAAGCAGAAGCACATCCACCTTTTCATTGTTCAGACCGTTACAAATTGATCCATTTCTTAATAAAAATCCGGTAACATCTCATCAATCATAAAAGGTTTCCTGTAAGCATTAACGGAGTGCTTGACATTGGACGAGTACATTTGTATTGATTTTTCAAACAAGTGCATTGATTCTTGTTACCAATGTTAAAGCTTTAGGCGATATATTGCTCTAAATTATCTTTTTTGTAAAAAAATAAAGTAGAAGACTCTTTCCCTATAAAAAATACCAAAGATTCTTTAATCTCGGATTTTCGTTAAAGCTGAGTTTCTAATAAGTGGGTTTTGCGTTTGAAAATATGCGTATTAGCTGTTAAGACAAGATAATATCTATGTAATTGTTTACAGAAGATGGGTGAATCCTGGAGGGTCTACCTATGGTTTATTGAAATGCAAAGAACAGGCGCCATTAAAGGCTAATTTAAGCGTTGTATAGAAGTACCACCGCTCACATTAGCGTGAAGGATCATGCTAGACCGCCTGCCACTTAAGTTGGTGATTGCAACCTAGGACACAAATTTATTTCCAAAACACGTGAAATTTACCCGGCTTAGACACGAAATGCATACTGGGTGACTGAGACATTCCAAAATTCCCAAAAGGGGTGCGGAAGCTGCTGCATCTTTTCGGAATTGAAGTGAATTATCTGGACCAAGGATTGGAATACTATGCTTTTTGGAACGTTCTTCACGGTTAACCCATGCACTATTTTTCGACTTCAAGCAAGACCTAGCCTTCAATATATTTCAGTGGTATTTGGTCCTTTATGGGAGTCTCGCGCTTTCGTTGATGGATTTAAGATATAGGTGCACAGGAGATGTGAACAACTCAGGTGGTGCTATGGTAAAGGGATAATATAAAAATCTTCGAACCAAATCAAGATTTATGAATTAAGAAAATTAAAAAGTTCTTCTCTTACATCTTCTTCACTGACCTTCCAACTTCTATTATTTGCAAGAGCTGCTTTCACTAACCAAAAAGTTACATTTCTGGACGATCCAGAGGGGCATAACATTGATTTTTTGTTATTAAAACTGTTGTTTGATTGCATTTTGGTTTATGTTAATTAGATTAAGGGCCATTTCGGCCGAGATATCTGTAACAAAAAAAAAATTTAAAACAGATTTGTGTCACTAAAATGGCTGGATTTCTGACCGTCAAAAGTTTTATACAATTTTGGCCAAGTTTCCCATCTGGTTTAAATGGTTTGAAACATCTTGGGGGCAAACTCCATCCGGTGAATGAATACCTCACGATCATTCAGATTTATTATACGTACGACATACTATATAGTCATGTTTTTTGTGGTTAGCAGCGAGCCCAAGGCTATAGGAGTGAGGGGGTCGAATATAGAAACCTTTGTTAGCAACCTACAGAGACACTAACGATGTCCAGGAAGAAGGCCTGGGAGCTGTTGTTAAATATATCTTCAAATAAGTACAGCTTGGTGGCACGAAATATTTTAAACACTATCCGTGATGATTTGAAACAGTACACAAAAATATCACAAAATCAAAATGCGGTAAAAGTTAAGCAGTTTCCATATTGTTTAAAATTAAAGTATACATAACCTCATGTTGATTATCAAAATGGCAAAGAAATTTTATAGCAAACATATTTAAATTCGTCAAAATTCAAGTTCTTTGCAAGATCTTGTTCACTGTTGATGATTAATAAATCCACAAGACGATCTTCATTGATCTTGGCCCGCATGCAATTTTTTCATCGAGCATCGGCGCATTCAACCCCGCTCTAGTACTGTCGTTCAACCGTTCTAAGCTACCTATTTCTCTTTGAATCAAGAAAAGAGGCCTGTAATAGTACTCTTCAAAGCTTCTGTGAGCAAAACAGAGTGCTCCTATTCCATTAACTAACAGAGTGCTCCTATTTGATGGAGATTTCTTCATACATTCCCTCAACTCCCTCTCTGCGCAGTTTTCTAGCCACGGTCTGGCTTTTCGACATGTTACCCATGAGAACTGGGAAGCTATAAGAACAAGCGAGCGAGGGCTTCAAAGAGCGCGCTTGACTCTCATAATATATTGCAGCGGGCTAGTACTATCGGCTTATTATCATAAGAGTGATTGTTTGTGGCTTGACCTACGTGTGTTAGTATTCCGATACCGCTGGCAATTAGTCGTTTATACGCCACTTCTCACTACATTATCCAAACAGTTACACAAATACGGAAGATCGTGACGCCTACTATTTGACAAACAGGTTTTTTGGAAAAAGTTTCTGAGTTGAAAAAGAGTCTTTTCGCGGTGGGCAAATGAATCTTTGAAGATGAAAAACACCGCAAGTTTCGTTATATTAGGAGTGATGATGTTCTTTGGAGAGACCCTCTCTTACTGGTGGTAAGTAAATCTTTCTGAAGTTTGTGATTTATTGATATCGACTCAAACTGCTGAGAAAAATCGTTGTCAGTGAAAATCTTACTGACTTGTGGCTACGCACATTTTTAGGAAAGTGTCTTTTTGCAAGGTGAATCCTTTAGCAAGCAGATAGATCCAGACCAACTCCCACAAAATCTTTTTGACTTTTGAGCATTCAAATAGCAATTGTCATAATAAACAGCTTTTTGTTTCTGGCAAAAATGTTGATTTATAGAACTGATGAAAAACTGAATGAATTTCGAGAGGAGAACCTTTTTTCAGTAAATCCACAAAGAAGGATTTAGACAACTTTCTTATCGAGTTCATTTGGTTACTCAGATGCCTTTTGCCTTCACTTTATAGGCAGTGATAACGAAATAAGAATTTTGAAATAAGTTTTTTCATTAGTCTGAATCCACGTCCAGCCTAGCATTTACATGAGCATTTTTGAGAGATGATTCAGACTGAAAGAACCCCGTATCCTTTTCGCCTTCGACGTAAAAGCATTCAAATCCGTTGCACTCGAAAGTCATGCGTATTTTCAGACCTTTACGCTGTCAAGGGGTCATCATTTACATCACAAAATAGAGATGGAGAAAGATAGATCCATACATGGATCTAATAAATTTGACCAAGTAGCAGAATTGAAAATGCTATTACTGACTTGGTAACCCAAGCAAAGAGTTATGATGGGAAGAGATATTTTACTGCCTCTTAACAGAAAAGATTTATTCACAATTCCTTGTTCAAAATTGTTAAGGCATTTTGATAAATAAATACTTACGAAATTGTTACTTCCACGTTCCTTAAATATCATCAATCCAGTACTAGAAACTCCTTTAGTGTTTGCCTATCCTTGTAAACCAGTTCTTTATTTAGAAATGTATGCAGTACCTAAACATAAAGCTCATTATACTTTCGAAATAGATTGTTAAACGCCAAGTGTGGTTTTTGCCAAGGCACAGATAGTTTTATTTAAAGAGAATAATTTTACTTTATCGACCATCTTAACAATTTTAACCAAACGTAAACCTCAATAATTTGGTCCCAATTAAATAACGTCATACAGCTTGATCGTAATCTTTAGTTAAGAGTTTAGCGTTGGTTAATAGTCTTTAACTAAGGGTAGTCCTTATTCCATTTAATTCGCTTGACATTTTGATGACAGCTCGTTAAATACATGTTTGTCAGTTACGCTATCAATTACTGCAAATGATACTGGTAAATTTGTATCGTAGTTTTGAAATGAATGAAACCTTTTAATCTTGAGATGGAGGGGAGAATGTGCTTTCTTTCATAAGAAAATAAGATTACCAGGCTCCTTAAAAAGTGTACAAAGTTCGGTAGTGACTTTCTCAAACCTTACGCAGTTTACAGCAATAATTTTTTTTTTCAAAAAGAGCCATCTATTCTTCACAAGAACTTTTCTACCGGAAGATTTATGTGAAATAAGGCATTCAATGCTCAATTTCGACGAAAATTATAATTGTAAGAGATGCATAATACTTCAAATTGATAAATAAAGTAAGAGTACAAACAAGTGATGTTTCTTACGAAAGTTCTGTGAAAATTAAAGCTCTGAAAACCTGCATTTGCAGCCAAAATAAGGGTCATTTCGAATTTTGTGAAAAAACGCTCTGCTAAAAGCAGGTACTAATAAATAAAATTACTTAAGTTGAATTCTATCAGATTTCTAAATTCTGGCCTATGGCAGTTACTTGAAGGGAACGATAAATTCAAACGGGTGTAATCAATTGGAAGATTGATAAAGAGGATGAGAGCATTTCTCCGAAAATATCATGGGAATCACAAATTTTCAATGAAACGCAGAATGGGATGAAGAAGTTAAAGATAATCTTTTCTATTCTCTGTGGTTAAAAAGTTACACCCACACTTTCGTAAACCAACCAAGGCTCAGCTTTCATTACTGACATTTTTCAAGTCTTCAGTACACTAATTAAATTTCCTTTATATTGCAGTCCTACAGTAATACCACTTATATATAAATTAGCAAGAACAGGCTGCTACATAAGAAATATGAACCAAGATAAAACTTAAGGATTCGTATAGCAGGTTCGCAGACAAAATAGAGTTTAAGAAACTTTTTACATTTTGATACTAAAACATTGTTATCCTTCAGTTGGTACCCAGATATTGTAAAAATAGAAAAATTAGATACCCCAAAAATAACACTCTTGGCAGATAAAGTAGCTTGGTATTCATTTAGGCTCATTTCCTAAGACATCGTTCAGGAAATCTCTCATTTCGTTCAGTAAAGTATGATTTTACTGTAATTGTCTGGTACGCACGTTAAGCAGGGCTGATTTCAGAAAGCTCCATACGGGGTTTGAAAACATACCCTTGTGGAAAGAGCAATGATGCTTATAGTATGCAAAGGTTTAAGTGCTAGAGCATTCCTACTGCGGGCAGGTATGCCTTGATAATTTTTCCAACAAATCTTATGAAGCTTTCCAACCATCACAACCAACTACTTTTTCGCCGCAATAGCCCTACCCAAGCTACCGGTAATTTCTCTCATGAATATGAATATTGGTTTCTTACAGCCGATTCCCATTGAGAATATTTTGTGTATCCGTCTGTATTGTTTGCATTAGATTCTAGCAACTACGCTTAATGAAAACACGACGGTTGTTCTCATAACATGAATAAGGCTGAACAGACTGAACCTTCCTTTGTTAGACAAACATTCTTACAGGCATTTTGCCATGTTACTGCTTTCCGTAGGTAAATGAGCACTGGATCAACTAATACAAATTTCCCCCCTTTGTTCAATTAAGTCTACGAGCAGGACATTATTTTTTCATTTACGTGTATCAAATGAGAGATTTATTCGTTGGTTTGGGTCGAGTTTAGCGATCTTGACTTTAATCAAATGTGTTTGCCTAAGCATGATATAGGATTCGAATTGGATTTCGGCGTAATCTTCAAATCGGAAAATATTTAAGTGGCAGGGATTTGATTATAACAATCATTCTTTAGTGTGTGCGTTTATCACAAAAATTGATCCGTTACCGTTTCGCATTCGCCCTATATAAAAGGGGAATGTAAGCTATAAAGGTACTTGTAAACAACTTCTTTATCTCGTGTGCGTAGTTTCCAAACATTTATGCAACTCAATAAGCAACGAAGAGGTTTGCCATAAGAAAGGACAAGGTTGGGACAATAAATTAGTAAAAAACATAATTGAATTGAAAAAATATGGAAAGCGGCAATAGATTGTAAAACAGGTAATTTGTGGTGTGCAATACACGTTTCCCCGGTAACACCGGTACTTTCTTACAACTTCTTAACAAAATTAGCTTCGTTGCCCCTTATTACCTTAGGCACTTCTAAAACTTTCAGTTTAACTCTTTCAGAAATTACGACAACATTTGAGCCTTAATGTCTTCCTACAGCAGTTAAGCAAAATATTTTTCAAAACTGCGCTTGGGAATGGAGATTTATGTTTGAAACAAAACATAGTAGCATTAGTGCCTTCTGAGGTTTACAAAGCTCATTTTGTAACGTTATCAGCTTTTTCTAGGGCCGAGTTCTACTTTCTTATAAACTATTATCTGATGAAATCTAAAAAAGAACAGGGAAGTGAAGTGCTGGATCCGAGCAAGTGTGAAATTAACAAAATTAGGTATCATTGTCAGGAAATGCTTATGTTTAATTGAACCTGAAAAGACCATTTTACCAGAAAGAGACTTCATTTCATAGAAACAGTGTTATTTTCAATAGCCATATTTTTCATCCTGTAGCAACCGGTGTCCCTAGGTGAAGTTCCTTTCTAAGATAGCCTTGCAGTCCATAGTTCCATTTTTCTTAGGTTTCAGTTGGAATAAATTTTCAAGTCAAATATGAACCCAATCCCCAATTGATAATAGGTAGTAGCGCCCGGGTTATGACCTACCTCTATTTCAATTACCATCAAGCTAACTAAACTATTGCTAACACGACCGTGCATAATAAACCACTGTGGTGTGTTCAACAGTTTTAAATATATGCGAAAGTACTTTCTACCCGCTAACTTAAGTGACCTCGTAAAAAGGCAAAAATCACATCATAGTCATCAGTCAAGTCATTTCGCGTGGAGTTGCAGTTCGGTTAACTTCGGTTAGAGTCATACACTTTTATGTAGTAAATAAAACTTCAAGAACGTACACACAATTTGCTGCAGGACGCAGGCAGAAGGTTTCCACAATATTTTGTGCGCAACCAAGCATATTTTAAAAAAAACCAATGATAATGATTGAACTGCCTTTTGGCGAAATCGAAGCACAAGAAGTCCACCATCTAAATAGGGCTCTATAGGAGGCTTTGCCCCTTGGCCTAGAAATTTAGTAAATTGAAACGTTGATTTCACGCGCTTGTTATAAAGTAATTGCTCTCAAATTGTCATCAAATAAAGAATGTTTAGAACAGATTGTAAATGAAGCTCTTTACAACGAATGTATGTGTAGTCCCTTGGTTACGTCTAGGACAAAACGGTATTGAGTACCACCAGTAGCAGTGGCGTAAAAATACATAATGACACGGCATAGTAACACACAACTGAAGCTATCCTGTTCATAGTGACTGGCAACTGGTAAAATATACTCGGAAGGTAAGCCCTCCCAATACATTAGGAGTGCTTTAAGTTCATTTTGTGTTAAACCTCATTATATGATTAATGACTGACAACTGCAAAGTGAACACATTTAATAAGGTGACATATTCGAAAATGCAGTTTTAACAAGTGTATGAAATTACACCGGTTAAACCAGCCAACATCACAAGCCATTCTATGTGATGAGAGTGTGAAGTTGCATTTATTTGGTCAAATTCGCTTCATTCCTCCAACTGTTGTAGAAGATCCTTTTGGCGGGGATACTTCGGAAAGTTTACCCTGCCATAAGATGAAATAAAAAAGCCCTCTGCAATATCCCATATATAGTGATATCCTAGCTGTAATATAATCCATCCAGCCTTAGCACCATTGATGCCAGCGACGTGGTAAGGATTTTGAAAGGAGAGAGGAGCCCAAGGCATAAAGAAAGTCACTAACTGAAGGTATATAAAAAATCTGTGTAGAGTTGCACAAGTTTACTAAGGAGCGCATTTGTTGTCTTTTGCGTTTTCAATTTTTTGCAGCCAGTCAAAAATTCGGTAATAGAATCTTAAATAGAGAGTCTCTCTGGACCTTGAAGCAAAATAGAAGGATTCTACCTGCCGCACAAAAGATTCGCTTACAATAAAATGCTTGGAACATAAAGCATTGCCTGGACTAAGTCCCACGAAAACCTGCTGCTATCTCTCTGAGAATGCTCTTTAAGGATATTTGAGCCACTTTATGGAAAAACTCCTGCCATTCGGTAAAGAAATAGATTGGATCATGATTATGTGTTGCATCCAAGTCTTACCAACGATAACATATGAGTAGAATTTCAGAGAACCTCGTTGTTTTTGAATTTCAGAGCAAGGACGATAGCCTGCTGGCTAGAGATGCGGAAATATAAGCAAGATAAGGAGAATCAAACTTTCTTTCTTATCTCTGTCCCTGCCATTTTTGCCCTACTCCTTCCTCAATTTCAGAACTTCTTGGCAGTGGCTTGATAATGATAAAACAAACAAAACTGTACCTATCAAAAACACTAATTAAAAAATGCTTGGTAAGTGCCTTGAGAGAAAGTGCTGAGGACTAGGGCTGAATGTCTTGATTTGGGTATCCAGTTTTACAGAAAAATGTGATAGTGCTTTATCAACGGTGTTTAAAATGTACCGACGCAGCAGCCATAAATGGAGAAAGATACCGTTCTTCAATATGATTATTCTTCCAGGGGGAGTGCTCATTCCCTATATAGATAGAAATTGTCTCTTTATCATTAATAGAGTCTAAAGTGACCATTTGCTCAATAGTATCGTAAAAATAATTGGACTAGAATGTAGGATGAAACCGCCTCAGAACTAAGCAAAAAAGGAATTAAAGCTTGGCAAAGTAGTGCATAATAATCTTGATTGGGATAATTATCTTTGCAGAGATAGGAAAGCCTTTTCCTGTCTTATCTATGTTTTAAATGATAAAAAATAATCAACCTAAACTGTAGCTAATCACAAACGTGTCTGTAGAATTTAGAAGTAAGCTTGTAGCTGCTGTAGGTTGTGGAATTGGTAAAAAGCTGCAATAATGTCTGGGTCACCACAGGATTTTTGAAAGGTGACGGCAGCAGGCTGAAACAAAAAGAAAGGACGGAAATGAGAAGAACGGAGCAAATCAAAATCAAGGAACGAAGATAAATGCATAGAAATAGGTTGGAGATGAGTAAGAAACAATTTCTGCTCTGATAGTTGCCATGTGATGGGGGTAAAGTCTTCATTAACTGTGCACTTTATGGTATGCAGGATTTCAAAAATGCTTGCTGAGGTTAAAGCAGTAGCATCTAGTTTACAATGTCCAAATTATCATATCCAAATTCATCAGATCTTTGATTCAGTCTTAAATCATAAAACGAACAATATAATTTGATAACAAACAGTTTTCAAAAAGGTTTCTTTTATTTTTAGAATTACTTTCATTTACTATTTCATGTGGAATTTATTCAAATATGTAAAATGGCTTACGTCAGCCGATAAGCCACCAAACATATCATGTGTGTAGGTTTCCTCTATGTGAATTGCTATAATCTTTAGCTTATCGAATAAGGCTTTTGCTGGCTCCCTTAAACTGGAAGCTAAAATACTGAGCAAGGTCTGAGGTTCAGCAATTTCAACCCCACAGTGGCCCCTTTCAAATATGCCTCGGTCTCGACCCTGCCTTGCAAGATCTAATGGGCAAGCTGTATTGGGAATCAGTCGGTATCATTCTGCAAGTAGACGAACTAAGATAAGTACATAAATCAATAAATAAATAAGCAGTGTGCCTGGTTAAATCGTTATCTTTTGAATAATTGGATCTGGAGCAGGTTAGAAAATCCAACACATGGCACTAGTGTAAAAACAAAACGGCTTTCTTCCCCTAGCTATAGGAGTGTAGGTAATCTCTAAGCTGCAAAGCAAACATAAAGTTAAGTCGAATGTTCTTTGCAAACACATAAAACTGCTTTGGAGGCTGGCATAATCAGAGGAAAAACATGTTTACATTCTGCGTAATAGAGATTTTTGGTGCATGATGGTATTTCATCTAATAATAAGGTGGTTTCCTTTAAGCGAATTTGCTCACAACTGCTTCCCATATTCACATAAAAACAGGGTTTGAAGTCTGAAAATAATTTATGTAGGTAACTGGGCAGTCAAACCTCGTCCTTGAAAGTACCCTGACGTATTTTTGTATGATTGAAGATTTTAGTTACAGCGCTTGTGAGTAAGATCATGCCTTTTATCTCGAATATGATAAAATATTTCAATAATTGAGATTTTTGTACAGCTCAGAGATTTGTGCTTTTTCCAGGGTAAGAAAAAATGCCAAAAAAAACAAACCTGATTGGCTCAATGCAACAATAAAATAGGGAAGACGCATTCCAATATCGTGGAATGGGTACTAAACTTTTATTCATAACCGTGTTTAATGAACTCTTGTTTACATGAAGGCTTTACAAAGAAAATAGAATACCAGTAAATAGGACGTAAATTCAAAGAGACCAAAAGTAACAAAGTGCAGAAAATCTGGTTTTGACACAAAGCTGGTACCACTAATTTTTTGGGACAGAAGAGCCCCTGAACATACATGGCAGTTTGACGCAGCAATTTGCTTACAACCTATATTGTAGGGGTTTATATGGATGCTTTGTACCGTTGTGATTGTGACTGCCTCCTGCTCTTGAAAGTCACTCCATAAACTCATAGCACTTGCTTGGTAAGGAGTGAAATTCAGTTTAAGAAATGAAATATACGTACAACGGTTAGCCCTCTTGGGCCTGTATTTGCTTACAGATCTGTTGGTTTTAATCAAAGAAACTGTTCGGCCAAAATGAAAACAAGCGGTGTGTTTTTGTTATATTGATGTAATATACGTCATTCTCTGATTGTAGCTGAATGTGGCATTGTAAATAGATAGCTCAACAGTTTACACCCAGCCTTAAACTTTGTTATTACGTTTCTGGATGTTTCAGTCGAATAACGAAAGACGATTCTGGGGCTTCTAATTCAATGCTCAATATTTCAAATTATTTCTTTTAGGAATAATGAAAAATTGTCCCATCAGGCCATGCTTTCCTTATTGCTAGGTTTGAAGGACAATTCCAATTTTTAAGATACGCGTTTTGGGATAGCCACAATTTGCACTACTGATAACAAAAACATGTTTTGCTAAGAACGTTCCGGTTGCAAATAACTCTTTATATTCTTTCATGCTTAAATTTCATCAACATATCGATCAACTGTTTGAGGAGCTCAATGTTCTTAACATAGAAATAAATTACATACTCATGACTAAGCATTCAATCATCCCACAGCTTTGTTATATTAATGGCCCAAAAATTCATTCCAAAATTTTTCATGCCCAATCAAAATCTTCCCGACCCTATAAAGCAGATAAATAAGTTCCCTGAATTGCAACAAAATGTGTGTATTATTAGATAAAGGAGTGTAATTTTTCAGCGTGGCTATCATATTTGATATTACTTTTTAAACTGTTAACTGAGACAGTTTCAAGTATAAGCATTCAAACCTCTGATTAGAATAAAAAAGATATCGGACCTTATCAGAATGACATTAATTTTTAAATTGATTCCTAGGAAATTCAGTCGGCTGCTAAGTCTTGAATCGGGCCTAGCAACAAAACAAATAACATCGCCTGACTTTTGTTCAAAGTTTCAATGGATGACACGGCAGCAGATGCGAAAATGTCGCAAAAATCCTCATGCAGTTATCATTGTTGGGCAAGGTACATATGAGGGCCTGCAAGAATGCCAAATGCAGTTTAAAGATTACCGGTGGAACTGTACAGGCCAGAGAACATCGTGGCGATTATTTGAAAAGATGAACAAGAAACGTGAGTGTATTTTTTCATTTCGCAAATGTTTAATATAACTTTTATCCAAAAATACAACTCTTTAGTTTAAACAAAAAAAAATGGTCTAAAGGAAAATTTTTTGGTTTTCTTTATATCTTTGCTAAATCTGATCCTTGGTTTAATTGCCCACTATACCGCCAACCTCAACTGCAACCATAATTCGGAGCTTAAAGCTAACCTTAGCCCAATTTTGTAAAAACCGTGAGCCTAACTTGTAACCATAGCTGGTTTGTTTGTGCAGTTGGTGTTGCTGGCGATGGGTGAGAGCATGTACCTGGATAGCTCAGTAGCCTCAGCAGTCACGTGACGGGCTACCAACTCTCGTTTCATGCTACATGCTGTAGTTTCCCTAATATTGGGTCAAGATCGAGTGTTTCACACTATTGAAGGAAGGAAATAACTGCATAACTTGCCAAAAGTACAATTTGGATTAATTGGGGGATTAACCAGTGTATTAGATTTGAGATTAAGCGTCGATCTTGTGTCTTATGTTCTTGCATTAGAAGTGAGGTTGGTCTCGAATCCAACAGCCAGTTCTACAATGAACAATATTTCATCTTTGTTGATTTCAATGAGTTGGATAGACTTAGTTAGAGGTTTCATGCGATTTTGCAAAGAAAGTGATTGAAACATAACTTATTGGCTGGAACAAAATATGCTGTTTTTGAAGATATTTTCTTTAAACGATGCTTCCGTGATGCGGTCGTCGCGATCACAAGTGAATGCAACAGAGAAGTTTATTTTAGCAGAATGTTTGGAAGCAGAATGGTTGGTGGCGGAATGTAACAAAATAATTCACGCGACCTGGGAGATCACTAAATCATAGGATTATGGACTAAATTTATCCGTATTTTCTTAATCCTAATTGCAAAAGACCTAACAGCATATTGAGGAATCCGTTTCTTAAAGTGTACCGTATCGCGCTTGGATTAATAGTCAGCGTAGACTGTCGCAAACAAAGGCGTTTTTAACATAATCCACGTTAGCTGAGAGGCCGATCAGTATTGTTCGGGGATCATGGAAAATCTTGCAACAATCGAAGGATTATTTGTTTTGGACCTTGCACAACGATGACAAGAGCTCAAGATTAGGATTATATGAAGGCCTCTTTGTGGCGGCGAGGAAAGAAGGCCGCTCACGTCTGCTTAATCGCAGCAGCCAATCCAGACCGCTATGCGCTATTCATTTTTGAGATAAGAACAAGAGGACTTTTCGCGTGAGTTACCCTCTGATTAATGGCTGTGAAGAATAATTGGGATACGAGGCTCAGAGAGAGCCGACGTTTGTTTATTGAGAAAATTCTCATCTTAAACTGCCTACAATTTTGAGGACACATGTCAGTAGTTGGGCTAGGGGAAATGAAAAATGCTGACGGCAATGAACGATAGTCATCAAATTATGCTATCAATTCGAAGAGTACTAAGACAGCATGGAACTAGATCTGGAAACCTTGCTTTGCTATGAAAAAATGGCCAAACACGGCCACAAGTTTCTGTACTTTCTCATATCTATCTGTCAACATTAATTGGTATGAAATAAGGAATTCCGTATATACTATGTTTTGATCCGTTCTTATGCAACTGACATCGTTTCAGTTCTGGCAATGTGAATACGAGAATGAATAGAATTTGCTAGATAATGTGTTCTTTTATCATAGTGGGCAAGAATACAAAGAAAAATCATCATATTTCTTTTGGAAAATGGTCGGTAAAAACAAACATCATCTTATTAGCAAATTTGAATTTACGGAAAATGTAAAACGGTCTTCCAAAAAGTGTGATGTTGTCTAACACTGGTCTTAGCCGTTCAATTGATACCACTGATTTTACTAACTAGTTGCTATACTAAATATGAGCTCGGTCACAGGGCTGTGACCAGCTTGCATCATTCAAACAGGTGCTGGCAAATTTAAAACAGCCAGGTGTTTTGTCTCACTTCGTCAAATTTTTGTCCCAAATTTTTTTGCGAACCAGTAGCTATCACTTTAATCACCCTGGCCTGTCTTCTACACCTTGGAAAGCTGATTAGGACCTTTAATTCTAGGGTGCCATGAATTTTTCTGAGCTTCGTTTTGTTTTTCGTAACTATCTCGTGTTCTATGAAATCGAATCATTTAACCGTGGTATATCGCTGGTTTAACCAGATATCAGATTCTCTATCATTCTCATTCAGCACCTCGCGACAAGATCTCCTGTAAAAAATTTTGTAATTCTTTTTGTTTGCTATGAGGTCTGTTATTTCCTTTTTATATCACAGAGACTAACAAAATCGATGGCTATTCATATACGAAGGATGGACAGAATTAAATCACTAAGGCTTTAAATACTATATAGTTGAATGATGGCTAAATATGACACCACAATCGCTCGATGCACAGGAGAAAGTGCCTTACCTTTATGCTTTATCGTTCGTTTCATTTAGGTACACGTGAAACTTCTTACCTTAGTGCAATAGCATCAGCGAGTGCTGCATTGGCCATTGCAAAGGCATGCTCCAAAGGCGAACTTCGAGAGTGCAGTTGTGACCACGAAAAATACCTATACAAAGAATCGACTGTATCTGCAAAAGAGCTCTTTCCGTGGAGGGGATGTCAGAATCACATACTTTTCGGCTTGTCATATTCCAGGGACTTTTTAGACCCGATGAATGAGAGAAGAAAGCAAAGGTCGATAAGAAAGCTTGTTGCGAAGCAAAACAATGTTGCTGGCAGAGAGGTTTGTTTTACCTTGTTTATATGGCATTCGCCGTTATGATGCTTGAATAAGGTAAGGAACAAAGGACCAAAAATAGAGTTTCTGAGATTTTCATGCGGAATACAACATTCTACGCTAAACAGAGTCTGGGTACTTTCCATTAAAGTTAATCATCTCTCGCAGTGAAGTAATACATTTAAACTGGTGTCTACATGTTTTTAATTTCATCTGTGATAAAAACCTCCCAGAACTCTTTCCCTTTGAAGTTCTTCATAGTACGAAAACTCGTAAAATGACCAAAGTTGAAATTGTTTCTATTAAGAGAACTGATTTTAAGTGCATTTTGACCATTCAGTATATGTAACTTCATAATTTAGACCCCCCTGCCAAATAATTTTGAACATAAGATCCGACTCCCCCCCCCCCCCGTTAATTCCGACAATTAGGCACCTAAAAGTAGTGAGCTGTAATAAAATTTAATTGGTAAGAAACATAAATAAATAAATGATGCTTAGGAGGTTGAAGTGTACAGCCCAATTAGTCTTAGCCCCCCTCCCCTTGTACTTCTTCTGCTTTAGTATTTCCAAAACTTGATGCGAAGAAGACTTGAGGTCCCGGACTGTGTCAAAGACGAGGTTTCACTGCAAATATAGACAGCTAGTTCCCATTTTCATGAAGCATTTTTCTTCACAGGTTTACAAAAGCAAGTTACGACCAACTTGTAAATGCCGTGGTGCAACGGGCTCATGCGTTACAAAAGCATGCTGGCAACCTTTGCCAAAGCTTGATGAAGTTGGTTTGACGCTACGAGACAAGTACAAGTCGGCTGTTGAAGTTAGGATGAACAAACGGCGTACGAAGCTAAGAGCAAAACGAAACAGAAAATACAGAATACGAAAGGACGATCTCGTATATACGGATTCGTCCCCAGACTTCTGTGAACCAAACAAGGAATATGGAATTCTGGGAACGCATGGACGATCGTGTAAAAAAACAGGCGACAGTCTTAGTAGATGTTCTATACTGTGCTGTGGACGTGGTTATGATACGTTTGTAATAAGAAGGACATTCCAGTGTCACTGTAAATTCTTGTGGTGTTGCAGCGTAAAATGTCAAGATTGCTCAGAAGAACGCATCGAGTACAAATGTAAGTAGGGATAAACGACTTTAGGTGAATTTTACGTGGCGAATTTCTGTTAAAAGAAATGTGGGAGTTCTACAATCAAATCGCTAATAAGCTCTAAGCAAGTCACCGCAGAAAGAGGAAATTAGAAAGAGGCAAGCCTGTGTCCCATTCCTTTTACAACCGTGGATTTTAGGCGATATTGGGATGTCCATTTATTTTATACACAGGTTATGATTATACACAGCATACAGCCAAATTTCGATTGAAGTTTTGGCCTGGAAATCTGTGATCATTGCATATTTAATCTAATTGGAAGGCACATGTTACCTTTGACCCATTAAGGCAAAGGCCAGCCAAAAGCGTAGAAAATGAGTTACTAGAGTCCTTGAATTTCCTAGCTGTATGAGAGTGGTCCCTTAGACTGGAGTTTCTACTGCAACAAATTGTGATTGGAGAAAACGCCAAAAGTAAGTGTTGTCACCTCACAAACCATGAAGTGATGCACTTGAGCTAATTAGCTCCAGAAAGGGAGCATTAAAAGAAAGTTTTCAAAATATTCCTTCCCATCTATGTCAGCATGAACGGTTTTCTTCATGACAATGTACATACACTTGGTTGATCAAGTTTTACAAAGCGAAGCTATTTCGCATTTGTTGAATAATTTATTTGAGTGTATAGTTATATTAATTATTACAAATGCACTTGGTCATTATTTATTTCAATATCAAGTTTTTAAGTTCTTATCAATTAATTTCAGTAATTTTGAATATGAGTTCAATTAAAGCGTTAAAGGCCTTGATGGTGTACGAGTAAATCATTGATTTAATTACAATGACATGAAGCTTTTCGCGTTATTTGCTTAACTGCGTTTGGTCACCTGCAAAGGGTTAATAACAACTTTGGGAAACACAAAAAAAATCACCACGAAGTCAGGCTCCTTTCTTATTTTCCTTGGCGTCCAACCAGATACGTCCACTGGGCATCATGGAAGTAGTTCACCTTCATGTAACTAGGCAAATGCCGCTTTTTTAGCAAAACAAATTCCGTAAAAGCCCCTCCTCTTTTAAGTCCCCTCCCTCTACAATAAGCCGATGATGATGATGAATTGATGATGTTTTTCGTCGTAATTTGGCAAATTTCTCATTTCATTTGTTTGAGAGTCAAATGTTCTCGTCCTGTTCTGTCTTCAGCGTCTCTGGAAGCCATTTTAGATAAAAAACCATAAAAGTAAAGAAGAATAAAACTGATGTTTTATAACCTTGACCTTGAATTATTTAACAAGCCCCCCTCTGTCATGAGCCCCCCATTGAGAACCTCCAAAATAAAATAAATAAGCCCCCCCCCGGGGACTTAATAGTCAGAAAAATGTGTCATCATCCACCAAACTCCAAATTTGTTTCGCTAATATGGAGCAGTCAGCAGTCTATTTCTGAGCAACAGGTACAGATGCTGTGAAAAAAGCTCTGGGCTTAGTTTCCCCTTTCTAAATTCAGTTTGGAGGAGTCTGCTTTGCAGAAACGAGGTAGTTTTGCTTCCAATATCTTTAAAGCCAAATCCTTAAAGGAACATTTGGGAAACAGCACTGGTGGTAAGAAATCTCTATAATGAAGGTTTACGGGAAAAGTTGTTCAAAAAGATAGAATTTACTGAATGAATAGATCATGAGAGACAATCAAATCATGGAACTGGTTTCGTCAGACCTTTTTTATAACTGTTAAAATTAAAACTGTTATAAGTTATGTGCAAAGACGTTACCATTTATAATCTATTCCTTATGATAAACTGATTAAAGGGCAAGTTACATGCCAACAAAACTGGATTAAGACAAATATTTTTTGTAAGTAACTATGCTTTATTATCCTTGCTTTATAAATAGAGCTAGTTTCCAATTTTCATGTCCTTGAAAAGAAACCTTCAGCAGTGTCATCTAATGAAACTGAAAAGCCAGCTTTGGCGTCACTTGATCATTAAGACTTTTCTACAAGACAAATTTGAATTAAACTTGAGTAGTTCAAGCGTTCAGCAGGTTCTTGCCGTAATCATCATCATTATCATAATTTTAAATATTACCTAATCAGAAAAACAATCATGTAATAAATTCAATTATAATAAAACTAATCATAATTATCAATGCGATGTCATCAAAACCATCAAGTTTATCACAATGAAATGAGCACGCAACCGCAATCAATCACCATAATATATGTCCATGATACCAAAATGAACGACCAAAATGACGCCACAATCAATGCAACCGGCCGAAGTATTAATCTGTCTTTTAGATGATCACCGTAATATAGGGTTGTATCGCCACAATCAATGCCGCCTCTTGGGATGAGCAACACAACCAAAATGAGCGGTCATGATCATCATGGAGTGCCAGCAACATTTGGATGACCATAACAGTGAACAACCACTATAATCACAAAGAACTACCTGTATGTATGACTATGACAACAATGAATGGTCACCATCACTGACAGGCCAGCAACAATGGAGCGACCACAACAAAGATGAGGTACAGGGACCATTCCGTCATTAGCATAAGACAATGACATCTATTACAAAGGCCCCCATCAAAGCCAAAGAATGCTACCACAAAGAATGCTACCACAAAGAATGGTGGAACATCTGAAAATTTAACATGATTTATAGAGTACTTTCGCAATATTAGCTAAGCTTTGTTCTTTTCACATAAATTTTTGCGTGCTTATTTTAATTATATCTGCATGATCACTTTGAACCATTCATTAGCGATATTATTCCCAAATGCCACCAAGCTTACACAAGTGAAAAAAGAGCACCTAAAATTTTCTTTGTAACCGCTAGACGATGTCAAAACATATACCACTAAAGACCAAAGTCGAATAATTGTTTCTGTATCACCCTGTTTCAAAGAACGATGAGAGTTATATTAAGTAATTTGCCACTGTTTGTCACCCTGCTGAAACTGACCAAACTTGTTTACGATTTATCTACGAAATGTAATATGGCAATTAAAATCTATGACAAAAAATTGCTCACTCTGAGCGTATATTCAATTTAACATCCCTTAATAGCCAGATAGATCTACTGCCATCCAAAAATTTACAGCAATTATAGAGAAAGCAAGCAAAAATATATGCAATATTAGCTATCTTCCTGAACGAAACATAACATGCCTTGTTTGAAAAAATTCAGGTTTATAAATCGCATTTTATAAATGGTATACGAAGCCTCGTTACTTTTTCCAATTAAAGCGAATAAAAATGAACGTTCAGTTATTCTATAACGAAACAAGAATTCGCCACGCTTACCTTACGTTTTAAGGTTGTGACAAATAAAATTACATTGAAAACACAGCGGGAGAGACTTCACCAGCATTAAAGCAGTAAGAATACTCAAAAGCAACGAAAGAGCAAATTAAAATATGATATTATTTCTCGCGGAGTTGGCGGTCAAGGTGCACCAATGAAGAGACAGGATTTTAGTGTTTAAAATAATTCATTAATAAATCTCTGCTAATCACTTACATCTATAATATGACATACTCCAGCGAATCAGATTCCTTTACGAGATTGCCTTGTCTACTTTTGGTATGATCTCTTTCAATTTTTTCCACTGATCAACTGATAAAGAAATGCCTATTATGGTGTAAAGAACAAAAATTCAGTGCATAGCAGTACATGGTGTTTAAATATGAAAACATACGAAAAGTTTAACCAAAATGCAAAGCAAATCTACTCGATAAGATTGTATGCTTGTTTGTCCAACTATGGCAACTGCATCAATCAGCTTTAATTTTTAATCTGGTGAATTTAAACTGATTCTCATTCGTGTAAAAGTTGAATATATCAATTAATTACATTCAGAGGTAGCAAACAGTCAGTACATCACATGCGATTAAAATCAACAACACAGATCAGAGTTCACTCCATCTTGCACATGAATCACTACTTGAACTAATAGCAGCATATAATATTTACCTTTGACCAAAATCATTTCACACGGCGACACAAGTCTATTATTAGGGTTAGGGTTAGGGTTAGGGTTAGGGTTAGGGTTAGGGTTAGGGCTGCCCGGAGAGGCGCTTGATCGAGCCCGAGTGCCTAATATGCCCCTAAAACTATCCATGGAGCGTCATTTATCGAGCACCCAATTACTGCATATCGCATCACATGACTCAAAAAAATCATTTCAAGTCATCACTAGCATTCCCTGAAATCGTCTCACTGATATGAATACAACATATAATTTATATCAACGTCATGCTAATCCATAAATAGCATGTCCATTTCCGAGTAATCAGCGGAGATCATTATTCATTATCATGGAAATGAAGCTGATCCATAAGAAACAGAAAACACATAAAACGTTCCTGGATATCAGTACCAGAGTAATCATCATACTTTTAATATGCCTCTTCTGTACTTTAAAAACATCTTAATTAGGAGTGGTAAGCTAAGCCCCTAAATTATGCAAGAAACTTGATTTAAAGAGCACCTTGATTTTACTCAGGTAAAGCCTTCATGGAATTATTTGGAAGCTATGCAGAATTCTTCTATGCAAATATTCTTGCCTACTTGACCACCCCTATCAATTTTGGGCAATTTTGGGATCTACTGGGGACAGGCCTTATTCTTCCAAAAAAAAATTCTTCACTTTTTCATAGGTCAAGAGTCAACCTTTTTTGAAAACGTTGTTAGAACTTAGATATATACAAAGACAAGCTGAAGTAACATAAGGGCAAGTTTATGAAGGTCAAGTTTGTCAATTTATCAATGCCTTTGGAGAATAACCTGTTGAGTTTCTTGAAAGGCTTGCAAGTGGACAGAAAGATGCAAAAATCTTTTACCAACAGTATTATGAACATTGCTGTCAGGACCATTTTATACTCAACTGCTGCAAAAACACAGCATTGTCAGGTAAAAAATTTGAACAAAATGCAACTTTTCCATTTTACGATCACTGCTTAAAAAATGACCTGCTTAAAATAGGTCCCTTTATGCTTACCACATTTTCAAAACTAAAGCACAAAACTTTGATCCCAACCTATTTTGATCCAATTTTAATTCCAGATGATGTACTGCCCCCCCCCCCCTACCAATGCTCGTTGGAGAAATGGATGTGATACAGGAAAAAATTGATACCAACCCTTTTTGCCAGGTTTCTCTGTACCATCATCAGTTTCATAATACTCTCTGATATCTATCAAAATTCTGCCTTTGAAATTGTTTATTGACACCTTACGTCTTTTGCCAAGCTAGGATGAAAATAAAAATATATTTAAAAATATCATGATCACAACAATTGACCTCGTTTGCTAAGATGGTATCTAAAACATGCATGTATAACATGTAAAACACTATATGCATCTTCTTTATCTAGGGATTCATCTGAGAGGGAGATTTGCTTAGAAATCAGTCACTTATTCTATGAATGCTTCCTTTTCACCTTTGTTGAAATGTTTAAATGGCCTTTAGTGTTGATGTTTAGAATTTTTTCATGGTGGATAAAGGAAGTTAACAAAATGCTTTCCATTTTACACACATTTTACACAACTTGTTAGGGAGGATGAGCATAAAAGGTGGTGGAGGGAGAATTACTGGAGGATTAGTACTTTGCAGTCCTCTACAACACATACAGTATATATAGACATGTGCCACCCCAAGGATTATATTTACCCCAAGGTATACAGTAAGTACTATTGACAATATACATAACAATCAAAGTTGATGCCCAAGTAGTAGCTTACATAAAAAAAACAGTTTACAGTTTACTGCTGCCTTGCATATTTTGCAAGCATCTTCAAATCAGATATGGAAAAGGGCCCAATTTCTCAGAAGATGTAAGAAGAAGGGAGCTAGAAATAAAAGGAAAAGAAGAAGATGAACAGAGAAGGAATGAAAAAAGGTACATGAAAAGGATAGAAAAAATAAATTAAGTCAATCACAAAACTAGTGAGAGAAAAAAAAGCGTGTTGGAGGGCTTGCTTTTTGACCAATTGGCACTAACCCCCCCCCCCCTCATCTCCCTATGAGTCTAAGTGAGGATTTCTGTTTTCACACAAGTTCTACCTGCATTTTGCTACTTTTTCCTTTGTTACATTTTCGTCACTTTCCCACATCCAATACTCTAATATGAATCATACAAGAAAGTACTTTCAATATAAAAAGTAATGATTCTACTTAACATGCAAATTTTGAGTTTTGTAATACATAGGTTGAAAATAAATCATTAACTCATAGCCCCCTGGTGCAAATCTTGACAATGTTACCCCCAGGTATTTCTTTGATTTACAGTAACTTATACTGCACCATATGGCATCTGCAGGGGGCTATGAGTTAAGTAAGAAATAACTCATATCCACAGCTTCAATTTAGGATTTAATCTTTACAGTAAGAGGTGGTAACTTCTTTTCAGGTAGCACCACAAAATTTTGATGCAGTTCCTGATCTGCTTCACTTACATATTAGTCTCCATGCACAAAAGTTCTTTACCTGAGAGATGTGACTCCTCCATGATGATGTTTGATCAATCTGGATTTAACCCTGTTTACAGTTTTAATTTTGAAGATCAATCTTTGAATCTTTGAAAGCTAGTTACTTGTCCCAAATATGATTAACTTAACTCATCTGGGTTTTGCTTGCAATTCATTGGCAGAAAAAAATTCAAGTATCAGATGAAGACTATTATTAAACATTGTGAGATTTTCTTTATTTTATTTGGCTTTGAATTTGTATTCATCCATAAATTTCTCTTTTTTAGCATATGCAGTGTATAATTAATGCATTTGAGGTTTGTTCCTTTGCCTTTGAAATGGGAAATGAATGCCAACATAATGCTATCTATTTTCAAATACCTCTTGCTGGTGAGAGCATTTTGCTTCCAATGCAAGTTACTTTTATTGTGACATCCTCAAGCAACTGTACTGGAAGTTCCTCTTAAAGCTGAGAATTCATTTTTCACTGGATAGGTTTTGAATGAGGCTTGTCATCATTTTCAAGATTGTATGTATTTTGGATTAATCAGGTATTTCCATAGTAATTGGATTAACAGAGCCAGCAATAACAGTGGGTAGGAATGGTTAAATTTGTGTTGTTGTTTGCACTAAGCTCTATGGACAATCCAGGCTGTGGATAAGTTTCTTATTTAACATGCAGAGAGCATGGGGCAAGAGAAAGAGAGAGAGACAATGTGATTGATTGCTAATATCTTGAATGTTTTTGGGGGTCTACTACCTTTTCCCCATTTGTGGTGGCTTTGACTCTCAATTTTATCAGTAAACAAATCTTACCATCACTAACAAAGAAACATTGCTTCCTAGATATCATAAAAAGAATGTTTGAAATCAAGAATGACCTTGAAGGCTTACAGAGATGCAAGATTTCATTATCTAAAACATAGTTTTGTGCCCCCAATTCTTGTTAGCATTGCAATTTCCATATTGTAATACTTTTGGTAACAGCTCATTGTCAGAAAATAATTAGTTATAAAATAAAGGTTGGAATTGGCATAGTCTAGCAAGCTGCCAATCGTTGCGAAGAACGTTCTGTTACATTTCTAAATCAGCTAAATATATGGGTCTCCATTCTTGCCCTTTATCACTACCTTCATCATGATCTGGATTTCTTGATTGGATATCAGCATAATTAGAGCTTGGTCATTATCTTTATTTTAAGTGATATAGGTCACAATCAATTTCTGACCCAAATGTCAGAGAAAGAAACAAAACTAAGGTTTGTTTAATTGTCAATATTTTCAAAATTTCATTACAATACATAGGAAAGAATATACTACTTAACTGCCAAATGTTTTGCATGCAAAGTAATTTGAAAATGTGACCAAAGCCATAAAGTTGGCTTATTTTAATCAAAGGCTAAATTGGAAAAGCAGTAGGCAATGAAAGGGTAAAGCAGCTAAATGTATAGATTTATAGTTCTCTTGTAGAGTTTCTTAAGAAAAGTTTGCAAAAGTTTGGACAATGTCAGGAAAGTAAAAATAAACCTTGATGTAACCCACAGATCACAAAGAAGCAAAATCTTTACAGCCTTTTAGTTGCAGGAAATTCTTTAATTACATTACTCAAGAAGCATACCTCCCAAATGGTCTCCTCTTCATCTGATTCTTCTGAAGCAGGTCTTTTCTTCTGCTTCTTCTTTGTCTGTAAAATAAGAATTTTTGATATGGTACAATCACTGAAAGTATAAGCCATATTGAATTATACATTTTTTTTTACCATACTTAGATTTCTTCCTTCAGAGGTCAACATTTTGCAATTAATAAATTGATATGCCTCAACACATCAAAAAATATAGTAAAGATTATAAGACTTTTTAAAGCATTGAAAAATTTGTAGCACAAACCAAATACATATTTTGGTACCAACCAATGTCAAAGCTTGAGTTTACATGATCTGGATGATTCATTTTCCCACAAAGACAGATCTGGCATTTAAGACAAAATGGTTGGACAAAGTTGCTACATGAGGGTAAGATTACACATGGGGGTAATATTTCATGAGGAAACATGCATGGTAAAATACCCACTTTGAGTAGCTAGAAAGATTCCTTTATTTTCTTTAGTTCAATAATTTTCTTCATTAAAAGTTACAGGTTGAAGGACTGCTTAGTAGAATCAGTGTGGGCCAGCTACCCTGTGTTAGGCCAGTTTCTATCGTTCTATTGTTTTGTCCTATTGTTAAAAGCAACTCTGTTTGCCACAGATCTTTGTTTCAAGATGGACAGATTCCACTCTGGAAGGAATATCATAAAGAAAGACTTGCAAGCGAAATATATCACTTTGGCTGCAGCTGGTTGAAATGTCTTAAACTTTTTTTAATGAATTTCCTGTTTGAACTCAACTTGCGAATTGGATTATTGATGGTGAATAATATTGGCCAGCAATTCCAAAAAATTTGGCATGCCAACAGTTTCCTCTCTTTTTATTTTTGGCTGCTGATTGGCTGTCATTTTTATTCAAACCTATTGTTTGCGTTTGTTGGTCTTTTTCAATTTTCTGTTAAATTCTTTCATTTATATACATGGAGATATTTATTGCTGCAAGTTAACGAGTATGCTGGAATCATCTTTACCAACTGAACTAAACTAATCTGAACAAATGAACTGAACTAATCTGAACAAATGAACTGAACTAATCTGGAACCTGACTAACACTGAACACCCTGCTAACTAGCTTATCTTATTAGTTTGTGTTACCTTTTTCTCATCACCGCTGTTATCTGAGTCAGAAGAGGATACAAGCTCTTTACTTTTCGGTCGCTTTGACATGGCTTAAGCAGCTGCCACCTAGAGCCAAAAGGGAGGACCTGTTTCTCTCCTCTTCTAAGGCGGGAACAGACAAGAGTCAAGTCAGTGATGTATAAATCCTCAAATCGAGGCCATTCCAAAAGGGTTCCTTTTCGTACCCCAAAGATGGCGGGAACAGGTTTGTGGGTAAAAGTAAGAGGTGACCAGCTTTCTCATAGTTCAGTAAGAAGTGTTTTATTTGACTAAATCAATTGCTGATATATTACATTAATGACTCAAATTGTACATATTAACAAGTCGCAAAGACTGATCAGACTGATCGCACAGACCCGTGCCAAAACTGCCAGTTTCGAGAGAATAGTCGATGTTGACAATATCTTACGTGCGCCAACAGTCCCGCACCTCAGGTGCGGGTGCGCTAATACCGTACAAAAATCGTAAGGTGCGCCACTACACTATGGGTACCAATGCAGAAACATAAAATTTTAAAAATCTTAGGGATGCCAAGGTGCGCCTTCTTAGGCGGTATTTAAGAAGTAATTTGGGTGCGCCATTCCCATCCTCTGCATTCTGGCAAAACTGTATTGAAATTTAGGTTGCCTTTCAGGGGCGAGGAAAATTTGTTTTGAAGTTGAGTATTCAAGTGTTTTAGGGTCAGAAAATGCGCAAATTGTTAAATAATTTTTGAATGACAGATAGTTTTTGACCACAACAGTTATGAGGCCCTGTGATACCTCCTCTGCTCCTCTTGCTCTGAGCATGCAGGTGGAAGGTGCCATTTAGCCTTATATTGGAAGGCATTCAATGGTCACAACTGCAAGTAATTTTTCCATAGGCCTTAGAAATAAAAATATTCTATCTTTGAGGATTCTTAGCCTTGCTGAGCACAACAAGCAAAAATTTTGGCTTCTCCACTGTGCCTGCCATTGCATTGAATTGTTATGATAATTTAAGCAATTATCTGACGATTCCCTCTTGATAATCCAACCGTAAAGTGCTCTGAAGTTCCTTAAATGTTACTTTTACGCAATTCTTGGTTTTGAATAATTTTTCACTCTCACCATCCAGCCTGTGGCATGGACCAGTCTGCAGAGTGTCATGGGCACACCCAAGATCACCTTTGACGCACCTGGAATGTGAAAACCATATATTGTAGCCTATCATCTATCTCGGCACATGTGAATCACTTTGCAGCTTCTGTCTGATTGTAACCAACTATTGATGTTATCAAGCTGTTTTGTTCTTTGCCTCCCTCAATTCCACCAGCTGTAATCAGCTCTTCTTTGTTTTCTTCTCTTACTGTGTGTCCGAAAAACTTCTTTTGATGTTTTTTTATTCAGTTCAGTAACTCTTTCTTTGTGCCCTATATTGCATGGTTAAAAACGAACAACAAACACACCAATCTAATGAGTATTGTTAAAGATAAAGTCAGTTAAAGATCATACATACTGTATCTAAAGTTTGGGTCAGTCAGATTTTTACACTGGAAGGGCAAAAATTGCTACACTGACTGGGGGGTGGCGAATAATTATTTACAATTTGACTTGTGCAAATTGTTAAGACTAAAGGTTGCGGCATGCCAAATGATTCCTGTATTTTCCAAGTCCATGCTTGTAAGGTGACAATATTAACACCTTTCAAATTTCTATTTGCTGACTTTATTGATGGAAGATCCTTTTTATCAGGGTTTGAAATAAACACTCCGTTTTGCTGTAATATATTGAATTTAGCATAGTTCCTCAGGTAAAACATGGCTTCATTCAAAACATAGTTTATATCATATCCAATTTGTAAAATATGTTTTAACTCGTTTTTATATTTTTCTTCTAGTTTGAGGATGACAATGAAGACATTTGGGATGATACAGCATTGATTGAAGCATATGACAGGGCTGTAAATTCCTTTAAGGTCAGGTGGTTGTAATTTATAAATTAAAATAAGCTTACCAAGGTCATTGTCACTGGAAGTGGTTTACCTTTTCCAAATCGTTCCATTCAAATAGAACATGCACTTTAAAGATATCCAAAGAAATGTGTTTTGTCTTTGAAATGACTTGCAGACCTGTAAATTTCAATGTTACATGAAGCTTATAAGGTGAAGTGGGTTATAAGCCAAACAAATTTTGAGCATGTTTCAACCCACTAAGCAAACATAGTTCTTTACACAGCTGTGACTGCCTAAATCTTTGTTATTCACATGGCATGGTCAGCAAAAATAATGGGCATCTTTACTGCATAGCGCTTATTTTTTCTTGCTGTGCTCATGTCTTATCAATTAGGTTTGACATCAGTTTGACTGATATCAGATTAACTAGCATTTTTTATTACAAATCCAGACAGACGGAACACGTTTCGCCAGCTGCTCAGCCAACAAAGCTGTCCATCTTTGTGAGGCAATGGGTGCTCAGGGGAAGTCTTGAGGGCCCAGACCCAGCCCCTTGAGCCACTATTGTTATCAGCTGGTAAACTGCTAGAACCCCAATCTTGATTAGCAAATAGTTTTGATTAGCTAGCTTCTATGCTTATATGTGTGTGTGACCACTTTCTATTGCATTAGCTAAGTTGAATAGAGACTAAGAAATCCTATTGACAAAAGTATTTAGTTTCAACATCGAAGAAAAATCCGAGGCAGCAAACTAGTCAAATAATTGCTAAATAAAATTCCAACAAGGCTTTAAAATACCAAATTTTCCGACTGACTTGGTACTTGGCTGCAGCCCCCTTCATCCAACCACTGCAACCCAAAATGTAGATATCATTAGTAAAGTAGATATCATCAACTTGGCCATCAACGACTGATCCTAGAACGACTGTAATTAAACCAGTTGATATTAGCAATCAAATAAATGGAACCTTTAGTTATAAAAAGAGCTCTAAACATTCATTGGTTTATCTATCAGAATTCTTCAGCTTCCTCTTTGTCACACATTATTTGTTGACAAAATGTTTGATTTCCCAAACTGAAGGCATAAAAGCACAGAGCTGGCAACACCAAAAAACAATTAAGGCCACCAAAAATTTGCTTTTCTTAATTATAATTTTCTGCTGAAAGTCTTCAGTTTTAGAAATGGTGTCTTTGATATATTCGTACATGGTAGCTTTTATACTTCAATGCTAGAAATGATGACTTCAATACTATAATACATAGACACTTATATTTATGTGTTTATTTATTTTCACCAGACTTCTTTCAAAGACAAGAAAAATGCTGATACCAGTCACAATAGGTAAGCTATCAAAATCTAAAGATAAATCTTAATTATTTATTCTTAATTAGTTACACATAAGATAATGTATATACAAATTTTCCCATTTGCAAATAAAATATGTAACAACTAAGTTAGTCCTAAAATCCTTAAGAATAAAACGTAGAACCCAATAGATTATTATTTTTTTGCATACTATTGCCCATCTGCTGATCAGAAATGGCACCTTTGTATATATATATGTTTATTTGTTTTTTGAGATTGTATAGTGGAAAATTTGTTCTCAAAATTTATAGGAAAAACTGATTCTGACAGTATTTTGTTGACATACATAATTTTCTATTATACTCTAAAACTCCAAGACAAAACCAAACTACTAATATTTTGATGTATTTTAGGCAAAAATGGAACAAAAAGAAATCAAAACATCATGTAAGTAGAATTTCATGAACGAAAAAAGAATATGACAAAGATAGAGCAGGTAGAACATTATAATAGGAAAAGATTACAAACAAGAAACAAACAGCGATTTAAGTACTGATTTAGTTCCATATCTGCTGTTTATCTTCTTTCTTTGCCTACTCTTAAGTGGCTTAAAAATCTATGCGAAATAGGTATTGAATTGCTAATTGTTTAAATTTGTGTTCCTATCATATTTTGTTGTTTCTGATGATCTTTTTATCAATGTCTTCAGTTGTATTGCACAAAGGCTTTATCAGGATCTTGGAAACTGTATGCCCGGTATAAAGCTGGCTGCAAGACGACTAGGACGAATACAAATAAAGACATCTTCAAATTTGTTATATTATTTTCACGGACTCTGACTTGGACATAATAAACTACAACTTTAACTAATTAAGATTTGTCTAACGACTTGAAACTTGAACTATAGACTTTGACTTGAGACTGCAACATGTTAGACAAACAATAGCTTTAGGTGGCATCTTGATGTACATTATCTGTGCTGCAGTCATCATTTTAATTGAGTACAAATCATTTGTTTTTGTTCCATGCGGTTAATTTTAAGGTAGGCACAAAATGGAGAGTCGGAGACAAATGCCAAGCAATTTATCATGAGGATGGGTTAATCTACGAAGGGGAGATTATTGATATTCAAGATGAAGGTGAAAGTTGCACAGTCAGATTTGATTACTATGAAAACGAAGAAGTTGTCCGTTTCGAAGACGTCTTCAAGAGAAGTTCAAGAGAAAAAAATATACATGAAAACAAAAGAAAATCGGCAGGTCATAAAAAGCATAAGGACAGAGGTGGTGGCGATGAGTATCTACAGAAAGATACGATGAAAACTGTCAATGAAAATGAATTTGCTGGACAAATAATTGACGATGTGCACGATTCTATTGATAATGGTGTAAGTGATTTTACTTATCGATTGTGTATAAGTTGTTCTTAGCATTTACTTCATAAGAATATGTATTTAACTCTTATGCTGATGCTTTATTGGATGAAAAAAAGCTGAGGCACTGCCGTCTTCTGTCTTTCGAATCTTTCATGCTAAGTTTTACTTTCTTTTAGCAAAAAAGAGATAATTTTGAAAAACACATTTTAAGAAACATTTTGTTAATTTGAACAATCTCTATTTCATGTGGCTAGCATGTGCGTCTTCTTTTAACTTCTGTGGTACAAATTAACGGCAATACAACTTCTATTCTTTCAATGTGTAAATTGGATCATTCCTTCATTAAGAATTCGGTTTTTAATTGAATTTGTATCAGTGCAAACATTAAGTTGATGGAAGTATGTTGGAGAAAATGTGCCACAGTGTGTATGCTTAACTGTAGCGAAAGCAATACTGGATATATCTAGGACCACTGACACCAGCATAAATTGTTTTCTTGTGGGAATATACAGGATTGTCGCACTCCATTTCTTTTTAATAAAATTTTTCTTTCGTAGTTATCTATTTCTTGGGCTGTTGGTGATATTTGCTATGCTCCAAATCCGCGAACAGGAATTTGGGAAGAGGCTGTGCTGACTTCAGTTGAGGCTGAATCATGTGCTGTCACTTTCATTCGAAGCAATTTCAATGAGAGAGTGGATGCTGCTTCATTAAGACCGCGTTTTCTAAAGAAAAAACACTGTGAGTATTATTTCTCAAATTGACTTCTTTTATGAAGACTTCACGATAAATGGAAACATTACACTCAGTATAGTAAGGATCCTTTCGATCGGCATTAATCGAGAATCAAGCGTTGGAAAATGACCCAGAGATGAAGGGAAATTATTATCATAAATGGGTTAGAATGTTTTAGAAGGGAATAGCGTATTTGATCCCAAAACCAGTTCCAGAAGAGAGCTTGGGTATCAAATGGCACAAGAAGAAATTTTTGAGCTTCTTGGGCCAAAGCCAAATAAAAATGGGCTTGATTTTTGTTAAGGAAAATTCTATGACCTTGGTCTCAATGCGGCTCTCGCCCTAGCTTTTAATGATGGCGCTACGACACTTGCTGCACCATACTTTATCAAAAATTATTATAAAACCTTCATATTATGCACTTTTTTCTATGAAAAGCCCATTTGGCTTTAGGGTTTGGCACTTTGTTCTCTGTTATTCTCAATCATGATGCATTGCATGGCAGTGGAGATACTAAGGGATTTACGATTGACATGATGTATGCTGACGATTCTGTCATATGCGCGAATGACAGGGGGTAATTGATGAGTAGCTAGGACAGCGGACTAGAGCCCAGGAAGCGAAAGATTGCAAATAGTGAAGACTTTTGGTTAAGAGTGCAGGTTTATTGTGGATCAGATGCAAAAGTAGCAAGGAAAACGCAGGCTGGATTGAACCGCCGGGAAAAGATTGCAGGAGTCCTGTGTGATGTGATAGAAGAGTTTATGCAGGGGTAATCGAGACCTGCATTGGAGGCACCCAGAAAAGAAAGGTCCCTTGGTGGTTCTTAGATGTGATGCAAATAGAGCGGGCGAGGAAGGAATATATCAGATGGACGATAAATGTACCACGGCTGAAAATATCATATCCCAAGTTAAGTTGCGAAAACCACGAGATGATACTCGAGACTGAAAATGTTTGAGATCTGCAATGGTAACCCAAGATTATCATGGAAATGCCAATTGAAAAAGAAGAAGAGTAGTGTTTACATGTCTTGAAGTTTTAAGGATAAGTGTACTAATTTTCCGTACACGAAAACTGATAAAGATTATCCAGCTTTTTAGCAACGTGATGAAGTACATTTTCATGTCTCCGCTAAAAACTTAAGAACGTTCATTTAACAAAGGAAACGATTGAGTATACCGAGTCTAATAAATCATATTTGTGACCCAATGTTTGCTGTAGTTTATCACAGCTTAGCACTTCTAGAGGGGCGCAAGAGTTACTTATACTTACAGCTCAAGTAAAGTATGTCTGCGCGAAAATTTGATTTACTTTCTCTACCGCTCTTCTCTACACTGGTATCGTGACTTTTACACGCACTTTTCTTCGACTTTTGAGAAGAGCTAACATTTAGGACCAGATGTCCTTTCCTATAACAAGGCCGATGTTGTTTTCCCTGCTTGATTTAAGAGTTCATGGGAAAGACACCAGAAGCGACCTTTATTGTTCAATATCCATAAGATGAAAGAAAAATTTTTTCGTCAAGGCTTTTACCTATGGCAGCAAAAACATTAATGTTTTACCGCTCATTATCACATTATTCGGATCGAGACTTGTATTAGGATCGAGAATGTGCGACAGTTTTTGCTGTGCCTTTTTCTTTAACATTTTCGGGTTTCAAAATAAGAATACTTATGAATGCAATATGTATTGCATTGATATTCAAAGTATGCTTTAAAAAATTCAGGTTTATGTTTTTTGTTTCATAATTTTGCCACTACTTGCTTCGATTCTGCCCATCACACCCTGCAAACTCATATGGTGTAGGTGGAATGACAGTTTTTCTTCCAACAAGCTGAGATTGTTTTTCATTCAAAGTTTCCGCATTGGTACAGATAGGCCTAAAATACCATAGCAAGCCCTTTTTGCTGCCACGGAAGCATTTGTATTCAGCTAGACCTGCTGTTGTGTCGAAACAATGATCTGACATTCTTCTGCTCGCAAAAAACATTTCTTAAAAAAGAATAACTTTTTTCGAACACGAAAGATTGTTTTCAACCACATTTCAACTCGTGCCTAGCGTACTTGATGCGAGTGAAAGTGTTTTTCTATGGGAGCAGCATAAACAGAGCTTTCCAGTTTTTGAAATAATCTTAATTCCCTTTCTGAATTAATTCTTAACTTCAATTTCTCTTGCCTTTAGGTAGACACGCTTGCCAACAACACAAAAATAAAGGTGCAATTGATGGAAAATGTAATGGACGGTGGCCATCGTATTTTCAAGATCAAAGTTTTCCACCTCCAGATTTTATGACTGAGGTAACAGAAAATAACCTTTAATGCTAGATTTTTAAAAAATGAGTCCTGTTATATTGCAAGGAAACCATGTACTAATGATATGCAACCCCTGCTAAAATCCATTGGAGCATATATGAAAAGTCATATTTTGTTGCTTACTGTGCATCATCCAGCCGAATATCGCCTAGAAGTATCACCCATCTTCCCCTAAAAATGATTTTGGTTTCAAGGCAGGTATGGATGAGGTATCACCCATTAGTACGATTGATTTCGGTCCACGGGTAGCCATTGAATTTTGTTTAGGCATCAATGTTTTAGGAGGAAGTGAGGCAAACTGCAGATAGAAGACCAAAGTCCTGGTTAGTGTTCCTAGACCTTTAGCAAAGATTGTGGTCAAAAACAAATGGTATAGATATTAACGTATGCACCTGTGGGCGAAATTTAAGTAACAAACTATATATTAGATATGCAATTATGATCTGGTGATTTTCGCTTCGTATCCATGTTGCTTTGCGTTGCTCTTTTCAACTGGTATTTCTACTTCTTGTCAAAGAAGTCAACCTCACTTCAATTTTGTGCAGGTTAAACTTATTAGCAAGTTAAAATTTTTTTACTTGCTGGTATTTCAAGTTTACTTGCTACACTAAGATGGACTCGGTTTTCTGTTGTTTCTTTTATTCTTTTTCATGGAAGTCATTACAAGTAAAACATATTTTCCATGTTTGTCTCAGTCGCTAAGTCGAACGCATTTTTCCTTTTTTCCCAAGACACAACCAAACGCTTTTCAACTTTTTCCCTCGTCAACTTAAACGGATATTTCTTGGGCTCATTCCTGTAGCTTTCCGTATTTAATGTGACACCCTCTTCATTATCTTTCATTAGCCACATTTGTTTTGCGACCCTGTTTTGTTTGCAATGTAGAAAGCTGTGATTATCATCCTCAATTAAGTATTTCAACCTTTTTTTCTTTTTTGCAGCATGCGCACCTAATACCTCCTCCGCCACCACCCATTGGAATGCCAATTGACGCTGAAAGTGACAGCGATAATGCATTAGCTAGTATGCTGATGTCATGGTATATGGTCGGCTATCATACTGGATATTACCAGGTCTGTAGCCTTTATCAACTTTTACTACCGTTTTTGTATGCTCAATTCAAACTACATTTTAGCAGATCGAAGTTTCACTATTGCCATTTGTCGATACTGTTTTTCTAGCAGGCTTGCTATCCACTGCTTTGCGAGTCAGAAGTCTAGAAATCATATCGGCTTCATTCTTCCGATACTGAACGAGCGCGGCAACGTGGCTTTTGCCCACGATCTTATCAATTCTGACTTACTGCGTTGCATTGGCGTCAGTGTTTGGCTGTTGGCCAAGAAGGTAGCCTGGGATTTAGTCTTGGTTCATAGCATCATGAAAACGTCTCTTGTTTGCTCGTCATCTACTAAAGCTTTTTCTGCGCTGTTTGTTCACCCTACCACTCAAGAAAGATATGCCAGTATTCGAAATACCTGTTTTCTTGTCCCGTAGTGAAGGTAAAGGTGAAGTTGGCTGTTTACTGTCGGTTATTAGCCAGAGGCTAGCTAAATTTTCGCTTTTTCATGAAATGAGTTTCTGTGTCCACGGCATTTTTACCGAGCTATTGGGCCAAAAATATTTTAAATCCCAATCATGCCTCTTCCTTTGTCACTGAAGGTTGTGGTTTCATTCCATTCAAATATTCCCGGCGAACTTGAAAATTTCTAGCCGTAGCAGAAATGAGGACAAGGATTGGGCAAGCCATAGAAGAAAGGAAACTTTTGTGAAAGAATTGTTCGAGAGTCCAGAAAAATCGATGAGGATCCATGGCTGACAACAATGAGGGTCATGTTTCTTACAAATTCCAATTTAATCTATTGGCGACTTCCTAAAGACTATTCCGATGTTATCAAAACCAATTGATATGGATTGAAGTCTGACTCACCCCATTGCAATTTCTTGCAGCATGATCATTGCAGTATTAGAAAATACCCCGCATGGTGATGCAAAAAACCTCAATTCTCGGATAGTAAGAAATATCTGGAATTTTAAAACATGAAACTACTTTCTGCAAATCCAACATTACGTAATGTTCACCTTACTCGGCTGAAAAGACCTGTGATTGGTGGGTGAAAAATGTAAACAAACGATTTGATTGCTCAATTAAAAAATGCACTCTTGTTCTAGGGTGCATCTAAGGATGGCGTTATGCCTAAGTGTACTGCGTCACGCAAAACGTTTTATGGGACCCATGTGAAAGCTTCCGGTGCTGAACGTGCAATGTAAACTATTGCAGAAGATTAGTTGCTTTTTAATTCTATTTGATAATTTGATGAACGGCTATAAAAAACAGTTTCTCATATCATAAAGTTTTTCTGCATACCTGCTTAATCCGCCGTCTAATTTGCGTACCTTTCTTTTGCTTACCGAATATGTTTATATGCTAACCCTACCTAAGTAACCACATTTGATGCACGTAACTACTTGCGAATGCTTATTATCTACTCACCTTTTATGGTCTGCTTGCTCCTCTACACATTTGACTTTCCATTGCTATTCAACATAATGCGCTATTTTACTTTTGTTTTTTGGTCTTCCTGTAGCCGTACTAAATCAGCGTACACTCTAGTTCCCTTGCCTAGTTTGCTTGCTTTTCTCTTCTTTGCTCTCTTGCCTATTTATTGGTCCCAGATATTTACCACTTTATGAAAATGTTTGGTCAGGATATAAACTCTGCATTTCACAGTAAATATCTATTTTTACTGTGAAGCATGTCGACTATTTCAGTTACTATGTGAGTAAATGGAAATTATTTCTTTGCAAGATTTATTTTTCGACTTAGAGGATATTCTATTGCTTAAATTTCTCTCGAATTACATATTCTATACCTGTTTTTTTCAAGCTAGATAACAGTAAATAGCGCCGGGTTATATTTGACATTTCTCAGTGGAAGAGACTCTTTTTGTTGCAAAGAGACCAATCGTCTTCTACAAAATTGATGATTTAACGCCAACTTCTTTGGTATTTCAGGGAATTCGCAGCAAACCAGCTGTCCACAACATATCAAATCGACCTGAAAAACAGCATAATAGGACTGATCCTGTGGACATGTATTCAGAATGAAGTACAAAGCCAGATATTTGATTTGTTGATATAGACGCGATTGTATTATCAAATACTAAATTTGAAACAGTTTCTGCCGCCTGTTTTGCAGATTAAATCCTTTTCCTCAGGTCATTAGACTCAATTGACTGAATTCGGTTACAAGAAACGTTAGTTTTGTGCGACGAGAGAGAATTATTCTATTAAAGTTTTTAAACATCTTGCCTGCTAAAAGTTTCTCAAAACCCTGAGTACACCCTTTGTTGAAAGCAATTATTTTCTGTGCGTTTGTAAGCAGCCTTAGAAAGTAGTTTGTAAGAAATAAGGAACTCTTTTCAAAGTGGAGAAAACTATGTAGCGAAATACGATATTGTAAGCGGATCATTAAGCATGCCATGGATGTTGTGACCAATGCGAATTCGTTTACGGTCCACATGATTTCAACAAAATGGTTGTGCTACCTGTGTGGTTTTACTTTCTGTCGAGAATTCTTTTATTATGAAAGGGACTTTGAGTTAGACTGTAGTTAGGTGAGCTTCACTCGACCTACGTAAGTAGTATACGAGTATTCCTTTCTTTAGTACAATATCTATCAAATCCTGTATATTTTAAAAGTGAGTGTTCCTTTAAATTTATTGATTATTTCCGAACACGAAGAGCTTTTAGTGGATTTTTCAGAGTTCAATATTTGGCTCTTAGGTTTTGCCTTCATTCTTAGAGAGAGGTGCAAGAAAAATTATATTTTGGTAATGGGGCAATCCCTTCATAAATCATCGGCAGACAGGAAAAGCATCCGCTCCATCGAGGAAGAGCTTCACCTGTTGACATAAAACAGCAAATTGCGGGCATCTGTTACTTCAGAAAGCCATCTTCCACCCGTATGTTGTTGCTTTCCGCAAAATCCAGCACCGCTCTTATTGTTACGTATCAGATGGTGCGAAAAAATATCTTTATTTGAGCCTCCCTAGATAATTTTCGAACCCTCTTCACCTAGATAATAAAAACCAAACTGCCTTTGTCCAAGTTGATATAAAAAGTACCTGGTAACTATGAATTGTTTATTAAAAAGAAGGCCCAAACAACTCAGTTACAACTCTAAAAGCTGACGAGAAAAGTCCCTACTCGTAAAGCTACTTCAGAGCAAATGAACAGGTACTTTTGCGATACCGCTCAAAGTAGTAATAGACAGACGTTCCCGCTACACAGAACCCTTTCCTACCGTACAAATATTCGTTTACAAATATAAGTATTTATAGAAGAAGCACAGTTGCATTTATTCCTGTATATTCGGCTTCAAGCGTTTTAACAAACTTCAAAACAGTAGCTTGGAAAATCATTATTGAATGATCTTTCCCCAGGTTAGTTTTGAGTTTTGGCATTTGCTGATTCTTGAAAAATTTCTAGTTCTGCTTTCGTCACTTTCTAGTCTTGAGCATTCATGCTTTATATCATACCACTACGGAGGAGGGCAATCATGCAAGGTCAAATACGCTGTAGTGTTCCACATCAGTCTTGTATTGTGACACTATGGTCTATGTCAATGTCTCTCTATTTTGTCGGGAGAGCTGCAATACTGATTATATATGCTGACGATAGAAGCTTCAACTGTTTGATAAAAAGTGTATATGATCTAACTATACACTTGGCACATATTCTTTGCTCGTAATTTTTAAGGCAATGGCTCCAAGGCGATAAACATTCATTGGGTGTCTGAAAACGTAAGATATGTTCATTAGATCTCGCACTGAACTAATGGTGCCCGCTATTTCTCTATTGATGGCTCTGAAGGTAAAGTGAAAGGATTAGACATGAAATTTAACAAACCTCTTATATTGCATGGCCATGCTCAATGTATCCATCTTGCTCCAAAGGTGTTTTCCGAAAGACAGTCTTTGTCGAATTTATCGTTGTATTGTTGAACCGCACCTATGCCACTGCAATTTAATATGAGTGACATGTGGGGCAAGTAACATGCAGGTGCTGCATAGCAGCTCAGTTGGAATAGCGATTTCCAGTGTCTTGCTAAAAAGTCGAAATTCACCATTTGTGGAAGACACTCTAAAACCACATTGACTTATGGGGTGGAGATGGCTGCGGTAATAACTGCACAGATGCTGGTAGCAGAGATTAAGAAGTAACCTTCATTGAAAGTTTCCGAGAAATTGAAGTAGCAAATTTAGTTTGAAGCAGTATGCAAATTCGATTGTCAATGAATTTATAAATTACTGGGAGGGACAATAAAATGCATCACATAGCATACTCTCGGGATGCAGAGGGAGAATCTTCACTTGTTACGAACAGAGCTGTGCGTATCTAGTTCTACGGTGAATACCCAAAAAATTATTTCTTCCGTGTTGTAAACGGGAGTGAAAAATATTCTAAGCTTAAATCAATTCAAACTCAAAAATAACAGCTGATTTTATATTTGAAAGCATAGTCATGAAAGAGACTCCCTCTTATGACTGTGCCGAAAACGACCATGTATTGTTGCTTTCCCAGTAAAACGATGTATTACAAGGCGGAGGAACGAGTAGTGGCTGCTTACGTCGGAGATGCTTAGGTGATGCCTGAGCAACACCCTGGGTTAAAGGTCAATTTCTACAATGCCAATTAGTGACCTATCTCTTATCCAGCAAACAACATCCCCCTATCCATAAATGGGACAACTCATTCATTCGTTGCAACTGTTTATGATTATTCAAAGTTGACACAGACCACCCTCTCTCCCAGCCGTTATGATTTTTAGCACAGAGGTGGATTTAGGAAAATTAGGCACTTCCTTCACGTTGTCATTTAGCATTTCAGTTAGTTTGGAATTCGAGTTGGATCAGATTAGAGCTTGGGAGGCTGGGACAGAACAAGGTATTTTTTAGCTGTTTAAGGATAAGATTTATTTTTTAGGTCAAAATGAATTTGTTGTTCCTGTATTCTATATACAAAAAAGTAGGGCCAATCCAGGAGCGGTGTGGCAGAAATGAAGGGCCCGGGAACACCTGTCGAAAGAGGACCCCTGCTAAACCGACCCTCTTTTATATGTGATGAACTTCTGTAGCTTATGAGCGAGACGTTGAAGGAGCAACCAAAGTAAACAATGATTATATGCATTTGGGCGGTACCAAACAATTTTTTTAGGGGGGGGGGTAGTCGGTATGAAATAATAATCTTTTGCTGTCTAGGTAAGGACATACTATAATAAGGCAAAACAGCTAAAACTTACCAACGACAGAGACGATGAAAACCAGTGAACTATTATCAAACTATTCAAAGTGAGCATGCGCAGTTCAGCGTAGCAGTTTTCAAGTAAGGCTGTTTATGAAAGGAGGGTTAATCGAAGATAATAATTTTGTTATGTTTGCCTGAATTTCCACTAATCTTATCTGTCTCGGATTCATTGTCCCAATCCTTGTCATCAAAAAGTAATATTTCCTCGACAGGATCGTCCCCAGTGGCGTAGCCACGGGAGTGTTTGGGGGGGGGGGGGATAATAAGCACCCACACTTTTCTGAAAATATGGTAACGTAGATTGGAGGAAGATGTATCGTAAGGGTAGGCCATTATTAACTTGTTTGTTAGATATGTGCTACCTTTTTAATCGCAAAAAAGATTTGACCTTTCTAAACTTTTCTGACACTGTATATTTGTGTTCAAAAGGGGCGTAGCAGGGTACGTTTTCCAGATTATGAAGGGGCGTAGCAGGGCCCCTATCACCATCTTACCCCACCCTCCTTCGTGGAGGCTGGCGCCGCTGCTGGTCTTCGCTCTCTCTATTTCTGATTTCACATCTGCTGTTAACCTAGACGGGCATTTTCTCATCCAAGCTACAGAATATTGATCTACCAACAAAGCAATTTGATCGCCTTTTTAAGCGGATAGGCTTTCACCCCGTTGTGTTGAAACCAAACCTTTCTTGCCATACACATGCCATCCGCGGCTTGCCGTGAACTTCGTCTTCGTGTAAGTAGCTTGCATTTAAAAAGCTTGCATTTGTTTTCAAAGATGGTAAAGAAAGGGGAGTGGGGAAAGGCATTCAGTTTTGTGTTGTTTTATACAACGAAGTAATATTATTTCAGTATATGAATTGTGTAGCCTGTGTTCCACATCTTTTCCAAGGTGCTCTAAGTCACGGTCTACCTTTAAAACATGAAAACTTAGAGCATCATAAACCATGGCACGCTCAATGGATTTATGGACTGTGAGACCAACTTCGAAACAAGAAAGATCTTATAATCCAAAGATTAAAAATTGCTGGGATAAAAGATACAATTAAAACAGAACTCGACCCTAATGACTGATTGACTTAGATTAAGAAGTTGGAAACAAATTAGGGACTGTTTTGTATATACTTCAGCTTTATGTGACGGAATATCACCATCGCATTATTTGTGTCCATTTTATAGCCATTAATAGTGTTGTTTCTGTTTTATGTTCATTGCTGCTTTTGCTTTTGCAGCAATGATTCATTTTGCACATGATTATATGTATGTTTTTTTGAAAAAGTCAGAATTTTGTCCGAAATTTTTAATAGTATTGTCTGAACATTTTTGTCCGAAAATTAAATGTGTAAAATAGTACGTCCAAAAATTTTGGAAATTACTGTAACTGCACCTGCCCCAGTCAATCGTATTGATAAAAAAGATATCGATGACAAGCAAATCGTTGGTGTCACCCCCACTTTTTGTAGCCTGGAGACAGGCAAAGCAACATGTGAAATATCAAATCTAACCTGCCTACCTCGTGGGACATGATTACTAGTTAGGCATTTCTGGGAATGGAATCAGATAGTATAAAAGTTTTAAGTAGTTTTTGAAACCGATCATCTATTTTGGCATTGTGCCTTTCCCTTGGGATCAGGTGCGATTTATCCCTAAAATCAACGGTTTGCTTTTATTGTATTATCACCCTTGGCCAAAGAGATTATCAAAGTTTCGAAATGAATCATTTACCCAAATCCCCAGAGAAACACCTTTTCTTGGATGTTGTGTTTTTAGCACCTTTTGGCCCATTGTGACTATTAACAAAAGCTTTCTCACGCGTGATAACCTCCGTGTGACTTAATTGAACATCTCTAGTCTGTATTGTTGTTCGTGCAAAGTGGTGGCGTTGTGGGAATTTCGCCTCCCTTCAACTTTTACACCGACGGTAGAGCATATTTTCTCCAAAAGGCAAGTTGATTGAGAAACAAATTAATCTGCGGGGATCAACCTCTGTTCGCTTTTGCTGTATTTGTGAGTGTGATAAAAACGAACAACAATATTTCAGTTTCTTTCGAACTTCATGATTAGGCCCATTTGCTCTGATATGACTCTCAAGTGAAGGTGAGGCAAGCTATTTTTATTTAGATTTTTTTGTATGTAACATTGATACTATTACAAAATAGGATAGAGTTTTGTAATGAAAGGCTTCGACATCTCAGATATCCTTTTTAAACGAACAAAGAAATAAAAATTTCTTTTAAGTTTTCATCGCGCAGAGGCCATTGCCCAGAAATTCCGCAAACTGAGTGCATTTGTTGAGATGGCCTAACTTGTAACTATGTTTGAAGCTATGCCTTGGTTGGTGGAAATTAAGCCCAGCAATGAACCCATAAAAGCTTAGAATTGATTGGTAGGATGTTATGTTGATGGCGTTTTTACTGCCTGCTATTCCTACCTGCACGCGAGAAGACACAAGTTATGCTTTGTTTTATTCAGACACAACATCGCTTGCATCCGTTCGCATGCTCATCGCTAGGATTTTAAATTCCATAAGTTCTACGACAACGCAAACTTTAAACTAAAAGTATTTGACAACTGGGAAATGCCATTTATTTATTGTATATCCCACAATTCAAAAAGAAATCTCCCATTTCCGTAAAAATTATGAAGTTACCAAAGATTATTATGAATCTAGTATGAACCTACCTCAGTAAACAAATTGCAGTTAAACACATGCTATATGCGTCACAACTCCCTCCTTTGTTGCTAAATGCCTCAAAGATAATATACAAAAACCACCATGGTATTTACCAGGGTGCATTCCATGTAGGCTCTGAAGCAGTTAATCAGGGAAGAAAATAGGTCATGTGTATTGCTATCTGGCATAATATCTGCCATGTTTTTAACATGGCAATGCACCCTGGATTAAGTATTGTGCTAAATGTCAAGAAAATGAAATGAATCTTGTAAGCATTTTTTTCTTTTCACTTTGTTATCAACCAATGCAAAAGCCAATTTGAATAACAAACTAAACTACATATGGGTTTTAAATAGCAAGTTGGACAACACACACAAAGTATAAACCATTTAAAGCTGGATTGAATAAATGCTAACTACCACAGAAAACTAACAAGTAATACCTAATAATATCAGGGTTTCTAATTAACAAGTTCATTTGCAAAGGGTCTTCCTGTTCAAAAAGGTTGCATCTTTCTATCAGAAATCTGGGAACATTTGTGCTAACCATAGAATGTTGTATAAGAGAAAATTTTCTGTTTCCATCTTTAGCATAGGATTTCAAACACAATTTAACATCAGAGTTAGGTCAATCAAAACAGAATAATAGTTTTGCATTCTGCTTTGGATGTCTCTTGTATTCTCTTGTATGCTAGGAAGAATAAAGTTACTGGGTATGGGCCATAAATTGAGAAAAATAGGAATAAGAAGTAAAGTTTGTTAGAAATAAGAATTCTTCTTGATCTTTTTGGGGGTACAAGACCAAAAACAGTTATTAAATTGGTTAAAAGTTTTCTGCAAAGTAATGTCAATTAGTAGAATGGTTCTTGGTGGTGCCAAGGTGAACAATGTTGGCTTTTGTGTTAGAAGCAAAATTCCCACAAGGAAGATGATTTATTGCTTAATAAGAGATATGAGATATGTTCTATGAATCAGAATAATGATATAATTTTTATCATGTCAAGCCAATTTGGCTCCTATAGCACAACCAAACAGGACAGAAACTTATTACAAAATAAGCCTTGAATTTAGCCTTTCTTATTGATTAACTTGGCTTTTATCTGCCTACAACAAATTTAAACTGGTCAAAAATTTGTATCATAGTTTATTTTATTTTAATGAGCATGGTTTTTTAAGAAATTTGAATCTTATATATATCTATTGGAAACCAGTGAATCATAATCAAGCTTCTATTATTTGTATGGAGATTTATTAAGATTGCAGACTGCTTTACCATAAGACTGTTTGCCAGAAACCTAAATTTATGCTTTTTAAAAAATGTAAGTGTTTTCTATGAAGCAAAGATTAATTACCTGGCTAACGAGGATGATTATCCCCAGAAAATTGTTCATTTCATTTTTCCATTCATAGGATATAAGTATAAGTAAAAATCTACAAAAGCTTCGTTTGCACAATCAGCAAGTAACAAGAGCCAAAAGCAGAGTAATCTTCCATTGCTTTTGTTGCTAATCTATTCTTTAACTGTCAATGTCTGGTTTTAAACAATGATATCACTATTATATTCACAAGTAGGCCTATCAAATTGCATGATTGATCAATGACTGGATTGGTCAGAGTTTCATAACAAACAAAGTGCAAGAGTGTGCAGCAATTTCTTGTTTTTAATTTACCATTTAATTTGATTGTCAGCAAGACAACCATGTAAGGCTTGCTATTGCCAAATTAATTGGAAGCAAGTGTATCTATATGCTATATAATACTATCAAAGAAGCTATAACCCTGAAGATCTATTTACCCCATAAGCTTCTGCCACAAAGTTCCCAATGTTTAGCACATTGTTAACAATAATATGCTGAAAATGAATTTTTATCTTGTGAACAAAATTTTAAAGGAGCAAATAAGCATGCTGTTGCTCAATCAATGCTTGATTATATTTTGTAAACAGGGATGCAACAGTGTTATCTTAATCAGAAGTAAATTGTGGGGGCAGTGACAGTCAATTTTTATGGTAGGTTCAAATTTGTTTTAGGGCATTTATCATTGTCGAAGTTGTTGATGTGTTAATTGTTACCCAGAGTCATACAATGACCCAGAGTCATATGGTGGCTGTGTAACTTATTATAAACATACTCTACAGGCCATCCCTATGAATGATAGATATTATATGGAAATAGAAGCAGCCTGGACTGAATTCACAATGCATTCACAGAAAATACTGATTGGCAACATATATAGACATCCAAAAGATACATCTTTCTTTGAAAAATTTCAGTTAGTTCTTGAGAAGGCATGTCATAGAAGAGAAAATCTGATTCTTGTTGGTGACTTTAATTGTGATATGAAAGAAGGAAAGAACAGCACTTCAAATCTGAAAAGAGAGCTGCTCAGTGTCCTACATTCGCACAGTTTACAAAATGTCACCAACGAGGAGACCAGGATAACTGAGAACTCACAAACATTAATTGATCTCTGCATTGTAAATGAAAAACAGAAGGTAAACAAGTCAGGAGTTTTGCATCTTGAGGTTTCGGACCATTCATTGATCTACCTATGCTATAAAATAAAGCTGGAGAAAGCAAAGTCTTACATAAGAACTGTTAAAAATCACAAGAAAGTAAATATCAAAGAAATACAGGAAGCACTCTGTCAAATACCATGGTCAGTCTGCTCAGTATTTGATAATGTTGATAATGATATTGATAATGTTAAATGAATCATGTTGGGCTTGGGAAAAGTTATATATAGAAGCAGTTGAAAAGCTGATACCAAAGAGGAAAGCAAAAGTGAGGAAAGAGACATTGCCTTGGATAACCACTTAGATTAGAAAAATTGATTTTTAAGAGATTCATGGCTTTAAAAAAGTATAAGACTTCAAAAGATAGAAATGACTGGAAAGCATACAAAAGGCTCAGAAATCAAGTAGCAGCATTTCAGAAAGCAGATGGCCCAAAGTCTTCTTGGGGATGGGTTAAACAGATCCAGAACAAGAAAAGGAGCCAAATCATAGGATCACTGGAAGTAGAGGGTCAGACAGTTACTGATCCCACTGCAATAGCTATTGCACTAAATAACTTCTCCAGTAATACAGAGAAGGAACAAGCAAAGAAATTTGAGGCTAGCACTGATACAAACAAACATCCAAAGTGCATTTACAGAGTCACTCCAACCATAAACAGTTTTGCACTACCTGATGTCTCAAAGATAGAGGCTGCTTGCAGAAAGTTAATCCAATAAAGGCTGCTGGTTTAGACAACATTAATTGTAGAGAAATCAAGGACACAGCCCAGGAATTCAGCATTCTTCTATCAACGGTTATCAACAAAATGTTCCTAACAAACACGTATCCTAACCTATGGAAAATAGCAAAAATTAAGTCAGCGTTTTAAAAAGGTAGTTCAAAGGTCCGCAAAAACTACCAACTACTGTCTTTATTGACAATACCAAGCAAAATATCAGAGAACATTATTTGTCAGCAAGTAGATACCCATATGAGAGAACATAAACTGTCATCTAATAACCAGTGGGGCTTCAAACAGTCAGTAAGCACTAAAACAATTCTCTTATACCTATCAGAGACATAGAAAATGGCCTTAGATAATGGCGCAGTTGTTGGTGCACTGTCTCGATTTCGAGAAGGCCTTTGACTCCATAGAACATCAGACCCTAGGATTGAAGCTTTCTCTGGTCATGAATTGATTGGCCGGCAGATAACAATATGTTGATAATGAAGGGGCTGTCTCCAATCTTTGCCCCGTTGAAAATGGTGTTCCACAAAGATCCTTACCAGGACCACGCTTGTTTTCCATATATGTTAATGACATGCCAGAGGCATCCAAGATCGGAGAAATTCATCTATATGCGAATTATACGACTGCTTTTGTGATATCCAAAACAGGTGGCGAGGCAATGTTGAGTTTGAATATTATAGCAAAGGATAAAGAGAGGTGATGCAACAAGAACAAGTTGACGATAAGCAAAGATAAAACTGATTACATGATAATCAGTTCAAGAAACTTTATTGTTCCAATGAATCAAGTCGCTATGAATGGTAATGACCTCAAACAAGTAACCAGAACGAAATGCCTTGGGGTCACCATAGACAGTCATTTGTCTTGGTCTGACCATAAATTGAATATTACCAATTCATTTAACAGTAAACTGGCATTTTTAAAAAGGATTTCCTTTTTACTCAAACCTGTCATGGAGGAGATCTACTGCAGGACTATAATCCCATCGGTAGTATATGGGATACTGGCTGGGGAACATGTTTGGAGAGCAAATTGTCACCTCTTGAAAAATCACATGCCATAGCAGCAAGAATTGTCTGCAAGCTCGGAAGAGAAACCAGTTCCGATCAGGCCATTTTAACAACAGATGAAACTGAGTTATATTTATAATTAGAGAATTGCTAGATTTATGCATGATTGCTATAATGAAACTACTGACCCCCGCTTGGCAAACCCTTTTGAGAAAGACACCGCTAGAAGCACAAGAAAAATGAAACTGAAAGTGATGCGACCAAACACTGAAGTAGCAAGATGGAACTCAAGACATCTAAATATGATCTCATTTACCAAAGGGACAACTTTTTATCACAACAAAGAGAAAGATTTTATCTACTTTTAAGCTAGAAATTGGAAACTTTCATGTTATTTATTTATTTTTTTTTCAATTATTTATTTATTTATTTATTTTATGCAGATCTATTTAATTTTAAATCTATTGCAGAAGAAAAATTGTAAATAAGTAGGTAGAGCAGGCCCACATCAGCAGTAATGCTGCCCGTCCCTGGCCTGCTTCAACAAATAAAGTCGATGTGTGTATGTATGTATGTATCTTTAACACTTTTGGAAAAAAAATGAAAGATTCAAAAGCTGCAAACCAACCCATAATTTCTTTCCTCTCCAAATAGTGGAGAAAAACAGAAGATTTATCAGATCGCCTCCCTCCATTTCAAAAGATGCTTAATTCCTCAGCTGTTAGATGCTCATGTGTATCAAAATACATTTGAACATACGGCAAAATTTTAAGAAAACATTTTCCTGGTGAAACCTCAATCCAGGGTTTTGTTAAGAAAAGGAACCAATTAATAAAGATAATCATTAGAAAAAGTCAATAATATAGGATTTTGAAAGATAGCGTTGTTGGAGCAGTGGTGAATGAAGCAGGCTTAGGGAAAGGGAATGGGGATGACAATTAAAAAGGATTCATTGTTATATTAGTTTCATTACACTTTATAATAGCGATTATGAAAAATGCGCAAGGAAATGACCTCCACTACCAGCTGCAATTATTTCTCGAGCCCCCCCCCCCCCGCCCCCTTGGAAAAAATGCAATTCCACTGCCCCAGCCACTAATGCAATAACCGCGAAATTATGTTTTCCCACTTTATAGCATTGCTACAATTGTTTATCATTTAGTGTGGAAGCAGCTTTTAGGAGTTCATTCCAAGTCCTACATTGCGGTGAAGTTCCGTCCTTATGAAGAGTATTTTGTTGAAAGTTATTGTATTTTTTATCTGATTATATTTCGAAAAAGTAATTTCTCGATATCTGCAGTCATGTTGAATCGGATTATCAGTGCATTTCTACCTGCTCTAGTCTTTTTTACACATAGTTATTATACACAACAATAATCGCTTAGCAAAACAGCAAATCACACGTATCCCCAAAGGCAAGTAATTGAAATAAAACAACGTCAAAAATGTAGGCGAAAAGTAATTTTTTTTGACTGAGATGACGACTTTTAAGAAACCTTGTGTCGCTCTATTCGGACAAGAGAAAATTAACACGCATTACTCCCCTTAGAATTTTGTAAATTTTTCACTCTACTCCCGCTATGCTGGTAATAATTTGGCCCCCTTCCCTTCCCATGCAGAATTAATGACCGGTCATTTAAAAACATTTTCTTACTCATGTATGTGTAGCTTTTACAGCCACAGGAGTCAGAGGCGCCGGAAGCTTCATGAGGCGGCGGGGGCAGAAACAGCGGAAAGGGCACCTCAAGGTCAGCCGTGAAGCCAATACTTGAAAAGTGAGGTGATTTGGGCGTGGCCCCTTGGAAATTTTGCGTGACCATGCCCTTTTAGATTTCGAAAAACGAAGGCAATACCAACTAAGAGTATTTAAGAGTTGTTTTGCGTAGGAAACATTCATAAGATTGCTTAATTAATTACTTCTCGGCATTTAGATTTATAAGCATTTAGATACTGGTAAGGCACTATGCTGCCCCCGCGCTGCCCCCGTACCACTAGGGCAAAGGGGGCAGCTGCCCCCGCTGCCCCCGTGGCTCCGGCGCCCTTGACAAGAGTAGATTATCTTTGACCATTATTTTTTGTTGATTGAATCAAAAGGGCATCAAAATAATCTAGCAACTAGGTATGTGAGATGTACAGAAAAACGCAACGCTGTCAGCAGCAAAAAACCAATTGCAAAACCTAATACTCTATTTATACTTGCCCCGTCATTTTGTACATAGTGAAGGGGCTGGTTGTCAATATAAACATTAGGCTTTCTAAACCCAGCACTCTGTTCTTGATTTAGCAGTTCGTTGTAAGAGGAAATTGCTCATTGATGATTATGGTCAATAAAACCTAAGACATTTTTTTAGACCACATATTGTCTATAAGGATTCATATCTGAGCACTGAAAATTCTAAAGAAAATTCCTGACCTTTTTTCTTTTTGTAAAAGGCAAAATAAAGTTAGATATTAACTGAATCTTACATTAAATAGAACAAAAAAATTGAAAATTGTGATAAATGTATCGACGGTATTTGAAGTAAACGACCGCTGCTACGCAAACTGAGCTTGTTACTCATTCAGTCAGCTCAGCACTATTATATTTATAACCTGTAACTTGTTTTCGATCCGATCTTATAATGAATCTACCGATAAAACTCGAATCTCACCTGCAACTTCTCATCAACGTATGAAACTGAAGTATGAATTTTTAAGCAGCTTTGAGGGCCGGGTGTAGAGGTGGATTTAACGGGGAGGGGGCCTATGGTGTAGTGATTAATTACCCTCAATTTTAATCCAAAGCTCAACTCATTGATAAAATGCAAGGATACTCATCGTGTCCTAAAATTGCAAAACATTGATCAAAACTTTAAAAAAGTTTTTTTTGAATAGTGTTTTTACAATATTTGCGAGTCAGACATCTTTGTTCGTACAAAGATCAGACATCACCAATAATGATTGGCGTAACAGACCAATTTGCTGGTTTAGAGCTAGATCCAGCACTGGAACTGTTTATACATTTTGGCTTACGCAAAAATACATTCTCTTAAAAGTTATTTTGTATAAAATTTGGCAAAGGGTCAGTTCAAAAGTTTCTAGGGTTAACGTTTAAACCGTATTAAAATACTGCTTGATGCTGTTTGAGTATAAATTTTTTTGGGACACGGTGTCTCTTCACAAGCAGGAAACTAAATTAAAAAAAAAATAAATGCTCCAAAACTTCTCTGTCAACTTTCTTCTAAACTACTTCTACTACTTCTAATAACGATAGTGATGAATATTTAACTGATCCATTACATATGTTTTTTCACTGTTGAAGTTACAGTACTTAGAAAAATAAAGTTTCATAAAGCTACACACTATCTAATCTAGTTTTGAATAAGTTGCTGACCTTGTTAACTTATATTTAATTATGAACAAAGCCTTTCATTACAAGCTTCTATTATTTATTTGAAGTGTGTCTAGTTGAACAAAACGTATTCAAGATTGATAAATGTGTTTATTCTGTTTTAGACAGCAGCATGCTACATTTGGGAATGAAGATCAAAGACTTAGAAACACATGTTACAGAATACAAATTCCTTTTGTGCTAATCAAATACAGATGAGGTTTTATGAGCCAAAATTAGCTTTCACTACAATTTAATCCTGTAGCAACCACAAGTAATGGGTGTTATGCAGGTAACTCACCCGTTGAAACCGCAAGACTCGCGTTCTGTCGTTTATTTGGCAGACGGTTATTCGAAGAAAAAACCTTCAGACATAGCAAATGGCGATGGCGAGGTTTCTCTGGAGAAGTTCGAGAATGCGACGTTTAAAACAGGGAGCGGTTCGAGTCCATCAGCTGTATTTCATAAAGATTCGCCGAGCTTCAGGAAACGACACGAAAAACATTGTGAAAGGCATGGGATTGCAGGGAATTTAAATATTCAGGTTGTTGAAACGAGTAAATCTGATCGCGTAGGACATGATAGTGATCTTAAAGTGTTTGATCAAATAACGTCCAGTTTTCCCTCGAAACTAGGACAGAAAACGAACGAAACTGTTGACATCAATTTGACAAACCGCGTTTATAAACTGCTAGAGGCATATCAAGACAGGAAAGGTAGAGTCCAAGATGAAATAGGCGTCGAATCCGATGCACTTTGCCTCAGGCCCGAAGATATCGAGCGCATCGAAATTATTAGTAATGACATCGAAGGTGAAATAGTTCGTCGTTATAGTTTCGAAGATTGTCCAGAACTTGCGTCGTTAAACGAAAACAATATGAAACGAGTGACAAGAAGGAAGGCTCCTGAAATTAAAGTCCAAACATGTGGACGCGGAAGACCTCGCAAAAAATCGTTCGGTAAAAGAGGAGGTAACTCGTGTGACAAGCAGTCTCAAGACGGCAGCGAGAACGGAGAAGGAAGGACAAGTCGAGGAAGGCAGCAGCGTGGTGGAGGGCAAGGTAACGGTGGGAACGGAGGGGGTAGGAGACGGAGAGACGATGATGATAGAGATGACGATAATGATGATATTGAAGATGACTTTGACGATAACAATGAAGACGAAGATGAAGAAGAAGATGAACAAACTGGGACAGAATCAGTGATTGATGAGACAGAATTGACACCTGAACAAGAAGCTGAGATGGCCCAGGTAAGAGATAGCAACTATGCAAACAATTTTCTTTGGACTGATTAATCTATACTTCAGTGCCTGTCCCCGACACCCCCAGCTTTGAGGGATATATGTTGTTTCCTTGCTTTTGACCTGTAGATGATTATATTCTTCATGTACTAAGAGCCCCCCCCCCCTCCCCAAGCAGTACTAAGATTCCAATCACTCGGTAACACCAGTTTTTTCCGCCCCTCCACGCCATCATAACAGAATATTTTCTATATCACTTTCACGTGCACAATAATTAATGAAGAGTTTCTTTTCAAAGATCCCATGTGCACATTTTCAAAATTTTCGAAGAGTTTTCTAAGGTTGAGCGTTGGAGAGTTGAGTTTATGATGAGTTGGTTGTACGGTGAGGGCAGAAGCGCACTTCCAATTTTCGGAGGGGGTGTGTACTGGAGCTGGACTGGCTTTCTTTAAATCTTTTATTTGAGGCCGACCTTATGTATAAGATTAAAGTAGCAAGCAAGAGAGTTTTTCGTCTAATGTATTCTGGAGCAACTTTTAGAAGTTGCTCTGTTTTGTTTATCTTGTATTTTCCTAAATGTTAGATATATATTTTGCTAGCAAAGGATCAAGTAAAAAGATTTAAATACTTACTATTTAGTTAAACGTGACCTGTCAGTGAGCTCGTAAATAAGCAAAATTTATTGATTTTTGATGTTCTCATTTGTAACGGTGTTGTTCGAACGTAGACAACATTGTAGGCCATCGTGGCCTGGTCTAGCAAGAAAAATACAGCCCTTTTTAGTTGTGGTAAAGAGATGAGTTGTCCTCTATATCATTTGTACAATAACTCGAACTCGATAACAAGAATGTTTTAAGAAACATTAAAAGTGAAAGAACCCTATTTACCAAACAGGAGATTCGCGTAATCTTGGTCTCTTTGGACCGGAAAATACTTGTCTCCGTGTTACTTCGTAAGTTAAATGTTGGTATTTTTTATCTGTAACCTTGGTTTGATCGTGCAATGCGGCAAAATCAATTGCGTTCGTTGCTTAAGACCATTGATCTTTGTTTTAAGCAAACGTTTTATTTGGTAAATGTGACCAAATTTTTAGTTTCCCTATGCGGCCTTTTGTTTTATTTTGACATTTAGTTTTGTCAGACTCTGGGAAGTGCTGGACGGAAACTTTTTTGGAATGGTAAACTAAGTTTTTATCTTTCCATCAGTTTTGGGGACCGAATTTTGCGCAGATGAAGTTTTGAAATTTTATCCAAGTAATTTTATCCAGAGATGTCTGACTAGCAGGAATGTTTCCATATTTAAGCTAATTGTGCATCACAGGGGTTGAATCATTTTTCGATATTTATAAGTGCATGTAAGTGTATCCTTTTATGGTTAGTTATATGCAGGAACTGACTTTCCTGTGGTATAGTTTAACTGAGGTTCCTACTAAAATTCATTGAAAACTTGTTATTTGCTTTTTAAAGTTTCTCATCAACTTGAAAAGCTGTGAAATTTAACACCGCTCTATACTACAACACTACACTTTATATGCCGATTCCTCTCATTCTCAGAAAATCTTAAGAGATTTTATCTTAAACCTGGTTCTGCAACTCGAAATGTTAGTTCTGGTGCTGCATGCTGTAGTTTATTATTGTTCAAACTATCAAAACTATCAAACGCTGATTCTGAATAAAAATTCATATTTTTACATCTTTTTACACTTGTTATTTACTTTTTTTATTGCAAATCCAAGCTTGCCAATTACAAATCACCTTGTTTTGTATTTCAATATAAATGAAAAATTTCCATACTATCCAAAATAATTCTTATAGAAAGTCAAATAGAAAGTATAACTCTTTAATACAAAATCTTAGCAATCAGTTTCACACCGTCCATTTCATCAACTTTTCTATGGGTGTCTTGGTAATCTCGGTGACTCTTCAAAAATGTTGACTAATATGATTCGTAAAGTCAATACAAAAACGACTGCTGGTGAAAATAATGACTATCACCGTCAGAAGCACTGAATACATTTTTTGTAGAAGAAACAAAGATTGAACCAATCCCTTAATGATAGACTACTTAACGAACACTAATTATAAATTTTTTTGTTCTTACCTTATCTATCTTAATTTTGTATTTTTAACAGACAGTTACCTGCTTCCTTATAAGAGTGAGGCGTATAATTCTATTCTTAATTTATATGAAATACTATGAACGTTTCAAAAAAGTTATTATTATTATTATGTTTTTTTTATTTCAGGAACTTTTATGCCTCATACCACCCAAGAACATGAACTGTGACCCCACGGAAAAGCCAGCAAAACCTGGCACTGTTGTTAACCTTCATGGTGTTGTACTGCACGAAACTACAGGGGGTAAGTTTGGCTTATGCTTGTTTATAATATCTTAATAATGTCATTTCTTACATTATTTTCATTCTTATTACGCATTTTTCCGTACGCTTATGCTGTACTACCCACGCTTAATATCAAAAGGTTTATTTTTGAAATTATTTTTAGCTAAGTGCTGAACTAAGACAAGGCTTTTTCAAGTGGTAAATGGCAACACAAATAAATTGCAGTTCTGAAAGCCTTAACCTTGTCGCACATTTGATAATATAAAATCCCTGCTAAAAGGAACTCTTACCACAATTTTCTGTTTTCTCACTTCAACAATGGACATTAATTGGATCGTGACTTAATAAAAAGGTACATCATGAGCTCTAATTTTTTCGATCCATTAAATTATATAAACAGGCAAATTCTTGTAGCCTTTGATAAGCTTTTGCATAAATGGTGTCCTTTCCCATTTAAAGCGTAGTTTCTTATTATTTAAAGCCCATTTAAAACGTCAAAAGCAATTTTTCCTCTGTTACTATCTTTTATCTTGGAATCTCACCATAGAATCATATTTATCATCATTCAGTTTCATAAAAATTATCGACGACCGGTTCGTAAGGACAGAGCCCCATGTTTTTTATTTTCCAATGACCTAAAGTTTATCTTCACAGCTCTGATTGTCAGGCAGGTATCTTTCAATTACTATTTTATTTTTAAGTTTAGTTTTCAAATGCTCCCAATTGAAGCAAGAGTAAACCTCGCCTTAACAAATATTTTACATTCCACTGAGTTAGAAAACTGATTTATAAGTTTCGTGAATATCAAATAGAGGATTGGCTAAGACTGCCTGTGAAAGCAGTTTGAAGATTAAATTTGCCCACTAGATTAAATCCACCATTCTAGATATTTTGGGTCGAAAATCTTTATTTTCTGTTTGTAAATCCTTTTGACCTCGCTCATTTGACGTTGAAGTGATCCCATTTGTGCTTCTGGTTCAAAATTTTTAAGGTTTAGCTCAATTGAGGTAAACATAGAAAGACTCTAATTATTCATGGCACCGATGATTTGCACTGTATACTGTTTTTTATTGCATTATATCGTCGTGTATTGTATCGTATTGTATCGTATTGTATCGTATTGTATCGTATTGTATTGTATTGTATTGTATTGTATTGTATTGTATTTTATTGTATTTTATTGTATTGGTTTGTATTGTATTATATTGTAACCCCTAACCATTGAATAATAATTTTACATACTTGGGCCAAGCAACAATTGTTTAGTCATAAACATACTAAGCCAACAAATTAAATTAAACTCGTTTGGTTGTGTTCCTTACCGAACTTTTATACATCCCTATATTCTTTACATTTGTCATTATCATTTTCGATTTGACGACTGGCAGTTTAATATGGCACCAGAAGGGTGCCTCACGCCTGCATCTCCCCACCCAGCGTTAATAACGACCAATTTTTGCAAGTTTTCAGGGCCCTTTCCTATATATGTCTCCAGGATTTAGCTTTCATAGTTGTAAATGAGACAACATGCACAAACGTGTTGACCGATGTCATTCTGTGTTATGCTCTTTTATAAGCGAAAGTTGATGCTAATATAATCATTTCAGTATCGTTGTACCAGTAAGTCCTTTGGGACCACAGTATTAAGCAAATTAAGGCGTGGTAAATCTTCGCTGGAAACAGAGGAATTTATTCGAAAATGGTTATATTTTCTAACTGTAATGACCATACCATAGCTTTTAACAATGTCACGGTAAATTGCGCAGTGGCAAGCGGCAAATGTGGAGTCATATGTGAAACACATACATTGATACGATGGCAAATTTATCCATAAGCATACTTCATTTTTGGCAAATGATTCCATTTGGGGCCCATTTTTTAAATATGTTTGTTTCTGTGTTTCAAACCAGTGACTGCTGTATGCCTTTAAAATCGGGACAACTTTTTCCAGGTTTGGTTGTGTTGAATGTCAGATGGAGAAATAAAATTTACTCAGGAGCTTTAATCGATGTCCGGAAGAGCAGATGGGCTTCAGAAAGGTTTGACCATTTCTTTTATTGGCATACCTTGCATATTAGTTTGCTACACGAACATTGTCTACCACCTGAGAATGCTTTGCCACAAATCATATGTTCTTACGACAAGAAAAGAGTGGGCGCATAAAAGTCGAAGTTTAAAAATCTTATCGTTGGGAACAGGAACATTCTCAGAACAGCGTAGGGTTTTCTTTACGAATATGGGCGCAAACATCGTAGAAAAATTACGTAAAAGAAGGAAATACTTGATCAAATTGCAACATTAAATTCCGGTGTATTACAATAAATAAGTTTGCTTAAGCGTTACCCCAAATCACTCCATTAAGTTACACTAATTTGGATTCAACCTACCTTTGGTTCGTTACAAAACACGATGTTTTATTATTGCAATGTACTGTAATTCAATGCAATGCAATTCAATGTAAAGTGATGTTAAAGTGAATCCATACACAATATTGTGGTAAGTGCACGGTTTATAATAATCTTAATAAGTAGATAACGTTTCCGCTGTAACAAATATGGAATGACTGTTGCACAGAATATTATGGTTTAGAATTATTCGTAAAACTAATTCCTTCGGCAGTCAATAGAGATTCAAACCATCTTTCCTCTTTTTATACACGCCAGTCGTTATACATCTTGGCTTCTTCCTCACGGTCGTAATGCAGGTTAAAACTACGCCACATTTTGCCTGCCAGGTAGTATATAAGCAATGTAAAATGGCAAAGCCACACAACGTTTTTACAGAGTTACATCTTGTAGAGCAGCAATGGTGTTGCCATCACGAGAGTTTACGACCAGAGTGTCCAGGAGCTCAAAACCAGATAACAGAGCGCAGCAATTCCTCCAGTCCAGAAAATGGCAAGGTGACAACTATTGCAATGTTTACCAAAATGTTCTTAACGTATCCATTATTTTTTTAGGATCAAACCGGACCCGTATCCGGAAGGGGCCAATGTAAAATCAGCAGACCTGGTCAAGCTCAATGGAAAACGAAAAGCAAGAAAGGCGAAATCACCCGAATTGATTGAAAAAGATTCCAAAGAACAAGTTGATGTCAAGTCCGAGCAGACATTTAAGGAACCAACTGGTATTCCAGTAGCATTTAAAAGACCCTCAGACTCAAACAATGGTGAAAATGCTGACTCGGGTTCGAAGAAAAAGGCCCGGTTTTCACCTCCCCCTATTGAATGTCCGGAGCCAAACTGTGGTAAAAGATATAGCCACAAGAACGGACTGAAGTATCACCAAGCCCATGCACATCAAAATAAGCCAGATGCAGAAGAGACAAAGCCAACGGTATGTTATTTTTGGATTGTTGAGAAACTTATAAGATGAACTTTCGAGGAAGTAGCTTGTCAAAGTAATTTGCCATTATGAATTTTTCAGCATGTATTGATTTGTACCACTCTGGTTTTTCCTAAGCGATAAAGCATTAAACGTTTTCAGGTTTACAACTACCTTATTTGCCTACGAAAAAAAAGGGACCTTTGGCTTCATTCCTTTTGAATAATGTGTGATTCAGCTCCCCATATTTAATGGTTGAAAATAATATCAAGAAAAAAATATAATGAAAATGGTGAACACAGCTGTGCGATGCGTATTTTATGTGCTTTGCAAGACAAACAGGCCGAGAACGAATCCAAAATCTAAATTGTATGGAATAGCAAAATCTGCCAACAGGCATTCATTCTTTATTATACCCTCGATGACTATTTCTTGGCGCCTTGCTTGTATGAAATGACCTTTTGTGTTTTAAAGTTCCTTAGAATTGTAATGATATCATGTTTGGAATTCAAATGAGTGGTGGTTTACTGTTTCATCAGCTTGCTTACACATTCAGCACATACCTTAAAAACATCTTTGCAGTGCTTTGTTAGTCCAGTTTTACTTGCGTCTCTTTGCTTTTCTACTTTTGATCCCATTGCTGATTCTGATACATGTTTGGTTTCCTTTTGTCCGGCTTTTTTTTATCTTTTTCTTTATTGGGCAAATACTGTTGTTTTCACGGCGTTATCGATGCTGGTGAGCCTTCTGATATATATTAAGTCTCTTTGGGTATAAAGCTTTGTGCATCGTCAAACTTTTTCATGCATTTTGGTCCAAAGATTGAAGCTCATCCTTATCGCAGTCCTAGGAGGAAACTGATGATGGAACACCAGCTACTGCCCTTGTGTTGATAGCGTTGGTTACTTTATGGCCATTTAGTTTTTCTCTTCCTTCCTTACTCTTATCTTGAATTATTTGCCATGTCTTTCTTTTTATATTTCATCAGGTCATCTGCTCCAAGCTCTCTGCATTATTTGTAACTCTCGTTGTTCTTCAAGCTTTTGATTTGTTTTGAACCAGGCAATTTTATTCCATTTCTTCAACTTGCTCTTCATTATCAGCAATTTGCATTTATCTAGACAAAAGTCCATTTCAGTACCTCTACTAAATATTCTTACCGTTTGAACGAGATCATGTTCAGTTTTTAGACAGAGTTTGAAATCATTAATAAACACAAAGCGATTTTTCTTTCTTTGTTATATGCAAAACCTTAACCTTCCTTCACATTCCGCAGCACACTGGTCAGGGCAATTACAAATATTATTGGGGATTCCCCCCCCCCCCTTAAAAACTTGTTTCATGTTTACTTCTCCACGTTGTTGCTTTCCACGTGTGAGCTCAATTTTCCAATTCGTCATGCCCTCTTTTTAGTGAGTATCTTTTCGTATCTTTCCATTAATTCCTAGATTCACTAGACATCTAGCTTGGTTGGAGCATTTCATATGCTTTACGATAGTCTAGTCACACTATGCTTAGGTTTTCCAGGGAATTGGCTCCCAGGCAAGTGGGAGGTAAATAATGGGACGATGCTTGTTGGTAACTGCACCTTTGCTATGATCTTTATGGGCAAGAACGGTCATCCCTTTTGTTATCTATGCCGACTCATCAGCCTGTCCTCTTGGTATATTTTGGAAGTCATGCGATTCTTTTCTCTAAATATGCGACCATATGCTACCTGATAAGAAACAAAAACAATTGGTAGAAAAGCAATTTTGTAAAATAACTGATATTAGGTGAGGGCTTTGTGTCTCCGAATGAACTGGCTCTACAATACTTGTTCGACTGCTTCATCCGAAGTCATCCTGGTCATCGCTTTTGAAATACGACGACGTGACCTACTTGAGGTTACCGATGAAAAGGTCTGCAAATAGCCAGAGATATTTCTCAAATATTGGTGTGAAAGTATGGAAGCCTCTGGGTAAAGTTTCAAGAAAACTATTTAGTAACGATTTTCTTTTGTTGCAATTGAACATTTTTAACATTAAGTTTTGAATATTGTTAATAGGGTTTTATAATTTAATTCAATTAAAAGCTCTTATTCGTATCTTGAATATTTTTATCTTTGGTCCTCTTAAAATACAACTTGTTGGAGGGCAGCCTTTCCAAAAAGATTAAAATATGAAATATGTGAAATAGAGCTGTTCAGTTATATAAACGTTTATTTGAGAGTTATTAATATTATGTACTTTTTGTTTGATAAACTGGTTTGGAATTGATTATTTACAAATTTTGTCTCAAGGCTGCTGTTACTGCTCTGCGAACATCAGTTGTAGACAGCGATCCAACTTCAACCGCAACAGGTGCTCTGCAGAAGACCGTTATGGAAGAGAAAGCGCAAGCATCCCCCCTGGGAGACGTAAAAGGTAAGGCAAACATTGAAATATGCATGTCCAAGCCTGGTTTGGCTCCAAATATGATGCAAGGAATCATGCAGTTTTCTGGGGCAGTTGTCAAACCTAAAGCTGAGATAGCCATTGGAGGCATCACTCCAATGGTTAAGATAAAAACTGAAGAAGAGAATGCGGTCGAGTCTATAAAGGATATGAAATTTGAAGAGGCAGATAAGAATAAAGAAGCTTTAGCAGAAGTTCCAAAGATCATGTTGGAGTCATCCCCAGGTGAAGAGCCAACTGAACTTATTGGTGCCAGTGATGGTGGTAGAGTGGAAATGCAAAGACCAGATAATCTTTTCTCTGGCGGCAGCCAAGCGAGTTTAATGCCATTCAATTCAAGGGTTAATTACGCACAATTTAGTCCCACCTTGAACCCGTTGAATCCACAGACGCTGAACAACAGTTTAAGCAATGCACTTCAGACAGCTACGACGAAATCTGGAGAAAAGTTTGAATCTGATGGCAAGAAACGAGCCATAGATGGGCCTGAAGCTGAGAAGGTCGAATCTTGTGATGATACAAAATCAAAATTGAGGCTTGATGACCTACCTGTTTCTGGAGAGTCTTCTGTAGGCATAACTCTACGAAGGTTTGGCTGTGGGAAAGACATAAAATGTGAGGATGATGTTCCTTCTTCTCCGGATGACCACACACCAGTGAATGATATTCTCCCCGGAAGCTTAGGAGCTCACTTGTTTTTAAAGGATACCAAGTCTGGAACAATCCAGAGCACTGCTTTTGGAAATGATACACCTGGGTTTCCCACATCAACTTTCTCTGTCTCTCTTTATAATCAACTAAGGCAAGAACATGCAACAAGACTTTTCACAAGTGCAGATTCAGTGGCTGGTGATTTGGCAGAACCCTCTGATATACAAAGAGCTATCAACCAGGTTGATGTTAGAAGGCATTTTTCACCGATGCTGCTAAACTATCTGAATACAGGACCAAGAGGTATATTTTTGACTAATGTTTTCTTAACTAGACTTGTTATGAGACTTTTTTTCAGTAAACTTTTGTTCTACGAGACCAATGTCAACTTATGAATCTCAGCAGGAAAAATGGCAATGGATAAAAGCATTCTTATTGCACATTTAAAAAGTGCTATATTTGAACGATGCAAGTTAACTTCACAAATATATACTAGCATATTTTGGCTTTGGACATTGCAGCATAGGAAGTGATTTTTTCAGCGTATCGTTGTCACATGATCGTTATTTATGATAAAATCATCATGTGCTTATGCAGTAAGGAGGCATGTTGCCGGTCTATGATTTTCCATTCTTTCTAGCAATTTTACCAGCGAAAAAAGTTTTCTGATTTTGAAATAGTTTATATAAGGTTGATACTTTTCAAGTTTAAACTAGTTTTCTTCTTAGTCTGGACTCAGTGTGTTCCATCTACATCTCTCATATTATCTCAGCAAAGCCTAGAATAAACTGGCGAGCGCATACTATCACTTTTGTTGTGTTCGATATTCTTTTAAGAAGTCACAGAAAGGTATTCTGAAGCGAGTATTGGATTGGTTTTGTAGAAAACCACGTAATACAAATCCTTAACCAACCCCTTCCAGACCGCTCTAAATGATCTTCTTCCGTTCAATGACCGTCTAGGCATTCAGCTTATGTATCGAACCTAATAAAGTATTACATAGCTTGACAGACGACCTTCTGTCTACATAACGATTGAGAAAAATATCTTAATTTTTAGCACGCGAAACGGCCCCTGAAAATGATTGCAGTGCTGACGAAGTTTCAACAAGTAGCAAAGGCGATGGCAGCGGAAAATCAACAAAGAAAATGGAAGGGAAGGATGCATCCAACCTTATTACAACCACGTTTGCACCCATACCATCCGCAGGGAGAGGTGATACAACCACAGCAGGACGGGATAGAGCTACTGGTAGGTTTCAATGGTTTAACATTTTTGGCTCTGATTTTGAAATTTTAAGATAAGAATATTATATTTTGCACAATTTTAAAGGAACAGTGCATGCAGAAGGTGGTGAGAAGGTTAGAAAGCTTGAGAATGTGTTTTCCAGTTTAAATGTATTTCACGGACAAAATTTCTTTTAATTCGAAGGCGTTCCACAACAAAAGCCCGAATTCTTGCAGCCAAACATAAGCGTTGGACGACCAATTGTAAAACCAGCTACCAAGCCAGAAAGCATTACCGGCGGCCTCAAGAGCATCGGAGGAGCGAATCGATTTGGAAACCAAGGAAATTTTCCTGGAGAGAAAACAAATGATGAAAGCAGTCAAGGTATGTTTGTAAACGTGGCAAATACGATATATTCTAGTGTACCGTGTTTTGTCTGAAGTTTAACAGTTGTACCGATTAACTCAAACATGAAATTGTCAGGAGGCCATTCCGCACTTGTCGGATATTTGTGACCAGAAAGTCGCATCCGCAGCCGTTTTTTAACTGCTATCTGATGACAATTACAATGACAATTACATTACATTGACCTTATTAAATTCTATTTACGGAAAAATAACAGAATATTTGCGGAATTGCGAGAGACAGCAGAGATCCATTTAGGACGCAAAGCTGGCGATTGATTTTTGCAAATATATTCGTTCATATTCCCCAAATAGAATGCTTCGTTCTACAGGAGAGTATATTTGTAATTGTTATTTTTAGATTGTTATCTGATTTAATATGTGACACGATGATTGATTTTCAATGAGCCGCGACAAAAGATGCAACGTCCTGCAAAATTCTAAAATTGGTTTTACTCTGAATAAATCGGCAAATCCCAAGATGCCTATTATTTTTGCGTTAAATTTCAACTGCATTTGTCATTGTGGCCAAAAGTTATCAATTTCTCTTACACGAAACATCATGCCAAGACATATAAGAAGATTTGGTATATTGAGGGAAAGAAATGTAGGGGGAGGGGCTCTCATTGTTTTTAGCACTCTTGAATCAGTTCTGTTGACAATCACAAGAGACTAATTAAAACATCTACTTTCTTTGCATTTTCATGCCAAATAAGTTACAAATCAATATTGCTACATGTTAGCATTTCCACCTTTCAACGTCAACGTATAGAATTTGGCATGGAAAAGCAAAGTGAGAGCGATATTTCACACAAAGAGCTTGACTCGATATATCAATTCAACGCATTCCACAATAGAGTACACAGAAAGCTTTGGAATTGACCCTTAAGTTGTTCCATTTGTAGATGATGATGCTTTCCGGGTTAAGGTACCACCATCTCCCCGAAATACGGCAATTCTCCTAGATCTTCATTAAATGGATAACAGGCAGGGAATAGACACCTATTTGCAATGCTTGACTTTGATTGATTGATTATTTATTTTCTTCTGGCACTTATTTATGTAAATACTTTGCAAAAACAGCAAATTTCAATGTTTTGTAGCAAAAAGGAATAAAACAGAATTCTGCCCAAAAATAAAAGTATTTAGAACATAACAACATTATCATGTTAAACAGTATAGCCAAACAGAACATAATCAATAGCGGACACTTGGACAAATATTGGGGGGCAAGCCTATTGTTTTGAAAAGATGAAATCATGCATTTCTATTGTTTAAGAACAAAATACTATGGTCTTCCAAAATATTGGGGGGCCACAGCCCCCTTGGCCCCCCCCCCCCCCCCCACGTGTCTGCCACTGAACATCATAGCAACAATAGCTAAAACAAAACACTTTTCTATATTCACAATGCAAAAATTTGCATAAAGCATTTAATCAAAGGAGAAGTTCCACAACGACGACTAAATTCTGTATTTGATAAATCCAAGAATTGGTTTTTCAGATACCCCTGTTGTGAACTGCATGATATGGTTTAGTGTAAGTGTGATACATGCAGATCTTCTTCTATTAGCAGCCACCTCCTAGTATATTTGACAAAGATGTGTTACAGAGAAAGGATTTAATCACTGCTCAGAAAAACAGAAGCTTTTGAACAGTCAAAGATTTGCTTTGATTTGCTCAAAGATTTGTGGGAATTTACTAAGGGCAGAATGCTTCCCAGAGAAACATTTTCACTGAGAAATGATGGCAACTGTCCATTTTGGAGCATTGCAATGGAAAACATCCGCCCCGCATAGAAATAATCATTTGCTAATCATGGTCTTTGCCAAGTATCAAAATAGTTTTTCTTAATATGTTGTTTCATAATTCTAATCCATTTTTTTCTAAGCCCCCAAGATCAATGCAATCTTCCCCTATGAAATCTACTTGAAATGTGTCGGATTAATTATGTATGTCAGTTCATTAAATGCGTTGTTAAGGACGTCTTCTCTGTTTATTGTAATGTAATTGGTTTCCCCGTCTGGTATACACACAATGCTGAGCTGAAGATACTTTAACATTTCTACTGAGTCAGCCAGATCAGATGTAACATTGTCCATGGTTGGTTTAATAAATTAGGCAGCATTTGTGGTATTTCCTGAACGTGAATCAGCCATGACATTTTGTCCGGAGGTTACTACAGCAATGGTGTACATTCCATCCTCTGTCAATGTCCATACCGGTCACAATCCAGCCATCTTTTTCAAGTTGTGCGTTCTCAAGCCACGAGGGAATGATATTTCGTTTGCGAGGAGTATCACTATATCTCTTGTCACTGTTACAGAAGCAAAAGCCTTCCCTGCACGTCCACGCTCTACTGTCCTGCTTTGATGCCCATTAATTCAGAGCATGTCCAATAATTGATATTGTAGTAATTAATTGCACACATATGTAATAATGAATTCACTATATATGCAGTAATTGATTATGCAGCATTTATAAATTGGAACTACTTTTATTAATTCAATATACTCTGAACGGGGTTTTTTTCTTTAAAAGTGCAAATGGAGGAAACTTGTTTTATTGCAAGGACCAATTCATTCCTCAGACCTGCACTGTTGAAAAACGTCTTCGTTGATACCGCTTTGTCTCGGATTTCATGCTTCATAATTTATATTTCTTTGTAGGCGAGACGCAGATGGTAAATGAGGCAAGATCAGGTACCCCCAAAAGCCTATCTCCAACGTCCTATGTTGATAAGCAAATGATCGAAGCTAAGACATGGGTACCAAAAGAGATTTACTGGCAGCCGCCCCAGAAGAAAGGAATTGGTGCAGAAAGAACACAGTGCTCCCCTGGTAAGGAAAAAATTGGTAGGGACCAATCCACCCCGATCCGGATGGGTTCAGAGGTGGATAAGAAATCAGGTAGCCCACCAGACCATGGAGCTGCTGCCGCTGAGTACATAAAAAATAGAGGATCAAGTCCTAGTCAAAGTAGTAAAAGGGCTAAGCAGGGTCTGGTGCCGTACCCAAGCCCTGTTGTATCTGGTTCAAGCATTGAAGGGGATAGAGGGAAGCAGCTGGAAAGGGTGTCGGGTAAGTGAAATATCACGTTCTGCTCTACCATTAAATTAATTATATGGCAGTTTTTGCTCTGCAAATAAATGGATGCTTTAGCGCATCGTCTTTGATTCCTCTAAACGGCGGAAATATATTGCAAAGCCTAAAATATTGATATTTTTCTGGTTGTGGTCTCATTGTGGATATTCTCGAGCCGGATGAGAAAACTTCACTTTATATGAACTTGCTGTTGGACCGCTTAATCGTGCAACCTAGGACCTGTATTGTCGGATTGACGAAAACAATTTCTCAGAAATAAAGACAAGTATACATTTGTGTTCATCGGTCTTCGCTAATTAAAAAACTTCATCTTTGAATAACCTGTTCAAGGAGACCGTTACAGTGGCAAAAAAATGTATCTAAAGACAACTTTCTATCTCCTTTAAAATTCTAATTGAAAAGTCAATGTTAAATTATTAACTATGACAGTTAAATACAATCAACGAATATGTAGAACATGACATCAAAGGTGGATGAAACCCATAAAATGTGAATTTTTTTCTTATCCAGATTTATTTTGTCGTTATCTTTACAATTGCATCGGCAGGCATCAAGATTGCAGATTCTAGGAGTTATAACAGAATCCTTTTTTGCATTTCAATACGGTATTTTGTATTGTTTTGTCAAAAGTATTAGAAAAAAAAGATTTTATTGCAAAAATGCAGCCAGATAAAGTGTAAATTTAGTGAACTGCTTAACCACTTGGGGCATTGAAATACACCCAGTTCACCATACCGAAAGTCTGGCAACAGATGGAGAACTTGGAATGTGAAAATGCAGCCGAGCTTACTTTTGTGTTATGCTTCCCGTTCCATAAGTGAGCAGTGTGAGTAGCATCTGAACCCAGGCCTCCATGCGCACGACCTTGCACCACTTAGCTTTAGCTTAAGAACCTGTAAAATTAAAGTAGAAAAATAAAAATGAAATTAGTTTTTCAAAAGCCGTTTAGCTCTTTGATTCCCTTTTTATTCATTTTTTCCTCCTAATTTGCATCACTGTGAATTTGCATTGCTTTCAATTGTCTCTCATCATCCTCTCCTTACCTTACATGATTGTTTTATGTTTATTTCATGTCCCTCGTGCAAGCTTTTTACTGTTTTTTTAATTGCCTTCGTCTCATTGTTTTTTCTCTCCGGTTCTTACTTTTTATGGTCTATTCATGCTCATTTCTTGTCCCTTGCAGGTTTTTTGCCCTTATTTGGTACACCCTTTGTCATTGCCCTTTAAATACTGTATTCACGTTATACCCATTTGCTGACGATGGATCCTGGACTAGTGACTTGAATTTTTATTCTTTGTATATTATCAATAAACCATGAATGACATTCTTCTTAAAGTACGAGCATCATATAGCCTGTATTAATAACGCCATAGATTTGCTCTCAATCGGTTAGAATTTGTCTGTCGACATCAACGGATTTTTATTGCTATATTCTATTAAGTAATTTTCCAACAATTTTCAGACAACAGCCAAGATAGTTCAGAAGTACCGCGATTCACATTGAGTGGCGAAAGATCTGTATCAAGCCCCGCAGAAAATCGTGGACGCCCGCGAAAAATTCGCGTTGAAAAGACCCAACAAATCCCAGTAGGCAGTGCTAAAGATATTGAAGGTTCCCGTGGCGCTCCTGAGCACAGCTCCCGTAAGCAATCAACCACATGCACGTACACTCGCACGAGCGTGATCCACTCCATGAGTACACCCCCGGAAGATATGCGGCCCGCCCCTACAGTTAAAGAGGAATACGTGTCTCCAGATGGAAAGAGAAAGAGTCCTGCTGTACTGCAAGACAGAATTTCGTATGACAAAAAGACGAAGCAAGATTTTCGAAAGGTTGAGGCGAGTAGAATATTTGAGGCTGAAAGAGAGAAGCTTAAGACAAGACACGTGGAAAGTCATTATGCTAATGAAGTGAGGAATATGCAGCTAAGGTGAGTACAATTTTTAATCCCTGGCTTGCGATCTTTTAGAGCACACGTCTTAACAACATTTCAATCCATTGATTTTCGAGCTACAAGGGATCTGCTGCGGCCATGCGTTACAACATGAAACAGCTTCAAATTTGATGGCAGTTGTTTCTTATTGATATTTTCTTATTGATATTAATATTCATAGACAGTGCTAATATCTCGTCTAGTAACACCCTTAACTTAGCCAGCGGGATACAATCTTAGAGTTAGCAATTAAAGTTTATCAAGTGTTGCATAGGGACTTCAACATCTCAGCACGACAATGTATTTCTTTCTGTACACAGGGCATTAACGACTTTCCTTGCTTATCACTCGCCAAAAATATCTTGTATATTTTTTTGCTGCAGGGCCCAGGAGATGCAAGCCATACCAAAGGGCGAGATGACAATAAGAGGTTCGCTGTCGCCTAGTTCACGTTTCCAAAGCTTAGCGGTCTCAGCATTAGAGAAAGGTGATCGTCATGCAAGGGAGAGGGTGTGTAAATTAATTTCTTATATCATCAAATTAACTTAACTTCTTTTGGTTCTTGATATTATTACTGCATCAACCCTTAGTGGAGTTAAGCATTTTCCACCCAACCTTTATCAGAAATTCAATTTTAAACTATAGTCATACCATTCAGTCGAGGACAGCGGAGGTTGCTGTTTGCGCTATTTTTCTTACAAGTTTAATCCGTGCAATACAATAGTAACTCACTGGAAGCTCGCCACTTTTCTTAAGTTGCAGTCAACTGAACATAAATTTGTGTTCATATCAATGAAATTCTTGCAATGTACTCCTGTAAGTAGATCGGAAAACTTAGTTTGCAGAGACACTAACTTAGCATTCAGCAATTCATAAACGTGTGGATCATTATTTGATTTCTTTTGTAGCTTGAAACAAAAAGCATTCCTGTTTCACCGGCGTATGGTCAAGGTTCTTCGTACTCTACACATCCATCTGACATGGAAAAGTACCGCTCGGATTACCTTCATGAACTTCACAGATTGTCGACTGCATATAGTGGCTCCATTCCGGAGGGTTATCCGGGACTCACGCTCCCCTATACCGGCAGCAGCTATTACGGGCAGCGTCCAGGTATTTCACAGGCGGACTCAATTGCCCATCAAAGATTCGAGCAGATGATGTCAAGCCATATGGAACCGGAGAAAGAATTTGCCAAGTACGAAAAGGGTCATCCAATGAAACTTGCTGCAGAAGCTAATAAGCACCCTCATGCCGACAGGCTGAGACCATCAAGCCGCGATGGACATAGCAGCAGGCCCTCTTTCTACCCACATGCTTCTCCACACGGTTTTCATTCACGGGAGCCAAGCAGTGCGCCTCGCAGTCCAAAGGGAAGCCCTTTTGGGTACCGACTTGGAGAGATGTTGGCAGCTTCGCGCGCACAGCGTATTGAGAGCGATATAATTGCAAAAGACTCTAAGACGCCAATGGGTCATCCTTATGGCTCCCCATTCTTCCAGCCTTCATTTCAGTATCCAAGTCTGGGTTCCAGCAAGCCATACTCCCAAAGAATGGGCGAACAGCGTAGCCCTTACAAGCACCCGTCAGAAATTGAGAAGAGTCGGTACCCATCACACACAAGCAGTCAAGCTCACAGTGGTCCTGGGGGTATGCTTTCTGCAAATCTGGTACTTACTCAGGCAGACAGTCTGGGATATGGCTCAGTGCATTATGACAATCGAAATCCAGATCAAAAAAAATGATTATAACAAGACTTATTGCATTATCTTTGTAAAGAAGTAGGTAAAATTTCCGAATACATTTCGGTTTGTGGGGCGTTTGGCAATTTTGGGAATTTAATGCTGATTTAATTTCACTAGACCAGTTGGTAAATCAGGACTGAAATAGAAATTCGGTTTCTTATGGAGATATAACCATCCGAGAAAGCTGAAAGAAAGAGATCTGTTCATCTCTCAAATGCAAGTACAAGACAGCCAGAAAAGATTATAAACATAACAAAAGCGTGTTAGTGTTAGCTTGGCATCTACCTAGCACGAAATGTGCGGGGTACTATTCTTAATAGGTACAGTTTTTGTTTGTGCTTGAAACCAGTTAGCATTTTTGATAAAAATGTTATTCGTTCTCAATTGGTGCTTGATTCTTTCGATCAGGGAGTCCATAATAAAGAAAGATACTTAGAGAACGTTAGCATTGGATAGATGTGTAGCACCAGAGAATGAGATAGTCTAGGCCGTTTTCAAGGCGAAAATTTTACTGCAGGAACTGATGTGGGTAGAAATTAGATTGGCTGTAAATGTTTGAGTGGAGTGGAGGAATTTTGTAGATGAAAGTTTTGTCAAACAAATCACCACAAGAGAAGCACTGACTTTTGGGAGGAACTAAAAGGGGTAAAGATAAATGTCGCATCTCTTCGCAGGTAATATGCTCCTAGGTACTTCGGTTGGCAGCTACTAAGATTCTTCATCAGAATGATAAAGTTTGCTATTGTAAAAGGAAGTTTATTTCTAAACAGCTGTATTCTAGGAGCAGAGAGCACTGATATTTCTAGTTGTCTTGATTTTGATTCCAAAGGCCTCGATGAAAATCTCAACTTAAATGTTTAATCTGTTAAGAAAATCGTATATGGAGACTTAAAAAGAATTTTTTTATATTTGATTCTGTTTTAAAATTGTGGTAATCCTTGCTTAAGAATTTTTGGTTAATTTCTTATGTAGAGCTGTTTTTTATTTGGCCTGTGACTATGTGTACAGTAAAACATCCAAGCCTTTGATATCCGCGATTGATGTATTTGGTATGCGGAATGGGCTAAAATTGCCCAAATTTAAAATTTAATTGAAAAATAATGTTGTATCATTGTGGCATACTCTAGTCAATTTGTTTACTTTTCTTATCAATAGATTGGCAGTCACCTGTTTTAAAAGAACCGTAGCATACCTTCTTCCCCCTAAAATATTTTCAAGTACTTCAGTACAAAGGGCTCCGTCAATGTAGATAATATAAAGGATGGGCAGAGTTAAGAACAAAGAAATAAGCAAAATCTAAAAACAGATAAGTTAAATGCGCCATCGTGTGAAAGAAATGCCACAATTACCTTCTGACAAGTTCAACTTAATTTGGTGCAGTACTTGGGAGGGACATCATTGCGTTAAACAATGAGAGTAATGGACTCAAACAATGAGAGTTGAGTTGGAAATAAAAAAAAATGAAAAGGGATTGCCTCACTTCTCCTCCGTGTCAACTAGCAAAGCTGTTGCACGTCACGCAGGGCCCGGTTCCAAAGCCGTGTTTCTCATGTGCCGGACAAACGTATGTTTATCACCACAGGGGCTCGACTCTGGCACGGCAACCAGTTCGTAACTGTTACATGAAGTGTATCCAAAAGGGCGCCAATTTATTTTCAGCACGGCCGACGGAAACAACGTCCAGCAGTTGGGAGAAATGGTCGATGGGAAGGAAATTACATTTAATTAAATCATTCATCTTGGCACATGACAAGTTCAACCTTTGAAACGTTATCGTGCCAGCGTCGTGCCGCACGGCCGCAGCTGCTCAATTAGCCGAACCTAACCGATTAAAACGCCGTGCCTTTCGTGAGCAAAAGTCACGAACTTAGTTCGGCACATGAGAAGCACGGCAGAACTAGGCCTAGCATTTTTCTAACTAGGCATTCTGCCCAGGAAACAATGAGTTAATTGCATCTATTGTTGACTGTCTACCATTCTTTATGAAATGAGCCACTTCAATGAGTTTTCGTCAAGTTACTCGTAGAAAATGTAAAAACCTTTACATAAATTTCAAAATTGCTGTGCCAACATCTCATAGGCAGGGAACTGGTTGGGGCAGTATGGTCAAAGTGATCGATTTTGCTTGTCACATTGATTTAGAAAGACATACAGAATTGCTATAAGAAGAGCCCTGTAAAAAATTTACGCAATTCTTAACATTATACTGTAAATTAGATTTGAAAATTGTAATTGGAAGGCAACGAAGATTGCAATTCGCTGTATATTTTTGGTCTCATTGATTCATTCCTTTAAACCGTTGATTGCTCAATGTACCAGATGATTCTTTTTTTCTATATATATAGATATTCCATTAAAAACTTACAAGACAAATTACTTATTACGCTACCTACTAATTACTCTACAAACAATACAAGGACGTTGCTACCACGGGGGGCAATACACCATGACAACCCCGTGGCAGATTTACATTGAAAGAATAAAAATACACAGAGTAATACAAAGGAATTAAATTTACTTTTACTAAAGTATAGCTGTTCAGATGATAATTCTTTCATGGCCCAATCACCACAACATTAGCGTTAAACTGAAAATTAGCTTGAGAATTGTCTTTAAAGCTAGATAACTGTTCAGATTTAAGATACATTTAAAGAATTTTTATTATGTATCGTTTTATAAATTTGAAGTACGTTCGTGTAGCATGCCCATTGGTCTATTCAGGCATTCCGGGAATGAATCTAAACTGGAGTGTGCATGCAAGAAGTTACGAAATTTGCGCGCTCCTTATTAGAGTGGAACTACCAAAAATCGACTAGGATGTGAACCCATTCTCTATTTGGTGATTACGAAATTTTATTTCTCAATCAAAGTAAACATCATTGAAAAAATGGTAGTGTTAGAAAAGAAGTAGCTTTTATGCAGTTCAAAAATTTGAGAATCATGTCCCTGGCGCCCTAGGAGCAGATTTTCTTTGACCCCTATATCTGTATATAAAGATCTATACCTCAACACCTGCACTTTTGTTCATGTGATAGTGTGAATTTTGAGATATAAGCTCTGTATTGGTAGAAGTGTACATAAAGTGAGAATTTAATGTAGCTGATTAAAGAGCTTGTTTTGTTCAGGACTGAGATTTCTGTGTATTTTTTTTGTAATACAAAATGATATCATTATTAACGTTTCAACATACTTTAGCTTTTTAAATAAGTATATGGAATTTTAAATTGCTAATCGTATGACATGGTTAAAACTCTTAACGACACGTGTCGGTAGCCTCTTAAACTTTGTTTCGTTCCTCTTGCATATTATGAAGCGTTGAAGACTTCATATTTACATAGGCCCCAAGCCAAACAAGATCAACCCCCGCTCGCCTTAGCTAAGCCCCCCCCCCCACCGACATAGATTACCTAGATGTGAATTTTGAGCCTCTTGAGTAGAAAGAAGAAGTACCACACTACGAAAGGAGTATCGGTCAAATATATTCTTTTCTTTTCAACCCCTCTCTAATCCACTTTTGCCTGTAATGGGCTTCGAAGAAGTGGACATGTCTTTAATTACTACTTTTTGTTTTGCATTGTATCACTCTTTTCAATTAATGTCAGGACGAACCCTCCATAAAACTTTATGCATTAGCACAGGAATGTGAAGACGAACTACGATCCTCCCACTTCGAAGTTCCAGGATCCGTCACAGTTGCATCATGGGGTTTACCTTAAGCCCCCCTCGACATTTCTGCTGGCCTCGGGGCTGTATTTGCAGCTTCGTTTCTTTCCATGGTCAAACACATTCCCAGTAATAACGTAAACATGCAAGGCCAAATCACTAACCTGGTTAGCAAGGTCTCAGAGGTGTTTAAAAAGAAAAGTTGGAAAAATCTCTGTTATTGAGACGCCAGGATGAATGTTAAACAAGCCCGAACGGCTTAATCGTTTTGTGCAAAGCAATGACATAAGGGTTTGGAATCTGCTATTATTATCAAAATTGTATCCTTTTAGATCGTTCAAACAGTATCATGAAGTGGGGGCAGTCAATGGGTTAATACTTAAGACTTTTTCGAATCCAAATTTATTTCGGCGTCATCACCTTCAAGGGTCTACAGACCCCTGTGTTTTCATTCAAATTAAAACTCTATCAGGCTCTTACATCATGAGTCTTGCGAGGTGCATCACTTCTTTTAGTAGTCTAAGACCCCATTTACACTACCGAAAGAAGATCGGATCTATTGAGCAAAAAGGAACGGAACACACTTTGAACCCTTTTACACTCGAGTAAAATGAACAGAACTTTCATTTTGAAGTAAGCGCGGTAGCCTTGTATTTTATGTGCGCGGGAAATTTTGCGCGGGATTTATAAGAAAGGAATCTCCTACCCAGTCTATAAACTATTGAAGTAGGAAAGAATTTTCGATAAATAATCCACAATAAAAGAGCTAGTTAGGGGTGACCTTAAACCACTTGTCAATTGAATCGTCAGATGACTCTCGCCCCTTGAAATTTTATCAAAAATTATTGTTTTTCACCCCGGCCGTTCTTCATGAGAACGCATTTTTATTATTATTATTATTATTATTATTATTTATATATTCTCGGATTAGATGTGTTCCGGTTTATGCCTTGAAAGCAAGTTGCAACAAGCCGAAGTCAAAGTCTATGTCAATCTTCTTCAGGTTTCTAACACTCAATATTCTTGCTGTTCCCAATAATGCTGTTTTCTGCACATGTCCTTCTCTCAAATTAATCCCAATCTTCTCTATCCATTTACAAATTTCTTTCGATGCTGCCCCCAGTGCACCAATAACAACAGGCATGACAATCACTTTCTTCATGCCCCGCATGGCTGCTACTTCTCTTTTTAAGCTTCTCTTTCGATGCTCCCCATACTTTTCAATATTTTCTCGCTCTTACTCGTCTTACTCGAGAATCCCACCGCACTGCTACATCAATGATCTTGCATTCCTTTGTATCTTGCTTCAATTTTGCGATCGCACTTTATTTTGAAATCCCACAATACCTTGGTGTTTCCCTTTCTTGAAGCACCCTCCTGTTGATGTTCGTACCACTTGTTTGCCCTCTGGCATTAATGGGAATATCGTTCCAAGCATTCAGAGCCGAATAATGAAAGCCTTGCGTGGCATATTCAAGGTTATTTCTAGGGACTTGTAGGTCCCTGCAATTCCGCTGGGTCCTGTGATGGTATTTATCCCAAAGGCTTTACTCGCTTTATTTCTGAATCATTAAGGTGCAATGGTTGTGAGATTTCAACCTTATTTGTCCTCCGTGGATGGCCAATAATCATGTATTCGGTTTTTCCCAGTTTGCGCTTAGTTTGTTTATCCGCATCCATTCTTAATTCTTTGTGGGCAATGGTTTTTATTTGTATGTAGAAAATCAATGTTACTAGATGTTTATGTATAATGTGTGTCGCCTGCATGCATGCTAGCCTTAGAGAATTCCAAGCAATTTTTCAAAGTCTTTTAGGTAGATGATAAAATGGAGTGGTCTCAAGCATGACCCTTGGGGTATACTACATGTTACCAATCTAGCCTCTGACTAATGTCCATTAACTGAGCAGAATTGTTTTCCTTTACTTAAAAAGGATGGAAACCATGATCCAGAGTTTCCTCTTATACCGAGTGCATTTAGCTTTTTTATCATTATTTAATGATCTACGGTATCAAATGCTTTACATAAATCCAGAAATATGGCCCAGTTGAGCTGTTTTTTGTCCATATATTCATACCAATAGTCAGTACCATTTATCAAGGATGTTATAGTAGAATGCATTTTTCGAAAAGAAGATTGATTTGGCGTCATTTTTTGTTTGATATGAGATATCCACTAAGCTGATCGTGGACTATTTTCTCCAACATTCGAGAAAAAACTGAGATGACAGAGGTAGGTCTATAATTGTTTCCATCCCTTTTTGAGCCTGATTTAAAAATTGGCGCGACCTTTGCTAATTTCCAGAAATTTGGAAAAGTGCCATATTTTAATGACGAGTTGAAAACAATGGTTAATGGTTTCCAAATAGAGTCTGCCGCGTCTTTAATTTGCATAGTGGAGATCTTGTCAGGGCCCAGTGCCGTACCATTTTTAAGTTGCTTGATGGCATTTAGCACCGATGGTTCATCAATAGGTACAAACATCATTTCGTTTTGCTGAACATTGATATGCTTGAGATAATCGACATCAAGCCTAGAGTCTAACCTGATAGCAAGTTTCGGCCCTATGGTGGTAAAGTGAGTATTAAGTGCTTCAGCTATATCTTCTTCTTTTGTAATTGTCATCCCGTCAACCTCTAAGCTCGAGTAAGCAAAATGGCAAAAAAGTGAGCAATTTCTGTTGAAGGGGTTGCTTTATCTAATACCTTATTGATAACCTGCCACATTCTTTAAGGATCTCCCTTGTTTTCTTCAATGAAACCGAGATAATGTGATTGTATTGCATCTCGAATTTTGTGCGTTACCTAATTACGGAGATGCTTGTAATTCCACCTTTTAGTAGATTTTTTGGCGCTTTCTTAGCTGCATCCCGCTCTATCAGTAGTTTCCTTGTGTCTGGGGTGATGCAGGGAGTAGAAGTATTGTCTAACCTCCTTGTCTTCAGGGATGCAGGTTCGTTGCGCTCATTCGTTGTTACAGCTATTCGAATGTAACTTTAAATCAGTTGTTCAAGCTGGTACTCCGAGTAAATTGCTGTCATCTTTTTGCGTTTGAGCTTTGGTTATTTTTGAGACCGCAGTTTGTATCACCTACAAAGATACTTTCTTTGATATCTTTATCTTAGTTTTTCAAAACTTCCCTAAGGTTTTCGAATGCAGCACCATCTTCTGTTGGAGGTCTATACCAACAAACAACAAAAAAAGGTTTTGCATGCTTAGGTGCAATTTTAAAGGAGATCAATTCTAAATTATCACTTTTAATTCTCCCTGTTGGTTCGGGTAAACTTGCCTTGATATAAATTGCAACACCTCCACCATTTACATCACGGTCATTTCTAAAGATGTTTTAACCACTGATGTTGACTTCAGAGTCGCTTATTGTTTTGTCAAGCCGCTTCTCTCTAATAATATCTATATCATGGTCATTAAGCACCGTTTGTAGCTCATATCTATGCTTTCTGAGGGAGACTTTATTTAGAAACGCTAATTTTAGACCATTTCTCTTCCTTGGTTGCTCTGGTCCACACTTCAAATTCTCGTTATTATAACTAAGACACCCCAACAATATTTAACAGAGTTACTAATGTTTCCGGAAAACTTCCTGGCACCTCCATCATTAATGTGAAGGCCATCACCCTACAAATTACTGAACATAATGTTAGAATTTTTAATCATATCTAGTCAATTAGAGGCTAATTCAGTTTCGAGAAGTTCAATTACCTTTTTATTTTCGAATTATTTTCGAATGCATACTTAGGGAATCTCCTACCCGGCTATAAATTAGTGAAATGTGAAAGAATTTTCGAAAAAAAATTCTATAATATAAAAATCCTTTAGGGGCAACCTCGGAACCACTTGAATCGTCAGAATCGTCAACGCGATTCAATTCATTGAATTTCACGACCTGGCGCATCATCGAGGTTGATATGTATGTAGCTTGGCAACCACCCAAAATTAAGTTAATCAAATTAATTAGATTTTCCAACTGTTAGAGCAAAGTTCTTTCTGTTTTTATATGGAATAAATGAAAGGCATGCGGTGAGATAAGTCCTAAAGTTCAGTGTTAGAATAACAATCGTTACTCTGCACGGCCTAGGCCTAGTAAGCAAGGGCCATTTTAAAATTCTGAAAATGAGAGAAATATTGGACAAGATCACGCTTGGTGTATTAAAGTCACTTGGTAAGTGTTAATTATTTATTAAAAAGTAAAAAAGATTCCAAATTTTACATTTTGTCCAGGGACAGTCAGGTTCCAGGGTATTTTCCTACACTTGTCCATTATGCACAAAACAGATCATCCTCATTTAGAAAGTAATGCAGAACAGAAATTTGCAAATATGCAAAGATTTTTGAAAATTTTAAATATATTTTTATCTGCTACATACAAGCTTTTATTCCAATGTATTTAAGCTTAATGAATCAGACAAAACCAGTTTTTGGTTTGCAATCAGGCCAACATTTAACAAATAGGAAAAGACTTTCTTTTGGTGCGTAGCTAGTGCACCATTTGGGAAGAAAAGACAATATTTGGGACAAAGCTAAGACCTTGGATCTCAATATAATAGAGCTGAACCACTCCTGCTTGACCTGGCCATATTATTCTGTTCCAATTTGTCTCTTTTTTCCCAAGGCTCTCATCCTGCTTAGTAATCCTACCATGGTCTATAGCTGAGATTGAAAACTCCAATGGTCTATTGGTAAATAAAATAAAAAAGATTAGAAATGATTGGGGATGGTGTAATGAACCTTTTCACAGAAGTTAAGTTCTGAATCTCCATAAACAGTCATGCCATTTTAATCATTATTTATTTCTACTTTAAAATTGTTAGATTTATGTTCATGGCTATTTATTAAGGCATGTTTTTGTATATGTAATTTTGTAAACTTGTTTCTGTTCAATTTTTTGGCCGATTCTTCCCAAAAAAATTGCAACCAGATTTACTTACTGTTTTCAATTTATGATCAGCTACATAAAAGGCAAAAGTATTGCAACACATTTTTGAAATTGGCCACCAAAATGTTCTTAATTGAAGTTTCAGTTCAAAAGAATGTAATTAAGTCAAGATTTTACAACTAGAATATCTCCTGCAAAAGGCTGAGGCTACTTCATTGTATTTCCTGGTTAAAAATCATGGCTTTGCAGAATGAGTGATGAATAAAGAGTATATAATTTGGCAAGGTTATGTTTTAACGATTTATTTACTCAAAAGAAACAATCTTATTAAGTTTTTAGTTCATGTCATAATGCCGAAAGAATCGAATAGCTTCAGCCAGGCTTTTGCAAAGTATTTTATTCAAATTTGCCCAAAAATGACTGTCAATTAGCTGGTAAATGAATTCTACAGGAAAATGTTAGATAAATGATGGATGATAAATTGTACCAAAAACTTTTGCTTCAGTGTAATTCACTTACCTAATGGAAGATTTTGGAGTATTTCTGAGTTATGAAAATCTCATTATCTGAAAATGCAGCTCCTTTAGATGAGTTATTGAATAAAGGAGTTCCATTGAATTGGACTTCCCTGAAATTAGCTTCTTTTAAAGGTTTGAAAGAAGATCTCATGTCTATGTCAGTATCGATGCATTTTGATCCAAGCCTACCTTTAAGCCTTGCCTGTGAGGCAAGTGATACTGGAATCAGTTTTTATGTTTGGCATTAAGAAATTTCATCAGTTTTTATGGGGACATAGTTTTGAAATTGGTGACAGAACATAAACCTCTTGTAACCATTTTTCAATCAAAGAAAGGTATTCCAACAATAATTGTAAGTTGTTTACAAAGGTGGTCAATCATATTGTCTGCATATATATGACAAATTGTTTACAATTGTTTACTGGCAAGTATGGAAATGATGGTCTGTCCTGGTTGCCTTGTGGTTTTGACCCAAAGTTTGAATCTGGACGTGCTTTGGTAAATCTAGTAGAGTATGAGATGTTTGGAATTTTGCTAGTGTCTGCTGTTGATGTAAAGAATGCCTCGAGGAGGGATGCTGTATTGTTGAGTGTAATAGTTGATGTCCGCAAGCAAGGACGCCTGCAGCACAGGGGCAGTGAGGGCCACTGCCCCCTCCCCCAGCCAACAGCGGCAGCAGGGGCAAGATGTGCACTTCTAATCACATTCATATTCTCATTGAGAAAGCCAAAAAATTATTTGGGATGGATTTATCTTAGCTTGGTTTAATGCATGCCGTAAAATCTTTCAAGGGAATTTTCAAGGGTATGTTGTAGACCTTAATGTTGGGAACCATTTGCCTCTATCTGGTATAGAAGAAAATTCAAAATACGCTGACTCAGATTTTTCTCCACATTGGAAGCACCATCAGGACGTCTTAAATATGTCTTTTCATGAGAAAGATCTTAGAATTAAGGGCTTTATTCTTCCATAACCTTAGATGCTATAGAAAACTTCTGCAGCAGAGAGCTCCTTTTATCAACGTTTTTTAAGAGCGTTTATAATTTGCATAACACAAAGCAACATATGGGTTTGTAATACAGGCAAAACAACCACTTGTGAAAAATTTCAATGCTCCAGCCCTTAGAAGGTGTTATTAACAATTACCCTACATTCAAAACTTAAATGCTGAGGGAATCCTATAAAATTAATGAGTCTACCAATAACTAATTGTTTTTGGTCCATTTTAGAAGAATTCATGTCCTTTGTTTGAAGTATCTTGTTGCAAAATTTTACATAAATAGAAGCCATATCAGATATTAAATCAGATTTAAATTCGCCATCCATAGCTATTAATAATTGTAAATTTTGCACCCACTCATTTATTCCACTCATCCGTCCACTTGAGACAAATTAAAATAAAAGGATTTTTTCAGAACATCAAACTCGCACATTTGGAGGTTGGGGTTGTTAAAAGGATCAAAATAGTTCATAATTGATCTCTGTGTGGTGAGTATTGCATAGAGAGTTTTAATGCGATTCAAAGATTAAGAGCGAAATCTTTCAGTTTCTTTCAAAATGGATTTACTTGTTTTAAGCCTCGTCATTCTGCAATTATATGTTCTTTTATTTTTAGAGCAACATCCAGGAGTTACAGATGTAAGAATGATGGACCAAAAGCCTGCAGACCCATCAGCGATAGATACATGGGAACAAGTGCGTATTCCATAAATTGAGGTTATAGTGTCCAAGATTTTCAAATAAGCTTCACTCACTTAATAATCCTCTACAGGAAGAAAAGGGTCCTTCTGCCCCATTGACGCAGTTTTTGCTTTCGCGCCAAGATTTCGTTCTCTTTCATGTGTTTGTATCTGCACAATTAGACTTGAAGACTGTTCCTATTGCAAGCTTCAAAGTTTTGAAGGTTATCCAGTTGCTATGCTTCACGACTGAAAAATGCTTTTATAGCAAGTTGTTTGCTCAATGGCAACTCTAGTCAAATTTTTGCTTTGATTCCTTCAGAAACAGAGATATAGTGCAGCTGCAGCACTTTAACCAAATAGAACGTAAAGTTTTTCTGAAACCTTTTGGGGAGTTGCAAAGGTTGTGGATACATAAGCAGGGGCAGATTTTGTAACGATAGGTTCAATGGTTTGTTTACCTATGGCATGAAACTGATTAATCAGCCAATCACACAGCTCTATTTGGTTGTCATCCTCTCATGAAATGACAGAGAGAGGGACTAGCCACGAAAATACACTTTGGCTGAAACTCAAAATTTTTACCCCCGTGTTGACCGATGAATTTTACACAAGTGGTTGCTTGCACTAGGCTCTACGTTCAGTCTTCTTTGTACAATCAATTGCTTTCGACTCCACTCATTCTGCTTGTTGTGAAAACCCAATTGTTAATCATAGATGCAGGCTCAAACTATATAAACTATATAGATTCAATCCTGATGCTAAGCTATATTTTAGATTGGAATTCAGTAGATTAAAATGATTCCGTTTCAGGATGCATGCGTGTCCAGATAGGCAATCAACTTAACCGGGAGATCAATAAACTATGCTGATGCTATCAAGTACCTTTGGCAAAATGTCCAAGATAGAGATGCAAAAATTGTGACAAACATGCATATAATGTTCCCCTCAGAGCACCTCACGTGGGAAATGAAAATGTGTAGACATCCACCATGTATAGAAGATACTCAGCTCACACCAAAGAATCTAACTTGGGCTTGGTCAGCCAAAATACTTCATATTTTTGTTTTTATTTTTATTGGCAAAACATATTTTTAATTTTAATTAAAACTAGCGTTGTAATCTTTTTGTATGGGGTTATCATCCATCCTGATTTTGTTGCTTTCCGTAATTTATAACTATGGTGAGTTTAACTATATTTGCTCACATAGAAATTGTTCTTGATGTTCGTCATGTGCATGGAATATTTAAAGTTTTTACCAAAGCATCCATGATTGATATCAATGTTTCATTTTCTATCATAGAAATACATGTGTAAACTACCTGCTGAGCTGAGGAACTTTTACCAAATGACAGATGGTATGCTCATTCAGTGGAGCGTTATGTTTAATGGTATGAATAATTTTTTGAAAATAATACTTTCCGATGTCTTCAAATTTATGCTAATGTTATGCACCTTAGTGTAATACTGTGTTGCATCCTAGATGTTTTTAGCCATAATACAATCTGACCCTCTAAATTGCAATAACAATACTAATCATAGTTTAAAATTTCATTGAATATTGATAAAAAGTAGATGGGAATTAGCCATCTTGAGAAAAAAACTTACTTCTGATGAGTTTTATTCTTTGATTGGATTTCAATCAAAATCCAGTTACTTCATAACTAATAAACTACACAATTGCTTAAACGGAAAGATTAATCGATGTATAGTATGATGTCACTGCCTGTTTAGCAGCGGAAAGATAGAATTTCTTTGAACAGCACTATCTCCTTTAATGATTTTGAATTTACGTTTGATTCTTGCCACTTAGGTGGGATATTTCAGCTTGGAAGAATGGAGATAAATCCTATTGGTAGCTTGAAAAAACTGACCGTTTCGCAAACAGGAAAGAGTAATAATGAGCCATCATTATTAGATATTGAAAGCGAAGAAGATGAATTAAGTGCAGAAGGTAAATTTGCTGATAATCTTTGTTTGACATCTTTTGAATCTATAAATTGCATTGAATTGAGTTAAATTTGTAGTGAGCCGTATATTATATTCATCTGAGATATGCTATATACCTGGTATATCCATTATCTTTTTTGTTTGTAAAACGTATAATCATTACCGTAAAAGATCTTTAAGCCCCCCTTTCTATTAAGCCCCCTCTCTAATAAGCCCCCCTTTTCAAGCAGAACTTTGAAATAAACCCTCTCTCTATTAAGCGCCCCCCCCCCCTATTTTCATACAAGAGAGACTACGGAGAAAAGTGCAAAGATTTAGTGATAGCCCATGATGTATTTCGTCGTGATATTGCCAGTTTGTAATTAAGTGAAGCACTCAACGGATTTTAAGACAATCAAATCATTTGCATTAAGCAGGGCCCATGTAAAGATTTACTAGCTTGTCTTCAAGGCTTTGAGGAATGTGGCACTGATCCTTTCGAAGCAATCCCAGATAATGATGTTTTGCAGGAAGATGTTGCTGATTTGATCATTGCTTCAGAAGATGGGGAAATCGTCATAGGCTAAGACTCCATGATTAAAATTTAGGATTTCAGCCGCTGTTTTGTTATCCATTGTTGTTTTTTGATAAAATCCAGGCAAGTAAAGATCAATGAAAATGTTTTTTTGTATCCTTAAACTTGCAATAAACACCCCTCCAGAATCTCGCTAATTGAAAAGCCACCGGGGGCTAAATAGAGTTTTTACGGTATATGCAATATATTCAGAGATGTCGCAAGAACCCTTCGTTTAGCATGCCACTAGCATGCTCATTTTGTAGACATTTTCTAGCTAAAGCTATTCTCTAGCAATACCCAATTGCAATGTAACACTGCTAAATATGCTGGAGAATATGATGGACACGATCATTAAGTTTGTGTCTGCCATGTTAATATATTTATGAATATTTCGGTCACATGATGTCTCACTTTGCTGTAAGTTTACGAGCAATCAAACATCGCTTTATATTATATAAATTTCAAGGAATCTATGATTTGGTAGAAACAGAATTAAAGAGGTAACCGCAATGCCAAAAGGTTTAAAAAAGTTGTAAAAATAAAATGATCAAGCAATACTAACAGTAAAGCCAAGCAAACTATCACCAAGCAGGGGAGCAAGATGGAACCTACCGAAAACCCTTGTCGCCACAATGTATGGAACTGGCTCCAAAATTGTTCCAACATAAAACAATGCAGAAGGTTCCCAAACAAGGCCCATGATAATTTAAGGTCAAAGTAGATTGTTTCTGGCAAGCAGATTTCGTGTTAGTGAAAAAAGAACTGATTGGTATAAATTCTAAGCTATTCCAATTTCTTTTTTTGGTCAAGTTATTTTAGTACCCATATTAATTAATTTTCGCAATTTTATTCCAATTGGAAATATAATCCTTTTATTGTATTTGAAGTTGTTAGATTTCGAACAAGCAGCATTTATCACCTCAGGTCATTTAAAGCCACATTTTGATGAAAGAAATAGAATATATGAGCTTGATGGTTGTGGAGGAAATGGAAAAGTTTGTTTAGTCTATAAAGACCTCAAAGCTGGTATGCGTGTTCCATTTTATATGTGCATCTTGAAATCCAGATTGCATAAAACATGTAGTGGCAATTATTTCTTTATCATCCCATTTCCACTTTTTATCTTCATTCATCTCATCTTACACCATCTCATCGCATGACGTTTTCTCATTTTGATTCTTCAACGATATAAAGAATGGATAGGTCATGGAGTTATCTCATTTTGCGTTAGAATGGGTTAGCCTCGTTTTGGGGTTGAGGGGAGGATTGGCCTAGGGGATGAATGAAAGATGCCCAATTGTATTGTGATAACTTAAAAGTTGAACTTCAATCTAATATCTGGCTAGATTAAATTAATTGATTGAAAAAAAGAGGTAGGCAAATAAATTGCTCGCGTTCGTAGAGCTATCAAACTACTCCGTAGGTAGATTTTCCTTTTCTTATTAGTCCTGTCAGGATTTGATTCTGTAAATCCTCTCAGGATGCCGTGAATTGCCCGCTTTCCTTTGATTACGAATGATGTGATTAAATCACGTTGAGCACTCCAGGTAAATTTATATTCAGGATTCTTTATAGCATTAAAGTAACGTCAGGAATCTAATCACATACAGAAATTTTAACATGTCATCGGAATTTAATTCACAAATTCTATCTTTAAATCTTAATATTGAAATACCGTATATTTCAAATAAATTTTCCTGTCGTCGTTTTGCAACGTCCCTGTGGTTAAACCTGTTTTCAAATGCATACTTTGATATGACTCTTGCACAACCCTGATCAACAGAGAATTGAAAATTATAACCTGTCCGATGTAACTTCTTTGTGCTTAATATTTGAAAATATAAATGTGCATTTGATTATTTATCAGTTGCTAAAGTAATGTTAAAACAGTCATTGTGATGCTGACGCTAGAAACAGCTGAATTATTATATCAGTGGTCTTTACTTCTTTAGGTTTCACAGTCAGTCGACCAGAAATATGGTTTTTAGATCGATCTCTACATTGGTGGTACTTATCTGACAACTTCGTCAACTATTTCAGGATGATGATGATTCACCTTGGGCTTCCCAATTGGCAATATCTGTTTACTGAGCATGGCCTGAGCCCAGAGTCTAAGGTATGGTGAATGGTATATTTCACGTCATTTTTATGCTTGCCAACTCACCTGAAAACATTGTGCCTTGATTGGAGCATTTGGCCGTTTGCTCGATATGGGAACGTTCAATAAGTACGTAACGCTAAAAAGCGCCAGTTTAACCCCCACACCCCCCCCCCATTTCACGCCATGTAACGTTTCATGTCGAAACCCCATGTCGTTACGTAACGCTTTGAGTGCGAAATCCCCCTCCCCAAACATACAAACATGCAAACACACAAACAGGTACACAAGCACATAGGCAGACTCTCTTGATAAGCATTTGGGAGTAATGGAAATGGATGACAAGAAGCCAAGGAAAACAGTCACACATTGATCGAACTTAGAGAAATAATTGAATCATCCTGTACGAATCTAAATTATGAATTAGATGAAGTTGGTATTGCTTGTGCTGTTTCATCATCCTCAACCCTAAAATTCCTTAAGTTGTCTTTGTTGGCGTTTGATGTTTTCTGTTGCGCATGATGGAACTAAGACCTGGGTGAGAAATTTCTTACATTTTCAGACCAAACAGATTTTGCTACCAAACATTACTTACTTGTTTCTTGAATGTAAGAAAATCATTTTTTCAAATGATTTTTCACAAGAACTTTTTGAGTGTGCAGTTTACTAAGAATCAAAGCAATCTGCATGTAAATTGTACGCAGCGGCGGCGTCAGCCTCCCCAAAATGGGGTGGGGTAAATTGGTAACACTGATTCGGCCACGTCCTTCAGATTTTAGAAAACGCCCTTGTGATCACAATGATATTTTTGAGAGGTTTGGAAACGTTGAATCTTTTCTGTGATCAATTTGCAAGACAGTGTGTGACTGAGAAACAGAAAAGAGAAACAGCCTCTGCCGAAGTGCAACCCTCCTTAATTCAAATATGAAATAGAGAATATGAAATAAGAAAAAGAAAGAGAAACTTGATAAGAGCCTATCCCAACCCTTGGTTTTTGACAAATCTACACTACCATACCTTCATAAAAGTGGCTTTTCCACTTAGTGTTAATTTATGTTCCATTTCAAAACTGTTTTGGGTAACTTGCAAAATTAAAACTGTAACTTACAAACATTTCCTAGCCTATTTCTAGGGTTGTTTCCTTATAAGCTGTTTCTTAAACAAAGATACGTACTCGTTTTGTGTGATAAAATCACAGCTGTGTCATAATTGAAACATTCGTCAATAATGAAAAAACTGCACTGAATTTTTTCTTGCGTTACGTAACGTTCTCTATCTTATACCCCACCCCCCCTGATAGTTTGTAACGCTCTGTCACGAAAATGGTCCATACCCACCCACCCCCTGACCGTTACGTACTTATTGAATGGTCCCTATGCTATAGATTGATTAATCATTGAAGTCAAAGAAACGTTTGCTAACAAAGTGTCATTGCTCTAGAAACTGCAGGAAAATGAAGTTTTTATTCTAATTTTGCCTCCATTTCTACATGAGTAAAACTCTTACTATTAATGAACACCATGAACTATTATTTAAACCATATCAAATTTCTGTAAATTGTATGCTTAGCACCACTGCTGGAGGAAATGATATAAGAATTTGACTTTCCATTTGAGAATTTACACATTCACCTTAACAGTTGTTTTCGCTTTCTCTTCCATGCCATGCTAATTCGCTATGAAATTTATTCTCCTTATACACTAGGGGAAAATTGATTCTGTATACAATGGATTTCAAAGGATTTTTCTTCCTTTTTTTATATTTTTGTTATTTCGCTCGAGCAAGGCAATATCTGCAGTGCTCACAGGGCAATGTCTGCAGTGCTCACAGGGCAATGTCTGCAGTGCTCACAGGGCAATATCTGCAGTGCTCACAGGGCAATATCTGCAGTGCTCACAGGGCAATATCTGCAGAGCTTACACTCTTCAGTCTTTCGTGACAGATGGGTTAATCAAGTGCTTTTTTAGGGTTTTTTTAGAATGTTATTTAAGGTTGTAGCTAGTTCATCATTATTAAAATACTGTGCGCATATAAAATAAGAATGGACAAAGAGATGTTTAGATTCAATTTTGTGAATATTTTGACTGCTTTTCTCGTAAGATGAATGAAGGGACTACCGTGGATGAAGAATTGAAAAATGGAAGTAAAAGAAAGAACGAGACATTTAAAGTTAAAGATAAAAAGCAGATAAAATGAATAAGAATAACAAAAGGGAATAACACTTAAAGCTCCGAAGTTGTATAACATACTTCACGAGTAGCACCCATGTATTGTTTTATTTATATAAAATACGATACATGAGCGTTGTTTTTCATAAGGATTAGAACTTAATTTTATTTTTCTTCCGGGTTCTCTTTGTTGTACCCGTTGTCTTTCATAAGGCAATGAATATCACTAACAGTGTAGTCTGTATTATTTTTAGGTAGATTTGCCGTCGTGAATTTTATATAAATATCGCTTATTTCTATCAATGATGGACAGGCTGAACAAAATATATTCAAAAATTAATTAGATGTTTGCTAATGTTCTATTAAAGGCTAACCTTGGATATCTATTCATCTTTTGAAATAAATTTCTAATTAATCAATATTTTTTTAGATCTGGTTCTCACTTTACGCACCTGAAAGACTGTCTGACCAAACAAGAACAGAAGGTTCGGTTACTTTTTCCGAGGAAGATATAGACACTGCTTCTAGCAATAAATTGAATGCGCAGAGACTATTCAATCGTAAAGCTGACAAGAAAAAACTTGGTAATGACTCAAGTAAAGCAAAACAAGGTGCAACTACTAAGAATAAAGTCTGGCATGCTAAACAGTTGAAAAGCTCTGCAAAAACATTGCATAGATAATTTGTAGATGGAAATTTAGAAAATTCCAAGGACAGCAATCATGAGAATTGTAACCAGCATAAACCGCACACCTATTCAATACTGTATATATTGCATAATCAACTTTGCTGGAACAAGGCTAGATCTCAAAAAGGTCTTAATCTTTAAATCTTTGAGTTTATTGGAATTCAGATGTTGAGCATTTGGGATTTGATGGCAAGTGCGGATTTCCGAGGAAGGGGGTTGGGTGGGGGCAATTCGAATTAGTAAGATAACGAATATATAAATTAACCATGTAAATGAATAAGACGAAAGTTTTTGCATAACTTTCATGACTAGTTGTGTATCAAATTAACAAACCAAATTTATACTCACTTATAAATAATTGGAAGAAATAGTGAGGGATAAAATAGTATAATGATGAATTGTTATCATGAATAAAAAGTATAGTGGATGAGATAGTTTGATAGTTTAATATTGTAATGGTGAAATTTCTTGATGGTAAAATAGTGTAATGATGAAATTCTATTCTGATAAAATAGTAGGATGGTGAAATAGGATTATGATGGAATACTTCAGTGATGCAAAAGAATAATGATGCAATAGTTAAGTGATGAAATGGTTTAACGATGAACAAGTTTATCGATGATATGGTGGTCAAAAGTTCTAAGTTTCTTTTAAAACAAAAAGTGTGTTGAAAGGTAGGTAAAAAGGCAAGAAAAAAGGGAGAAACAGAGTTCTCTACAGCAGTTCGGTGCCAGGTAGCTTTCTTGAATTTTATTACTGCTACAGCCGCTATGAGCGTTAAGGGTTGAAAAACCGAGGATAACACGGCCCCCTTGTGCCCCCTAATCGCGCAAAATCCACCATAACTGGAGCCATCATGCCCCTCTCCAATTGCGCTAATTTTTGTCTGGAAAAAACAAGATTATCAAGAAGCTGCAAATCACAAAACATTTCTTTTTCAATTAATTAACGTTGATGTATTGTTGTATCTAAAATGTAATCCAGTGTTTTAATCTTTTTCTTTATGTAGTATGGAAATCAAGTTATATATTGGGTACAAAAGAATGAAAATGAAAGATGGAATCTTGCAAAGCAACCAGCCCCGAGGCCAACAAAAATTTCAAGGGGGGGGGGGAGTGAAACCCCATGGTTGATCTATGACAGACCCTAGAATTTCGATGGGGGTTCTTAGTATTTCGTCTTCCCATTCTTGCGCTAATACATTGCGTTTTTTGGAGGGTTCGGCGTGATATTTCTTTAAAACATGGTGATACAAGACAAAAAGCTGCGAGAATAAACATTCGCATTACTTCGAAGCCCATAACAGGTAATAGTGGATCAGAGGGTGATTGGACATGAGGTAATATCAGATAGATACTCGTTTCGTAGTGTTGGTACTTCTTTTTTCTATTCAAGAGGCTCAAAATTCACATCTACATAATCTATGGGGGCTATACTTCAGCTGGGGGGATTAAATCTTGACTTTGGGGGCTAGTTCCTATCTTTTCCTCTTCTACCCAGAACATCTTGTAGATTAATTTTCGTTTATCTTCGTTATTGAATTTTATGTGTTTTAGCTTTGGTTTCTAGAATGGGCAAATTGCAAATCATTTTTTTTATTTTAATTACTGAATGCAATACCCTGTATGCGAAAATAAAAATCAAACTCGTCAGGTATGTAAAACCAGAAAACCCGCACGTTTTTTTAAGGAAAACCCGAAAACCCGAGGGTAAAATGTGGCCAAACCAGCACCCTTATAATTGAGAGCTGGGTCACAAAAATTACTAACTGAATGTTCATAACGAATTTTTGTTTGCGTAAAATTGAGGGTAAACTGTTATTCTGCCCTTCAGCGATTCTAGACTCTTTCTATAACTATGGTTTGGTTTTTGTTGCTAGGTCAAAAATAACAAGGTGTGAATAATATTAGGTATTTTCTAGTATTGAAAGGAAACATCCTGTCAATACTGTGAAGGAAAACTCTCAACAATTTCTGGCACCAAATTGCAAGTACTGTGTTTAGGAAATCAATTGTACCTCCACTATCCTTGCAGTGGTTATGAATTTTTTTAATTCCACCATGAAATTTAAGCCTGTATCATGGGATGCAAGGACAGCGAGATGTATGAATTGCCAACTCTATTTTATGAAAACTAGAACAAATGTATGAGGATGTTGTATCTGCCCTTCAAAAATAAATTTTCATTAATCTGTGAAGAAGCCAGTCGGTTTTGTCACTCATCTCCCAATGTGTTACTGCTACTGAAATGCTTGCCATTTTGGTTACACAGATATTTTGTATCCACTTTTGAAACCATTACTTCTTCTCAACAGCTATAAGGTTTTACTTCTATCAAGCAGAGAGCAACAGCTATAAGGTTTTACTGCTATTTACCTCAAAATTTAAAATCAACATATCTTCTTTAACAAGATAACAAACAATTTAATAGGTTACCACAAAATCGCGGTGCTACAGGACACAGTGGGCTGAGACAGTGTGTCAAGTGGACATTTAGTCATATCTAGACAAAAAATTACGCTATGAAGGTGGTTGCGGGCTTGTTTGAAAATGGAAGCGTTTTATTGATTTGAATATGGGAAAGTAAAAAAAGATCAGGAATTTCAAAAATTTGGGCGTCTGTGGCCCATAAACAGAATTTTGGGTTTAAGGGCTGAAAACCCACAAAAACACGTTTTTGGACATATCTCGCCAAAAAATCATGCTGGAATTGTCTCTCGCCCAATTAAGTAGCACCATTTCCCAAATTATGGTAGCATAAGCTGACTCAGCAAAGGTCATTTTATAAACACAACTTATGGAATTTTCACAGTTTGATTGCCTTTTTTATTACAAGATGCAAAAAAATAATTTTTGATGGCAAACTATTACCTAATTGAAAAGATGAAAGTCATTTTCATCCAGTTCTTTGATTTGCAATATACTTCCTTAAAATTCTCAAAACAGCACTTTTAACAACATGGGCAGCTAGGATATAGTAATGAATAGAGGCTGCCTGCCTTAAGGCAAAGCCCTGGTTTGGGCCCTAAAGCAGTGTACAAGAATTTTTTTAAACCACACCCTTTATTACAATGCAACTATCTTTGGGCCCAAGCCCATCTCAAACCTTTTACACACATTATTGAATGTGTTTAGTCCTAAAGCTTCTTAAAAACCTTCTTATTCTTAATGTAAATATAGTTCACTTAACAGGCCTTAGTTTAAAATAAAATTAAATGGGTTACCTAAATATCTTTTTACTTTTTTCAGGGCTTCCTTCCACAAATAGGTACAAATTTTTGAAAATAAGTGCCACTCAGCCTAAAAGGTGAATATATAAAATAGGTGTAAAAAAGCTCATAGGCTTCTAATTCAAACAAGACTCAAATTAGGGGCCCAAAGACATTCTTGCCATCATTTTTCGATATTAACAAGTATATTTTCAATAACAAATGTATTTTCAGTTCCTCAGAAAAATAGAATTGTAAAATAATTTTTTCAAAATAATTCAGGGCCCTTTTCAGGCCAATGCCTTGGGCCAAATCGACCCCGGTCCCTCTCTCTGCACCACTGGTTATTAAAACAATATCATTGGTTTGCTTGCAAGCATGAGACTTTGGATCCAGGGTATCTCAATCAAACCATTTCTTATCTTGAAGAATAGTCAGTTGGGACTTAAAATTCAAACATCTTATTTTCATCAACATGGATGCAATAGACTCAAGGTGGTTTTAGACTTTTGCAAAACAGAATTTTTCTGTTTAAAGCTTTGCAAAAATGATGAATTTCTACAATAAAAATGCTGTTAAACAATGCAATAAGAGTGACAATTACAAATAATTGACAAAGGTTTGTGTTGTAGCATCACAATATCTTGGCATGTTTTTCTTCAATCTGTAGTTAAAATTGTACCAATCCTTCCAATGCACAGAACAAATACATTTATTAGTAATATCATTGACTTTGTCAATTTTAAAAAATGTCAGCAACAGCATTGTGCTCTCCCAGTCAACTGAATGCCTACTTCCTTGTTGTTTCATCCTCATTAATGTTTTCAGCTTACTGTTTGAATGTGTACATTTTGGAACTATACATATACTCCCATTTGTCTTGCTTGCTACTAAACACAGCCCTTGGCTAGATGGCAAGGAGCTTGCTAGAGATTCTAGCAGGTGCTGATCTGACAATCCCCCTTCTCCAATTACTTTTGGTGCAAATGGATTTGACGCATTAGGCATGTCTTTGGAATTAGTTGTAGCCAAACTTGATGCAATGGCTTTCCAATTTCCTTTATTGACAATTGTGGCCTTACTGGTTACTAAAGCATTAAGTTGATGCTCATTCTCCTGGTTTTCCATTTTCGAGTGCGAATTTGCGTTAGGGGATATTGTTGTCTCTTTGTCACTAAAATCCGGCAACATGAGCATAGTTGGTGGTTCTGAGTTTGCAGATAACACTGCTTCGCCATTTGTGTAGCTATGATCGAGCACCGAATATCTTCCATTTTCCGATTTTTCGCCGCCCTTTGTACCAGGGCTTGCAACAAGGCCAATAGCACGAGAATGCTTAGAAATAAGATGTTTCTCCATTCGTTCACTCTGTCTTCCTCTGCGGACATATTCACAAAATTTACAGTGATAATGACTCTCGTTTCTCTGTTTATGCTTGCAAGCAACATCCTTGCAAACTCTTCCAGCGATATAAGGGAAGTTTGGTCTTGTCCTGACCACCTCTTTTGAATAAAAGGTGAAATAGTCTTCTAATTTGATAAACATGATAAAGGCCTAGCAGCAGCTTGACATCAGAGCTTACTTGGAAATTTCGGTTAGTGGCCAATCTACCTTAGTTTGCATACAGTTAAAGGTTAATTTAAGCAGGACTCACCACATCTTGTTCAAAACTTTTTGGTGGATAATAGAAAAATATAAGCAAGGGGAGTGTAGTACATTTGATATGGTCGTTGGTAGGTAGACTGCAGCTCACTGGAGCAATGTTGGTGCGGAGCGCCAGCAAATAGCGTAGCGAGTAAATAGCGGACTCCCAGAAAATAGCGGAATTTTCATTGAGGGTGATATCGGTGCAATAGTTGACTATTTATGACTAAAATCCACACATTTTATTATTTCTATGTTTAAAAACACAATTTTTCACTTTTAGTCATAAAACACTGCTATTCTTAACAATGATTGCCTGATTTTTGGTCTGTTTCTCTGATAGATATTGGCCTAGGCCATGATAACTCTAAATATAAGTTTTGAAAGCAAAACAAACACAATGTATATGTTGATCTGTAGAAAACTGTTCAACACTCACATTTAAAATACCTACAAACTTTAAGAAAAATTTACCCTTTAAAAGTTACTGTTTGAGGATGCTAAAACTTACACAGCCAAAAGGCTTTGCTGTCATACACCTCGAGGTGACATTCGCTCGGTGAAATAACATCCGCATCAGAGATGAAGAGTGGCGCAGAGTGGAGTAACATACAGTTCTCCAAGTTATTATTTTGAAACCACCAGTCATATTCATTCCAATAGCCAAAAATCTAGTGCTTGGACAGGCGCTCATTATAAAGAATAATGGTTTTATCGAGTATCCTTAGAAAATCTACTCCAAAAAGGGTTGGATCTTTCCAAAAAAGTCCCCAGAAAATAGCGGAATGTTCAATTTAATAGAGATAACAACGATTTTCAAGCAGTTTTTGACTGCAATATCGTTATTTGCAATATCATAGTTTGTATAAAGTCCTTTTTGCTGAATTATTTCAAGAAGTAGAGTTTTCTATAAAGTTTCTTATAAGTGATGTTGCTCCAGATCACCGAAGACTCCCCCATTTTCTGGTCATCATAATTGACAAAAATCCCGTCATTTTCATTGCCTTCTTCCAAATTCTAGTACTTTGACAGGCGTTTATTGTATAGAATGATTGTTTTATCGAATATCTTTTGAAAAAATACTCCAAAAAGGGTGGGCTCTTTTCAAAAAAGTTCCCAGAAAATAGCGGAATGTTCAATTTAATAGAGATAACAACGATTTTCAAGCAGTTTTTGACTGCAATATCGTTATTTGCGATATTATAGTTTGTATCAAGTCCTTTTTGCTGAATTATTTCAAGAAATAGAGTTTTCTGTAAAGTTTCTTATAAGTGATGTTGCTCCAGAGCACCGAAGAATCCCCCATTTTCTGGTCATCATAATTGATAAACATCCCGTCATTTTCATTGCCTTCTTCCAAATTCTAGTACTTTGACAGGCGTTTATTATATAGAATGATTGTTTTATCGAATATATTTTGAAAAAATACTCCAAAAAGGGTGGGCTCTTTTCAAAAAAGTCCCCAGAAAATAGCGGAATGTTCAATTTAATAGAGATAACAACGATTTTCAAGCAGTTTTTGACTGCAATATCGTTATTTGCGACTGCAATATCGTTATTTGCGATATTATAGTTTGTATCAAGTAATTTTTGCTGAATTATTTCAAGAAATAGAGTTTTCTGTAAAGTTTCTTATAAGTGATGTTGCTCCAGAGCACCGAAGAATCCCCCATTTTCTGGTCATCATAATTGACAAACATCCCGTCATTTTCATTGCCTTCTTCCAAATTCTAGTACTTTGACAGGCGTTTATTATATAGAATGATTGTTTTATCGAATATCTTTTGAAAATCTACTCCAAAAAGTGTTGAAGGTACTGGAGGTAGAGAGAGCAAAAAAATGTGGATCGAAGATCTATCACTTTCTGAAAATGATCGTCTTTGCCTTTCAACTAGACAGGGCATAACAGAAGCTCTTTGCAATGCAGCAATGAATATACTGAAGACTGAATTTAAACATTTCTCGGGATTGACTTCTGTAAAGAGCATTGGTAGTGACCAAAAAGCGAATGGGCCATTCATACAAATAGTTCCCCTGATAGTAAGGTCTGAAGTCACATCAATCGTGCAAAATTTGATACTAGCATCAAACTTTCCAGACTTATGTAATTTTAGCCGTAGAAAACGATGCGAAACAGACCCAAACTGTAACGTGCCCCTAAAAGCTATTTTTAGAACAGGGGGCTCATTTCCAGTCCTCAAACTGATAAGACTGACTTTGCAACCAATTAATACGTCTATGCCCGTGAAAATTAGTATTCTTATACAATTTGATACGTAAAATACGATGAAATTGATAACAAGTTCATTAAGAACCCCCTTTTCTATTTTTAGAACAGGGGCCTTGGTCCCAGTCCTCAAATTGATAGGACTGAATTTACCAACAAGTAATACCTCTATGCCCGTGAAAATTAGTATTCTTATACAATTTGATACGTACAATACGATGAAATTGATAACAAGTTCATAAAGTACCCCCATTTTCTATTTTTAGAACAGGGGCCTTGGTCCCAGTCCTCAAACTGATAGGTCTGACTTTGCAATCAATTAATACCTCTATGCCCGTGAAAATAAGTATTCTTATACAATTTGATACGTACAATACAATTAAATTGACAACAAGTTCATTAAGAACCCCCTTTTCTATTTTTAGAACAGGGGCCTTGGTCCCAGTCCTCAAACTGATAGGACTGGATTTGCAACCAATTAATACCTCTATACCCGTGAAATCTAGTATTTACATAAATACAAGCTGATGTATGCAATATGATGCAGTTCGTAGACCCCATTTTCTATTTTTAGAAGAGGGCTGATTCCCAGTCCTAGAACGGATTGGACTGATTTTGCAACCACGCAGCACCTGCATACCTGGAACATTGAATATTAATAAACCACTTGATGCATGCAATGCGATGAAAAGCACACCAAGGTCATTATTTATACACATTCTTTTTAAGCGTGTGTAACGAAACAAAAATTAAATGAATAAAATAAGAAATATGGAGTAATGGCAGCTACATCCCACAGTGGTCTATGTAGCCCTGGTAATAGAGAATAGAAATATGTGCTTCGAATATACCAGCGTGAGAGAATAGAGGCTAAAAGACATGAGCTCCCCGGCGAAGGATGTGTAGAGAGAAGGAAAATGAGATTGTTGAATGTATGGTGCATGCAGGCTCTAGGCCACTCGTGTAAGAGAGTATGGAAAAAGTAGTGCGACTCCTTAGCTGCCACCTATGATCAACGTTTCGGGGGTTTAAGGACAGTACGTTATAGATCACAGTACCCCCAGCATCCTTTTGGGATACCATCGTACTAGTTGGATAGTGGTGTGGATGGAAAAAAATTGACATGAGATAGAGCAAGTCGGAAAGAAGGTAGTAAGGTGGGGGCAAGTAGAACAACTAATAACCCCTGTGCCCAAAATTATGCAAACATTTTCATGCACTACCTGGAACAACATATCCTTTCTACGGCCCCAAGGGGCAAAAACCTTTTCTTTGGGTCCGCTACATTGATGTTATTTAGGTTATCTGGACAAGGAATATCCAAGCTCTCAATAATTTCCACTCCCATATGAATTCAATGCATTAGACTATTCAATTTGAAATGTCTCATTCCACCGACAGAATTCCCTTTTTGGACACACTGACAATTCTGGACCAAAAGGGCTGTATCAACACAACTGTTTACAAGAAACCCACCGATACCTGTTGATTATTACATGCACAATCATTCCAACCCTTAATTGCAAAAGGGGCATTAGCTAGTGCCAAGACTTACGCAACAGAAGAATTATTTCCGATGATACTGAATAAGAGAACCAACTAAAACAATTTCTTCTATCCCTTATCTCTAGGTGTTACAATCTCTCTATGTTTTTACCTATTTTCGACAAAATTATGAGCATTGAGAGAAATGACTTATTACAAAATAAAAAAAGCACAAACACCCAATATCCTACCCTTTATAGTCCCCCTTGATACCAATGCTTGACCTGTTGGTAAAATACTTCACAAACGATGGAAACCTATTACTAAAATCACTTCATTGACACAACAACCTTGCTTGAACCAACAATGGCCTTCCAAAAGAAAATGGATATCAAAGACCACCAGTGTCTTGCAAAGCTAAAATCTAAGATATTTTCTACTATATCCTTATTTTGTTGTATTTTATTAAACCTCGCATACGTATGTGCGCGTGCGCAATGTTAGAAAAAGTCTTATGTGGGTGTGCGAGTATATGAGCATAACTTGTTCTAATTGACCCCACCTTACTACGTTCTTTCCGACTGGCTCTATCTCATGCCAATTTTTTCCATCCACATCACCACCACTTTCCAACTAGTACGATGGTATCCCAAAAGGATGCTGGGGGTACTGTGATCTATAACGTACTGTCCTTAAACCCCTGAAACGTTGATCATAGGTGGCAGCTGAGGAGTGGTACTACTTTTTCCATACTTTCTCATACGAGTGGCCTAGAGCCTATACACACATACACCATATATTCAACACTCTCATTTTCCTACTCTATACACATCTTTCACTGGGGTGCTCATGTCTTTTAGCCTCTATTCTCTCACACTGGTGTATTCAACGCACGAATTTCTATACTCTTCAACGCATTGCATGCATCAAGTTGTTTATTAATATTCAATGTTCCAGGTATGCAGGTACTGCGTAGTTGCAAAATCAGTCTAATCAATTTTAGGACTGGGAACCAGCCCCTGTTCTAAAAACAGATAATGGGGTAATTTACGAACTGCATCGTATTGCACCAGTAGATTGTATATATGTAAATACTAGATTTCACGGGTATAGAGGTATTACTTGGTTGCAAAGTCAGACCTATCAGTTTGGGGACTGGGACCAAAGCCCCTGTTCTAAAAATAGAAAATGGGGTACTTTATGAACTTGTTATCAATTTTATCGTATCGTTCGTATCAAATTGTATAAGAATACTAATTTTCACAGATATAGAGGCACTATTTGAATGCAAAGTCAGTCCTATCAATTTGAGGACTGGGATCAAGCCCCCTGTTCTAAAAATAGAAAAGGGGGTACTTAACGAACTTGTTATAAATTTCATCGTATTGTATGTATCAAATTGTATAAGAATACTAATTTTCACGGCCATATAGGTATTACTTGGTTGCAAAGTCAGACCTATCAGTTTGGGGACTGGGACCAAAGCCCCTGTTCTAAAAATAGAAAATGGGGTACTTTATGAACTTGTTATCAATTCCATCGTATTGTACGTATCAAATTGTATAAGAATACTAATTTTCACAGATATAGAGGCACTATTTGGTTGCAAAGTCAGTCCTATCAATTTGAGGACTGAGACCGAGGCCCCTGTTCTAAAAATAGAAAAGGGGGTACTTAATGAACTTGTTGTCAATTTAATTGTATTGTACGTATCAAATTGAATAAGAATACTTATTTTCAGGGGCATAGAGGTATTAATTGGTTGCAAAGTCAGTCTTATCAGTTTGAAGACTGGAAATGAGCCCCCTGTTCTAAAAATAGCTTTTAGGGGAATTTTACAGCTTGGGTCTGTTTCGCATCGTTTCCTACGGCTCAAACTACATATGTCTGGAAAGTTTCATGCTGGTATCAAATTTTGCACGATTGATGTGTAAAATTGTATTAACAGACCGAACTATGAGGCGAAGTAGGTCAAATGAGTCGACATGGGGCACACTATCAAATGTTTTTTCCCTACCTGGGTATGTAACGCTGTATGACGCAGCAGTAAGAACTTATAGCGATGTGACGAAGAAAAATGTTAAGTATCATATATCTTTAGAAGAGCATGCATGTAGGCTTTTTAATACACGACAAAAAGAACTAACTATAGATGTGGCCGATGTTTTAACTGTCAATAAACATACACTAAGTGGAGTTGCTGCAATCTTCCATGCGTTATGTATTTGTAGGGGCATAGACCCACAAGCAGTATATTTCAATTACCAAAACCTTAGAAAGCAACTAATGTACTGCCTGGAATTGAAGTCTTTCGATTTTATTACCTTTAACTCTACACCACGCCAGAAGACTAAAACATTGTACGAAATTGATGTACAATTGTACTGCCATTGTAAAATGCCGTATACCAGTGAGAAAATGTTTGAATGTTCTTATTGCAAAAATTGGTTCCATCCTCACTGTGAAGAGGGCGACTTTGATTCAGAACTATGGCAATGTATGTCTTGTCGTTGTTACTTAGAGAAGCTAAGCGGTCCTTGTACTAGAAAACGTGCAGCAGACGTTTTAAGTAGAGATTTTGAGGTGAGGACATGCGATCCATTGAAACAGGGAAAAGGCCAGATATATGAAAATAAGAGGAGTAAAAATAAACTATTTAAAGAATGTCTGGCAAATACTTTAACAAAAGCGTCATTAGACAGTGAAAGCGAATAACAATAGTTTTAATTAAATTGGTTTTTGTTTAATTAAATAATAAGGTAATAAAGGTTGTTATACTTTTATTTGCTTTTATTATAGACAGTAAAGTATTTAGATAAAAAAGACTTGTAAAACCAAATGGAGAAAGCAGGGGAAAGAGGAATGGCATGATGACAAGGTCCCAAAACCTTGAAAATGCAAAATAGCCCCCATAAGATTTTAAAAAGTGATGATACGTAACTGAGCTAAGTGGTTTGATTGAAACTTTTAGAGTCTAAAAGGAGCGACATTTTCCACGACATTGTGCTAGTCTAAAAAAGTGTTTACATGCTTCTTTGATAAATGACGCTATTTTGCACTCCTAATAAAGAAAGCTATGGCATGGAAAGCGTAGGCAGAACGATACAAAAATATAACAATAATCAAAACTTTTTTTACCCAAAGCAAATGACGCTGCTTCCCGATTTCCGAATTAATACAGTCAAAGAAAAAATGTGTATTAAAAAAAAACCCCCACGCCCCCTACCCCCCGAGCGCTACTGTCAGATAAGCTGGGAAAGAGGAGAATTGAGTAGTAGATGAAAGATTGGCATAAGAACTAGATATTGTCGATGGTTTCTTTTTTTAGCACTAGACTTAAACTGAAAATATTTTCCAGTTAAATTTTCCGAGACTGGCTTCTTAAAGATTGAAAATGATTGAAAATCGATTTTATCTGAATGATATTGAACATTCCGCTATTTTCTGGGGACTTTTTTGGAAAGAGCCCACCCTTTTTGAGGTAGGTTTTCAAAAGATATTCGATAAAACAATCATTCTATACAATAAACGCCTGTCAAAGTACTAGAATTTGAAAGAAGGCAATGAATATGACGGGATGTTTGTCAATTATGATTACCAGAAAACGGGGGATTCTTCGGTACTCTGGAGCAACATCACTTATAAGAAACTTTACAGAAAACTCTATTTCTTGAAATAATTCAGCAAAAAGGACTTGATACAAACTATAATATCGCAAATAACGATATTGCAGTCAAAAACTGCTTGAAAATCGTTGTTATCTCTATTAAATTGAACATTCCGCTATTTTCTGGGGACTTTTTTGAAAAGAGCCCACCCTTTTTGGAGTAGTTTTTCAAAATATATTCGATAAAACCATCATTCTATATAGTAAACGCCTGTCAAAGTTTTAGAATTTGAAAGAAGGCAATGAATATGACGGGATGTTTGTCAATTATGATGACCAGAAAATGGGGGATTCTTCGGTGCTCTGGAGCAACATCACTTATAAGAAACTTTACAGAAAACTCTATTTCTTGAAATAATTCAGCAAAAAGGACTTGATACAAACTATAATATCGCAAATAACGATATTGCAGTCAAAAACTGCTTGAAAATCGTTGTTATCTCTATTAAATTGAACATTTCGCTATTTTCTGGGGACTTTTTTGAAAAGAGCCCACCCTTTTTGGAGTAGTTTTTCAAAATATATTCGATAAAACCATCATTCTATATAGCAAACGCCTGTCAAAGTTTTAGAATTTTAAAGAAGGCAATGAATATGAGGAGTTGTTTGTCAATTATGATTTTCAGAAAATGGGGAATTCTTCGGTGCTCTGGAGCAACATCACTTATAAGAAACTTTACAGAAAACTCTATTTCTTGAAATAATTCAGCAAAAAGGACTTGATACAAACTATAATATCGCAAATAACGATATTGCAGTCAAAAACTGCTTGAAAATCGTTGTTATCTCTATTAAATTGAACATTCCGCTATTTTCTGGGGACTTTTTTGAAAAGAGCCCACCCTTTTTGGAGTAGTTTTTCAAAATATATTCGATAAAACCATCATTCTATATAGCAAACGCATGTCAAAGTTTTAGAATTTTAAAGAAGGCAATGAATATGAGGAGTTGTTTGTCAATTATGATTTTCAGAAAATGGGGGATTCTTCGGTGCTCTGGAGCAACATCACTTATAAGAAACTTTACAGAAAACTCTATTTCTTGAAATAATTCAGCAAAAAGGACTTGATACAAACTATAATATCGCAAATAACGATATTGCAGTCAAAAACTGCTTGAAAATCGTTGTTATCTCTATTAAATTGAACATTCCGCTATTTTCTGGGGACTTTTTTGAAAAGAGCCCACCCTTTTTGGAGTAGATTTTCAAAAGATATTCGATAAAACAATCATTCTATATAATAAACGCCTGTCAAAGTACTAGAATTTGGAAGAAGGCAATGAAAATGACGGGATGTTTGTCAATTATGATGACCAGAAAATGGGGGATTCTTCGGTGCTCTGGAGCAACATCACTTATAAGAAACTTTACAGAAAACTCTATTTCTTGAAATAATTCAGCAAAAATTACTTGATACACACTATAATATCGCAAATAACGATATTGCAGTCGCAAATAACGATATTGCAGTCAAAAACTGCTTGAAAATCGTTGTTATCTCTATTAAATTGAACATTCCGCTATTTTCTGGGGACTTTTTTGAAAAGAGCCCACCCTTTTTGGAGTATTTTTTCAAAATATATTCGATAAAACAATCATTCTATACAATAAACGCCTGTCAAAGTACTAGAATTTGGAAGAAGGCAATGAAAATGACGGGATTTTTGTCAATTATGATGACCAGAAAATGGGGGAGTCTTCGGTGATCTTGAGCAACATCACTTATAAGAAACTTTATAGAAAACTCTATTTCTTGAAATAATTCAGCAAAAAGGACTTTATACAAACTATGATATTGCAAATAACGATATTGCAGTCAAAAACTGCTTGAAAATCGTTGTTATCTCTATTAAATTGAACATTCCGCTATTTTCTGGGGACTTTTTTGGAAAGATCCAACCCTTTTTGGAGTAGATTTTCTAAGGATACTCGATAAAACCATCATTCTTTATAATGAGCGCCTGTCCAAGCACTAGATTTTTGGCTATTGGAATGAATATGACTGGTGGTTTCAAAATAATAACTTGGAGAACTGTATGTTACTCCACTCTGCGCCACTCTTCATCTCTGATGCGGATGTTATTTCACCGAGCGAATGTCACCTCGAGGTGTATGACAGCAAAGCCTTTTGGCTGTGTAAGTTTTAGCATCCTCAAACAGTAACTTTTAAAGGGTAAATTTTTCTTAAAGTTTGTAGGTATTTTAAATGTGAGTGTTGAACAGTTTTCTACAGATCAACATATACATTGTGTTTGTTTTGCTTTCAAAACTTATATTTAGAGTTATCATGGCCTAGGCCAATATCTATCAGAGAAACAGACCAAAAATCAGGCAATCATTGTTAAGAATAGCAGTGTTTTATGACTAAAAGTGAAAAATTGTGTTTTTAAACATAGAAATAATAAAATGTGTGGATTTTAGTCATAAATAGTCAACTATTGCACCGATATCACCCTCAATGAAAATTCCGCTATTTTCTGGGAGTCCGCTATTTACTCGCTACGCTATTTGCTGGCGCTCCGCACCAATATGGTTGGCTCACTGCGCAAATGCAACACAGATTAAATAGTTTGCGCATGTGTACAAAGAAACCAATATGTGGACTACATTCCCTTCAAAAACGAGCGGGGTTAGCAACGTTACCTGACAAATACGGGCCTGACAAATACGGGCTTTTCTGACAAATACGGGCATCAAGGAAATGCTATAGGAGTAGGCAGGAAATATAAAAACCTGGATTCTGCTATTGTCAAAAGGGGTTTCTACGCTAATGTATGATTTATTTTTGTCTTTTGCATTGGCTTGATAGCGTTCAGACCAGTGACGCCGTGGCCGGGGGGCCAGGGGGGGCCATGGTCCCCCCTGAAAAAAATTTGTCGGATGATTTCGATGCTTGTCGGAAAATTTGAAATTTATATTTGTTGAATTACAAAATTTTTTTTCCACAAATAATTAGTGCTTTAGGATTTTCATCCATGGTTATAAGTGTAGAACTAGAAGTAACATTTTGCAACATCAAAGCCAGTGGTGTCGTGGCCGATGGAAGAACCCCAGTTAAAATGTTGTCGGAAAATTTCGCCATTTTCTCCCCTTTTTCGGAAGGCAATAAATTAGTTAATCTAATTTTTTTCATCTTTCGTGTTCAATTTTCTGTCATAAGACATAAAAAATCAAATACGGAAACAGTACGGCATTCTTCCAAATCTAGAAGGCCGAGAAGTGACGTCCTTGAAAAGGTGCAAGAAGAGAGGGGCATCCAAATAATTCATCGCCCATAAAGGGTTTCAATCACTAGATGATGGTCGCATCAAAAAGCACTTGAGAATATGTGTTTTGAACTTGAAACTTGAAACTCAGAGGATTTGTTTAACTGCTTGTTATATCATTACAGCAGTGTCAGTATTCAAACGAGAGCGGCGAAACGCTGATGCTTTTGACAACAAGTTTACATCTTTTAAAACTAGGATGGCAGCCTGTGTTTTCCGGAAGATTTTCGCCATCACCGACCCTACTTCAAATATTCTTCAGTCAGAGCTTATCCCGATTTGCACTTTTTGAATAGGAGTCTTGTCACTTTTCCTACAGGCTCAAATTCAATAGTGAAGAGCTGGGGGGCTCAGGGGGGCTCAGCCCCCTAGTAGTTTTCTTTTGTGATTTTGGGGGCTTTAGCCCCCCTAGTTCTTCCCAAGAAATTTTGACTTTCTCCATTTCTTTCTATGACAAATACGACAAACATAAAAAATTATTTATTTAAGAAGAGATTCTGGTAGCATATCCAAAGCACAGGCTGCTATTTCATTTCTCTCCGATCTGTCAAAGTGGATCCAAGCAGCAACATCGCAGCAACTCAAAGGACCTTTGCCCTTTGTTCTTGTAAGCAAATTTTCAAGCCATGTCTAAACTGGCAGGAAACCTGCTGCAGTACTTTCGAAGCGGTGAGGTTCCTGAGGTCCCAGGTAATAATGACCCAGAACCAGAAAAGGAGGAAGAGGAGGAGGATGAGAAACAAGCACTACTGTCAATGGATCATGACCAAGTTGAAGGAGAACGGTAAAGACCCTTGTGCCCCACTGTACCAAATTCTGCACATGCCACGTTACGTCACCTCTGCCATTGGTCATGCAAGCAGGTAAGTAACTATTTATCGACATATTCATGGGTTGTATTGCTTGATTGGAAGATTGGTTGCAGAGTTTGCAAAACAATCAATGACATTGATATGCTTCGTGACCATGGTATGCATTTGAGCAAGGAATGGATCAACTGCTAAATATCTTCAGATGTAGAAAAGAGTGCACGGAAGCAAGATTGTGAAACGTGCAGCTAGCAAAGCTCAATGGACCCTGACAATTTTTTCCTGGAAAGAGAGTGACAGACAAATAAAAATACCACTGTTTCTAATATTAATCACCAGAGAAAACATTGAGAGATGCACAAGAACAGCATATCACGTTGCCTGCGACGACTGGCTTTATTCTAATTATTTAGCTTTTGTAAACCTACAAAAATGTGATTAGAAATGGGTAGAAAATTGTATTCAAGGTGGTTGGCTCTATAATTATTCCCTCAATATGCTCAAATCAGAGGGTTTTTATAAGCAAAAAGTCCTAAAAAGAGCGGGGGATGGGGAAAAGAATAAAAAAAATCAATAATTTGGGGCCTGCTGATTAGGCACCTTAGAGTAATTTCTACGAGGGTCTCAGCAATCTAAATGGCCTTTATTGGGTCATTCCAACGTATCCCAGGATTCTTTGTAGGCTTCACCCTTGTGCAGCAGCCCCTAGTTATTAATCCAGCTCTACACCACTGGGCTCAATTAAATGTGAAAGGACATTCTCAAAATTCAGAATTGCTAAAAATGGTTGGTCAACCATTGGACAGGATCGTTTGAATTCCCTTATTCTGTTAAACGTTGAGCATAGTATGTCGAAATCATGAAATTTTGATGAGACGATTGATGTTTTTGCAAATACAATGCTAAGAAAATTGTAAGTACTCTGAATTCAAATGTTACAATACTTAAATTCTCCATCGTGTCGACAATCTTTAGTTTGTAAGGCCCGGAAAATTCAAACACGCCTCACGCCTAGTATATCCAACTTTAACAATTTACAAGAAAAGAAAAGCTTAAAAATAACCTATTGATTTCAAAATAATGCAATTTTCCCAATTCTTTGTTAAAAACTGAACAGTTTGACTAGGCCATTAGTTCACTGAAATTTGGTCTTAGAATGACAAGCCCGTTTTTGTCAGATTTACGTTATTACCCCTTGTCGATCACTGAAATTTGGTCTTAGAATGACAAGCCCGTATTTGTCAGATTAACGTTATTACCCCTTGTCGATCACTGAAATTTGGTCTTAGAATGACAAGCCCGTTTTTGTCAGATTTACGTTATTACCCCTTGTCGATCACTGAAATTTGGTCTTAGAATGACAAGCCCGTATTTGTCAGATTTACGTTATTACCCCTTGTCGATCACTGAAATTTGGTCTTAGAATGACAAGCCCGTATTTGTCAGATTAACGTTATTACCCCTTGTCGATCACTGAAATTTGGTCTTAGAATGACAAGCCCGTTTTTGTCAGATTTACGTTATTACCCCTTGTCGATCACTGAAATTTGGTCTTAGAATGACAAGCCCGTATTTGTCAGATTAACGTTATTACCCCTTGTCGATCACTGAAATTTGGTCTTAGAATGACAAGCCCGTATTTGTCAGATTAACGTTATAACCCCTTGTCGATCACTGAAATTTGGTCTTAGAATGACAAGCCCGTTTTTGTCAGATTTACGTTATTACCCCTTGTCGATCACTGAAATTTGGTCTTAGAATGACAAGCCCGTATTTGTCAGATTTACGTTATTACCCCCAGTTGATCACTGAAATTTGGTCTTAGAATGACAAGCCCGTATTTGTCAGATTAACGTTATTACCCCTTGTCGATCACTGAAATTTGGTCTTAGAATGACAAGCCCGTTTTTGTCAGATTTACGTTATTACCCCTTGTCGATCACTGAAATTTGGTCTTAGAATGACAAGCCCGTATTTGTCAGATTAACGTTACTGCCCCCAGTTGATCACTGAAATTTGGTCTAAGAATGAAAAACCCGTATTTGTCAGATTTACGTTACTACCCCTTGTTGATCACTGAAATTTGGTCTAAGAATGAAAAGCCTGTATTTGTCAGGCCCGTATTTGTCAGGTAACGTTACTAACCCGGGTGTCAAAAACTTGTGAACGGAACTTTGATTAGAGTTTTTTGGTTTTTTATAAAAATTTCCTAATTTCTTCTGACTTTCTAGATTTCCTTGCTTAAAAAGTTAAGAACCGAGCTGCTTCGGTTTCCAACCTTGTTCCCAGGACCTTTTTTCAGTTTCAAGGGGGGAGGGGGGAGTATAAAAACTTCCGCCAAAATTTTTCAAACACAATCTTTAATTGGTGACAGAGAGATTGTAGTGAACAATTAACCTCGATTTAGCATTAATTTCTTATTTGCACAAGCACCTTTTGTTCTTACCCACACAAAGCTTTCTCCTATTAATTATCTTACAAAGCTTCTGTTTTTTTATGGTAACATAATTACTTTGCCCCTTTCTTCTCCTTTTGTTATTATTATAAGTTCTATTAATCGCACTTAAAGACTTTTCTATCCAGTTTAGTCTGTTTTAGTTTAGTTGAGAACATGATTTAAAAACACGACAACGAATTTCTTCTCTCTGCTGGTTTTCTCTTGGTTGCAAACTTTGGCGAGTTGATATATTCAAATATTTAGTAAATGCTCATCAACAAAATTTACTAAAAGATCTTGAATTGTTATCACAACATGTAATTGATCGGAACATTGCGATCTCCCCCAATTGTTAGCAACAAAGGAACTCATACCTAGTCAAGTGTGTTGTCAATCAATATTTTGGATCCTGTTAGGCACCTGTCAAGGATTTTTGCTTCAGTTAGTCAACTTTCTTCAGTACAAAATAAGTGGTATTCACGTCTTATTAATATATGTTGTTGTTTTAAAAGATAATTTTCTTTAAAGTTTTCTTTGACCGGGGAGGGGGGGGGGGCTCTCTCTCGATTAGTTCATCTATTTAGAGAGCTCCTCCTTAAGCAGAAAGCCACTGATCAGTAGCGCATGAATTATTATTGGTACTCAAACGTTAGTCCAATTGTTAGCTGGAATACACAAACCTAGCAATTTTATCGAGCTAATAATGGTGAGAAATATGCGGTGATGCGCGTGAAGAGGAAATGAGGAAATAATGAGGTATGAATAGTTGCTTATTTACGGCAGGAAAGATAACAAGCTAACATAACAAGTGTATGGTAGCAGGGGCCTGCCATTTCTTAAGGGTTTTTCTTGGAAAATAAAGAATTATCGATATACAATGTCACCTAAGTGGAGAGCCACAAGGGTATTGTGGGTATACATTTTGAGACAAGAATAATTTGGGATCAATCTCTGCACGTTCCAGGTCAGTGTCACGGAGTTATGGGTCCCTTTCTTCAAATGATGACACGGAATTATGGCAAAAATTTTCTCCTCAAATTGGCACGTCCATATCACTTCATTCTTAAAGATACCCCTCACCAACCCCGAGAGCTCGGCAAGAGTTATAGTAGCTACTGTTCAGTGGCGCCGTGGGAGCACAGTTTTTGGGGGGGCCAATGGTTCAAATTTTCCGACGATGAGACAATTTTTCCGACAAAACCAACAGTAGTGAACCCCCTTTTGATGTCTTGTTTCTCAAGGTATCATAACAGTTCATGAAGAATCTTGTGATGTACTGAATGAAGGATAAGATGAGAAAGCCAGAATACTTCATTACAAATCTAAAGATGGTCGACTCGATAGAGAATTTAAGTCTTGTAACATTGGAATTCAGAGTACCGACTACTTTCTTAGCAATAGTGTTTTTGCAAAAACGTCATGTATCTCATCAAAATTTAATGATTTCAACATACTATTCTTAACGCTTAACAAAATAAGGGAATTTAAATGATCCAGTCCCATGGTTGACCGGAAACAATTCATAACAATTTTCAATTTTGAGAGTGTTCCTTCACTGTCATTTGGTTGAGCCTATAGGAAGAATGACAAGAATCCTATAAAAAGTGTTCAAGATTTTCTTCAATAAATCTTAATTCTGTGATGAAGTTTTCCCTCTCAAGGTCCTGATCTTTTCTTTCAATTTCTGCTAAAAGGGGTCTCTCCTTTCATCTTCACCTCAAAAAACATATTCTTCTCGTTGGCCACATTATGGAATGCATCATCTGGTAGGCCATCAGTTGTGATAAACTAGCAGAATTGTTCTTGATCGAGCAGCGCAAATTCACAAAGTATGGCTTTATGACTAGAGAATCGTGTTTTTATTGATGATAAGGCTTTATCAATTGACTAGATGCTTGTTTTTCGCCAGTATTTGGCGGTTGGATTCTCTTGACTTTTGTAATTGGAGATGTCGTCACTCGCCTTCTTCCTTCTCTTGGCACGTTTTGATGGAGAATCTTGCTGCACTATTTGTGCCTGCTACTGACTCCTTTGTTTCAGCCAATACTTTCGTATAATCATTTCGCATTCGAGGTAACCGCCCCTCTGCCGTCTCGACTAATCTTAGCGCAATCAACAGATCGATTTGCTATAACATGAAGAATATTTGAAGCAGGGTCGGTGATGGCTAAAATCTTCCTGAAAACATGTGCTGTCATTATGGTTTGAAAAGATGTAAACTTGTTTTCAAGATTGCAGCGTCAGTAACCGTTCTCGTTTGACTACTGGCACTGCTGTAACATATATAACAAGCAGTTAAACAAGTGAGCTTTGCAAAACACATATTCGCAAGTGCTTTTGGTGCGATCACCATCTAGTGGTTGAAATCCTTTGCAGGCGATGGACTCTTTGGATGCTCCTCTCTTCTTGCACTTTTTCGTATTTGATTTTTTTTTAATCATGGCGGAAAATTGATCACGAACGATGAAAAAAATTGAATCAATTAATTTATGGTTTTCCTGACAAAAGGAAGAAAATGACGAAATTTTCCTATGGGCCTTTCCCCGGCCCTAATTCTAGTTTTACACTTATAACAAGAGATGAACTTCCTACAGCACAGAATATTTGAGGAAAGAACATTTTTTAAATTTCACAAATAAAAACTTTAAAAATTTCCGACAAGCATCGAAATTATCCGACAAATTTTTTCCAGGGGGGGCCATGGCCCCCCCTGGCCCCCCCGGCCACGGCGCCACTGCTACTGTTATCAAAATTTACGAATAACCAAAGTTGTGATGTGGTTCGTAAGACAAAAATTGACGGCACTGGCTATTACCAAAAACGTGAAAATTTTTTCCTTGCAAATGGCAAAAAACAAAGTCCATCCCACAGGTTTTCCAAGAAAGCATTTCCGTTCTTGTGGAATTACGTGATGCCCCATAAATAGAATGGAGTGACGGTAAACTATTAAGCATACGAGCGGACTTTTGGCCATTTATTTTCCCGATATGTAGCTAGAGGCAGAGCAAGCATCAAAAGTTTTCGAAACTGTATTAGTGGAGAAAGAAGCTAACCGCGTGAGTATATGAATACTGTACTATTTTAATTAGCTGCTCGAATAATGTTAGATCGGGTTCGAAGTTTGCCTGATCATAGGCCATCGTACGATTTTGTTAAAAGCTCCCATTGTGAAATAGATCCACAAGATGGTATGAGCCCAGTATCCCTACACCCTTAATGTATTCAGATTATAAGAAAACATCCCAAAATCTCTTTAAGCTGAAAGCGAAGGAACTCTACCATCTATCTGATCTTATTATTGCGTTCACGAGAGGAGGTGCTGCCAGGGCACTTCGGGACGATGACGGCAAAGATAAAACACAAGGGCAAAAAAATAGGGAAATTTAGAAAAATAAATGCGGCACTTTTCATGCTTTTAGAAGCACCGCGGCTGTTGCAAAAGATGGAAAGGGGCTCGTGGTCTAGCCCCCTGGTTCTTAATTTTTAAATACGCGCCTTTGAATGGCCTAGTAGAACAATCTTCCCTAACTTTTTTATACAAAACATGTAAGAAAGAGTAATTTTTGGTCGGATTAATGGACTTCTCAACGAATCAAACAATTCTTTCATTGGGAGCAAATTATAGAGCAAAGCCAGGAACGATGCAACATTGTTTGATTGTTGCTACAAATTTTTCAGACGACGTATAACTGCAACAATCATTTCCACCTGTCAGACGGGGATTCCTCGGAGGAAAAGAGGAAAAGAAATGAGACTGTGTCTTTATCTGTTTAGGAAGAGCCGCTAAGACGAATTTTTCGCAGTAATATGTAGCGAAATTTTGGAGCGCTATTTAATAGGAGCTAATATTGACTTATTAATATTGAAGATTTAAGTTGTCAAATTTTTAGTTTTAAAACCTTAACTCTTGTAACTAGACCTGTTTCTGTAAACAGATCTGGTGTGTTAGCTGTAATTTGATGGAAGTCAAAACAATAATGGAATAATTACAATATCAAATATTCCGTCGAATAGACCTGCTTCGAAATATTTATGTCCTGGCATCAAATTGGATGAAACCTGTTCCAACGTCAATCATCAGGCTTTTCGTAATAACCAAAGCGTCCCAACATTATCGATTAAACAGAAATGTTTTAGTATTCTTGCAATAACCATTTTCTTAGCAACCGCAAAGCGCTCATTAACTTGCTTTTACGACCTTTTAAATTGGTGGACACTAAATGCCAGAACCTATTTGGTGATCGGGTTAGGGATAGGGTAAGGGTAAGGGTAAGGGTAAGGGTAAGGGTTAGGGTTAATTTTAGGGTCCCTAACCTTATCACTAAAAATCCAATTGGAAATTGACTAAGATAAGCTTGGGGATGCTGCTTGGGGAGCAAGATGTAGATATAGACTTCTGCCTGTCTTTACGAATGTGTGGCTTTGCGACCCCCACTCCAAATGAGGAAGGTCATGTGACATTTATGAGTCTGAGTTTTGTAAATCTTTAAACTATTCTGGCAGGTTGCGAGCTAAATGTTCGGTACAGTTTCAGGATGACATCAAAAACAAACAAAACTATATAGAGTTCTCGAACTTATATCATTAAACGACTAGTAGCACTAAGCCTTTTACAAGAGCAAAGTGTACGCGCTCATAACTCTCACTCTTCTAACAGTTAAAGGCGATATATATATGTTTTGATGGCTCCTTGTTACGATAATTATTATATTAAATGTCTACTACGGCGGAAAACGATGCTAAGATGTCAAAATAAAAAAACGTGCGATGTATTTACGTTGAGTTGAGTCATATAAGATGCGGCATGTCTAGAATAATACCAGAATAGAGGGTGTGGGGGTGCTTACGCGAGAGTGTTTCCTGCAAGCGTAACGTTGCCTATGATGAATACGCAAGCGGGGCTGCTTGACGCAAAATAGTGCACAAACAAGTATGAGTAAGCAAATGAATGGCGCAGAAGGAAAAATGGAAATGAGGCGCATGAAAATGAGGCTGTGCAAATAGCAGTATTACAGTTTACCAAAGAAAAGTAAATAACAATTGTGAAAAATAGGAATTTGAATTTGTTAACAACATTAATAATATAAAGGTATCTAAACTGTTGGTATGATCAATTTTTCAAGCATGTTTGTAGGAGAAAAGGCCAGGATTTGTCTATTGTTTGTAGTATTGCTTCTGTGATGCAGCTGATTGGAATAACAGATTCCTAAAATAGTATCTTTTTTGCTTTAAAGCTAAGATTTAGCGTAGATTATTTAATTTTAAAAACGTTGCTCCTTAGCTCTTCAATCCAGTTTTATCAATTCTTTTCTTAGGTGAACATAAAAGCAGTTATTATGGATGATTTTTTATTCACTCAGTCATCCGCTAATGATGATAGTCTCCCGAGCGATGATGAACTCAAAAGAGTATGGAATGAATTTAAACAGCTAAAGTAAGCAATAAGCTATGATTATCATCATCTCATTTTTTTTATACCAAGCAACTTTGTTGGATGAAAGAAAGCGGTAACGCCAATTAGCATGCAACGATGAAGTAAACGATGGAAGAAATCTTAAATATAACTGGCCAACACAAAGCCCGGTAAAAGCGGGCTGAAGAGGAAAAATGGCAAATTAACTTCTGAAAGACAAGAAACTTTATCACACAACATCCAAGAATTCGGATTTTCGATGGAAAAAAATAAGGCATGCAGTAAAATGTCAATATGTGAAAAGGATTTATTTCGTGAAATGACTCGTCCAAACAAAACAGATCAATGTGAACGAATTAAAAAATAAATAAAAATGAAACGTATGAGAAAGGGGCGTGAAATTAACTTTTTCATTCCCATCAAAAAACCTGAAAAACATATTTTTTTTAATACAGCTATCGAACCGAACAAAATAACCACATTATGTATAATATAAGATCATGCAGCAAAAGCGACAAAAAAAAGAAATATGATGCTAAAAGAATTGTTCGTCTCAAAAGGAAGTGTGAACAAATCTTTCAAATGAAGAGTTACCAAAAGTCCTCATCTATGGCCATGAACAGTTACCGTTTAATTCAAATGCAAATATTTTATCAGCGACGCTAAAATATATCAAGGCCTCCAAGCGATTTGAATGATTCAGAAATGAAATCTTATAGATCCCCTCTCTCTCTGAATATTTTCAATCTCGTTCTTTTAGTTAATTTAGTAGCTTTTTATTGTGTTTATAATTAGTTGTGCTTAGGTTTATGTCATGGCCAGGGAATAGTCATGATATTTTGCTCCCCCTGGTATCGTCCTTGTAATTATGGTATAGTAGTTCGTAGTATTGTATTAAGTAATTCGTCTTGTAAGCTTTTTTATATTGAATATAAAAACAGTGTGAATATTGTGGATTATACAAAACATTTCATTGCCTTTTATTTAAGGAAAGCTTCAGCTCAAATGCTAGAAGATGGATGCGTTATTGATGGAAGAAATGCTGCATATGAATTTGATTTTGGCATTCAACCAACTGGGGACAGACGCACAGAATCTATCGATATCAACGTAGTAGAAAATGAAGCTGTTTTACATGCTAAATTCATTGATAACGATGATGATGTATTTCAAATTGTGGACAAGGATCTAAGAGCTGGTGACAAAGTGAGTGAAAATACATTTTTTTTATATATAGCAGTATTAAATTGCATTGGAAAGACAATATGAGGTGGTTTATTTTGCTTCGCTCTTTACTCCACGACAACCACTATTTTGACGACTTCATTATTTGCATTTTTGATAGAAGTGCGTTTTGTGTCTCTCAGCCACCTAGTTAAAACATGCTATGCCCATTCCTGACCAAGGAGAATCGAAATTAGATACTTAGACCCAGTCGTCATTAAATAAATCCAAATTGTGTATCAATTGGAAAGCAATCTGAGGTTCATGGATCACATGGTACAGGAAATTGTCAATATGGCTGCATCCTGTTGGGGTTCATCTCAGCGAGTCATCAACCGCCATTAAGCTTGATAAATGCCCTCATTATTCTCTTTATTTGTTCAACACCAAAAAGTGAGAGATTCTCGAGAGGGCATGTAGCTTTTGCCCAGCCTTTTTGCAAATGGACCTTAATTGCTGTTTAAAGCATAATGTTTTGTCCAGAATTACTCCAAGCAGCTTTTCTTCCTTGCTCTCTTTTATCCTGAAACTTCCGATGTTTAACTGCTGCCCTCATGTTTGGATGTTCTGCGATAGAACACTTAATGATAAAATCAATCGCTTCACGAACGGGCATTGCGAATAACCTACAAAGATATAGGATCTGATTTTGACACAATGCTGCTTACAGACAATGCGGTCCCAATCCACATCAGGAATTTACAACTGTTGATGATCGAGGTTTATAAAACAAAATGGGAGCTCAATCCTACTTTCATGAAGGAAATCTTTATTGAAAATCATTCTACCTATGGGTTAAGAAGCTGCCATAATCTACTACTGCCACAAGCGCGCACTACGTGCTATGGCCTACAGACAGTTTCGTTTCTGGGGAGTAGATTGTGGCAGGCACTTCCCAATGAGATGAAGCAATCAGATACCCTCTCCAGCTTTAAAAGGAGAATAAAATCGTGGAAAGGAGAGGAATGTAACTGTCGACTGTGTAGGCCCTTCATGGCTCAGGTTGGGTTTTTGAAAGAGTAAATGCCATCGCAAATACTAAAAGTACTATAAAAAGCATTTGATCATTTTTAATCTGTATATATATACTTATATTTAACTAGTTATTATTTCAGATGTATTTATATTCCTCTTTTTCATTTTAAACAATTTTACTTTGCAGTAGGCTTTAATTAGCTTTATCATGTAGCTATTATTAGGCGCCTACTGTAAATGAATAGATAATAATAATAATAATAATAATAAGCTTGCTCGGTTTCATCCTAACTCCCACTGCTTTCAGCGGGAATGAATCCTTCAACCGCAATCATGAACTGCACTTAATGTCGTTATCATATATCAAACCTACCTGTCTTTGCATCTATTAAAAGCACCCTTCATCGCGGATGGGGCTGAAAGGGGCGTTACTATAGAGGAACGTATGGCACCCTCGGTACATTGCCTATCGTCAATCCATGTTTATAGGCAGGGATGATGAACAATACAATGCCAGATTAACGATCTTACTACCATGCCTATGGTGGCTGCTGTATATTCTCATTTGAAATAAAATCAATTAATTTTGCTCTCGAATTTCAGGTGCCGTGGTCTCCAGGCAAGCACCCTTTTCAATTGTCTTGGTCTGGTAGTGCGGTCGGAAGTCAGACTGCATTTTTGTGTATCGTGTACCAAATGAAAGATGAACGGGGTTACCTCTTCATTGGATTGAAAGCTGGTTTTGTGAACGAAGAAATGAAAAGCATTGCCCCTACTGCACCCTACAAACGGTTGCAGTTCTCGTATGCATCTAAAAGAAATATCATCCGTGGTGAACCACCTACAAAGTGAGACTATTGTGCCTTTAATTTGACATTTTTTTATTGTAAATATGAAGTAATCAGCCTCGAATGTACAAATGATTGAGAACCTCTCAAGACGCGTCCCAATGAATAAACCATGTAGATAACGTATAATCATTTTTGAAAAACCATGTTCCAGAGACGAACCAATAAATCAGTTTATGTTGCACCAAGAGAACTACAATCCCTTGACCGGAGCTGTAAAGAGGACAGGAAGCATTGTTATGCTATTAAGCGTTAAATGGTTTGCATTGTCTTGCCTCAGCTGGAATCCAATGAAGAAAAGTTATTGGTCCAAGGGTAGGGCATGGTAGCAAAAAGACACTATATTTAAATCTTATCAGGAAAAAGGCACAGCGAAAACAATGGGAATTAACACCAAGTTAAAGGCTTTATGTAAGGCCTAAAATACATGCGAAATATGTCAGGATTTTACGTTGGGGAAGTTTTGCTTAATTTATGAACAAAGTGTGCAGAGTGAAAGTTGCATCTAAATTTATGGAGTGTGCTTCTAAATTGGGTGCCATTTTGTGTGAAAATTGAAGGGTCGCATTAATGAACAGGGTGAAGCTATTTGATAGGACTAATGTAAACAGTTGTTTGGTACACAGAAAGCCCCTAGGTATTGGTTTTAAGAATGGGCACGCCAGTAGGTTTAAGGATAAGAATACGATAAACAGGGATAATGGTTGTTGGACACTAAGGGTAGTTTTTAATCAAACAAATAGGACTGGTGCAAACAATGGTGATGATTCTTCCGTTTACAGAAGCTAAAGAGGCTTCGTGCACATGAGAGCAGATCATTCTGGAAAATAGGTGTTTAATATTTGAGTATATGCAAGAAAGTGGGCGATAGTGCACCGCGTAAAAGATGGAGTGGCCCTAGCAAAAGGACCGTTTTGCTGAAACAAGAAATACTAATTTAAATTCAGCTATAGTGCATGTGAATTAGAGACAAAAACTAGCCATTTCAAAAGTCAGAAACTTATTCTGGGTTCTTACGTGAGATTTATGTTATAACCCATCAACTCCTACATAATTCACAGGGATGAAAAAGGCAATCTATGCACATCAGCATTGCAATGAATTTTCCCTAAATCTTTCAAATTAATTGGTGATTAAAACGTGGATTCTATTGCGGATGGCTAATGTTTCTGGATTTTGTAGAGAACTTAGCAAGTAGTGTTTCCAATTCACAGAAGACTCAACATGGATTCAAATTCGTCAAAAAGAATGCTTCAAAAAAGAAGTCAAACAACTCCTGAGGTGGTTGCGTGTGGGACCACCAACATTACGGGCAAATGAGCGTAAAGGAAAAGCAGTATTTGTAATTAAAACACCAATTTTCTATTTTTGATTAATCTAATATTGTAAGCTGATCGGGTATTTTGTCTAAATGTTTCATATGAACATGTATATGAATATGTTGGAACATTTTTCTCTTCTGTAAATGCTCATTTCTCTTTGCATTTACAGTCCAGATGATTGGAAGTCCCTTGTAAAGGTTGAGCTTGCATCTTATGATTTGACTCCTGAAATTCGGAAGAGAGTTTCTAACCTACAAAATTCACAACAGGCACTGCAAGAAGAGCTTGAAAAAGAGTTAGATAACCAAAGTTATAAAGAAAAATTCAAGACCTTGCTTTATAGTGAAGAAGTTCAAATGGAGGTTGATATTCGCCGGTATGATATGCACAACGTAGAAATGGAAGAGTCTAGCGGGTATATATCTCTTAAGGTAACTTGAAGCTTCATTTTTTATCTTTTTGTCAGATGTATTTGAAATGGGACACGGTTAGGCTAAGTAAATTTGGGAGAGGACAGAGGACGACTTGAAGGAGGTATGTTGATGTGAAAAAATCCTGGATCACGCCAAACACGTTGCTTAGAATGAAACTGGCAAAATATTGCAGGCGAACTTCAATGATATCAAACCAGTGTGTCTGAAAACAACATCACAAGTGACTATTGTTTTAACAGCATTCTATGTGATATCCAAACCCTATCCAGGATCATTTTTATTGGGTGGGGCGTGGGGCCCAGTGCATCACACTCTCGGAACAAGAATTTGTCGGAAATAACTGAAATCATTGCTTTTGTAGTGTTCTGGGTTCGCAGAGAAGGCTCAGAAAATATGCGTATTGCTCATAGATCTCAATTCCTAAAACTTTTTACATTTCGAACTTGCTTCACTACATTAGGCACAGGAAGTCTCCTGCAGCTTACAACAATGAGATCATTACACTTTCATCAGCAAATCTTTCAAACGAAAATGAGCAAACTTTGATAGTTCACAACAAAGATAGTTATAGTAACCATTTAAGAAGTCTTTAACTAGATGCAAGCACCACTTATTTTCACTTATACAAAGCAGCAGAGCTGTATATAGGAGGCATTTTCACAACATTCATCTGCAATTCGTAATAAGCCCTCATCTTTTATGCCCCTTCCGAAACCTCAAAAATGTAAATGTGCTTCCATGGCTTAATATAGGTTGCGGAACTGGGCAAAGGCGAATGCTCATGCATCAAATATTGCACCTGCACTTAAACATTGTTTTAAAAAAATTGCAATTACATCAGAGACAATGATAGCTGATGTGATCCCAAGTCCTATTTGTGCCAGATTGGGAACGGCCCTTAGTGGATCTGCACTCGTGTGTAGGGGGGGGGGGGGATCTATTTCTTGCCATTTTATAAATACCTGGCTTTTTTATTTCTAAAGATTAACTAATTTTCATCTTGGAGCCTGAACGCTACAGTGGCATGTGTCTAAGTTGATTACCTTCTTTTGGAACTTGTTTGATGACAACACTGTTAGCAACATCCCTATTTCAGAAGCCAAATACCCCTTACGCAATAGCCTTGAGCAAAAATCGAAAAGAGAGTAAATAAGACGGAATGATCAGCTTTTAGCAACATTGGAGTGGTGGGGTGTTATCTAAGTCTCAGCCAGCACGTGCTTTGAATCTTGAACAACAGCTGGAATTATTTGACAGATGAAATTAAATAATGGCTAATTTGAAAGATTTGATGAAAATATGTCTCGTTTATTAAAGATGCAGAAGGACCATATTTATTACAACAAACACGATTTTGAAAGTTTTTGACCTACTCAATTAAAAGACTTTTTCAATTGTTAATTTTGAAGTGGCTATTTTTCAGTTAGAATAGTTGGTAGAAATAGATTGGATAGAGGCATTTTCATGTGAACACAAGGCCTGTTATTTCCAGTTTGGGAACGGACCAGAATGGATTTGCTCTCATTTTTACGGGGTCTATGACTTGCCATTCAATGGATAGCATGCTCCTTTGTTTCTACAGATTAACTTATATTCATGTTTAAGCCTCTTCATTTTATTTCAATTCAGGTTCCAGGTTTGGCTGAAAATAGGCCGTCACTGACCATTGGTGATCGGGTACTTGTGACTCTAGCTTCTAATGATAGTAGCGAATATGAAGGATTTGTACATATCATCGAGCGAGATAAAGTATTTTTGAAGTTTAGCAGAGGGTGAGTTAAATTTTATCTTCCAAGGGTAAATGGGCTTTGTTTATGAAAAAGGTGCTCAAATTAGGAAACTGCTGGCCAAAAGGGGGCTTAAACCCAACTTCCATAAGATTTTTTGTCTGATTCGATACAATGAATTATCATTTATAGAAAGATTGGGCTACAAACCTATAAACAAAATACAAGATAAACAACGCAGAACAATTGTTAAAAGTCGGTCTAGATTACATCAGGCGAAGAGCACTTATGCTTGGTACTTTGTGGGACGTTTTCGTCTCATTTGCAGTTGCCATTGGCGTCTTGGTTAGAAGTAATAATGCTTGTTGAGAGAAAGCTTGAAATATCTGCTTAGACGGATGGGTAAGAAATTGTATCAATGATAACTATAATAATGTACCGGTTCATATGCGGCATCCCTGGTACCAAGGCGTAAATATCGTCCTAAACTAGGGTCCTGTTGAATATAAAATCCAAAATCATTATAGTTATCCTAGCAGAATGTAAAACTAGTAAACATACTCAAAATGGTATTCATAAGAATTCATTTCAATAAAATTGATACAGTGATCTCTTTTATTCTAAGACCCTGATACGGGTGATCGGGTGCAGTATTAAGGGTTCTGTGAAATCCAATATTTAATTCAAGTTAATAATCGTTGGAAACACGTGTTGCTATCAAACTATTGAAAATCGCGCTTGTATCTACGTCCACTTACTAGTTACTCGCCTATCTTTATTGCAACGATTTCTAATAGTCCTGCTAACAGGATGATAAGAGCGGGAATTTGCTAAAGTTTAACTTTATGAGGTTCTAGAGCAGTGCCAAACGTCTTATACGTTTTATTAGAGAGGAAGGATTCTTATCGAAAACAAATATCCTTAGGAAGTTTTTTGTGCTTATTACTTTGTAACAAACTACGTTGTCAAAATCCTCTCTTAGAAATATTACAAGTAATGAGATTCTAGCATTGCTGAGAGCGTTTGAGCATAAGGGTCATTTGGAACTTTCTTGTAGAAATAAATTATATACGTACAATCTCAACCATTCAAAATGATACTCAACAGCGCTAAACATCATAATTATCATTTCATGAGCTGCCGACTTTCTTTCCTAGGTTTCATGCCGCCTTTATCATAGGCGAAAGGTGCAATGTCAGGTTCGTTTTCAATAGATTCACAATGAAACATCAACATCGGGCAGTAGAGATGGCCTCCGAGCTTTTAAATGAAGAAGAGTGTCCTTATCTGTGCTTGTCTGACACGGTTCCCACCACAAGGCCACCACTCTTCAAAGGAGTTCCAGACAGGTTTGTATTTTTCATTTTATAGACCCTAGGAAACACCCTTTGTTATCATCTTTCATCTATCACTCGAATACTTGAAGCCTTTCTGCACGTTGAATCGACGTCAGAACTTTGTCCAGACTTTCAAATGATTCTTCAATATTTGGAAGAAACCTAATTTGCGCAACTGGCATTATGTAAATTTCTAACTTTTTTAGTAATTTGGTAGGCGTTAAATACTGAAGGAATTAGTGGGTGTAATCTCATACAACAGAGCGTCTTCTCGACATTGGGCATCAAACGTAGCTCGTTGCCAGAGTGACATGATTTTTTCAAGAATCTTCCATTTCAGAACATTAGTATGTGGACTGCAAAGAATTTTGCGCGTCAAAAAGGAATGATAGTCAGGAAGTGATCTCCTTTAAAGGCTTGCACACATAGAAGATTTTGGTCACCATCTCCGGCAATGTCTATCCTCACCGGTGAGGCGCAAAGGGCATGCCACTTCACTGAGGCTCTTGTTATTTTTACCGCATGGAATTGAAACACATTGGGGATGTTTAGAAAATAGTGTATTGTCTATATTCTAAATCAACGGATGATATATTCACCCATCTTACGGAGATACAAACAGCGTTCTAAAATTTATAATGGTAGTGTTAATCTATTTAGAACGTCCGGAACGGATGACACGACAAAGCCGTGCTCTGTGCAGTGAACACAAATGTGTCTTAAATTCTTTTGCCAATAAGAATCAAATTCAAGATCACGTGTCTAGTTGTATTTCCAAATAAAAGCTGAAAAGACTAATCAACGATTGATCCCGTACAAAAATTTGCTGTGTGCGAAGAACAGTTTTTTAAAGGGCATAACAGTATTCTATGTGCGTCAAGCTTTAGAATGTGCTTAATAGAAAATTTCTCCTAAGATATCATACGTCATAAAGTGCATTTTTACGTTGCCTAATGGATTCCTTACATGTTTTGATTCTAGCTGCTTTTTTAATTCCAACTTATGCATAGAACAGCTCTCGCTGCTGATGCCCCTTAGGATGCTTTGAATGCCATAGAGTATTTGGAAAACACGACGTTAAGGCTCTTCCTAGGAAAACCATCTTAAAATTCAAAACAATGGCTCGAACCAAGGGTTTGTTATTTAACAATTCCCTATCGCAAAAAGGTGTCACAAACCAATAATTTGAATCTTTCTTTGCTTAGCTTCTTTGACAAGAAGATTGAAGACAACCCAGAGCAAAAGACTGCCATCGAAAATATCTTACGTGGCTCATCAAGGCCATATCCATACATCATTTTCGGACCACCAGGAACTGGTAAAACAGTTACTTTGGTTGAAGCCATGAAACAGGTGAATTGCACTATTCAAATTTTATTTTGATAGATCTATTGATATATGAGCCATTGATATATGTGTCTTTTCATCACGATTCTTGTTGGCGAGATGAAGTACTCCCCCCATTGTTTTAGTCTTTTATTTTATGGCTTTGTTGTTCGCCAATCAGCGGAGGGGATCAAGATCACATGTGCACTGTGCGTCTACCTCTTTCCTTTTTTCGTTCCAAATACATTGAATCTTTACCCATCCCTGACTGCTTGCTCGAGATTAACAAACTTCATGACCTTTCCCTGCTTCAAAATTAAAATTCGATGTTCTTGTTTATTACTACTGTGGGCCATCTGGACAGATAAATATTCGATGGGATTTAAACTTTAATCAGGAAACAAGATTCTTGTGATCATCCGGGAATCTTAGTGGTTGATAAAACATTGTAAGATTTGGTACCGATTGCTGTAACCGCTCTTTCCTTTCCCTAAAATTGCCCTTGAATTTCTCTTCGCAGCAACAAATCCTTTCTTGTCTCCATTGACGGTTGTGTAAATCCTTACTGCGCATGCGATCTGGAGCCCCTTCTCGGGGATTCCTTGAGGCTCACAACTTAGCCTCTTCGTATCCCCAACAAATTCACTTTTAAAAGCACACAAGCATATCCTTCATCTCTCTGAATGTACCTATGTGGCTAGGAAAGCCCATTAAGGGAGCTCGTTGACTTAAGCGAAGTCTGCATGTGTAATATGCATTTGCACACAGATGGAAATTGACTATGCCCCATTGCAAGCGACCACCATTGAAAGAGAGACCACTATTGGCTTTGGGTTATTTGCAGTGTGAGTCATGGTTAAGCTTAGAGCTGGAGTCTTGGGAGGGTAAAACTTATGGTTATAGCTAGTGTTACAGTTAAGCAATGGGCTGAGCAAGAAAGGGATGGTGGAATGAAATTATAATGTACATTTGATATTTTTAAAATAGCACTTCATTAATAAGCGACTTCAATGACCAACTCATAAGTTAACTAGCTACAAATCTTGTTGGAGCCATGCTAAACTTTTGAGGTTTTTATTTATTAAAATTTTTATGGTTAGAGGAGGGGTTAGATGAACCATTTTTACATCATTAAATTTGTAATCAGCAGACCTAAAATTGGGCGGGATTTGCTTTTTGCATAAATTTCTACTGTTTTATACAATCTTTTTCTTGGCGACCAACTTCGGAGCTCTAGAACTTTCATTCCAGAATACCCAACCATGTAATCATTCTCTATACAGAGATACATGCTTTATTCGCTAATATAAAGAAACAGAATTAAATATTAATTGCATGTGTCTTCATTCTGCTTGATATAGCAAAGTAGGAGTAAAAGATATTCCTTATCTAGAAGGAAATGAAAATGTTTTCATTTGAGCCAAGGTGTTTGGAATCTTCCCACATGATACATAATGTAAACAGAGGATTTAAGCACATGTTGCATTGCGGAACGTTGTATAAGCTGCTCCACCAACATCAATTAAACATTCCTAATTTGTAATAGGCAATTCCTTGCCGAAACAGGAAATGGTAGCATAAAGGAATCATTTTCCAAAGTCTAGGTGCATTTGGGTTTAAATACATGGACATTATGCCATAGGTATAATTGTTATTGGATTGGTCAACGGATTCCTACTCTGTAAAGATGCACAAAACCAAATACTTAAATTAATGAAATTATTTGTTTGTTTTTTTAAGGTTTTGAAAGTGATCGAATGGAGCAATATTTTGGCTTGTGCACCGTCAAACAACGCTGCTGACCTTCTGTTAACACGGCTGCTGGATCGATTCGACGAGGACGAGTTATTTCGTTTGAATGCAACAGGAAGAAGCATTGATTCTCTACCGGAAGCATTGAAGGTAATTGTCACTTCGAAGTCTCTCAATAGCCTGGTTGGAAAGGTTTCTTCCAAACCATTTGCTTTACTCCCTAGTCTAATGATTTGTACCATTTGGAACTATCAGCCAATTTTATTTACACAATCCAGATCCAGTCTTGTATAAGCGAATAACAATTGGGGTCCATACACGTGTGAATGCAAGCTAATTTCTATATCATCAGCGGACCCAACTAAGATTAGATCCACAATTGTTTCTTCTTTAGCAGACATCCCATATAAAATAGTTTATGATATTGTAGAAACACTTAATCCTCGCCTAGTTAAATGTTGTCTTTTCCATATCATTCGGTGGATGGGGCAAGCACAGTAAATGCTTCAACATGGGGCTTGTCTGTTAGTAACACCCTGTGTTCAATTTCCTTACTCATTTTTTTAAGCGCTGAGTACCAAGCAGAGAAGCAGTATGTACCATTTTAGGTCTTTGGTTTTACTCGATCTGAATTTGAACCCGCGTTTCCCGCGTGATATGCGAGCTACTTCCCAATTGATTTAAAGTCTGAAGTGTCCTAGTTTTATTTTGTATTACATCATACATCATTCAAACTACGCTTAATCTTATCCATTGTAAATATATATTTATGAAACTATTCTTATCAAATTGTCATTTTGGTGCAGGCCCCTCAGATGTTCTACTAACATATATCCTAACAAAACTTTTTATTTTAGATGGGTCCCTAAAAACAAATTTTTATTAATCAATGGTATTCTACCTGTACCTTCCCAGCATTCATAGTCTGTTGATTATACTTAAAATCTCTTCAATCCACTCTCTCCCATATTGTTATATATTCTTTGACCAGCTCTTTTAATTCAAAATTATCCAACTTCCACCAAATGTTTAAATATTTTTGAAATTTCTTGTCATTTTTGCAGCCTTACTGTAGAATAGCAGGAAACTTTGATGAGAGAAAAAGATTCGGCATACCTCCACCAGAAGATATTAAGAAGTACAGAGTAATTGTGTGCACATTTGCAACAGCTGGAAGGTAGGATGACATTGTGCATTATATCAAGCCTATTAAATTCATGTTGAAATTATTGCTTGCTCAACTTGCATTTGCAATGCTTTTCATTCGTGTTTCTTTCTGCTTATACTATGCAACATCTTTAGATCTGGCTTCTCAACGGTCCCAAAAGAATACACAGCAAGGTTCAGCCTAAATGTGCCAATCTAAACAGCAGCAAGCAATTCTAGATTCGAAATAGACAAGTCAATTTTCTGTTGTTATTTGTTATTTGTTTGTTGGATCTGGAAAAACAGCGAATAATTACTGCAAAGATTTCAAAGCCCCGTCCAATTTTGAGACGACAAGAAATGAGCCTTATTGATACCGAGACCAAAAAAAGGGTTTTAGTATGTTGAAGTACGTTTCCACTTTTTCATGCAATTCAGATTATGATAATAAAATCTCTCCTGCAGACTCACAAGTATGGGGATTCCAATTAATCACTTCACCCATGTTTTCATGGACGAATGTGGACAAGCAACTGAACCTGAGGCATTGATTCCATTGGTTAATTTAATCAATCCGGAAAATCAGAGTGGTGGTCAAATTGTTATGGCAGGGGACCTAAAACAACTCGGACCAGTTTTAAGATCATCAGTCGCCATTAAAGTGAGTTTATGTATTGAAGAATATATTGATATGAGTATTTTGCTATCAGCATGGATCCTTTAGAGGGGCACTGACAAAATCATGGAAACAAGTATGCTAAATTCACCTCTTTCGTCAATAATGAGGGAACATAGACCCCTTGAAATCCCCAAACAGTTTGAAAATTTTTTGTACAAATTAACAGTATGGGTTGCACATCCAATGAAAAACAGAACCTAGGATCTGATAATGAATGCGCATTAACGCTTTTTACTTTGTCTTCCACTGTTTTTTTATTGAAGAGGGCTATAAAAATGGATCTTTGGTACCGCGCAAGATCGCATAACACCCCCCCAGACCTCTATTAGCCAAGTAAAGGTAAGGGCTTGTCAGCAGTTCTGAAAACTCTACAGAAGCTATCATTTGAAGGGGCTGCGCATTGTTATCTAGCTTTTTTCAAGTGTCTAGCGCGGGCCCGTTTGCCCGAGTGGACCAGAACCCGAGTGGACAGAAACCCGAGTGGACACAAATCGTTAAATTAGCCTGTGCATAACAAGAACAATCATGACTCACATTCCCAAGTGGCCAATAGTCCGGATTTTTGTTTGAACCAGTGGCCCTACGAATCACAGGAAGATTACGTCATGGATCACTGCGAAGGAGCACGTGCATTTGACGTCACATGCCACTGCGAAAGAGCACGTGACCTTCGGCTTTGCGTCAAAATTGTTATCTCTAATCACCCAGTCTAAAACGTATTATCATTTATACAGATTTACAAGACCCATTTTTGAAACAGAAATGCCTGCCTTAAAGAGGATTACTGGCTGGTGGAACAGAGGTAAATTTTGTATAAGCCAATCAGAGCTTTTGTTTACAAATATCAGGTGTCCAATCATCGCCCTCTATTTCACTGCCGGATAATGCCTGATTTGCTTATACAAAATTTACTTCTGTTGGCTGGTGGCTAAATTTAGCAAACTATCCTGGAAAAATCCGCTCAGAAACCGGGAATTGTGAAATCCTGTGGACAAACTCACACGTTAAGGCTCTTTTCGCGATGCGTAAGCATTTAGCCTGTGTTCCAGACCCCAGACCTGAAGTAAGCATTATGCTCAAATGAATCAAGGGGTTATATATTACAATAGGACAACTGGATGATCTGAGCGATTGCACTTCTCCAGGTCTTGATGGCTGTAAGAGAGACTGCTTAATTTGGGAACTTTTCTGAACTCTTGAGTGTTTTTGTAATGATAGTCAGTGAGACATGCCAAATACGTATTCATGAGTTGACCAATTTAAAATCCCCCCCCCCCTTTCCGTAAAGAAAACTAGGAGTACAACAAAATACAAATGAAACATGCTTTTCTTTCTCTTAATAGTGCGGTTTGACTGTGTCACTTCTGGAGCGTTTGATGACAAAGGTGTCGATGTATCAAAGAAACGGAGATGAAGCTCATTACAACGAAAAATACATTACAAAACTGATTAACAACTACCGCTCCCATCCACAAATTTTAGAGGTAATTTATCAAATGATACAGCATAGTTAATTCCTCGGTACAGCCTTTATATTTTATCCGTTTATTTCTTTTCACAATTATATATACTTTTAAATATGCGAAAATCAACACAAACAAGATGGTTGGAAAATTTTGTCATTTGCCGACGAGACCTTCATTGTACCGACAGAGACAAAGATGGTATGCATACACTCTTTTTTTTTTATAAGAATAAATTTTATAAGAATAATGAGGCTCAAAATTGGTGAAATTTAAAAATATTTTAAGAATATTGTTATGCCCAAGATCTTTTGAAACAATTATTTTTAGCGGATGTTTACTTACTTCTCAATTTATTATGAAATTTAATCACTCGTACATCTTTACTCCTTCTTCTTTGATAACCTGCAAGTCTATTTTTTAGATTTTATTTTGATGACTTGTTCTGTTAGCCACCATATTTGTTATAGGTGTACTTTTTTGGCATTGATGATAATTATAACAATTTATTGCCATATCCGTATTTGCTGCCGCGCTAAGAATAATTTAAGAATATTCCGAGGCTCAAAATAGCAAAAATTTAAGAATATTGAGGCTCAGCAAAAAATCAAGTATTCTTATTAAAAAAAAAATTATGTATTCATATATGTGGTCTTATCATTTCTCAACAGATCCCAAATCAACTCTTTTACGATGGAGAATTGAAGCCAAAGGCTGATAAGAACAAAATAAACAACTTGTGTAATTGGGAGGAGCTACCACTTAAAGGTTTCCCCTTGATCTTTCATGGCGTGCAGGGAAAGGACGAACGTGAGGAGACCAGTCCATCCTTCTTCAACACTGCTGAGGCTACTACTGTGATGGACTATGTAAGAAAACTACTTAGATTTGGAGTGAGGCTAGAAGAGATTGGTATCATCTCACCTTACAGACAACAGGTTTTGTATTTTATGAAACATTTTTGCTCGCTAAGCACCGATAGTTCTATGGAGGGAGGAGAGTTTTAGTAATAATTCACTACAGTGAAATCCTGCGTATCGAGACATATTTGTAAGCTATTCCAGAATGATGGAGTTTCTGATAAATGAGAAATTAGCAGGAATAGATTGGTGGTATGGTGCTCTAATTTGTATCTAGCCTGCGACACTTTTGAAAATGCTGGAACCGACTTTATGTCGCCTAATTCTTAAATCATTCTCAAATTCCGGATTAGAACGAGAGTTAATGTGAATAAATCGAACCCTTGTTAATTTCTAATTTTACAACACGGCTGTTGGTAGATCATGTGGGCATGTGGGTGCGTTGTTATTAGGCCATGCGTGTTTAATTGTTCTCTTGTTCAATAGCCAATAGAATGAACCAGCTTAAAGATATAAAGATGAGTTTTCTTGCGACTTTTATGTTATGTCACATTTTCCAATATCACCATAGGTGAAGAAGCTACGGATTTTGCTGTCTGAAGTGAGTGAGAGTGAAAATTTTAGAGTTGGATCAGTAGAAGAGTTTCAAGGCACTGAATCAAGAATAATTATTATATCTACTGTGCGCAGTAGCGAAGAATATCTGAAGATGGATGCAGCTTTCAAATTGGGGTTCTTAGACAACCCTAAGGTTTGTATACAAGAAACGATGTTCTCATCTGATTAATTGATTTGATTTGATTTAATTTGATTTTTTTCGACTTGATCTGATACCATTTGATCAAATTTGGTTTGAATTTCAAGCAAGGTCGCCCAGTCTGTCGAAGAAAAATGTCAGATAGGTCCATTAATTATATACATGTAGAGAACATCAATTTTTCATCAATTTTGGTAATACACAGTGAACATACAGCATAAAAGAATCTAAAAAAAAATCAAAATTATAAGACGTTAAGACCAGTAGCCTATAATCTTATTCGTAATCTAGCCATTGCTGTTTTTTCAGGGAATTGATTTGTAATAGTATAGCTTTTGCAGATATTAGACGGCGTCATAAATTGCGGAACTCAAAATTCAACGAATTTCACAGTCTGTGACGCAGGCTACCATCTAAAGCCTCTGAAAGCAGGGATGGCGCCAAGATTTGGCCATCGGGGGATGGGCTGGGTTCCTTGACAGGGGGAGGCTATATAACAGAATAGAGGGTATCTTTCTGATCATAACAACACAATTTTCCATTAAAAATTCTCCGACAGGCGTTAAACTTTTCCCGGACTGGATGGCTGACACTCCCCGACGGGGGGCCTAGAGCCCCCTGCCCCCCTCTGATGCCTCCCTTGTCTAGATGCCATGGTTCTTTAGATGATGCATCTGTAAATAAGATTGTTGAAAAGCTTATTAATTCTTTTCTGCAACAAAAAAGCATTTCCAGTTTAGATGTTCTTTAGTTCTTTAGTTCAGGGCCTCTTCAAATGTTCTTTAGTTCTTGCAAATATGAAATAGCGCAACTTCAAATTTGATAAGCACTACTACTGCTACCGCTAGTTTTTCATTGGTATATATTGATTTTTAGCGATTCAATGTGTCAGTAACACGTGCGCAAGCTCTCCTGATTATTGTTGGAAATCCGTTTGTCTTGTCAAAAGATAAACACTGGAAGGCGTATGTATACCATTATGTTTTTTATAGTTAATTACATGGTTGATGTTTTCCTTAATGTTGCATACTATGATAATAATCATAATCATAATCATCATCATCATCATCATCATCATCATCATCATCATCATCATCATCATCATCATCATAATCATAATTATCATCATCATCATCATCATAATCATCATCATCATCATCATCATCATCATCATCATCATCATCATCATCATCATCATCATCATCATCATCATCATCATCATCATCATCATCATCATTGAAACAAAATTGCTAAAGTATTTGATAAGCATTTTGTAACTCTTAATCTCTTTCGTTTAGACTAATAAACTTCTGCATACAAAAAGGAGGCTATAGAGGGGTAGTTTATAAGGAAGACTCCTACGAAGAAATCAACAGACAATTGAAATATTTGAAGTTGTATAACAAAACGGGTAGTTTGTTTTGAATTAGCTAAAGAGAGGAGAAAAGAAAGGAAAAAGAAACTTTTAAAAGAAAAATCTCCTGGTGCCTCATATAAAAAATGAGTATTTCTTTGAAAATTTTTGATCAATCTCAACGAACCAAAACAGACTATAATATTTTTTAAAATTTTTGCTCTACCTGTAATACTCCTTCAGCTTGGTTGATTTACAGTTTTGTCAAAAACTGAAAAATTAATATGTTCCCAAATTCGTTCATGAAAAAATTATTGCCCTGCATTTACTTCCACAGAAAATATGTCAACCCTGTTCTTAGAATTTTTTCAAAAATGTAGTGACCCTATTGCATTTCCCACTGAACATGTAATTAAATGTATGATGCAATGTCCCTAAAAACATAGAATTTAATTCCCTGTGGGTAAAAAAGGAATCTTCTCGAGGGCCTTTTTACATTACATGAGGTTGGCTGACTCACTTTGGTGAGATAGTTGTCAGCCTGTGTTTAGCTAAAAAACCTCAGCCTGTCTAACCGAGCTAATTTTTTTCCTACATGGATATATGTTTCATGCACATGCCAAAATTGTATCTCACCTAAGAATCTCACTTTGTCCGCCTCTCAAGTGAGCATTATTGGATTTAACAAACGACTTGGAATATTAGAGTGAGTCAGCCTGGGTAACTTGTACAGCTTGCTTCATGTAACAGGGCCCAGAGACGTTGCAACCGGGGCGGGGGCACAAGGTACATGCAGAGTAGAAAAGTTCCTTTTCAGCGAAGAGAGGTACCCCTTTTAGAGCAGAGAAGTACCTTTGTTGGTTACATCTTCTTCAAAAAAGGGAATTTCTGTAATATGGAAAAAACGCATGGCAAAACTTATCAAAAAAGCAACTCTGCCCCTGGCCCCTCCACGAGCTTATCCAAATGTCGCTTACCCCTAAACTTCCGTATATGCTACAGTTTCCCTTCAATGGGGCAATCTGGCACCAACAGCGGTGACAACGAAAAATGCTCTTCAAGGCGTCGTGGCCCCAAATTGCAAATGCTTCCTACATCCCTGACAGGCACTAATCAGAAAGATCTTGTGGCTGCTTACCTTAATTCATCCCTTACATACTTAGTAATTCGAATATAAAGAGATTACAAAAGCATCTTATTAGTCATAGTTTCACTTGTTCAATTTGGTTTACCTGAAATGCTTTCTGTCACTCCTAAAAATCTGGAAAGCCAGCTCCTAGGTTCTGAGATTTATAATTTTTGAATTAGATATTCAGTCCCCAGCATTGTCGACTTGTAGTTAAAAATCTAGCCATGTTTAAATATGTTGTAAAATGAAGCATACCAATGTTTCTGAGGCACATTTCTTTAAATATTATAACGTTGTCACTTTCCTACTCAATCCATTCCATTTCTACACAAATTGCAGGCCTTGTCCTGTAAACTGCAAAACAAATGGACATCTTATGCAATCTATTCACCACTGCAAAGTGAAAATTTCAAAATTTGCCGCCAAGTAACTTTGCTCTAAAGCACAGGCACGATTCCGAGAGACAAAGGCACTTTTCAACAACTGCTGCAATAGCAGTGGGCTTGTTAAATTTTCAGATTCCTGTGCACATATTTGAATGAATAAAGTTTGGCCAAAAGGAAGTATAGTTGTAAAAGGATGAAGGAATGCCATAACTAGTACGATAACTTTTTGTTTCTGGCCGCCATTGATGTTTGCGTTTGCAAGAACATTTTTGCACTTCTTCCCCATTTCGGAGAAGATGGTTGATTTGATTTGATTTGATTTGATTTAACATATTGTTGTGTTTTTGATTTTAACGGTCGTGAGACCAACGACTTTAAGTGCATATAAAGTATTCTTATTCAAAATGCATTCGTTAAACACTCGATTACCTGCAGGCAGCTTCAGAAGCTCTAGTTATTTCGCCTCTGAAAGATACTTATTCAAGGAGAGACACTAAGCACATAGAAATACGGGGGGGGGGGCAGTCCAAGAATTTTACCGGCCGCCCAAAAGTATCAGCTCTACTAATGTCTTGTACCCAAAAATATCACAAATTGCAATTTTAGATGAGAAGTATCTTTGATAAAGATATGGAAATCTCATGAAAACCAAAAAAATATCAGTGTTTAAATTTGATACCTAGAAATATCATATTTGTATCAAAATTTCTTGCAGGGCCCAAAAATATTATTTCTGACAAATGTTTTACCCAAAATTGTCACTTTGGGTAAGCATTGGACCCAAATATATCGGACAGACCCCCTGTAGGTCTGTGTGTCAAGTGCCCCCCCTGGGATATTTATATACTTGAGACATAAAAACTAAAGCCATTTTGATAGCTTTCATATGTTAAACTCGTGTGGATATCGCTCAATCGCTGTTTAATCAATTTAAAGAACCTTTAGCACATGTAGGCCTCGTGTTCTTGAACTTTTAAGATCAGGTTCAATCAACAGCGGTCTTTTGTATTAATTTGGGGCCAGTTCGAAACTTCAGAGATCATGGGGATCGTGGAGAAATATCGCCAAGATTTTCAAATTCCGAGTTTTCGTATTGGCACAAGTCGAAAAGTCTGAGACCTTACGGATAGAGTCAAAACATTTCTTTAACCAGCAGTGTACAAATGGTCTAGTCTGTTGTTCTGAAATGGACATCTCTGAGTTTTTCACCGCCGGGTGTTCGTGTTGGCACAAAATTCTTTAAATTTAAAAATATACTTTTAAATTGTTCGGTACGGGGCCTTCAAAAATTACGTTACAGCTCATAGGGGGAGACGGCACTATTTTATATGGTATTTTGATTTGGTATTTTTTAACTAAGTTACAGTTTTAATTGGCTTTGTTCTCAAGTATATTTTTTATATGATTATTCAGTTTATCAGTTATATATTAAATTTGGGACCTTTCAAGAGCATTGATGGCCTAAGTTTGTGTTAACCCCTTCACCCCTGGACGGGCCATATGGCCCATAACAAACACCGAAAAAGATGATTTTTCAGGGGGTCAAGTACAACATATTGTAAATGTTCTGATAGCAGTTTTCTATAATAGTTTACGCTTTCACCTAAGTTATTTGACTATGCTACCCCCTGAAAAGTGTAGAATTATATTGCTTTTAGCATTTAACTGAAAAGAAATCCGGATGCGAAAGGCTTAATCAGTCTATTTTATATGTAATTACAATTTTTTTTTTCAGTTTGTAATGTCTTATGTAATTAATTTGTTATTATTGTATGTTGTATTTTAATTGTATTGTAACATGTTTTGAATTGTATATAGAATAGATTGATGAGAAATGAAAATGAAAAAAAAATGAAAAATGACTTATATACAATAAGAGAGATGCTTATTAGTTACTGAGGGAACAGTAAAAATCAGCATTTGAATGTTTTTCGAAATCATTCAACTTTGCCTCATACCTACATTAAGGCTAAATTTTGTGGCAAAAGGAAATTCAGAAATTGCATGAAAAATACCGCTTATTTAATTTTAGGTAATCGAGATAGTTCTCTTTTTAGTCATAAGTCAACTATTTAAGGTGGTTAGTAATTTTTTCTTCGATTTTCCGCGGAATTAGTCACTAGTCAGTGTGCTAAACAGCCCGTTAGTCACTTTGTAAAAAGCCCTTCTACATCCCCAAAGTCTGATTGGCAATACCGCATTGAAGCATGCACAGAGCATGCTACTTCCCTGCAATTCTGATTGTTCATGACATAAAATTAGCAAAAGATTAAACATGAAATGTGTCTTTCCGTCAAGAGTAATTTTTAGTTGACGTTGACGTGTTGCCCTGGTGTGTCAGAATATTGGCCCTTTTCTCTGATTTTTAACTGAAATTTTACCCCCTCCTTTTTTCCTGAAACCAAAGAAATATTGCTTTTAATAAGTTGAGATGGACCTAAAAAACCCCCCTTTCCTAAATTTTTTGCTTTCTTCAAAAAACACCCCTTTTTCCATTTTCTATGTTCTTGGATTGGGATTAAATTGAACCCCTTTCTCAGAGATTTTAAAGATGCGGGTGCTTACACTTGACAATGGGAGTTGACCCACCGGGCGTGTTGCCAGCACTTCGAAATTTCCGTGCTCCTCCGATCCCGACATTACTCTTTCAGCATCAAATGGAGAGCTCTTCTAAAAGTCCTTCTACGCATGCTCTAATGCGGTACGATCGCAAGATTCCTTCAAACATCTTTTCAATTTTCATTGCTGACTTGGAGCTTTGCGTCTGTTTGGTTCATCTATTTCTTCCACCAATTAAAATAACGTCCTCCTAGCTCGTATAACACCCATGTCGACTTTTAATTCTAGCTTTCTAATAGTTCTTCCAAGTTCCGTCCAACAGTTCTTCCAAATTTCCGAAAGTTCTTTCCATTTCCCATGCATTCAATATCCTCTGCCAGAATATTAAAAATTAACTTCTTGCACGAATCTATATACTATTTTCGATGAGAGCAACTTCACCCTATTTTCACTAGTATTTTCCATTACGCAAAAGGGTAATCCATGCTGTCTTCTTAAACATCATTTAGATATTCTAACAGATAAGCGTTGCTAGTTGCCAAATGCAGACAAGTTTGACTCAAAATAGTTTAGCAAAAATACCGTTTGTCTGATTTTACAAAAAGAGTTTTAACGTGCGAAGAAACAAGTGCTTTCCAACAAACAATCACAACATTAAAAGTTTCATATGTTTGCCTTATGAACATGGACTCTTGTTAGAAACAGTGTGTCTTGGTTGAAACGTTGGGGAATTGTTGGTTTTTCTGGACAAAAAGAGATTTTATAGGTATGGTATAACAATTTATGGAATACTCTTGAGCCCTGATCTGAATATTCATGGAAAACTACCTTAAGGCGTAAACAGGTGTTTGATGTGCTTCTGATAAAAATGATGATATGTCAAAGGTGCTTTCATGCATGATACGGATTACCTTACTGACCCCAACAATAAAACAAAAAACAAGGAGATATGTAGCAGGAAATTAGACTTTATGTACAGCTAAATGGTAATTAATTGCAAATCCTACGAAAAATACCAATTCACCGTTGCAAAAAGTAACAAAATGCTACAGGACAAAGAGTGATATAACTACTTACAATTACAAGTAAAGCAGCAGGTTGAAAGTAATAAATAGCAACTTGGTTAAACAATAACTTATACATATTGCGTGCTCTGCAGCAGAAAAGGCTGGTTTTTCTGTATTGGCAGCAACCTTTAAAAAAACATAGTAAAACTGCTAAACGTGCTTATTTGTGAACAAATAAAGGTTCAAATAAAGAGCAAGTGCATGGATACGTTTTTAACAAAGGGCTAAAGTACACTCACTCCCGATTATTCTTGGTTTCATTAACCAAAAAGCAGTACCTACATACACCTCACCAGTGTCTACATCTCAGCCAGATGAAAGGTAAACGCCTTGATATTTTTCTTTCAATTACAATGTTTTTATTATTAAATGTATTCTTCAAATCATTATTGTTTAGGCACTGTGTTAAAAATAAAAGGGAGGACTTTGCAAGTCTTTACACAATGATTTTATAAGTACCAGAGTCATGAACAGCAGATATAAAGTTGTCTCACGAACTGTATAAATATTCTACGCAAAAAATTGACTATTGCCTCCATTATAAGCAACTACGGTAGTTTACATACGCAGTTCTGATAGATAAAGAAAAAGTTGCAACAAGGCCCTCTACATTTTCATCCTACAATGTTGCCAACTATTTTTGCCTGGAGTTACCTAGAATAACAAAATATTACTGAGGTAGTGAGTGAACTTGGCAGTCATAAGTGTCTTACCAGCAATAATAAAATCCTTCTTTCTTCCTCGCTTCCTCGCGGCCTTTTCCACGGTTCAAAAACCAGCCTGCCCTATCGATATTCTGGCCCTCCTCCCTTCCTTTGGCACGCTTAAACCAATTAGTAGGCTTGCTCCGTTGCATCTCACGTTCCTGCATTAATTTTAGGTACCAGTTATCTTCACTGTCTTTGCCAGGTGCACCTCTCCAGATGGACCGTCCATGGCTCCAGTACAAGTACCAGCTCAGCGGAACGGCTCGTTGCTTAGCACGATCTTTCATCAAGGAGAAGTACCAGCTGGAGTCCTGCTCACCACGGCTTGGTTCATCTGTTTCGGACCTCACAGCGCGGCGTTTGGTACCATCGTCTTCGTTTGTCAGGTTAGCTTTCGTTTTAAGATTAATGAAAAATGGATTTTTCTTTGCCATTGGATTAGAATTTGGGGGCACCGGACGATCTGCCATGTTTCTTCGCAGGACCGTGATCTGCAAAAAGAAAGTAGAAGAAACGTGTAGTGACATGCATACATCTGGATGGAGTTGTCAAGTGGTTTTTGAAGTGAAGAAAGTAGTTTGTTCATAAAATACATTACAAATCATGTGCCTCCGAGGGATACGGGGTGGTTAACAATAAGCTAGCAACACAAAGTGAGAGCTTACGTGAATATTTTAAAAAGTGCGGAAACCTTAGTTATTGAAATAGAGTGGCCCGAAAAGTGCCAGGTTACAGAAAGCGAGTTCATAGAATGTTTAATTTGTACATTACCTTTGAATCAGCGGTATTCCATTGTTCCATTTTTAGAGGTTCATAAAATCCATCAGTGTTTTGCTTTACAACAACTTTGTCTCGACATGATTCTTTACCAGGACAAAATACTGTGAAGGTCGAACTATGACTCGTTCTTGTGTAGGCATGACCATTTACTTTAATATTTCCTTTGCAAGAATTTTGGTCCGGGCAGTAAACAGAAGGGTAGAACTTTTCTGTTTTCGATTCCTCTGATTCTGGGTTCTCCTTTTCTTTCCCCAATTTTCCTTTAAGTTTTTTGTATTTTTCTTGGATTTCATCATGCACTGCTTCTAACTTTTTCATTCTCCGTTTCATCTGCCAAACCATATCTTTTGCTCGCGCGTGATTTTCCTTTTCCATCTTCAAATTCTCAGCATAAAAAAGCTTGACCATACCTTCTCGACTTTCTGCCAGGTTTAGCTTTTCTTTTATTTTTTTCATTTTCCTTTGCTTTACATTTTCCTCTTGAAGCAACCTTCGCAAGGTTGATCTCAGTTGCTCCATTCTTAAAATCATTGCTTGTTTTTTCATTTGAAGCTTAACCTTATACTTGTTGATTTCCTCCCTCATTTTTTCAACAAGCTTAAGGTGCTTCTGTTTCAATTTCCTTTCTTCATTATAGCGCATGTTGAACCTCTCCGCATTTTGTCTCAAGATATTTCGTGTTATGTCTTCATTCAACTTTTCAAAATCGGCCCTTCGCTGCTGTTGCTCTGCTTCTGCATTATGAAGTTTTTGTTCAATGTCCTTCACCTTTAGAGCAAATATCCTTCGGTCTTCATCAAGCCTTTTCTTTTCCTCTTTATTCATTTGAATTCTTTTTTTTAATTCTTTCTCCATTTTTCTCTTCTTGTTTTTCAATTCGTGCATTTTAATTTCAAAAACACTCTCAAATTTTCCGAGAATTCTTTTTATCTTTTTTTCCAGCTGCCGTTTACGCTTCCTAAATAGCTGTTTTTCATCTCTTCTCTTATTCGAATAATACCTCATTTTCTTCTCAACAATTTCGCGCTTCTTCAAGTAATCTTTTCTATCTTTATCGAAATTTTTGAATTCTCTCATCTTCTGCTTCAACTCCTCTATATCGCCTTTAGCATCCATCTTTTTCTCCAGCTCTGCACCATCTGTGCTCTTCAGTTCTTTATTTTCCCTGGTTGTTACTAATTTAGCTTTTCCCGGGCAAGGCCTAAGCTCTATAGGTTCCTTTCCCCGGCTTTCTCGTTGATTTGTACTACTTAAGCAAGGCCCGCGACTTTCAATCTCATCCGAATCAATGGCCTGTTTGGTAGCTCTGCCCCTACTAGCCTTAGAAGTTGGGTAAGAAGTATCTTTTGCTTGAACTTTACCACGGTAGTTCCAACTATAATCAAAGTGTTTGGCAAGGCTGATCGGATTTTTGGAGCAGTATGCCTTATCACCTTTCTCTTTACGTGTTACCACGTTTTGTCCTGATCCAAAGGAGCAGACAATATTACTCATTCGAACCATTTCTTTAAATCTGCGCCACTTTGATGTCAGTTTTCCGTGCACACTATGAACATGATTCTTATTATCATTACCAGCTTTGCCCCACTTACTTTTTATTCCTACCCAAAATCCATCAACTTTCCGGCTAAAACCGTACAATCCGCTCCCCACCTGCTCCCCGACAACCTTCACCGGCCTAAGTACCTTTTGCCAGCACAATTTTGCCCCAGTAGCAATGCTGCTGTTGGCGAGAAATCTTGTTACATTTAGGTCTGGTATATATCTGGTCAGGAATCCTGTACAAGCCTTAAACGTGATGCTGTCATTTCTGCGCTGTGTAAGCGTCTTTTGGGCGTGATTGAATTTAACCTTGAGATCAAGGTAGCTTTGGCGCCATACTGCTGTTCTCATCTTCCACCACAGAATTTCCTTCTCAATATTAGACTGGTTTTTGTTGCTTAGACAATTCAATTCCTTTGCGTGTCTATCACCTTTAAAATTGTGTCTTTTCTTAGAGAACAACAAAGTCTAAAAGAAAAAGATACTTTTAACCTTAACTAACTAATCCACTCATTGACAGCCGCAGAATGTCTCACATGGCGTAATGAAAAAAACCCTACTCCTGACAATTCTTGGAGTGCAAAATTTTAAGAAGTGACAGAGATGACAAGGACATATTCAAATGCAGGGGGAAAAAATTTCTTAATCAGGGAAAATGCCTTCTATTGACTGCGTGAAATTCCCCACTCAGTGCCCACAAACGATTGGAAATATTAGTGTTTATGTAACTAAATTTTCTAATATAAAGTTTTGCAAATTCTAGCATATAAAAAACGTTGCTGGTGATAAAATTCATTCACTACTCTAGTTTGTTGTGATTGAGCTTCGAAGAGAAATAGCAAAGCGCAGCAGCGAAAGACTCTATCTTGGATACTCATGATATAAAACGTTGAGAAAGGTCAATGTGTATAAAAAGGAAATCAATCAACAATGTTCTAGATCTTGACTGGCATAAAATATAATTAAAACAAGAATAAAAGCTCCATATTTAGGGAGAAAAGTTACAGTTAAGTAACTGATGCTGTCACAATTTGCCTGATAGGCGATTGTATTTTCAGAAGTTGTAGCGGTTCCCTCGGCATAAACCACGTAGGAATCAGGCAAATTCAGGCATATTAGGAACTATGTTATGATACATACAAAAGGTCTTGTTGTTGATTCACATCGTATAATCGGGGAAAGATGAAATTTTAACAAGACGGAAAGGATGATAGTAAAAAACTAGATCAACTAAGCTCTATTTAGAGTGAGATCAGAGAACCTTAGCCAAACTGCACTGACAACAGGTTTCAGGGCTTATACTAAGCATAAAAAACTCTTTGACCCTTGTAACATGAATTGGCTTTCCAACCAGGAAGCATTTAAAATCGAAATTTGTGCCGAAGAACTACCGGAAAACTGTAACAAGTGCACGCTTGATTCATTTAATTAGATACGGTTTTCTTCTAAAGATGGATTTCTGTGATACACATTGTTTCAGCATGCAATGAATACTTAGAAATCTTCCCACCTGCTTTTGTGCACGGTATTGTTGACCCAGGTCACGATACCTCTTCTCGAGGCGTAGGTACTTCAGTTGCATTTCTTCGTATGCTACACGCATTTTTGCGGCATCGCGGCTTTCGTTTTTTGATTTCATTGCTTCAAAAGACAAGCTCTCATAAGATGTTTCATTCATCAAGGAATTAAATTTCCCTTCACTACCAATTTCTTCTGATGACTTCGTGGCTTTTGATGCTTTCATATCGTTAACAGAAACATCAGTTTGAGGCAGATAAATCTGGTATGACTGTGACACAAGCGACAATCCTGTAAGGAATAGAGTGCTTGGTAAGAATTTGTTGACACCAGAGTTATTTTGCAATATACAGCCTTGCGGTTATCCTTCAAGATAGGTTCCTATAATGTTCTTTATTTACGGGTCATGGAGGATTTGTTGTTATTAACGTCTTAAAACCCTCATAACAGTCAGTTTTCAACATTGTGCGCAAAGCAATTATCTTGTAGTTTTCAACATTGTCTGGCCTAAGCTGCTTTCGACGAATTCATGGATTTGTTTAATTAATAATAAAATATTCATGTCGGTAGTTGACTATTGATATTTTTCTTGGGCACAGCACAATTAATTGATTAATTTTCCTTTCCCTCTGTAATTCATTGATCCTTACATCCGAGAGTTTTTTCATTTATTACTTAAATTTTTTTCTTTTTCCTGCTTATATTTTTGCTTCTAAGCCAATGGGCAAGCCATGTATTTATTCCGTCTTCTTTTCATTCATCTACTTATTCATTAAGCCAAGGATAAATTTATCAACCCATGGATCAATCATTCATTTATTGTCACTAATCAATAATTTTTCTGAATATAAGGTAATAACTCCCAATAATCCACAAAACAAAAAAAAGGCCAATTTTTTATGGCGAAGATAAAAATCGTAAACAGTTTAAAGTTTTTAAAAGATACGACATAAAGAAAAGCCTCCTCACCTTTGCCAATGAATATTCCAGCAAAAACACTCAGACAAAGCAAAATAATAAACATTGATGGGGTTAAAATGATTCCATCATTGAGAACTTTCACATCTTGAGAAGAAGTGCAATGCCCATTATCGTCACAATCAGGGCTTTGAAAAAGGGATGCTATATCCAATAATGCTCCATCCTCCTCATCTTCAGTCTCATTCTCGAATAGCTCAATAAGTCCTTCAAATTCATTTTTTGGTTCAAATTCATCGCTGTTAGAGTCATCGCACACAAATGTCGTATCAATACTTGAATCTGATGATATGGAAAAGAAAAAGAGAAGAATATCAACCATTACTTGGTGAATAGAAGGATTAGAATCATGCGATAGAAAAATTAGACCTTTAGCTGTCCTCATCAATTTGAGCTGCAAACAATAAGGCAAATTTGACAAAAAAGGAAACGATACAGCTTTACAAAGATTAAATGTTTGCAATAATTTGTGATATTCAACTCTACTTGCGTAGCAGTAGTGAGATCGGAGTTAGCCTTCAATGATTCCAAATAATTTTCAAGGTGCTGCTGCAAATAGCTGCAATACTTTTTAATGCGATATCAAACCACAGACTAATTTCAATGATTTCTACGCTGAGGTTAAAACATTCTTCATGAAAAAAGCGAAGGAGTCAAAAAATAAAAACGTTTTTACACATTGAATTTGACTTAATAGTTTTATGTAATTGCTTTAACGTAGAAACTAGGCTTGTATCTAACTTTTGTGCTGAAGAGCCACACTTTTACTGGATATGCTGCTGTAATGCCATATAATGGAAAAATTTCATTGATATTCAAACCAAAATAAATAAAAAATCTCACTGTTCCACGGGTAGTTTCTTATCGATTAGCTTGGGGGTACAGTATAAAGTAAGTAACTAGTGTAGAAATAACAAACTGATAAAGAAAATTCAAAATAGGAGTAGCTCTGGCCTTGTCCATGCCTTATTTCTATGACAGACAATTAATTAAATGGTACGAATATAGAATTTTGAAAGTTATGGGATGAGGGAGTGTTTATGTTGTTTTTCAATATCATAGAAGCCACGCATTTTAAGAAAAAAATTGCAGTTGTTGCTAAAGATACCAAAGGCACTGATAGACAGGTTTGTTTCGAAACCAATGGTTAGTTCTACGACAAAAAGGAATATTGTCCTTCGTCTTTAAATAAAATCAGTTCAAAAGTGATCTCCAGTAATGATGGGTGGTGAAAAGAAACCTGTTATGTCAACATAAAGAGAGGAATCATTGATTGCTGCAAGTGAAGTTGCCAAACATTTATGAGAGAAATGATGACGCCAGGTGTATCGACCTGCATTGAGATAGACTTTACAGCCGGCAACAACATCAGGTAGAGTTTCAGGAAGAAAACAGAAATGGTAGTCAAAAAATCGACTCAGGTTCCATTTGCAGGGATTTTTACGAGTTGGGAAACTGTCTCTTAGCTACTTAATTGTGAAATAAAAGATGTTTATGAAAATTTTACCATGTACCGCTGACCAATTTGAATTGAATAGAGCTTATAAATAAAGAGCCATCCAATAGAAAAGAAACGATATCACCTCGAGTTAACAGCCTTTAAAATCTCGTTGGTGTTACGAAAGCTGCCGTATGGAAAGCTCATACCATTACTAGCGATTTCTCATATGGATTGGAAGTTGGTATTCAGAGAGAACCTGACACTGTTGCGACAAACAGTTTGGCACTGTTCATGTAAAAGTTCTATATGTTATTCCTCAATAAATCTACAATTACGAAACTCGTTATTACAATAGGCATTTTTTTTTTACTGACTAGCTTGGCAATATTGTTCAAGAAAAAAAATTATGAACAACGAAATTGAAGTTAATAGGGTCAAAGCTCGGGGTTAGTCCATGTTTTGTTTCTATGAGAGAAGATGTAGTATGTGATATGAATGATGGCCTTACAAAATTTTGCAGCTGTACGAGGATTGAAAGGAGTTATGTTGGCGTTGGTGATGTTTGTCAATTGATAAAGCTTTGCACATTTCGAGTAGAAGCAAGATGGACCGAAGATTCCCAACCAACTGATGGAAAGGTTAACAAAATTTACTGTTTAAGGTTGGCGAGAAAAAGGATGTATTTGCTGCTCTTACGGTTGGCATTGTCGTCTAGATTTGTCTCGAATCCAACAGTAAGTTATAGAAAAAAGTTACTTATTGGGAATGACAAGGACGATATCACGACGGAGCTTGTCCCTTGTAATTATGCTTGATGAGAGAAAGCCCGAAATATCAGCATAGATGGATAAATTAGGAACAGTTGTGAAATATTCTGGAGGTTTTTTAATTCTTAGACATGGTACCAAGTACAGCGGCCTTCCTTTAGTTGTGTTTCGCACCCTGCGACCACATGAAGAGTATTGGGAATAAAACAGAAAGAACAGTCTGAAGATAGAGCAAAATCCTATTTGCCAAAATTACTGTGGGTCCAGAGAAAATTGTTTAGGTACCGGATTGTAAAACTGTTCGATATTTTTTGGTCTGTTACATTGACTTTTGACAATATAGAATTTAATGTCCACTGACAGTTTTCAAACAAATATGAAAAAGTAGAGCAAAGTTGTGATGCCAAGTTATTTTGTAGCAGTTCTTCATGTTCGGAATGTACTGCTTTGATGACATATTTGGCATTCCTATAAACATCATTTTCCATTGAGAGTTGCTGTCCTATTTGGTGAGTTTTCGGGAGCATTAGGATATACTGTCTGCCATTGTATGAATTTAACAGATTTGTGTAATGAAAGTTTAGACCAAATTTTTTTCCAGTGAGATTGGCATTAATAGGTAGACAAAATAGGCGGCGAATTGATTTAGCAAAAGGATTATCTAGGTTTTCTACAATCCAGGTTTTTGAAAGGTCAGTTACTGTGAGGTGCTAAGAGGCTATGCTATGGGGATAATATGTTTGCTGTAGAGTAGCAGTTTGTTTTTGAGGTGAAGAGTTAATTGATTGATTAGTGTTAGAAGTTCACATTTTTGCCGGTTATTGCTCACATCGAAATCAAGATGCGGACCCAAGTATTTGAAGGAATCGCCCATGAAGACTGCAGGGACTGTCTGATTGCTAATGAAGAGCTTTGGTTGATATTGGATGGAGCGCGTAGAAAATATTTTGCACTTGGCACTATCTGGTGAAGCAGTTCAAGGTAAGCTGGTTTTCTCTCTTCCCATTAGTTATCACAGTTTGGCACTGCTTAATGGTAACGTTTTTTTGAAACTTCATATAATCCATATTCATTGAAATACAATATAAAAGCGTAAATCTCGAAAAATTAGGTAGCTTACAGCTGACTACTTATCACTACAATGTCTGGAAAGAAATCAAAAATTTATCAAAAGGTCAGTAGTTCAGGCTTCACCTCCCTTTTTTGCAGCAAAATTATAATATGTGCATCTTATCGCGATATTTTTAACTAATAATAACAATAACAATAACAATAATCAATTATCAAAATCTTTTACCTTTGCTTTCAAATAAATCTCCAAGTGCTTCTGTTAATAATTCTTTCTCAATTGGCCCAACGTTCTGAAAATCACTGTCGGTCCCTTCAGTTGTGCACAGCTTGTCAAATCCAAGTAATTCGATGCTTTCTCTGTCATCACTGTCACTGAAGTTAAACGTTTCGTCTGTGAATGAAATTTAAAAAGTTAGCAATATTTGATCCATTATATTAATCTTCGTAAAGCCAGCTTTTACCCCTAAACATTGGGTGGCTGTTATCAGCGGAACTGTTCCGTTTATCCAATATTTAAAAACCTGAATTATAGTTTCATAAATATTTGTCCAACAATATATTTATCCTGGATAAAGCTTAAGCATTTTAAAATGCTGTTGATTCCTAATGCTGTTGATTCCTCAACTTTCACTTTTTTTCTTTTTTTTCCTTCTAATTAAATATCATTGTCCAATTGTAAGTAACGTACGCAATGGGAGCACGATAACCTTGTTTTCTCCCCCGTTGCGAACGGTACATAGTAATGTTGAAAAATTTTCTTATATTGTTGTTTTCATGGTGATAAAAAAAAATATCCGTTAGCATCTTCATTGCAAACAGTATACAAAAATTTCTGACAGAATCGATGCTTGCTACTGCGCTGCCATCCGGAGCTACTGGGTCCTGAGGACAACATCTAACAAACAACGCCTTAAAGACATCTTGGCCATTTTGACGGGTAATACAATGTACCATATGTCATCTTACAAAAAGAATTAAATGTACCTTTTATTTTGTCTGTCGTTTTTATTACTTCGATATCTGATCCGTCTTCCGTCCCTTCTGCAAAGTGATCTTCCTTGATATAAATTCCGTTAAACTTCGCAAGGCTTTGGCTTGACAAACTTTTGGCATTTGGCTTTGCAAGGATTTCAAAGTCTTGGTCAGAGTCAGACTCAATTGCATTTTTGTCCTTGCATTTTGGAGATGTATCACTTCCTGCATTTGGCTGAAATTGAATGTTTGCGATCATGATAACTTTAATCTAGGCTGTTAAAGATTAGCTACAACGTGATGCCAGTCCAGTAGCACTATTTGATACTAATATAGTGGGAACTGAGCTAAATGTACTACAGAAGAATAGAATATAATAATGTAGTTTTACTTGTATTGCATGAGTAGTAATATTTTTTGCAGTTTGGACAATTTATTGCAGTAGCGGACTGGCTACCATTCAACCCACCGGGAAAAGCAACCAAAAGGGCGCCAACATATGGTCATGCTGCTTAGTTTTGGGTTAGTAAGACACAACCGCAGAAACTTTACGTGGCGGAATATCAGTTTTATTTTCGATACAAACTTATAATACTATTTTCAAATCTCGATCAATGGACCGTGGAATGGTTAAAACGGGGAGATAGGCTGCAAATGAAGCGAACAAAATGGGGGTTCGCGGCCCTGCCTCCGGAAAATTTTGAAACCTCACAATTAAGAACGTCAGAAAATGCACTTTTATAAGAATTATAGGCTTTTTTATTCACAATTTGCTTTGAGACGAAGCAGATTCTCAAATTCTTATTCAAATAGACTGTATCAGAAACGTCTGCGAGGGTGGCAAAAGTTGTAGGTACTCGTATTATCTTGTATTGGGTCACATGATCCGTAAAATGTTGAAGTGAGACTAAAGCCCAGAGCCCACTTTTCACTTTTCAAGACACTATCTCCCAAGATTTTTACGGAGAAACCAACGTCTTCCGCTTAGTAGATGAGATTTTCTTTGATAATATTTCCGAGTAAAATGGGCGTGGTTAAAAAAAATTTTCAGACCCTCCTCTATGTGTCCCCCTCACTTTGTGGCGGCCAGCCTAACGCCTAACGGCTTCCATGCCCAGCAAGTAATTAAACACTGTAGATTCTTCACATTGATATCTGATAACATGGAGCAACGAATTCTAGAAGATCCTATTTACAACCCAACAACATAATTGCCTCGAGTTTCTCACTTGCCAGTGTTGCCTGTGAGCGGCTTTTTACTTGCTTCAACTTACTAAAAGTTTTCTCGTTGCTATCTTGGGTGAATTCAAGTGTGCGAATGTATTCCTTGGTCCAAAAAAGGTTTGAGAATGCTGATACATTTAACGAATATCTGCAAAGCATTCTGTAACAGCAAACCAAGCACTGCTTACATGCTCCTTTGCGGGCATCTCGATTATCAAAAATGCCCTTCTCCACTTCTTCTGCGTCTTTATCCACAGACTGGATATCATCGAAATCCATTTACAGCGTTTTACATAGATGCTTGAATACTGACATGAATGAACCAAGCTCAGCCTTCGAAGAATCTGCAAAAACACCGACAAATGGTGACACCCTTTCCAAACTCTTAACTTGTATCTATGGTTTAAACCCTAAACAGCGCTGCAAATTTATTCAAAGAAAACCACTCGAGCTCTTTCTGCACGCAAGAATCGAACGATATCTGAGATTTGGTCTTTCTCAAAGGGCTTGCTCTTCCTTCTTGGCCTTCTTGTGACTCTTCACTTCTGAAACTCTGTCTGCATTTCTACATCCGTGTCATCCAGTGCTTCCTTCATCGGGCTACTAAAATTTTCGACCTCCTAATTGAATCCACCAAGTTGATTTTCATACAATCTGCTCTTTGTTCCTTCTACCATTTTCCTGGCACCAAGGTAGTCTAGTACTTTCGTCTGCAAACAATTGGATGCCTGTCGCAAGATGATGTGAATCCCAAGCAAGAAAGCTTTCATTATCGTATCACAGTTAGAAGTCGAACGAGAGCTTAGATCAATCAAGCGTACCAAATTAACTGGCATCGACAATCTGCCCCAGGGTTACTTAAGGACGCTGCTTGTTTCATATCCGCCCCTCTTACTCATCTAATTAATCTCTCACTTGAGACCGGAACTCTTACAGCTGACATGAAAACTGCAAAAGTAGTCCCTGTGCATAAATCAGGCTCTCTGTCAAGCTTTGATAACTATCGACCGGTCTCCATCCTACCTGTATTATCAAAAGTGGTTGAAAAGCTGGTACTGCTGGATATGCTGAAGACACAGTGATATACGTTGCTGATAAAGATCTTAAGTCAGTTTGGCAGAGTCTCTTCTTTTTTGAATTTCACAAAGAATTTCAAAACAAAGTGAGACACTTGACATAATGTATCAAAACTGGAGAATATATAATACCAAACAATACAAATATCTTGGTATTGAAATAGATAGCATGCTAAATCTGAAAACAGATTTTGAGAAGTGTTTCAAACGAGCTTCATCCAGATTACCATTATTGGCAATGGGGATTTCCTTGATCTGACCTGGGCTAAAGCAGTATATGACACAATGATTCTCCCAACTTTCATGTACTGTGGAATACTGCAACTCAAGCTGACTTCAACTGAAGCCTAGAGACTCTCCTTTTTTCATGATTGCAGTTTGAAAATCATTAACAGAAGCTTGAAAAATCCCACAGCAATTCAATCAATTGCCAACGGACCATGGAGGACTAAAAGGACCAGGTTGTGTTTACTTGTATGTAAATGTCTGGACAATGATATATGTGAGATCTTTCAAGGCTACTTTGATCTACTGCAGCACAAGGCACGAACAAGAAACAACCAATGTTAATTTAGGCCTCCTGGCATCAAAATAGAATATGCCAGAAAGTTGTTCCACTTTACTGTTTTCTTTGACAGAAAGCCATTTATCTATCTGCCTATCTGTCTGCCCCATCTATCTTCCTATGTGTCCTGTCCATTGACACTGACAATAATGGTCCCCAAGATTTATGTCCTTTATATGTTTCTACACATATGGCCACAAAAGGAAATTTGCTGCTTTGCTATCACATGATCAGACCTCTAAGTGCCCAGCCCTTGCTTTGCTTAACTAACCAGAACTGAATAAAATTGGATGAATCATTCAGAGAAGAGAAGGTCATTTCGTCATATGGTATATGATTTTGATAACCATATATTCCAGGGCAATTATATTATCAATTTGAGGCTTAAAATGTGTAGGTAAATGAAAGTTGAATGATGTTCATCTCATTAACATAACTTGATATACCAGGATGATTCATGATTAAATAACTAACTCAAGACTTTGTATTCATCTTGCATCAGTACCCTCCCTTTAAGAAGAAAGGCATATCTAACACAGTGTTTTATTTTTCTATGCTCTAAATTGATCACAGAGAAAATTAAATGCTGCCCATATACCTTGGGAGAATACATATAAGGGAAAAGAGCTGCACCCTAGACATATCTTATCTTGTCAGCTCTTTAATCTAATATGGTCCATAATCTTTGCCAGAGTACAGAATTTGACACTTTTCACAGAGATCTCAGGTGTACAAAGTGCTAAAAGCTGTATGCCAAGTGCTATAAGAACAAACGGTGCAGTGCATGTTTTGTAAGGCTTTAATTATAATCTATGAATTGGGTTCCTACAAATCAAGCAGTGGAATGAAATAGACAAGAGATTGTGGCACAGGGACAAAGTTCAGTTTCCTACCAAGGAGTGTTTGCATTTACAATTGATTAGACAATTATCTTTTGAGAGGCATTCATCTAGTCAAAAGAAACTACAACTATCAAAGACTTTGTAGATTCCCAAGGGAAATGTATTACTTATACTTGAATACAATTTTGTATAGGCTCATAGCCTGCTGCAAAATCCTACAGGGATCACTTGAGTAAATGGGAGGGCATGGGGACAATTTTGAAATGATGAAGATTAAATTAAACCAAAGTAAGCCCATTGCTTTTACCCAGACAGACCCTATCATTTTGATGGGATATCAATTATGCATTTGTTGTTCAGAAATACACTAGGGTCTGCGTTTAATATTTTGTCTTTTTAATAGTTCTATTTTTCTTGAAGCTGTTAATGCTTGGCGCATTTACTTGCAGCAAACTGTTCCAGTAATTGTTGACGCTGTTACTATTAAAATGTTCCCACACATAGCTTTGACAGCTTCAAACTGTGCCCCATAGTAATGCCTGTGGCTCTTGGTAGCAGTCTATCACTTTCCATATTGTAAAGGTTGGACTTTATCTATAATGTATTTGACTCAAATTATATTCTTATCCTTTCCCTTTCCTACTTAAACTATTTCTTTTTCGTTCTATGTTTAATTTGCTCTAGTTCACTTATTTTAAAGAGGTTAGCATAGCTGCCGGTCACTGAAAAAATTATAACAGACTATCTAGGTCTGAATTGACAAACCAGTTAAAATATTAGTTTTCTTTATAATTATGGAATATAAGATGCTTCCTTTAAGAGATTCTTCTTCTACGATGTCAAACCATTCTAGATATGAATAATTCTTTAAACAATAAACGCTACAAAGTTGGCATTCATTGCTATGAAACTGCCAATGAATATTTAATGTTAGGTTAATTTTATTGAAATGAAAAGCCTAAATCAACCACGTTAACTTATAATGAAGTTCGATAAGTAAAAGCATGAGGCGAGCAAGTTGTGCAACATGACTTATTTTTGGTTTCAAATTTTCATTTGTATCAGAAAATGGATCGCGTCCTTCTTTCGCATACCCGTGGTTTAAGATGCTTTCTGGTAACAACCGTAGGCCTATTTGTCACTGATGACTAAAAGCCCATAAATTGGCATTCTGGATTTTCTTGTTCTCCAGACACTCACGTTTCGTTTGACAAAAATAGTGAGCAAAGCAATGAGATACAATTTCAAACTCGAACCTCCAACAAATAGGTTAACTGGACAGTCAATTTCCCAAGTCATTGCTATCTGTTGCTGCATCCTGGAGCTTGAGGCACCATCAAGAAAACAGTAGATGAATATAATAGCGTAGGTTAGGCATATAACAAACCTGGAGTGATAAATCGTCGTTCACGAGTGTCCATCCTTTGCAGTTATCATTCATTTCTAACAACTAGTCATCCAATTATCAAAACTTCTTTCGCTCCCAATTCCACACACCACTACCAACTAGAGCAAGGAACGCTAAATCTATGTTGTTATTATGCTCAACTTGTTTTGTCAGGTGACTTCCCGGATGTCACGTGATCTTCATCGACCTTGTGACCTGAAAAAGAGACCAGGGAGCGCGAGAAAGAGGGTGAAGTGGGAATCTTGCTCATCAGTGGGGAATCTGAAGAACGAATGAGTTTTACAGGGAGATACACACAATAAGGGCAAATCCGTTAAAGCTTTCGTTTCAGTCGACATATTCGTTTTAACGCTTTTTTCTCCGAATACATTTACCCATTACATTTAACCATTTTACCTAGTTTGATTTAGTCCAGGCAGTGGGGAGGGATGGGCTATAACCCTTCCCACCTTTTTCAAAAGTAGGAAAAAATTTTTTAGATATGAAATGTCTTCGTCTTTGATCAGGGCCGAATCCAGCAATCTCCGAAAGGTGGGGGGGGGGCAGGAAAAAAAAAATTTCTGACAATTGACTGAAAAACAATAGAACAATTGTAGAACAATAGCTTATTGTTTAATTTATTGTTTACCGTCCGATGAAATGGCACTTTTGGTCCTTGGTCCTAGTTATTCAATTTTCGCTCTGCACCCCCCCCCCATTAGCTTCGGCCCTGTCTTTGATCAATAGTGTTAAACCACACTTTTTTGTTACTGGTTTAACTGTTTTTAAATAAATACTGACATGACAACATATATTTAAAGAGACTTACAACCTTTGAACTTGATGTTTGTTGATATTTGGACTCTTGCTTTTGAACGGCAGGGAGGAAAGCAGAGAAAAATCGAACTTTTCTGATAGTGGCTACTTCTTCAATAATCGTCTGTAATCGTCTTTTACACACGGAAATAATCGTGTTGTCTCACTATTCACGACAAATTACTCTAAAACTACTAACTGCATGAAGTGCGTTCATGCTAATTAAGAACTTTCACTACACACTTAAACACCATTTTTATGGTAAACATAAAATAATCACGAAAAGGTCAGTAAAATTCCCAAAATATTTAAAGCTAACTTAAAGCTAACGTTGCATAACTGATCACGTGGACACCACACGGAAAATGTCTAATATCTAATTTGTGTGTCCTCGACATTAGTGCCAATGTACCTGTCACTAAAGACAACACGCACCTCAATTTTGAAAGATTCGTTAAATCATACCAGGGGCGGAGCTACTGTACTAGGAATAGCCTCCACTACGTAATAGCCTCGTAACGATATTTAATTTAATGAATGAACACTTTTCTTTCTATCACCACATGATCTATCTTTTGTTCCGAGTATGTATTTAAAAAGTGGGTGAGTTAGAATCGTCGACGCTGATATTAATTGTAATATGTTTTTTAGATCAAATACATGAAACTGAGAAAGCTTTTATGTAAAAATCTCATCACGCGAAGGCTGTTACACTACAGGAGGGGGGAGGGTTTTAGGGAGTGTGACACCCCCACGGATCCCAAATCTCGATTTACACGGCAGATCTGGGAGTTTCAGCTGCCTACTCGGCAGACTCGGAAAGTCGGCAGTAAAGTTGATCCAAATTGCCGCTGCAAAACAAGAATGTGCTAAAGAATGGTTAGTCGTTCATGTGCCTTTGCGTTGTTTTGTTTAGCTTGCGTTTTTACGAAGTGACCAAACCCGGGCTGGGTCAATTTTGCCGAGTTGGCTGGTGTTTACGTGGAGCACATTCTACGCTTATGGAACACAACTTGTTTATGGCTCAGCCTATTCTGGTTACATGAAAAAAGCTGGCCCAAATCAGCTTTGCTAGCTCAACCAACCAACTGTAATAGAGCAGGTCAACTAGTCTTGCCGACTCAACTCGCCTCATGTGGGGCACATTGTTTTTAGCAGACATCTGTAATAAATAGACCCATCCCTGGCCAGCTTGCCTCGTATAATCAAGTTCCACCACTCTTGCTTGCTCATATTCATGTAATTTGACTTTTGATGGTACCAGATAAATGATGTACCCATGTTACTTATTGTCAAAACAGCGACTAGTCATAAGAATTTGCCGAGACTGTGCGCAGGCTGCTACCGCATGCAAAGTGAGCTAAAGCACTATAAGAGCATAGTGGGAAAGTTAGAGTTAACGGAACTGTTCATGAATGATACAGCCAATGAATACTGTTGTAATAAATGGAATTTCTAGTCATTATGTATCCCTGTGTAAAAGTATCTGCAGAGGTGCAAGGGGGTTCTCGTTTCGAAAAGGTTTTATGCTTAATGAGGGTGCACAATATTGTACCAGCACCAAGGCATCCCGCACACTTTTTGCGGCATATCCCGTGTCCCAACGCTGTATTACATCAAAACCTTATCTTCTACCCGTCACAAAAGATCGATCCCCGCCACACCTATTGTGTAGAAAGATATGCAGAAATGGGCATGAATAAGCAATTTTCTCTTAATGAGCGGTTTTCCGATGACCTTGAGGGCGTGATCTTGAAATATTTTCCAGGGACAAGCCCCCGAACCCCATTTCATCTTTTAGGCCAGTTTTGAGTGCTTGCCCCCATCTCAAAACTGTTTTCAGGCCCCGGTAACTTGTTGGCCTGGTATTTTGTTCATAGACATTCGCTTTTGTGCATAGTCCCGTCAGTGATATCGACTTGCTTCAAGTGTGTGTACAGTTGAAAAAAAGTATTGGGTTGGGATTCGCCAACTTATTTCCTGGAATAGTGCTCTCCTTTTCGATACAGCTTTCGTATATAATATCTTTTAGAAAATGCTGGGCACATCCATAGTCTATACATGTGCGTTTCCGTAGTATAGAAAGGGCGGCATCACATCAAACCTGAGGTGCCACACCCTCTTATTCTTCATAATTTCTGCGAATGGCACCACCGCTGTCTAAAACTATGCCACTTCCTGGAAATTACTCGGCAATATGAGGTCTTACACCCCAAAGAAAATTTTATAGCGCCGCCCCTAAATCAGATAGCCAAATATGGAAAGCAAACTTAGTGTCTTTCAAAATATATAATTTTTGCTTCAACATTTCTTGAAATATTTCACGTAGTCTGCTTCGTTTAAACTGGCACTGGGAATTGGTTACTACTAATATAGGATAACCAAGAGGATATGGCTTCTAAAAGGGGCGTGATTTAAAAATTTCCCTGTTAGATCCCCCAGACCCAAAGTCTGTTTCCCTTCGCCCGATTTTAGCCCCCCCCCCCCCACACTTGCAGACTGCTCCGCGGTCGCTGTAGACTAATGCTTTGCTCCAAATGTATAAGATATTCTCCTCCTAGCTACTTCATGTTAAGCAAATACATATGAATGCATGTAAACGACGGACAATTGTTTCTAAGGAACCTAACAGATGAGTTTTCACTGTAAAGTTCCTGTTGGATCAAAACTGACTGTAAACTGTAAACCTTTTACTTTGATATATGTTTAATATTTTTAGGCTCAGTGAGTAGATAAATTTAGAGCTAAGACCAGAGTATTGCAGGTTCACATCAGCATCTGCTGCCTTCGATCAACCTGCTTAACGAAATATAGTATATAGCAATGGCAGCCGTTAAATTTGTGTTTGGGTTGTGATTCGATTGCCGAGCTAAAGCATTATTCTCTAGAGAATTTGGATACAGATCTACAATTCTGATTGTTATACTACTGAGAAGAAAGGTTAAACTATCTAAAAATCCAGAAATCTAATTATGTCTAAAATGTGTCAAAAATAGTTATGGAATAGGGGTTTTATACCCTAAAGGAACCATAAATTTATAAATTGCGTCATTTTCTGCTTCTGAAGTCAAATCTGCATTCTCATAATAATTTAATCTTAAGTTGGAGTAATCATATATTGAACTTCAATGAATTCGGACAATTAATAGCCTGTCTGCACGCAGGCTAACAATTAAACGTTCAGACAACCAAAAAATACGGACAATTCTCGGATACAATTATTTTTGGACTCCTTTTTGTCCGAATATTAAAGTGTCCAAACATTTTGGACTTTAATGTATCCGGTGCAACCACAAGTTTTTCGAGTTCTCTTGATCAAACTCAGCTATGGCTAAATTCAATTTAACTCACTTTTGTGTAACCAGTTGAGTCTGCGCGCAGGTGTAATATTGCAAAGTGCAAGATGCCTGGAAGATTAATACCACCATTTAGTCAGCTTCTTGTTGCCTCAATCATTGGAATAGCCAGCGGTCTTTATATCTTTCAACCATGGTATTTCATTCAATACAACCAAAAGCACAAGACGGAGACCAAAAATGAAAAAGACGAGGAATCAGTTCTGGATGAAGAAGAGATTTTGAACTACACTGTGGACGCAAGCAACGACAGTTGAAGAAAATGTCAAAACTTGAATGACAATTTTTTGATCATGTATGTCGCTGTGGTGGGACCAGCTGCGGTTCGCAGCGAACTAGGGACGGACGCGTTCATACCCAGGAGTCAATTACAGCTCTAAAAAGTTTTTGACATTTTCTTCCGGGGACCATTTTCCTTGAAGCTATCTGATCAAATTTCTATTTATTAAGATTATGTTGTGGTAAGTTGGAAAAACTTTAATGTGACAGTTTATCAGTGTTGTTTTCTTGATCAATGCTTCTTTCCAGCTACTCTTTTGCTGCAAGACATGTGTTAAGTTAGTAATTCTTTAACATCACATTTTATCCACCACAATATCATCTTTAGCCATTTAAAGATGTTTAATTTTTCAGTTGTTCCAACAAAACATGATCCATTTGTATCCAGGCCTGAGCATAGTTTGCAATCCAGCTGGTTGGTCCAGTTCAGTTCCAAATCAGTTCCAAATCAGTTCCAAATCAGTTCCAAATCAGTTCCAGTTCAGTTCCAGTTCAGTTCAGTTCAGTTCAGTTCAGTTTATATCATTTATAATTTTCTACATACATTTTTTGCTAATAACTTCTTAGGCATGAAAGGTCAAAGCACCATTGATTATGGAAAGAGGCCATACCAATTTCATTTTGAAGCTTAATCTCACCCTTTTGGGAATCCTCTCTTTAAACACCATTTAATCTAGCAGTCATGTTAAACAATAATGCAAATGGTTCAATCCTTTTCACAATCATAATTATAAATGCAAATTATGATAATTTAAGGTACTAGGAGTTATACAAGGAAAGAAATTGAGAATCGATCTGCTATTTAGAATCCTTTGGACCCAAAGCATTGCAAAAGGGACATCATAAGCAAATATTGGCTAGTAATACAGTATTTTACTATGGTCGTTTGAAATTGGTTTATTGAAATATGCGGGCCAATAGCATCTAATATTACATAAAATGTTCTCTTCCTCTTTCTGATATAAGGGTAAAACTTTCCTTCATCAATTTTAATTTCCTGAAAAAGGTGGTGTTATTCCCCAAACTTTTCTCTACCCTGGTTAATTGGGTGCACGCCAATCTCTCTTACTCTTCTGTTTCTTGATCTGGGATAAAGATTTTTCTGCAAATCTTTAGGGTTCTCTGCAAAGCCAAAATGATACATTTTCCTTGCTATTTTGAAGTGCGAGAAAAGGTCTCAGCCGGATATTTACAAGCGTTAAGTATGAACAGGAAATTTGGTATAACTGACGTCGCCAACAAGCGCTTAGCAGCTTTGTGCAGTATGAACGCAACCTAAACCTAAAGTGTATGCAGGAAGTGCCTGCTGAGCATGGAATGGGTGTGTTTTTAAACTTATTAAGTGTGTGCTCATCTGCTTATGTAGATTATGCAGGTCTTTTGCCTGATCTTTAATGAGCACCTCTATTATTTATTAATCTGCATAAGAGTCATTTCAAATGAAAGGGGGAAAACCATTGAACCAGTAATCACAGATCTCTTGATGTTTGTGCCAATGCTGCATACCAATTTCAGGGGTTTATCTCAATTAGCTTCAAGTAAATTTTGCTTAAAAGTCTAAGTTGTTAAATTTGGTACCAAATCTGTAGTTTTAGAAATAATCTTCTTGTTGAATCAACAGTTATGTTTAAAGCCAATGATGTTACATTGTGCTTCTTCAAGCTATTTATTTGACCTGGTTAGTATCTGATTGATGAACTATCAGAAAAATTATACAAATGTTCCATAGTATGTAAATTTGGAGTCAAAATTTATTATGTGTGATGGTGTGCACTAGCAGCAAGTAGGAGGTCAAAATCTTTTAAGTGCCATTCAATTATCTTTAGGAAAAATGCAGTTCTGTAAACATAAACATAGGGACAGGGGAGGCTGGCATGGGCATTTGAAATATTGTATAACATGCCCCTTTTCTGACAACAAGACTGAGCAATTCCCTCGAAATACCAAGAACTCACTAGACAAATTTACAAAAGCAATAGGTGGTCTAGTCAGGGCCCTCATCTGACATTCTATCTACTTTGATGTTTCTCTGGTGAATTTCAATTCTATAGATGCAATTGAACATATGCAAACTATATCTTAAAGATCAGGACCATATTACAACTTTTAAATAACCCTTGCAATCAAATTGTGACAATTTTTCCTTTTGCTCTTTCAAATCACCCTCAAATGTGGAAAACAGGCCTTTCTGAAAATTCTGAAACTTAGAAACTAGGAGAGGGTTCCCTCAAGGGGCAAAGTTAGAACAACTTTTTACGGGGGTACACAGTTGAGTCGTCACAAGGACATGGCGTACCTGTCTCCTATCTTATCTTATAAGCAGTGAATATCCCAAGCATTGGAACGTTAATTTCCTTTTTATCGTTTGCCGACGAAACCCACGCTGTTCTGACAGACACGAGATTTGGGGACTACAGCGCCCTTTATGTATCCCATGGCTGTCCCTCACATTTTAAAATGCTTCCAACGTTCTTTTTTGTAACAGTTTGTACCATACCATGCCATTGTTTCAGATGAGACATCTTTTACATGCAACAAAATTTGTTGGAGCACGAAATCTTGGTACACATTTCAAGTTTAAGTGGATAGGTCAAGCAGTTGTGAATGTAAGTGCAGATGTTTGTAAAATTCAATCCTTATGTTGAGGGCCATTTGCACAGCAGTCTACACGTTGCCTTCTTCGAATTAAAACAATCTTTGCTCAAAAGATTTTTTAAGTAATTAAGCCCCTATTCACGTTTAATATCGGACGTTGCAAGACGTAGATTGTTATTTTCGCTTGTTAATGATAATTTATTTCTTGAGTTTTTTAAATCTCAGCCTGCCTTGTTTCTTAAGTTGTTCTTATTGTTTGGCCTATTCTCAGCCTGGTGTTTCTTATAAAGGTTGTTCTTATAAAAAAACGTGTATGAGTATGAGTTGAAAAATCTCCTGCAACATTTGTCTCTTTCCATTTTGAAGAATCAATTCCAGAAAGTTGGGCCACCACATGGACTCAACAGAATGTAGCAAAAACTATCAATCATTACAGTTTCTATCCGACTCAGACTCGACTGCTTTTGTTTTAATCATCCCTTCTAATTTCGAATGCTTTTGTTCAGTACGGAGCGAATAAATTTGTTGAATGAGGTTTTTGACTGAAAATACGGCTGTTGCCACATCCATTGCCAAATATTTGGTTGGAGGGGCACTTTAAATACTTAAGAAGCAGTTAACATCTAATTGATAGTAAATTATAGTTGCTTCAGTTGAAATGGCGTACTTTCATACCATTTTCTCTATTCTTCCTTACACTGATGAAAGGCATGCTGTCAAAAATTATATAATTCAGCAAAAGAGCTGCTGTTGATAGTGTAGATTTTTTATGGTCTGTTTGTGTACTACCAAAATTTAGAATATTGTTCTTCAAGCCAAATGTTGTTCCAGTATTTTTGCAAGAATGAAACTATTAGAAGTTCAAAATTAACTAGTAATATTGACAATCTTTAATATCCTTTCTCAAAGTAGAAGCCACAGATGCATCTTCAGCCTCTCAAAGCAAACCTATGTTAAGGCTGCATATGAAGTATCTTGAGAGTATAACATATCCCAAAACGATGTAAACAAGTCAAACGAAAGGTAGCAAAATAGTCTTTCCTTTATGTTAATTCAAACAATTAGAAATCTCAAACATTGGACATCCCTTTGTATGTAGGGTTTAAGCTTCTTTGGTAAGGCAGCCCTAGCATAACAACACTTAACTACCCAGCAACAGTCCTACCAACGATCCTTTTTATCAAAAACTTGTCTTTTTGGTCTTCTGACTGTTTTATTCACCTGTTTTGATACAAATTTAGAAAATTCATTTTAATAACTGCCTTTTTCAACTGTCACTTGAATTTACTGCTGATGAAAACAACAGCACTATTCAAAGAGTATTGAGTGACTGATAACCTCCCAAGAATAAACGACATGCTCCTTAAAGTATGGGCGTGGAATGAATTTGTTTAACTTTTGCGAATTTCAGATTTTGTGCTGGATCCACCCGTGGATGGAGTCATATAAACATCAAACTTAGAAGCTCATCTGGTAAGGAAGATTTAAAAACAAAACAAAAGGATACAGTACAAGAAATTTGACATAGAAGTCTATTTTCTTGCAGTTATGGAAACCTTGGAAAAAAAATTTAATGGAAAAGCAACCGGATTTGATCTAAGTTTGCGTATCAACCTATTAGCGCTAAGAATAAATATTAACTTTGAAGACTAGTTGAGAAAGTACGCACAAAACTCTTGTGGTTCAGGCAAACACTAAGAACACCAGTCCCTTTTTTGCATGCAAATGACTTATGTTGATCAATCATCTGTCTATTTTTTGAAGTTTTATTACACATCCAATCCATCTATTTTCATTGCCCCATACCCCTCCCCCCTCGTGGACACTACTGCTTCGCAGGCCTAGACTATTGAGAGGTATGTTACAGTCTGTATTAGAGAAGATCTTAAAATGGTCATTAAAAATTTTGCCAACAAACTCCCTGTGAAGTGTAATGCAAGCTCTCGATAAAACGCCCTTTTTACAGATTAAAAACTTGAATTTGTTTCAAGTAATTTGTTTTAACTGTAAACTTAAGAATTACCAGATAAAATAAAGTGCAATGAAAATGTTGGCAGAAAATATTTGCGAGCTGTATTTTTCTTTTCATACTTTATGGTGCACTAAGAATCTTTTCTCATTTGTAATGGCTCATAGACGCCCATATGATATCGCCACTCTATAAACCTAAGAGTCAATCGTTCGCGAGAAAGAGGTTAAAAGATATTGAAATGGTTTTTTTAATGGGATCAGCCCATCACGCTGATGGCTAAAAGATATTGAGATTGCAGCAAAAAATACTCACAGCAGTTAAATACAACTGATACCCCTGGATTTGGAGCCCACACGCTTCAGTATAACGGAAATTAAAGCCCAAGTAGCGCTTATCACCAACGTACTTCTTGTTATTGCGTAAAAGAAAAGGAATATGTCTTTTAAAAATTAATTAGAATTGCAACTGGTTTCATTCTGTTCATTGAATGCTGAATAAAGTTTTGTTTGACCATGAATTAACTATTCGTGACGCAACTAATTATCCTATGTATGGACATATAAATGTATAAATGCTAAAACCTGTCTGTCTTGGTTGCATCTTGTTGAATTTTGATGTTAAGATCTATGGCGTATCCAAGGGCCAGTAGTTACCACATCGCATTGTTTATCTTGTTGAAGATGAAGTGCATCGAGCAAATGCGTAGCCGCCATTGAATAAAAGGCAAAGTCTTTAGTTCAAGAAACGATGAGCAAAGGATTTTGCATTCAGTGTGCTACAGGTGAGATGATAATTAAAAAATAAGTTATCAGTTAGAAATGCAGGAAAAGATCTAAACGACCAGGCTAGATCAGGAGCTTTTTGCTTCTTGTAAAATTTTGCAGTCTTCTAGCTCAGTGTATTACCAAAGGACATATATTGTGTCTGTTTAAACCACATGCCATCACGCATAGCAGAGAACGGATTGACTCTGCACCATCATGGACAAGTGTCTTATAATTTTAAAGCTCAAGGCTTGTTGTAACAGAAGAGCATCAAGCTTCTACACATCATTCACTTGGCATTAGAAAAAGCATTGGTATCTATCAATACCTGTAGTGGCATTAGCATCAAGAATAAGCTATGATGAAAGAGGAACATTCACCAAGCTTTTTCTCCACTATATGGTTTGACATTGCCCTTTGTTTTTTCAAACGCGCAAATCGCACAAAAAAAGTATATATACGAAAAACATTGCAATAAGAGTAGTGATAATACATACCTTAGAATGACTGGAATTATTTCTTCTCCTAATCAATTGAAAGGTTTTTGAAATTTTAATGTCTAGAGTAGTTGATTTTACGCGACTCAAGATGTGGATAATGAGACTGACAAATGTTGATGATAAGCTATTAATTATGGGTGCATAATAATCTATTAGAATAAGAATATTGTTATAAAAATATTACTATTATAAAAATCCTGCATATACTAATTTGAAGATACATTTAATTCGTTTCCATTCGTTTAATCCGGCTTCATCAAATGTCCAGTAATGCTGGGAAAAGCCTGAATTACATGAGTTACCCTAATCAATAGAACAAGTGGTTGTAAAAGAAAAAAGGGATTCTTTGTGACTCTCCAGTACTTTATTTTATGGATCAAGACATCACGCGATAAAAAAATGCCGAGTAGGACATGATCAACGACAAATGCTATTTAGAAGAATTACCACATGATTAAACGTCTCAGTATAAATAGCAACAATAACAGTGATAAATCTCATGATTGGGCCCGCCCAGAATTACACATGCTATAATTTTCAAAAATTGTTCCTTTCTAACCATGGGCTATGATTCGAAACACGTGCTTGAAGTTGCCAACTGTTACCCTACTCGCCATGCTATAGTTGAAGAAATAATATTAGTGAATATGAGTTAATTGAGTTTCATTTGTTGCAATTTTGGTATTCTTTGCGTTTTTTTGCTCACTGCGTAGTATAATGATAACCAATCATAATCAATTATTGCATCAATCTTTTTGTGTTATGAGACGTATGCTGCCTACAATTGTTTTAAGATATTGTAATTGTCTTTAACGCTTTACTGAAATGAGTATTGAAGTTTGGAAATAGATTGTTAACATTGTTGTAAATTAAAATATTTTGGCGTGCATAATATGATCGCTGCATCTAACATCCTTTTTACATCAACTGTTTCTTCAATTCTAGATCAACTATCTAATCAACATGGGATTTTGCACAACAAATGCAAAAGTTTGCTTGATAATAGCGTCACTGATCTGCCTTTTTAATGCGCACATTCATGAGCTGAATATTGGAGCATTGATTGAGCTAAATTCGGCCAACTCAACATTGGTAAAAATTAGACAGGCAGCAATCGAGCTTGCTGTCCAAAACATGAAAAAGGATTGGGGTTTCCCTATCAATTTCTTTTTTGGTAATTCTGGGTGCAATGGACAGCAATCAATTGGTGAATTTGCCAGGCTGAAGTACAAACACCACGTAAACGCTATCATAGGACCTTCATGTAATGACGGCTGCGTTACTGGTGGACACCTTGCCACATATCACAACATGGTGATGGTATCACACAGCTGCTCTGCAGCTCAAATGAGTAACAAGATGAAATATCCAACTTTCGGTCGTGTCAGGGCATATGCATCCGCTTCCCCACTTTCAACAACAAAAGCTCTTGTCAAGTTTCTCAACACGATGAATTGGCAAAGAATAGGTATAATACATAGCAATGATGAAAGTTGGTCAGCAGCAGCAACAACGATCAAGAATGATTTGGAAAATGCCACCATCGCTGTACCTTTTCACAAAGATTACATTCGAGGACATTCAATATCTTCTGCCCATGCATGTATGAAGGCGGTATCAGTGTCATCAATACGAAGTGTGTACATCCTCTCCATGACAAAAATATGCATTCACTCATTCATTCATTCACTGATCTAGTCATTGATCTATGACTTGATTCATTTGTTGAATAACTAAATAATAGTCCAAAATTAGTCTCTCATGCTTAACCTGATAAAAAGGATAGTTCTTGGTTGCAATTATAAGAATCATCTTTAACGATTCAACCTTTTGCAGAGTATCTAAAGCTACAATGCCGTGTACTAATTTTGCTGTTTAGTTGAAAAAGATACAGCTGATCCATTGTATAATGATCTTATACTTTTCTTAATTTTATCACAATGAGAGACATTATTTGATGTTATTAGGGAGGTCTTTCCATTACTCGATGTGAAAAGCACTGTTCTATTGGACACTTTTCAAAGAACAAAAACATATTTGGAGCCACTGCCTTTTCTGTATTTTCAGCATTGACATAATGTTTATAGCAATTGCAGACCTCAATTAACGAAATAAACATTATTTAATATAATTATCTATCCAATTCCAGTTCTTCTTTTGATCGTTGCTGCGGAGGACACAATGGAACTTGCGGAAGCCGCTAAATTACTTGGTCTTTATAATGGCAAATACGTATTTATGTCATTGGACTTGTACACGTGGGAATCGAGTAGAAGCATGCCCGACTGGCTCGCCAAATACCCAACGAATCTTTTAGAGGGTTGGTTTGATATTTCAGCAAAGTCAACGATGCCTACCAGTTCCAAGGATACGCAACATGTCACATTTTTGCGAGACTTACAGCAGCGGTTACTACAACACCCTTTTTATGTTCAAGTTAATCAGGTATAAATTTGAATTAATTGCTTGATTTTAAAATGCCCTGTTGAATACTTCTAAAGCTAACGAATGCTTGATTGATTGAATTATCAATCTCAAACTAATTCATAGATCTATCTTATTGTTTATTTGCTTATTCATTGACATCATTTAATTGGTTGCTCTATCAGATTGTTCATCACTTGAATTTTGATCGATTTATCGATGACTATTTGACTAAACGATTAAGTGACTTACTAACTAGGGATTAATATAGTGTTTTGCACTGTTCGTACATATGATGTTATCCGCCACCTTACAATGCATTCAACACCTTGTGACTGGTTTATATCTTAAAATTTCTGTCCTCGGTAGACCAAAGATCTTAGGCGTAGTCCATGAAGTCAGCGAACTTACCAGAATGAACATGTTTTAAGTGAACATTTACCTTTACATGATCAATCCAATATTGAGGAAGAAAAAGGGCGAAAACCCTAGAAGCAGAATGCATTATAGCTTTGTCTCACTACTCAATTCGCCTATCTATTACAGATGAAACTTTTATTCCGTTTCAAATCATAACACGATTGAAAAAATTGGGTTAGATCGAACGTTATAGCTATGGTTTTACGATGATTAGTTTGAAGTAAGCCGAGAAACTCAGTAGAATTCTTCTTTGGTCCAAACAGGAACCATTTTGTTAAATTATTTTAGCGTAAGTAAGCCTTCTCTGGAAACCAATTACTGAAAACATATTCAGCTGAGAGAGGCTTCAATGAACGCATTGAGAACCTTAAAAACACCAGGCTATCCTTTTTCTTGCCATTTCATGAAAAGTGCTCATGGATTATTAAATCATCGGCTTGAAACCTTGATTCATTCAAATAAATGCTCAATAATGCTGGTGTTACAGTACACATAACTGGTGTTACAACATCGTTTCAGTACACATAGTCTATAGCCTTGGAGGAGGTGTACCGAAAGCTTTGCTCTAACTCTCCCTTCGAAAGCTTTACGATTAGGGCTCAAGGGCTCAATGACGCAGTCAGCCAGCACATGGCAGACTGCAAGCTGATTGTATTTAAGCATTTTGTTCATGGAATGATCATAATTTCTTCCATTTTAGTTTCCGCAAGACGCCTTTTACCTTTATGATGCAATCAGTGCATATTCTTTGGCTTTAAAAAAAGCAGTCAATGATATGTACATTGACCACGTAACGCAACAAATCTACGATAACATCACAAACACTCCTGATTTACTTGCATCCCTGAATATCACCAGTTTTACCAAAAATGATGTTAAAGTTGGAATTTGGCCTGGAGAAAGCTCGGAATTCCTCAAACTTCGCAATCTAACATTGTCATTCTTCAACTTTACCAAGCTAAACGAATCATTTAATGACACTAATGTGGTGAAAGATGGAAGATATATTGCCCAAAAACTGTTTAATCTGGATTTTTCAGGTAAAAATCATACTTTCATCTTCACTCTGCCTTTTTGAAACCTATATTTTCTGAAAGCCTTCTAGCCTTTATACTGAGCAAAGACATTATCTGCTAGTAAAATGGAAAGTATCTTTCCAAGAAAATAACTAACCTGGTCACTATCAAGGAATCTAACCAAGCAGTGTCATTGAAGCATAACGAAATCTTCCAAAAATGTGTTACGTAGGATAAATTTCAGAATCACATGTTCAGAATCAAGTCTTATGTTATAATCTGATAATTATGTCTCCAGCTTTATGACTTGGTTTACGTCTCTTGTTTAAGTCGTTCTCAAGGGCTATGTCTCAAGTTTGAAGTCGATCAAAATAAGATAACAAAAATACGTTCATTTTTTTTCGTCCTTGTCGCCAGCCTTATATCCAGACTGCGCTTCCCAGGATCTGAACGTAGATACTATCGTTGCATATTTTTTGATGCTTTTAGATGGTTAACATCAAATTTCTGGCGAAATATTGACAGAACTTTGTCCAGTCATCTCCGAAGATATCTTCTTAGTGTCAAAAATGTGGGAAGTTACTTTGCGAAGAAAGATTTAGAGCTGACCACGACCGTTTTAGAGGTTAGCTGCCCTAAGAAGTTCCAGTGCAGATAGGAATTATTACAAGGCTGTCTTGAAATAGATATTACATCAAAACAAAGTTTAATCCAGGTTAAGGGAGCCGTCCCATTTAAACTTTTGGAAACCATAGTTTATCATTTAATCTTTATTATTTCTCAATCTCACGACTTTTTACAATGATCTTCACAGGCGTATCTGGCCGAGTTAAAATGAACGAACGCGGAAATCGTTACCCAGCACTCTTTGTTAGAAATTTTGTATCATGGAAGCATCCGTTGGAAGTGGTAAGCTTTGACAGTGCAGCAAGGACATACAAACTGTTAGCAAACAACTTTACTTTTCCTAGCTTATCTAAAGTTGTGCCACCGGATCGAGAGACATGTGGATTTATGGACGATAAATGCTCAGGTATGCTTTAAGTTGTACTCTACAGAACTTTTTGCGTCGGCTTATATCAACTCAGAAAAATCACACATAAATTCATCCAGTCATAATCATCATTTTCTTCTTATAAACCTTTTTTAATCCATTCCTTCCTGAAGCTTATCACTCATTATTCATGTTTTTAGAAAATCTTAACTTTCTGATCGATCATTTAATATACTTGCCTTTTATCATAACAAATTCAGAGCATCGGAACTCCTTTGAAAAACAATTTCATTTCCCTCAGTTTCTAGCAGTGCATCTACATCTGCTGTTCTTATTGGAATTTTGGCTCCCACTATTTCTTTAATAGTGCTCGCGGTGTTGTACCGAAAATACAAGTAAGTTATCTTAGCAGAAATATTTTTAGATCCTTGAAAAAGGAGAGCCTGTTATTTCCATAATAGAAGAATCAAGTTTAAGGCCCAGCTTAGAAGTCGTATTTGCGTCGCATTTTTGTCGAGTCAAATTTAATGAATCGGTTAAATCCATGATAAATCTATGATCAATCCATGATAAATCCATGATAAATCCATGATAAATCCGACGTCTAAATCGAACTGTCAAATTTATGTTAAACTCTACTCAAGTTTATGATGCTCTGTTAGATTATCCAACACAACAGCGACTTTGATTCAGACAGTGGATATTTGTCGAGTCAAATTCAATCAAATAAGGCCTTGGTCCGTGATTTGTGTGTGTCAAATTTGACTTGACCGAAGAGAGACGTCTAAATTTGAACTAAGCGTGAAGCATTTTGCTGTTCAACCCTCGAGGCCTTGCATATATCCTAGGAAAGAAAACAAACTTCGGAATTAGAACAAGGTTTGTTACGCACTACTGATTTCCAATTAAACTTTTTAGTGTACAAACAGATGAATAGGCAGCTGAGCCAACTAATCAATAATGGAATCCGCTCAGATATCACTTTGCAATTTTGCAATTTGATCATCTATTTGCAGTTGTTAGAGAAAAGCGATTAGTACATAATAAGAAAGAACATAATGGCACGTCTCTATCATTTTACCCCTAAAGATACCCCAGAACCAGAAGCACAGTGTTGAGTTGGGTGAGCAAGGATTCTTGGTTGTGTACTACTTAAAATTTAGGGAAGGAAAAAGGGGAAAGCATCTCGAAATGTTTTGGAAGACATAACTTTGCATCGAATCATTGTTGGTTTTTTTAGTTTGCCTCAAAATTGATTTTTAATGCGAAATCACATAGGTTTTTGTCTATTAGCAACTACAGCATTCTAGAAAACTACAGAAACTGTTAGATAATATTTTGCTTATAATTGGCTGATCAATCTAATAGTGCATCTAATCAATCAAATTCAATTTTCAATCAAGCATTTAACATTTATTTTCTGTTTAGGAAACGAAAATTTGAGAACGATATTTTTAATAACAAGCGATCCTTCTTAAACTATGGTGATCTCATCTTCCAAAGAAGTTCTATTGTGCACGACGTTAAGACGAATCTCAGCTTTGATGATCTTTCTTCATTACAGGTATCTATTTTTTATTTCGTTAACTTTGAGCAGACAAGAAATTTATAAACTTCAATTTAATCAAAAGCTACTTGGCCTCAAATCTTGGTTGTTTACCAAAGGAATTTTTACCTTAGATATTGAATCAATGAAGTTGAAAGAAAATCATGTTTCACGTTCCAAGCCATATCACTTAAAGCAAAATTTTACTATTAAAGTTCTGCTGATACAAAAATACTGAAAAACAATATATTGATTAATTATAAGAAAATATACCTATTTTTGAAATCTTCTTCAAAATTATCATTTGTTACCCCCTTCAAATACACCTGTGCCATTAATGAAAAGATTAATCAGGCCTCCTTCTACAAGTCTAAAAGAGATGAATTGATTGAGGCAAATGCCATATAAAGTATGTTAATGCAAAACTTTGGAAGCGGAAGATTTACCGTCAAAATAACATTATTTGGAATTCTTCATGAAGGGTAATTAATTAAGAAAGAAGATGCAAAGAAGTGTAGATGCGCTTGAAATCTTTTAAAATATGCGTTTTCACTTTTTAATTCTTATTGCAAAAAGATATGCTTCGTAGATGCAGTTCAGAGTCTTTTTGGATCGGCTCTGCAGGCAGTGAAGAATCTGAATAAATTCACCTCACAGCAGAAAATTAACAAAAGCCATTAATCTAAGATTTTGAAGCAGAATGTTAAGAATGATCATCTATTTGTGAAATGTGCTAGTTCTCTATGATGAGATATTTGAATATTTGAAAATTAAATACTGTATACCGCAGTGCTCTTCATATTCATCTTAGAGTAGGTCAACCGCAGGGGTGTCAAATGATGAAGTGACGAATTCATGCTACACTACGCTAGCCCTTCTTGTCTATTTTTCATATCAATTTTATTCACAGAATGAGTCGGTTACAGAGAAAGAACCTGCATCCAGCGTAACCTCAAGAATGATCAGTCAAAAGACTGGATTCATTGCATTATACAAGGTATGATTTTATGGCTCCCAACTAGCCATAATTGTCTTGAAATCAAGCGATTCTTTAGTATTAGGTAAGGCCCACCATTTGTGGTCTCGCTGCAATCTGTTCCCATGATCGTCATTTATTGCAAGCTTTTTATCAATTTTTTATACAAATATCTTTGTAGAAATCATCGAAGCACTTAGAGAAACCAAAAAAGGAAGCTTCGAGAATTCGAAGATTCGAAGCACTTAGAGAATCCAAAAAAGGAAGGTCTGCCAAACCCGACATGTTTGGAGCGAAGTCCAGAGATGCATTTTAATCGAAGTCGTTAAAAGAACATATTTCAAGTCGCTATATCAGCTGTAAAATATTTTTCACAGCCGAAGCAAAGATTGATAAATCCTTTCTTCTAAGGCAATAGCTAAGGTCCCGTTCACACGAGGACGGAACGGAAGGAAACGATGTATAACTGACCCAGAAAACAAAGGATATTGTGCAGGTGTTCACGCGAGAACGATAAAATGCTTTCCGTTTCAAAAAACAGAACTCTTTGAAAAGTAAACCGAAAAACTTAAGGGAACGGTACGATTTAGCTCTCATTTTAACACTTTTTTGATCGATACGAAACATTTTGTTGACTTTTTTATGCAAATTTTACATGAAGTTACAGTAAAATGCAAGCAAACAATGGCTCCCGCAACTACGAGGACAATTTCATCGCCCTTGTAACTTTATCGACGCTGGCAGCTTTCTGCCAGCAAAATGCTGTCTTATTAAAGCTAAATGAGATACAGTGTCGTCGAAGAAGACATTTGCTGTTAAGTTTAATTGAAAGGTCGCTGACACGTCGTAGAAGGCGAAGAAGAGACTTTAGTCAGCAGTTTTGGGTTGGGCCTGGAAGAGTGAAGACTTGGTGGGAAAATTTTATGAACGACACCGTTGTGGCAAATAATTGTCGAGAGAACTTTAGGATGTCGAAAAAATCGTTTTTGATCTTATGCAATGTGTTGTGTTGCACTTGTTGGCGGGTTTTTTTGTCAATGACATAGGAGCATCTTCGGCGTGTCTATTTTATTGCTTTTTCGAAGAAGATTGGCCGTGTATGATTGAAGGAGTAGAAACATTCTAGTGTCGTGTGAACACCTCTTAGAAAGTTCCATTCCGATCCGTTCTGTTCCGTTCCATTACGATCTCGTGTGGTTGGGGGCCTCCAATCTCGATTATTATTATTGCACCATTAGTGAAAATAGTAGTGTCATTATCTAATAGTATGGATTTGGCTTGAATGAGAAACAGCCCTCATTCAAGTCAACTTCAATAACGGTTTGAATGTAAAACCATGCAACTAAACGGCAAAAATCGAAAATCTTTGATTATGATATCTATAGACCGGCGAAAGAGAACTTAACCATTTGATAAAGCAGATATCTTTATCGTCAAAGAATTTTGTAATTGACTATCCAGCTTCCCTTGGGGCTTCATTCTCACCTCTTGCTATCTCAAAATTAATTCAAGGTTATGATTTATAGAACGTGATTGACCTACTATCATGTTTCGGTAAGGTTTAAAATGAACTGTTCAAAAGGGTCTATCACGTATTTTTGTTTAAAAAGATTAATTTTAGAACGCTTTTCTTGATTGCTAAATGGTTACAATACCACTTATAATATTTTCTTTCGCTCCGTTTCTCTAGCATCAAAACGTTTTTGTCAAAAGGCTTCCAAAGCGAACAATTCACATGGACCGCGAGATATTGCTTGAGATAAAACTGGTGAGTACTTTGATTTAAATCTTTTTTCCGACATTCTTCTATTCAGATCTTGGGAATGGCAACTTTTGTAGAAGTTTGAGTGCAATATCGTTAATCGGTAGAAACATTTTGATTTAAAAATTGACCTGTTTGACAAATGATTGATATATGATGGTCCATGATTAAATTGAGCTATAAGTAAGTGTAAAGGTGTTGATTTAGTGATTCAATCTGTTAAGAGTAAACCGACCTTTACTTTAAAGCAATGGGGGATAAAACCACGTCAAAACTATAACGGCGTTTAAACTCTGATAAGGAAACATGCCAACCAAGAAGATAAACAAAGGGATAACATATTCATGCAAGAAAGAGAATTGAATCGATTCAAGTCAAGGAAAAAATAATTGTGATGATATAAACAAACATAAAAGCTATTGGAATGAGAGATTGCAGGATATAGTGTTAAGATATATCCCAGTGTCTGAGAAGGCTCGCATGATATGCAATTCAAAAGATTTGTCTGTATGATAATGGCGTTCAATAATCTATTGTGCATTTCACATTTCTTTTACAAATAAAAGTTTCCACAGGAAGCTACTAGATTTAAACAATCCTTGCTCTTAACTGCTTCACAATAATTTAAGGCATTAGAATGCTTGGATCATCTGCAGGTTGATCAAAGACTCTAATTAAAATGTCAATTAAAGAGAAAATGCGGGTAAAAATATCCAGGAAGACTTGTCAAAGCATGTCTTCGATATTGGCTAAAGGCATCTTTTGCGTTCTAGCATTTTAAAGCGATCTTAAGATATGAGTATGAGGTAAAGTGTCTGAGAGGATGTTACCCCTACGTTGAAACAGCATGCACAGTTGGGCCAGTTGCAGTAGGCTATTTACATATTATATAATTTTCTTTAAGTTTTGGCGTGATCATCGATTTCTTTAAAAAAACATAGTACTTTTCCTTTGCTCCTAAACCTCGAAGAGGTTATACCCCTTCTGCGATAAACATTGCAAGCTTTTAGTAACTCGGATGAATTGATTTTTAGGCACGTGACATTCACCATACCAATGTGAATCCATATTTGGGAGTTGTTGTTGAGCCTCCACGAATCTGCCTTGTTTCACCCTTATGCACGAAAGGAAGCTTGAGGGTATGTATAACACTTAATGCAAGAAAATGAAAAGTATTCTTGCCCATTGCTGTTAAGAGAAAGCGAAAAATTATTGAACTCTCCTTGGCAACTCAACTACTTTCCAAACAAAGGGTACATTCTGAATCTATGCGTTTCAAGATTCATGCATTTCCCTTTTAAGAGAACTAGAAGACTAGTATCCATTATTGCCTTCTTGACAAATGATTTAACTTATAGTAGATTATTTTATCAATGTGGGTACAATTCTAAGATTTATAGACTCACATTTTGTAGCATATAGTTTATATTCGATTCAATGTCGAAACAATTTTTAGAACCTGATCTACAAAGATTCAAAATAAAAGTTACCGATCCTATTTTATCCTTAGGACATTTTGGCCAACGAAGATATTACACTGGACTGGGCCTTCAGACTTTCATTTACAGCAGATATAATATCGGTACTTATTTTTAGTTATTTTGGTTCTAGACTGATTTGTGCAAGTGTTGTCGGCTCTCAAAAAGCCGTACCAGACAAACAGCATTTCATAGTTCAAGGAATGCTAGATGATAAAATGCTTGTCTGCCAATTTCCAATGAGGATACAAACTACAAATGAGGATACTAGATATGATGGATGAAGACTTCTAATATACAAGCAAATTGCATAAAGACTGTTTATTGGGTGTAAAAGTTGTAACTAAGGAATGTAAAAACATTAACCCCTTATAATTATTAGGTTTCGACTATCCATCTCCAAGGTTTTGGAAGGAAACAGCGATAAATTTGGTAGCATGTTCTATCATTCATTAAAGCAATCTTACGATATAAGCATATTCGCATCAATATGGAACCGTGCAATCATTTTCACTGGAACAAAAATGCCTTTCGATTCTTTATGCTATATTCTTAGCATAGATAATCCGGACGATATGGTTCATTTCTTTATAAAAGCAGTGCAACAATTCATTGCAAAACATGGTCTTTTAAAGAAAGATGTATTAACCACGCACCGTGCGTCATGGCTTGGACGGAACCGAAGAACGTTTTGCAAATCATATAAGGTGCACGCAATCCAAGCTCAGAATCTCTCTCAGAATATCCAGTTATATCAAGCAATACCTTTGATAATAGCACCGCAGAAAGAATGTTAGTTGCTCTCTTACCGCGTACAAAAATGACTCTCTTCTTATTAGCCTTGGAGATCATTGCGAATGCTTTTTTACCTCATTCCACATGGAAAGATATCTTTAAAGAGCAAAGAGCACTTAGAATTTACATATCTACCGCTCCAGGCCGTATTATCGTCAATGCATTGGAAAGTATTTTGTCTCGATCCGTTGTCATACCATAACCATTTATGTAACGAAATAATTTTCCTAACACAATGGATAAACCTCAAGGGTATCAAGGGCATAGCAAAAAACCGGACTTCGATTGACGAATACCATTTCATCCCTATATTACCAGCCCTATATGAAAGCCATTTACCACTTCACCTCGTTGCATGGAAAATTTCCTAACATATTGCTAGTTTCCGAAAGGGACTCTCTAGACACCATAATTAAATTTGATACGATTAGATATCGACCATCATAATTTTTGGAAGGACGTCCTCCGACTGGTTCTTGGCGACCTCAGTAATCGCCAAAATTTTATGGAAATGCACGATTAATCAAAAATAAAATATGTCAGAAATAAAATATGTACAGACTGGTGTTCTTGAAGATTTACAGTTTTGTTTTGTTCTACCCAGCCATTTCAAAATCGGCATGCCCATAATTCGATTTCATTCATATCCAGTCACTGAGTTCTGAGGCTTACAAAAAGCAGTCATTTGTTCGGATATTTCAAATTAGGAATGCCACTCTAGTTGAACTTATTATACAATTTTTTGATAGATTCTCTAGAAGAAAGGATGCCTCAAGAATTTGGACAAAATAATCAGAAGCAAGCATTTGGGAATTTTAGACTTAATCGAATTATTGATTTGCGTACCATATTTATCGTCTTTTTCCCAGTTCAATACCATAGGAAATATTACTAAGTTTGTTAAAATAGCTGCATCAGTGTGTACTCTTTATACTTTAGCAATGGGCTAAGCTGTTTTTGAGGTGAAGCGTTGTAGAATTGTGATATCTTTTTGCAACTAACGGTGGCAGAAAATAGCTTAGCTTGTAGTTTTGGGCTATTCGTTTATCTAAATGGTGTGACATAGACCCATATACTGTATTTAGATTAAGAAAGAGAAGTGCTTTAAAGTATGACGTAGTTGATCTTTTCAGAAATGCATATACCAGTTTCTCAAGCAAAAGGGCGTATGGTTGCTGTAGAATGGCATCATTATCTACTCTAGCGATAAAACAGTGCATATGTTTGTTCTATTTCCTAAAGCATCAAATTCATTTTTTCTGTAGGGAATGGCTGAAGTGCATGAAGTTATAGGGCCGATGGGGAATTTAACATCCTATAATATTTTGGTTGATAGAAGATGGACGTGTAGGATTTCTGATTATGGGCTGAATCGATTCAAAGAACCAGACCTGCTTTACAGATCGTCTTTGACTGATGAAGAAAAATACCAAAGTTTGTCAATATTAGTATTTTTATGTTGCATATTTTTGTTGTAAAGGACTCCATACAGTGGCTTTTGGATATTTCGAGCCATAGCAAACATTTAAAGCCCCCTATATATACCCGCTCAGTTATACCGGAAGTGCAATGTTCACTTGTCTAGTCTAATCTATAGTAGTCTCAATAAAATGTTAGCAAATGAGCAGTTTTAAAATGACAGATCTTTACTTTGTAGTGAATAAATTCCTTTGTGACCAACCTTTCTCCCAAATCGGTGCTTCACACATGCCAGTGAATCATGTGGATTTTGCAGCAACATTAACATGTACAATTCTTTTTGCAGAATTATTGTGGAAAGCGCCAGAACTTTTAAGCTTGACTCTAGAGAAAAAAAGCAAACAAGGAGACATTTATGCCTTTGGAATAATCCTATCTGAGATCATTACAAGAACGATGCCATATGAGAACTACGGGTATCCAGCAAAAGGTTGGAAATATTAAAATCATATGAATTTTAAGTAATGAATGCTATATGTTTGATTCAGTGGTAATTCGAAGATTACCAGCAAGCAGCAGAAATGAAGGACGAAAGCAGACGAAAGGAGGGAATGCCTTAATTGCAAGGGAGGTGGAAACGCAATGTTCCGTATTTGAACTATATTCACTGCCTTACACTCATCATTTAACACAACTGAATACAGTTGAAGAAATTGGCTAGAGGAACCTGGCTACATGATTGCGACTCCTTCCTTGAATGGTTGATTGATTTGAATTGATGAAAGGCTGCATGCCGATTGGCTTCAATCCCTATCAGAAAAATTAAGAGCAGATAACAAAATTGTTAATTGTTCTTTAAAATTGAAATTGAAATTGTTAATTGTTCTCTGATAAAATTGTTCTTTCGGGATTCTACGTTGCTTGCCCGTTTGGTTTACTTGCAATTTTTTGATGCAAAATACGCGGGAGGAACCACGTGACTAATTTGCCCAGGAAAGAGAAAATTGGCTGATACTGTGTTTCTAGTCAGACAATTCGTAAAAATTGTATGCTGTTTTAGAACTTGTTCCAGAAAATGTGTGTCGGTCATAGCTGCAATATTCGGATGCAAGGTTATGCATTCTTGGCCTAGGCCATCGAAAACAACTTTGCCGTGTGCTTTGGCAGCTTCTCTGAATCTGCAAAATTCCCTTGAAGCAACAAATAAGTCTTCTTCGCATTTGAACACGTAGACCAAGAACCCAAGTGATAGGATCATATTTCAAAAAAAAAATGTCTTTAACATCAGCATAAGTCCATCTTCGTCAGCGTCTTCAATTCGGTTTTCTTGACTCGCATTATCGTGATGGCATACAATTTTTTGAACAACCCGTGCCACTGGCTCGATCATATATGGTTCAAAAATGCCGCATTCGCTGCCTCTAAACTTTAAACACTGCTATCAATGGCTTCAGAAAAGCTTGATGCCGTACTATTTGACAGATCATTTGAAAAGGAGGGTAGCCGGATACTAAGGAGCCCGGGGCTTGCAGGCCCCCGCAAGGAATAAGATGTGTATTAAAAAGGTTTTCACTGCTTTCACTGTCTGTCCGATGCCTGGGGCCCAACCTGACTTTCGACGGCCTTGGTACCAGAATCTGACGACAGTGCGAAACGTTGATCTCATGTAGGCCTTATGGTGAACACGATGAAATAATCCACGAACCAAAAACTGACGTCACAAAATATTTCCCTTGGCATCATTTTTTGTGGAAGAATTGAATGCTTTGAGAGGATAAAAATCACCATTTCGGTTCTTTTTAGATTTTTAGATAGAAGATTTATGTTCAACACACAAGAAACATTGAATAACTTAAAGCTTTATTACGGTTCATATGCTCTTTATTTGGCACATCTTTATCATACCATATTCCTGACTTTCTCTTGGACATTTTTGTCAGCCATTTGCTTATACTTTTGTGATACCGTGCCATTTGCATGTAGGGAATTTCGGTTACGAAATTTTTTCTCTCCTTGACGCAATGGGAGCAATTGGAAGGCTAGAATAATCTCAATGAGTCTTCCCACTTGGAGCCCTTAGCAGCCTTGGAAGCATTATTTCTCACTTTTCATGAGAAAAGCAATATTTTATTGAAAAGAATTAATGCACGCATCAAATTTGTAAGCATGGAAAATTTCCTTTTTAGAATAGGTCTGGTATGAACTCATATCAAGTCTTCCATATATCGTATAATCTAACCAGCGCCCCTTTACATTATTTTACATTATATTTTCGAATGATCGTTTTACCGATGTTTATTCGTGGAGTTTCAGCATGCTGGTTATCATGTTTGCAACACTGAGTGAGGAGCATTTCTCGAATAAGCACTCATTACCATATGGAGTTTATGGATAGGGATGTGCACTGGATACTTCATTTTTTTTAACATGCATGACAGTGCATGTCACATTTTATTTAGGCCTTCTGTATAGGTTATACTTAAAACAGTATAAAATGTCTCTATGTGTGACTAAAACATTCCGTTCGAATTCGAATCTATGAATATACGGTCTTAATTCCTGTAAAAAATGAACCTGAAGAATTTGTGCAGCTCTGTTATATCTATTTTCTTTTAACATTTATTGATAGTTTAACTTTCATCATTTTGCAGATGTTATACATTTTGTTCAGCGAAGATGCTTGCCTCCATTTCGTCCGCATGTTCGCCTTCAAAGTGGCTTGGATGGTCGTATTTTAGATGTGATGAGAAGATGTTGGCATGAATTTCCTGCTGAAAGGCCCACCTTCACTGAACTGAGAAAACGATTGAAAAGTGTAATAAAGGACAGGTTTGAATTCCTTCATGATTTCTAATTAGAAGAAACACGAATTTAAGAGCCATTAAAACCTAAAGCAAATATGTTAAGGAGCTGTGCGGGGAACCTGTCACGAAAGTTAAAAGAATAATTTTTACCACCCTCGTTTTGAATAACTTAAATTCCAAAATGTACAAGATTATCTGTTTCTTGTTTTGTACAACAGCAGCTGTAGAATAGTACGCACTCTTTGTCCAATGCGGTAACAAGGAATCAGCAACTGTTTCATTGGTCAATTATCAGGGTCCTAATTACTCCAACACTGCATTGCTCAATTTGCATGATTTTTCTTGTTAGGATGACATCTTCCTAATACTAACGGATAATTTCGTTGTGTTGCTTCGTTGCATTGTAGGCAGGAAAGCGACAATTTGGTGGACAATATGCTTGAAATAATGGAGAAATATACAAACCATTTGGAACGGAGAGTGGTTGAGAGAACAGAGCAACTTCATTCCGAGAAAGAGAAAGTTGAGTCCCTGTTATACACTATGCTACCAAAGTAAGTAGAATCAGCGCATATTTTAGGATTTATCACAAAAAAGGATTTAGGTAAGTGACCTAGTTACTTACAGAGCTACTTGCTGAGTAGTGGTGGTAAGGGGAGACGTGCCATTCTTTGTAGAATTTTAGAAATAACACAATTTTCAAAATCGAGATTGGAGACAGCGAGCAAACTGGAGATGCACATGATTATAGAGGACAGTTTAAAGATCTCTATTACTTGATTTCGAGAGACTTCGCATGGTTCGGGCTTTGATTCGTCCAGGCGATGGTTAGACCGCCAGTCCTAAAACTTAACCACTAGACCGTAGAGTTAATTGCAAGTTCTTTATGCTAAGGGTCGTTAAAAATGTCTGTAACCGTCTTTTTCGTTGCCAACTGTTACGAAAATCTTAGATAGTAGAGGTGTATCACACTGTATTATGAAGATGACAAAAACCTAGTAATGCAATTATTTCTGTCCATATCTAAAAGAAAATTGGGTCCAATGACGCATATCTTTTGATAATGTCATGCCATTTGAGGCCACCAAATCATAAAGGTACTTGCTTGGTCACCATAGGTTGCAGTAAAAGCGAGCTTTTGTGGCTCATGGCATTGCAAAATGTGGAGTGGTTGATCTATAGAAGATGTTAATGCTGATAATCTTTAACTGGAGAATGTGTCTGATGCTCAAAATAAAGTCGGTCCTACAGTTTTTCACAATGATAAAATTGCCACAAGATGGTCGGATAGAATTAAGGACTGAGTAATTTCTTAGAGCTTTGTTGCACACGTTTTATTCAATATTCGTTATGTACTACTATCCCATCGTTATTTATGTTTTGGTGTATTTTCTTTAGCTGAGGAGGAGGCTCCTTGCAAAAATTTTTCAAAAGAAGGAAAGGGGTATCAGCTCAAGCAAAAGGGCCGTCACATGATGGGGGCAGGGGGTATAAATTTTCATGTTTCCGTTACGCACTCTTTGAACGACCACTTACAGTTAAAATTCCTGTTCGTGGAAGATTACAAGAAAGCACTGGTCAACAAAACTAACGGCAAGAAGAACAACTAAAACAGAGCTTAAAATGGGGAAATTGTATCCACTCTTTCCCACATGCATAGATTTTGAAATTACGCCCATCTTTTCCCTGAGAAACAAATTTTCACAGAATTTCCTGTGATGAAGTTTGGATGAAGGACGAAGTTATGATGCATGTCTGAGCAATCATTCGAATCAATTTTATAAGACATATTCCCAAGCCATACCTTAGGCGCTGATACTGAGGCTATTTTAACAAATTCTTGTACTTGGGGAGTGTTATTATTCTGAAGATTATACAAAGTTGAACATGGTTACTTTATCCGGAACGCTGACTTGTTTATCCAGAGCGCAGTTCTGTAATGAGAAATCTTTAAATTCCCATTGCGCGATCTAAGGCATCTTTGTTTTCTATGACTTCGTGCACTTCATGTCTCAAAACTGTGACATGTATGATTTTGCAATATCAACAAAAGTATAAAATATTTGCGTCTACATGTTTTCTATCCACATTTTAAAGGGGAAACATCTATAAAGGTGCACCCCTTGCATAGACAATACTAGGATCTCATTTGAAGAAAGTTAGATTTTTTATTTGAATTTGCATTCCTTTGCACCACTTCTTGCAAGGCAAGCTCCAATTCAGCATCGATGTGAAATATGTCAAAAGAGCGGCTCGTTTTTTATTCACAAACATTGTCTCAAGCATGCCCTGTATTTGTGCGCATCACAAGCAATCATCATTGCTGATCATGATATTGCCTCAAATCACGTCTTTTTCGTTTAATACTTTTTCACTAGAATTTGTCTCTTTAAGGTCTATCGCCCAGAGGCTAAAAATGGGAGAACTTATACCGCCAGAAACCTTCCATTCCGTATCATTACTGTTGGCAGACATCGTTGATTTCTCATCAATAACAGGAACAAGCACGCCATTGCAGGTTTGTGTAGCTTTGAATTTTCTGTTAATAATATCATCAAATATACCATTGAATGCCTAACTAGTAGCTCCCATAATTTGAATTCTTCGAGCTGCCCATAAAGAATTCTTGGGAGTTTTCATTGCTGTCCAAGCATCTGCCTGACAATCCTTCGCAGATGTATGCAGGATGTAGGCAGATTTTGGAGATCTCGGAGTTTCACCTGCCTCTTTGGCAGAGACGGCATGTCAATTGTAAGGTAGATGTTATGGTATGCGACATAAGCTCGTTCTTTGTTGAGCCAAATTGCCGCTGCAAACGAGCCTTCCACCTATTTTCTACTGCACAGACAATACTATGCAAATGAATTGTAAGCCTTTCTTACAGATTTATTCATGTGCATTTGAGAAATATAAAAAACTGAGATTATTCTGACATACTATTTTTTGTTTTGCTTGCTGTTTACGAAGTAACCAAACCCGGGCTGCGTCAGATATGCAGAGCTGTCTGGTGTTTACATGGAGGACATCCTATATGCACAATGTGTGTATGGGTCGTTCTGATCTGGTTGCATGGGAAAAGCAATCAATCCAAAACGACCGCTGTTGCCTCTTATATCCATTAGCATAGATCCAAGGCCGTACACAGGATATTTTCAGTGGGGAGACAACTGGGGAAAAATTTTTGTGACCCTCGTTTTTACATGACCAGAAAATATGTTTATACGCAAAAAATATGATTTGGTTTTGTAGGTTTCATCTTAATTTCCACGGAGGGGGGACCTTTATGGGTTAAGTGATAAGGACGTGCCAGTTTTTCGCCACTTTTTCACCATAATTCCGTGCCACTGAGCAGAAAAATACAGTGTCACAAAATAAATAGGCGCATTGTAGTTTATAAAGATGCTAGATTCATCACATGGTTTCAGGTTCATACAAATGATGATTCCAAACTTCTTATTGTCCATGACCTGTGGGCCCCTTGAAACGCCTTCCAAAAGAGCCCCTTTTTGACGAAAATGGGCTCCTTGGAAATCACTTTCCACATTTGAAGAAAATGAATAAATCATTTGGAATTGGAAAAGTTATCGAGGAACAGGTTTGGACAACATAGTTACATCGACAATGCGGAGTAAATATGAGATTAGTTTGTCATTATGATAACTGTTATGGTATATTGTAAATAAATCAGGAAGCTCAGTGATTCTTGCGATCTCGCCCTAACTTTAAGCCACACCCAAAAGAGCCCAACTAAGCTCTCCATGGCCAGTGAGCAATTCTAAGCCAGTCCGCCACTGACAACAGTCATCAATATACAGTGGCTACTAGTATTCGAATCAACTGAATGCAGAACGCAACCTAAATTAAGCGACAGAGCAGAACTTTCCAAAAGTGTCGATGCAACCTTTTAGTCAAGCCAAAAATGATTTAAAACATACAGAATGATGTCTAACTACGATCAGAAGTACTCAGTTTTATTTGTTCAGATGCCATCTTACGGCAAATAATACGTTTTTGGAAGGTTCTTAATGACTTAAGTCCTTATCAAATACCTTACTTTTTCTGGGGGGCAACCGCCCTCCCTGCCCCCTGCTATGTACGGCCTTGCATAGATCTACATAAGTACACTGTGGGCCATCATTTCAAGTTGCTCATTAATCATCGGTGGGCTTAGATATTTTCCACTTCAACTAAACCCTTTAAATCAGCGACAACTTCTGGGCGTACCTGGAGAAGCTGGAATAATTTGCCATCTATGTCAAGATCTCCACGAATGGCTTGCTCTTGATGTGCTGGAAACCTTTATTTATTAATCTGTTTCATCAAACATTCCATATTAATTTTTTGTTCCATCAAACGTTACGTTTAACGTAGCTACATTATCTGTTCTCGGATTTCTCATCAAGGACAACATTTTTAAACTGCTTCTGAATGACTTTGGGATGAGTTGTGCCTTTGCAGTTTTTCGTAGCATCTTTTCCAGTTACAAAAGGTTCCATCAGCAAATGATTCCTCTCTACATTTCCTGAAAGATGATAAATGAAAATCTGACGATTTTTTGCAAAAAGAACACGCAACCTTATCCCTTGTAATACAGTACGTTGCCTAAGGATACTTTTTAGAAACAGATTTGGACACCATTGTACTTTTTCATCTTTTCCGGTACCCGTCAATCATTTGAAATTTCTTTCTCACTTGGGTCAAAGGTAATACTTCCACTACAGCATGGAGCAGAACAATTCTTCTTAGGGATAATTTATTCTACTGTTACATATTTATTTCTATCAGTTCTCGCTTGACTTTTTGCTGGCACTAATTGGCATCCTGTTACAGGACTCTCAAATCTCTCTAGTTCTATGATAATTGACATAGGCTTCCAATGGATGAAAGGCCTTTTTTGTAGATTCTTATATTTTGCCTTTTCTTATGCCAGAGAAACTTGTTGTAGCAAAATCCTCATTAGTAACATCAGATTCATCTAAAGCTGCAGGCCTACTGTTGATGTCGTTGTTTGATGAACTAGATTTTTTCAATGGAAACAATTTCGTTATCTTTGCCACGTCTATTGCTGCCTTTTGAAGTTCTTTTTCATGAAAAAAGGAAATCTTTCCCTTCTTGTGAACAACTGATCTTGAAATCAACGGTGCCAATATGCCGCAGTGGGATTCGCTAATAACATAAGCTTATTTTGATATTTCGAAAACAATTTTAGGATGTTAGATCAGGGCTCAAACAAGGACACCGACTTCTTTTGCTCATTTTTTATAGTAAATGAGTAAATCGAAGGTACTTTTTAGTTATAAAGTTTGCAAAAAAGGACAGCACTGTACGCCGCAAAGGGACACATTGTCACCTTCTGTTCCTCCGTCTATGATTGCGGAAATTGCAAACTAATAACCCAGAGTGTCACCCCAGCTTCGAATATAAGCCTCACCCCTATTTGAGTTCTTTTTTAGATAGATACTTTTTCGCGTTATACTCGAATAAATACAGTAAATGGTATTCGCGAAGGAGCTTTGCGAGTTGTAAAGAAATTGTTTTGTTGCTAATGTAGCTAATTAACACTCTTACGTTGGTGCAAAGGTCTGGAATGATATCCCAAATGGCATAAGAAATGCGAAATCCACTCATTTTGCTAAGCACGAAATAAAAGCCTACCTCTTGGGCCAAAAAAGGAAACTCGATACAGAACTAGGCTATCCCTAGCATGACCTCCTGGTAGAGCAGCTTAAAGTTTTTTTAGTTTTTATCTTCACATGTAGCTACTTTTTTTAATGTTTGTAAATTCAAATACTGAAGAGTATCATAAAAATGAAAATGAAAAACCACACATAAAAACATGCTTGTGATGGAGATTTTTAAAACAAACAACGATCTCTACCGAACCTTTATGAAAGATATTTCTGCAGAAAGAGAAACCTGTTATAGTCTGCGTAACATAAATCAGGACTTTTGATTAAATCATTCCGTTATTTCTAAGGTAGTTCCCAGTAAATTGTAATCTAGATTTCTTTCAGTTTTAATTGCCATAAATAGCTTGTTTTTGACTATTTAAGCTAGAGAGCGAACTGTTAATTGATGGTTAGTGATGAAAATTATAAGCCTATGTTGATCCATGATCAGATTTTTGCGTGAATTTGCCATTGCTTAAGTAGATATAAATTTGCGATAGGTTGCTGCTTAGCACCTCAGCATTGAAGAATCATAAATTCATGAACAATACATATTACTAAAGTGCATTCTTTATTTATAGGTTGTTGATGTTCTAAATGATTTAACAAAGATTTTCGATGTTGTCATTGATCGACTCGATGCATTCAAGGTATAAGACATAAACTTCATTTATTTATAACGTTTTAGTGCTTAGTTACACATATTTCTATAGCTACCGGTTATGTAAGTTTTTAGCAATGTGCCACATGGTCTCTTCATCCAGGCTTAGGTGAAGGCCTGAATCTTGAAATGGAGGCGGTCTTGTTTATGTGCCTCGTAGTTTTTGAGTTACTCGTTCTGCAACCAGTTGGACTCAGCTACACTAATACAATTTGACCAAATAGGATTTGAAAAGGAGGAGGAGCGTTTTTTTGTCGAGCAATGTACACTGAAAAAGAGAGGCGTTTTAATTCCTGCACGGACGTTTTATTTACCGTGTTCTCAAGCATTTTTCATCGACTCAACATGCAGTATTCATTTATTTTTGATTGTGTAAAATTTTTTTTTCTATTTTCGGGCAGCAGGATGCTTTTCAGGAATAAATGTTTTTAGAGTACATGTATAAAGCCAATACAATCGCAGCATAGAGTAGCTCCTAACGTGAGACCGGCCAAGAAATGTTTAGATGAAATTAAGTTAATCCATTCGAACATGGAACCTTCACATGATTCTAACTTTGATGATGTAGGCTTAGGTTCCGCTTCAGCTATGTACTGGCCAGGGGTGATTTGCCTATCGCATTTCAACGACCACAAGAAAAAGAGCCTGTGCAGTCGTTTATCAAATAATGCTTTTGATTGTGGTCTGAAGCTAATGTTGACTTTCAGTTACAAAGTACTTTTAGGCCAGTGTTTTTTCAAGTCTACGAAAAAAATTTACGATCCACATTTCCACCTAGGAAAACAGAAAATTCTGAGAAACAAAACTTTCAATTTCTCACAATAATTTTTCACATGCCATCTTGAATAAACTGAGCAACTCATGCCATCATGTCTGAATTCAAGAATTTTTAGCCCTTGTGTAAAGCCTAAGGGTGTCTCGATTCATACTCAGGCGAAACCAATGCTCCATTTCCTTGCAATTTGTTCCGAAATTGCATCACACTCTATACTGGGCATCACTGTGGAGATTCACTGTTAACAACAGCGAGACAGTGTGAAGTATGAAACCATTATGTGATTTAAAGAGGTAGCTATCATTGAAAAGACCTCTTCAGGTCTGTGGTGCAACCGATGTAGCTTTATTGATCCTCAACCAACATTTGTGTAATAAATACAATTCTTTTAATTGAACATCACTTATATTTCAGTTTGAAAATTATAATGAGAAGTTCTCTGTAGTTTCTGGTTGCCCAAAGCGAAACGGTATTCGTCATGTTAGAAACATAGCCATGCTGGCCTTGAAAGTAATGAGTAAAATGACTATATTCCGCATGAGACATCGCCCACATCAATTGCTGCGATTACGAATCTGCTGCCACAGCGGTAAGCAATAAATTTATTCATTACTCTTGAAGGAGATTCAAATATTTCTGATTTATAACTTACGATGCTTAAATGGTTTTTTGCTGGTTGGTTATGATCCAAAATTGCAGGGAGTCATATTAAGAGCGCAAAACTACTTGCTTTGACCAATTGACACCTTGGGCTTAGCAAAATGCTAGTAAAAACAAACATCTCTTGCTTACACAGAACCAGAGATGTTGTCTTAAAGCGTCCAGGAACAAAAATTTTTGATTTCTTTCGGTTTTCTGTGAGTTTGAATTCTGTAAGGGAAGCTCCAGTTTTTTTGCGACTATTAGGATGAGCCATGCTTATATCTTTCATTATACTATCTATTTGGTTTTTGTCTTTGCTGCACTTAAAAACCAAATAATGGATAACTCTAGGGACAAATGCATCGTAAAATAATCAATACTGCTATTTCAAACCTCGATAAATTCATAGATGGTTCACAGGGAATATCCTGTGACTTTTTTTTTTAGCTCTGCTAGGATAGGATGACGTTTTTTCATAAAATTTTTTTTGATTGACAGGGATTGTTGTTGGAGGACTTATTGGTATGAAAACACCCAAATACTGTGTTTACGGTGATGCAATATCTTACATTACACATCTTGAATCAACGGGTCCACCGCTGCGGATTCAAATAAGTCCTGAATTCAAGGAACAATTGAATGAGGTCGGAGGCTTCGAAACAGTTATAAGAGGCCCAGTAAGAGTAAAGGTAAATGCATTTCGTTTGACTAGCTATTTATCTTGTCTTTTGTTGCGTATGAAGTTGCGTTATATTTAGTTCAATTTAAGCAGAACGTAACCAATTCAAATAACGAAAGCCGTCAATTATTAAGCTGAAATTGGATGAAGATAACTGTATTCTCAATATGCCCAAATTTCAATGGCTCTCAATAAAGAGGTTAATTTTTATAATCAAGGAAACTATTAAAGGCAACTGTAAATATATATAGAAACTCCCTTGAATTGTTAGTAATAACCCTCATAAAGTCTCGAGGCTGCACTTTTCTCATCATAGGTAGCGTGATTGGCCTTTGGTGCATCGGCTCAAAACGTTCGCTTATTTCCCACCAAAGCTTTAACATCAGATCTTAGAACCACAAAATACAAGCGAAGTTGATTTCTGGGCAGGGAATGGACAAGAAAAGGTTTTTTCTCTTTAACAAGTCGATGCTCCTATCCTACCTTAGATTTAAAGCCGATTAAGTCGGCAAAGCATAAGGAATGAAAAAATATGATTTAAGTTGAAAATTAAAACTTGAACTTGATTGTTGAATAACTCAAGTTAAATGTGATGAAAAGGAAAAGGGTTGGGTCTGATGCACTCCAAGAGTGTGCCAAATGATCCGATAACCAAGAAAAGGCAAAAAATCTGAAACAAAAATAACGGATTGTCAATATAAATTTAAACAAAGAATTGAATACCCATCAAACCACAGTAGTAATGGAGGTAGGAGGGAAGGGGGAAATTGCACGCAAAACGTAACACGTTTACACAAGCAAATGATGCCCCTCAATTCAGCTGTCTAGGGCCTGAATCATTTGGTAAAACTTCAAGAGGCTCACATTCAATCTAATAAGCACATTTATAAGGAAGAAAGCTGGAATAATTGCACGGAAAAAGGTAGTATGCCTTCTATCAAACTTGTGAAACTTTATCAAATCATTATCAAACTCATTACTCGAGCAGTACATAGGTAACATGTTATCTTTGTGAAATTAACTTTCATAAAGTCACATTCTATCACCATTAAAACCTGATTTGACCCAAACATTTCAAAGTACGTCATAATCGACTTGGTCTGTAAAAAGCCTTAGGAAAAGATTTCGATTTATTTGTGAAAAATTGGACATTAGTTTTCGGAGCATTTGAGTTGAAAATCCAAACCAAAGGAAGTCTTGTCTCACTATCCAGTTTAAAGGAAGACTCACATAACGCATGCAGTGACTTGATATTACGGTTGAAATTTTTATTTGAATGCAATCCAGTTTTGAATGAGAAAAGATCATTGAGAGTCCTTTGATTCATGCTATCTCCTGGAAAAATTCGGGGCAAGATGTGAAGGGAAGGATTTTCGCACAGAATCATAGATGAGTTCATTTTGGGTATAAAAGATCTGGGTATTTCCATAGCGTTGATAAGCGGAAACATAATCGCCTATGATTTCACTAGAAGCCGTTATGTTGTTCTGGACTATGACATATAAACTAAGCTTTGCAGATAACCCATTTATTCGAATATTCGATTGGCACCGTGCAGCCCCATCTTTGTGTCCCACGACGATAAACTTAGGTGTAAAAGACATTATGCTCCCAAAAGGTGGACGCAGGACGTGTTCCTTTTAAGTCTTCAATTGAGATTGGAAATGCTTTGCTTACTGGTCCTGTTGCATCTGCTTCTGAGTCATGCCATTGGTCAGTTTTATTGACACTTAAATTGACACATGTGTAGCCCCGGCCCTACTCTTTCGGCTATTCTTCATATATATTAGGTGTCCTCAATGACCATGGCTGTTCTTTAACTTCGACCACTTTCTCCTTCTTTGTCGGACCATTGAATGAGGGGAACACAATCAACCACGCTTCAAAATAATTTTTGTTTAAATTTGCTTTTTCGCTCTCCAGGTTTTTTTTACAGTTAACTATAATGCAGCTTTGTTGTTTATAGGGACGCGGATTGGTGGTAGCTTATTTCCTTACTGGAAAAGAGGGAATGGACTTTGAACTACCAGAACCTGAACCAGATAAAGGATTAGCTTTAAATGATTTGGGAGCAACATCAAGAAAAGAATCAAAAGCCTCTGGTGGCAAGCCAGCAAATGAAAGCAATGCCAGTTAATAGACTAAAGAATTACTAGCACATTTTTAACAGCATTGTTTTAGAATTTTATGTGGTAATCTAGATTCTAGATCATCTTCTTATTCTACATGGTATTGTAACTATATTTTGTTTAATATCAAATATTTAAGGAGGATTGCTCTTCAGCGACTTATTTTCAAAGGACCGATCACTCAACGGTTTCCAATACAGATATGCTTTAAAAAATAAACTTACTATATGTAATTTAATTTCTATTATATATATATCTATATATTGATAAAATCCCAGAGACCTAGAGCAAATATTTACATTGTAAGAAAATAAATGTTACCTATACGTTTTAAACACTAAATTCCATAGGTTTTTCATTCAGTGATAAAACCAGTTTACACCCTGTTAGGAGGCGATGCCAAGTTATGGCACGTCCAAACAACACAAATTTCTGTTATTAATGTTTTAGAGATTTTTATGGCAGGTCTAACGTCAGTTGCAGTATTCCTAAGAGTTTAAAGGTTAATTTGGAACATTTTATGCAGATATCATCCGCAAATTTTGAAAAGAAGAGAAGTACAATCTAGATCTTTTGATGAATTGCTATCCTGGAATATCAAAAATGCTGCCAGTTAAAGTATGGACGGTTCCATTTATTCTAAGTTTTTCAACTGTCCTTTGCACCACCAAACACAATTTGCACAAGAGTATTCGAAGTGTTGCTTATCAATACCTGTACAAAGTGTTCTAAACGTTTATTCTGGCAAAAAAATTTTCACGTCTTAAATCGCCAATTGCTCTGGATAAAACTCTTCATTTCTCCCGTTTTAAATAGACCTTGAATAAAACTGCCATTATATTTAGTCATACACTGAGAAGTTGATTGTTTCGACCAAGTTCAAACTTGATATATTGGTTAGATTGTTAGAAATGTTTAATTGAAGTTTAATGACTAATTGAACTCATGATTGAAGTCTAATGACTTTTCGCCTTTCATTTATTCATCTCTATAGAATCCTAATTTAGCAAATTCGGCCATATCTTATCCCGAATTATCAAAAAAGTCATTAATAGAATCTAAAGCCATAATCCTCTCAGGGTGATTTCAAACCAATGTCATAATTGCATAATGTGCAATCGATGTTTTTTGATGATTACAGAGAGTGCAGAGGAAATGTTAGTCATCATATTGGACAAAAGCTTTCTAAAATTGAATTTGCAATTTTTATGAAAGAAAGCAAGCCAAAACTTCATCCACTATCGCGTATTGCTTACTTACCCTACATTGAAAAAGGTCAGCAAATAACTTTCATGTTACCAATTTCAGCCATTATTATTTAGGTTGGATGTGATGTATAAGATATCTTTACAATGCAATAACCATATTCACAAAAAAGCCTTTGGCACCGCATACAGGCTTTAAAGTGCTCCTGATCAAAGATAATTTGAAGTCTGTTTACAAAAAGAGTCTGAAGTTGTTGATGACGGAGATCTATAGAAAACAAAAGTCAGTTATTTATTACCCGAAGATTTAAGGCTTGATTATCATAAAAAAGAATCATACATATTATCACGGGAACAATACCTCCAACAAGCACAAAAGAACCCGATACTGTTCATGCAAAAAAATTGGTTTGAACTCTTAAATGACATCAAACAACATTTTGCCTTCAAAACACATATTAAGAGTTAAAAGGGCGACGAATGCAGTCGATTAGGCAAGACATTGTTAGCACAGGATAAATTGTGGAATTGAGTCTACTTCATTTCTACTTTTCATTACTTTTTAATTTTAAAGTGCACAGTGGCCAAGGAAGAGGTAATGCTTGTTATGCTAAGCATGATAAAATATTTTAAGGTTATGAATTTTCGAATACGTTATTCTTTGGTAAATTCTCAATAAAATATACCATTTGCATTTGGTCATCATTTCAATATATTTCATATATATCCAGGAATTTTCATCAAAATGGTCTATTCTTTGTTACTATCGTGAAAACTGCACAGGGTCCCATAATATTACTCAGTACGCATATGGTTTTATCAGAGAACGCACTAATGTTGCTGCAAGATGGACATCTTGTCTTTTGTCACACTTAGCAGTAGAATATGCTTTCAGATTTGTATGCTAGTTGTTCTTGTGATTGCGACCAAGTTCCTGTCCTTTTTAGAATTGGAGGACCTTGGTGGTGATCATGATTATAACTTGATTCCAATGGAATGATCTAATTTCCGGTCTAACACAAAAGCGAGCACTTTTCTTTCCAGGGAATAACACCTTGTATCTACCTCCTATTGCTAAATTGTAGGAGAGCGTGTCATATGCTTTTCTCGATGTTCGCTTGCCTCGTCACCGTCTACATCTTCACAAACATTTTCATCACTTATCCCTGATTCGTCTTCATTATCAACATAATCACAAACACCATCATCATTTATCTCTGATTCATCTTCATCAGCAATGACTACTTTTTCTGTACTTAGCAGAGAATTTCTTTTTCTTGGACACTTCAGAAGCCTTTCTCACAAAAGAAGAGGCTATATTCCCTTTGGTTTTTATAAAGGAAGCTTTCCTTTTCCTGATAGCTTCCTTTTCTATTGCATTGTTTACGGGGGTATCTGTAACAACCTGCGTTTTCTTTATTTCTTTCTTGGCTTTGAGCTCTCTCTTCTAGGAAGTCGTTTTTGAAATGGTCAGCACTTGATCTTTGATCTTTCAGCAAGCTTTTGCCAATTACATTTGAAGCACTTGAATGACTGTCCATAACTTTCCCTTTGCCTATGATTTGTTTGTGTATAATGGAGTGTGTTTCCTCAATTTCATCTCAGCTCAATGTAACCTTAGTTCCTGGAACTACCTCTTCCAAAGATCTATCTGTTGAGTATCAAACAAAAACTTTTCTGTCTGAAAAATAGTTTTGTCAAATGATTAAATTCATGTAGCTTTTGACCAAGGCATGATGTTATTTGGTGTCATAGCTTTCGGGAATGCAAAGGCCGCAATTTTAGGAATGACTTGGATTGACATTGACTTCCCTGAATTTTCCTTCTGTCGTATCTAACTGTCAATCAAACAGCTGATTGGTTCATATATGTTTTGAAAAGTAAACAGACAAATTCAGCTGTATCTAATGGCGACAATGAGAGCTGTGGTTATCCAAAAACAGCAATATCGGCTACTCAGATGTGGGTAAGGTATACTTAACAAATAATACATGTATTTTGCAAACCCTTCTTCGGACATCTATTCTGTTACTCTTGAATGTCCAGTTGCTGCACTACCTAAGGGCTGTAACTAGTGTACTTTTTCTTGCAAAATTGCAAAGCCCACTTGCTTTAATCTTTTTTAAGAAAAAAATTTTGAATGGCCATTGAACTGTTGTTACATCAGTTTCATCAATACTTCATATCTAGTCAGAACGATACATACCAACTCCATCAGGGGCGGCTCCAGATCTATTCTGAAGAGGGACAGTTGTGCTGCAATCCTACCACGCCAGCTACCTGAACATTATGATAAGGACAGCAAAGTGGTGCTACTGGAGGTTTCGGGATGTGAGGGCCCCAAAGGGTCAGAAATTGTCGATTTACTTAGCAGATCTTAGATTTCAGACGCGTTCTCGGAATTTGTTATCGGCAAAGCGTTAAAATTGATTTTATACAGTATAAACATTCTATGTACGATGAGCCGGTCCGTATTGGGTCAATTTGCCGGATTCACCCGTTTTGGCATGAGCCAAATCTTATTTTCATATGGCACTACTTGCTTGTGCCTCGTCTTTCTCTGGTTAGGTGGGAAAAGAAGACAGGTATCAGCTGGGCAGGTCAAGCGAATTCACTTAATGCCATAACATGCCTCTTGACTTTTCTCTGTCAATAAAATTAAGCAGAGACTTTGCTATTCAACTTTTGATGACACACGAAAAATGAAAGGTCTCCACTACTGATTTTCTTATTGCAGATTGTTCTAATGAACTCAAACAGGATAGTGGGAGAATGCAGAGATAACGGCAGCCAACTGGCATTTAGGTTTCCTAGAAATTGATCTACCAAGGAAAGCTTGAATTAGAGCAGATCTTAAACATTTATCATATGATCATTTACGATTGAAAATTCACTATGGCTAATTTTGTAGCGTTTATGTTGCTGTTCTTTTGCTATTTGAGTTTTTTTTGAGAAATTCTAAACATGCAATTATCTTTCGATAAAGCATTGTTAATTCATGTCTGCGATGGAACTGCTTTTTCCTCTTATTCTTTTTCATAGGCCTTAGTAAGCATTTGATATTGATATAATGGAGCAATGATACAATTATAAATGCTAACTTCACGATCTCAATAATCGAACGTAAATGAATTCTCCTCTGTCAGGACTTATCCATAAGTACAGCATAAAAATAAATTTTTCTGAGGGTGCACAGGTCATGTTCTATCATCACAGCTTTCTAAATTACTTTTCACGTACTATAAGAACAAATGTCTGCTCGTGTGAACTGAAAGCTTCCATGAAACACTCCAACAGCCAATTACTGTTTTTCAAATTACAAACAGTTCTCAGGTGAATGGAGGGTGCTACAACTTACCCCTGTGAGATCAAGCCGCACCCTACCTACTTTGTTTCTTGGGAAGCATGTAACATCGTGTATATTGCTCTGCCATTGCTCAGTTTCGAGTGCAAGTGTACATCTCCAATCAAGATATGATGTTTCACGCGTGTTGACAAGAATCTCATGCTGCATAATATGTGATAGGGTAGGAAATAACACGTGGGAAGCATCGACCAGGTCTCATCTTGAACTTACTGGAAGAGCTCTACCCTAAAAATGAAGCAGGAAAAGCTCTTGCATCTAAAGAAAAACAACATTTATTGCAAGAAGCAAAAAGCTGCTATTGCCTGATATAATTTTCATGGTGCCTTCTTGGTGTTTGTTTCAACAGCAAAGTTTGACAACTTGAGCAATGGTGGAGCCACGGGGGAATAGGAAACGCCCACTTTTCAAAACGTTTTTTGCTGAGAATCGTACTAGACAGCAAAAAAATTGTATATCAGGAGGTGTATGCCAGATAAAGCGCTGTTGTCTTGTGATTAAAAATCTAATGTATATTCTTTATGAAAACAGCTAAAAGCACGCTCCCCTCTTGTTTTATGACCTTGAAGGGCGTGGACACAATGTCTCTTTGACCACACCCCCGATCTCCTAACTTTCCAGTAATGGCACTGCCATTAAATTTAAGGTACCCTATTCACTGTTTCTGTCCCCGCCGCATTATGAAGCTTTCAGTGCCTCTGATTCGTAACACCCTAGGACACGGAGGTTCTAAGAATAAGACAACTTTGAACAGATACAGTATTTACTAAAAAAGTTTTTAACTAGGACCTGGCCAGAAAACAGGTGGGGGCAATTAATACAGAAAAAGTACCAATGCACATGATGAACTGCCTTTAAGAAATAACTTTTGAGTGAAGCCCGGATTGATGTAAGTAGAAAAAATCAATATCGTGAAGAAGGTGTAAAATTGGTTAAAGGTTGCCTTCTCAAAACAACGTAAAACAAGCGGGAGCATAGATAAAGGCCTGTTGTTTGATCTGTTCTCACTTTTCAGTAGGATCATCTTTATAGATAGGAGTTACTCTAGCAACTTTCAGGTTTTTTGGAAATAAGACCTCCGAAATCGATTTTATTTAATATGGTACTCAGCACAGGTGCTAGAGCAGGCATTATTTTAAGAAAATAGCTTGAGATGCAATCTATCCTAGCCTATAAGCATCTCAAAATTCTGCACAACCTTCATAAGGTCTGCCTGCCAGTGAAATGGAGTGACAAAGAATGACGATACCGTCATTAGTAATCTTATTCATTTTATTACAAAATGCACTTTTCGGGATTTTCAATTTTATACTTGCAGTTTTTCGGGTTTTCCCAAACTTTCGTCCGGATCCTCGGGTTTTTCAAATTTTTGTCCGGTTTTGCGGGGCTTGGTACCCTCCAAAGCCCCCCTCTATTAGAACTCCAAGATATTTAGCCTCCTCTTCTTCTTTGGTTCTTTATTCAACTTCAGTTCAATATCTCTGATTAATTTTTTTTGCGAAGGATGTATTAACAAAAAGTTGGACTTACTAATATTTAATTTAACTTATTTGCCATGAGCCAATCTGAGAATTTATGGCAGTGATTGAAAAGCGAGGGCTTCACTTTTTGAGAGTGAAAGAGTATGTTGCTCGATCCAGTCCCTTGATCAGTGGCGGGGAGTATTTGTCAACCTCGTATTGGACTACGTGCTTGGCCTCATTTCATCAGCATTGTGCTACACTCAGCCACATTTGACCATCGCCACAAAACACATTGCTTGAGACCTTTCTTGACAAATTGGTTGTTGGTGAATTAAGTGAGCAAAGTACAGAAACTGCAAGTTATTAAACAAGCAATCATGTTTAGTGAAACGTCAGATATCTTCGAATTCTTCAAAGGCCTTCCAATGCCTGTTTGTTTGCTGCTGTTCGTGCCATTCGTTGTCTTGACCTCCTCAATTTCACCAGTCTATGGGGTGCAAGAGTTCCCCGTCTTCAGAATGCACCAATATGACTTGCATGGATCGAAATATGGTAAGCGTAGTTGACATAGAGCATTATAATTAGGTATAACGTACTATAAACTACACTTTGTGAGCGTGCGAGTAGCAAGCAAGCATTTTATGCCTAGGCTGGGGCTGTGGCAGCTGCCATGCTGTGATGTGGGCCTTTCGCACTAAAGCCCTTCACCATTAACTGACCTTGAAAGGATTAAGAGCTGGATGGTCATAGCAGCTTATAGGGAGGGAGGGTTTCAGTTGTGGTGTAAAACGTTTTAATTGGAATACATGTGCCTTACCAATTGCCCATGGCACTGTCAGTCAAATGTCAGACATACACTAATACTGAAATCTACGCTCAGGAGTAGCTATATGTCATGTGTAGGCAGGTTTTGAAACAGCAAAAAGTAGTTCAATGAATTATTTTCAGAGATATTAGGATGCTAACAAAATCTTATCAGTTCAATCTGTTGCAAACAAATGGATCTAAATTGTATGCCCCTGCATTATTCTCATTATCGGAGGGGGGGGGGGGGATTGTTCTGGGACATGCTCTGCAGTACAATTTGAAGCTTAGTGAAGTCAATATTATGCCTAATAAGAGAAGTTAATTGACTATTACTTCAAAGGAAGATTGCTGTTGTTTAATTGTTGATGTATAATTATTTCATATTTCTCAATTTTGTTGTTCAAGTAACTTTTTAATCAAGAAAGGAATGACAGATTTTAGAGATTCACCAAAATTCATTTTTAAGAATCCATAAACTAGAATAAAAGAAATTTGAAGAGATTTTCTGCTGAAATAAAATTTGCCCATCTTTTATCAACTAATTGCCTTGGTGCAGGTAGGTGACATTGCCTGATAACTTTCAAGTTGCATCTTTTTCATTTTGTTATGAAGGCTCGAGGAGTGCATCTGTCAACTTAGAGGCAAGATCAATATCATCAAGCAATTTAGCAAGACGCTGCGCTGTTGCTAAGATGTCCGAGCTGAGTGTTGATAGGCTGAAATCCAAGATCAACGAGGGACTCAATGCCCTGCTGGTGCTACTTCCCCATGATTATCCTGATATCGCAGAAGAAGAAAGGAATGTGAGTATATCTTAAGGTACTATACACCCCCAGCTAATCTTCAAAGGTTCATAGTGGCAGCCAAAAATTCCACCATGCCACAATAATGCATTAAATGTCAAATCCTCAAGTGAGGGTATTTGAATTTCTCCTTTTTGGCATCAAATTTTTGAAATTTTTGAAATTTGAAATCTGCGTTTAATATGTATGATTTATAGTTCTTGTAATTTTCAATTATTCTAGCTGTCATTGAACAATGGTCGCCATTATGCAATCTGACAGTTCCTCTTTGTATCAGTAGGTAGGCTCTTAATCCAGAATTATAATTTCAGCAGTTTTCTAGACCAGTAACTCTTGAGCAAATCTTTCTCTCTAAGCTGCCATCCAGAGATGGTAGTGGTGTCCCTGATTTACAATTCATTTACAACAATGTACATGAAATTCTCTCTTCTGAAATGGAGCACTACAAAGAACTAATAAAGCCAAATTTTCTTCTTCAAATCTATGTATATTTTAAGTGTTCTTTTAACTAATAAAATGGCTTTTTTTGCTTGCCTATCGCTCTGTTTGGAATAAGGATGTAGTGATTCACTGATGAAGCTTTGTAGCAACGCAGTTGCCTCTTTATCATTGCCTGCACAATCAATTTTTTGTATACCTTTTGTCAAGAGTATCTTTGAAGAACATATTCAAAAATGCTTATATGGCCTCCAAAGAAAATAATACTTTTTCTAAAATGAGATTTTGCTTCATTGACTCATGGCCATCCATCCATGCTATAGTTTCCTTCAACGTTTATAACTATGCATCATTGACTGTCACTCCCATGTACTGTCTAATCACATACCACCTTTAGGTAACTGTTTATTAAAAACATAAGTTCAAGTTTCTTTTCTGAAAATTCCAAAATAGAATCATCAATGAAGGCCCAACTCTTTTCAAATCTGTTATTTATTGTAAAGTCAAAGAGTGTTATTTGTGATGGCGATGAAGTCAATGTTTCTTTTGGCATGCTGTTACTAGTTTCTTTGTGTGATATACAATCTAGGCTAAGGTGTATACTATAAAAATGCGGGGTCTTACTGTGTACCTCTGAATATATATAATAGCAGAATATGGAATTTACTTTCAAGCTTCAATTTTTTAGTAATTCAAATTCTATTCACTATGCATTTTGTTGTCGTTCAAACATGCAAATTGCTAAATGTCACATTCAATGCTCCTTGTATCTGTCATATGAAGAGTTGCTTCTGTTTGAGCTTTGATATGATCCAGTTGAAAGCTGAGGTGATTGACAGTCAAATGTTTGCTGGTATGGGTCTTCAACTAGCATGCTTCAGAAAGCTAGCCCTGACTAGCCCCAAGATATCTCTGGTATCTTTGTAGCATGCCTCTATTTTGGCGCATATACTTTGTCTCATGAACAAGCCTTTGTAATTCCATTTGGAGAATGTCCTTAGCTTGCCCTTCTGGTATAGTTTCCAACATGCCACCTAACATTTCGGCAAATACTCCACCAGCAGACCTTTGTTGCTTTGAGGCTTCTTGTGTTATCATTGGATTTGAGGCTTCGACACCCTGGCCTTGACGTTACCCACTCAAATTGAGTTGTACTAAAAATGCAGCTCCTTATGGAGGGCCCCAGAGGACTGGTTCCCTCCTCAGTCAACTAGGAGCCACCAAGCCACTGATTAGCAAAAAGAATAGATGGCCGCAAAAACAAATCTTGTAGTCAATCAGAGTGTGCCAAATATGGACTGACGATAATTTTCGAATGATTGAGGCATGGTGATTGCCTTATGATTTCTATTTGACTATCAGAAAACTCAAAACAATGTTGTGGGTGGGCAGGAAAAGTTTCTTGTCTCACCTGGTCTATTCGATCAAAAGGGGGTGGGGGAATGACACCGATTGATAAAATGAAATAGCCATCAGCCGCGTGATTTCCCCTTGTCGCATATGGTGGATATACATTTGAAGAAGAGGTGAAACTTGTCAACTTTGCCATCGAGGCAGACGCTTTTAATGTTGTTGTTTTAGCTGATTTTGTGCTTGGTTTTGAAGATTAGAAATTGTGCCGTAAAAAATTGATGGGTTCAGAAGGAATAATAATAATAATGCCATTGTCAGCCAACCTATTCATATCGATAGGGGGAGAAGTTCGTCGAAGTATCATCCCATGTGCTGCCATTATCGTCATGCTTCGTATTTTTCCTAGGTTGAACTCCTTCTGATCTCGTTATTTTCTCTTGAATCTTCATATATACAACCCCTTTCTTGATTCCAGTTTTTAGACTTCATTCAGTATATCACGAGGCATATTACCTGGTATATTGCCAAGTGATCTATCAAACCTAGTTTTGATCTCACTTTTAATATTGCTCCCGGAATGAGGACGTGCTAATTATTAACGATTTTTTTAAAAAAAAATTTCATCTGTTTTTTTTCATTTGGTAACCTTCATATCCATTTCATATCCCTTGAGAATTATACCGAGAATTGTCATTATTAAAACTTTTATGCAATCCTTCGATATATGTGAGTATGCACTTTCCTTTTGAGCAAGGTAGTCGCGAAAATCCCCGCGGTCTCATTTTCACAAGCTACATATAGTTGGTATGGATCTATTTCTAAGAGAAGAGCAGTGTGTACGGTTAATCCAGGCTGCGAATGCTCGTTTGTACTGCAGAGATTTCTGTATTATATGACTGAGTATTTATAAGTCTATTTAGTTTTCTATGTAGGTTGTATATATTGTGTAGGACTACATCATGATAGTTCCATGCTCTTGTAAGCATAAGCGCCAATTCTAATCAACAACCTACAGTTTGAAATGCTACTTCTAATTTTTTCAGTACTATCAAAAGCTTGAAGTGCAGTTTTTAGAGACAGAAGTACCTATTCCTGTTTACTTTGCTTATGAAAGTGAAGATTTGTTGGAACTTTACCAGAAGATATCTGCATCTGTAACAAGTGATTCTGCCTCATCAGCAGCTAAAGGTATGTGATTCTTTATCGGGGTTCCTGATATTATCAATGTATAAGAACTTTTTAAAGTTTTTCACGCAATTTTATCGGTTTTCCTTCTACGTTCAGGATAAGAGTTTCTGTGATATGGTACGAATGAGGGAACTTCTAACATTGACACTATTGAAGTGAGGCTTGCAAGCTGTCGACTTTTGCATGATCGGAACACAGTTTGAATTTTTTCAATATTCTGTCTTCAATGTTTTAGTTATTAAGATTTAAGGTGGAAATTTCACATTCTATACGCATGAATGAGAACCCGGTCACATTACAGAGGCACGCGACTCGCAACGTAAGGTCTTGGACACGTTGAAATTTTTGCGCACCGTTTGAACATGTAAATGATGATGCTGCAGATACGAGATTTTAACAGCTGCTCTAACTGCTAACGACTGACTGAGCTTGAGTTTGTGGAAAGTTCTTCAGGAACCTTTGGGTGCGCTAGACCTAGACAAATACGCCTGCTCAACGTGATAATTTTTTACTATAACGCGGAAAAAAAATGCCACTTTTAATTTCTGCAGATATATAAAAAGGCATGAGAATTAATTTTTTTGATAGCATGACAATCTTCACTTTTAATCTCCTTTGATAATTCACTGTTCTCTGCCCTAGCCCCCCTCCCCTCAAATCTAAGAGCTTATTTCTGCCACTGCCCCTTTTCCCCTTACGAATTGAGCCGTGTCCCCACCCCTCCCCCCAGAATTAGGCCTTAACCCTTTTTCCCTTACACTGAAAAAGTTAAAAATGGTCTCTTATAAGAAAAAAACTGTTTTCGTGGATTTTTGGTTATCCTTTTGCATACTGAACATGGATTCTCTGAAGGGGCCAGTTTTCTTAACTGGAAAGAACCATAGAGTACTCATACCCTCAACCAGGGTGAATTTAGGCCAATCAGACACCTCACAGAAAAAAACCCAGGTTGCCGCAAACGAACGTCTTATTTCGAATTTTACGTAAAGTACTTCCTTTTTTGCAAATGAAGCTCGGCACGAGTCCATGTATTTGTTTTGAAAATCTAAACGAAGGCGAAAAACAAGCAAAGTAAATATTGTGTAAGAAAATTGGGAAGCAAAAGGTGCGGATGCCTCGAGATGCATCTCAGGTGAGGTTCTTTTAACGTTTTCCCTCTGTTTGTAAACAGATTCTTAAAAAAGACAAACACGCAAATATCGAGTAAATAGCGCCATCATAACATTTTCGAACGCTTTTCAGTTGTAGCTTGGCCTAAATTCCTTATATTCAGCAAAAAATGCAAAGTCTTGAAAACTGGTTAAAGCGCAGATACCCTAAACCAGGGCGACACCCCTCTACTGTGATTAGGAAGCTTTCAAGTCCAAGTCAGTACTGTACTGTTTATAAAAGTGGAAGATGCTGCGAATGTCTATAAAGCCGGTCTCTACATGTAGATTGGTGTCATAGGGTTTACAATGATCGATCACCCCCCTCCTTCCATGACCATGATAGCAATATGCAAATATGTAGTGTTTAGGACAACATTTCGGGAATTGAGGGGGGTTTAGTATTTCTTGTAGAACTGTTTGCTGCAGTGTTTGCCATTTTCTCATGGGTTGTTTACAGAACTGTATTTACCTGAAAGTTATGTGAAAGTGCTCCACCTGCAGGTTCCGCTTTTTGGTTAATTCACAAACGTAATGTGAATAGAGTAATGACATCCGTGAAGGGAGGCGTTTCCGAGTTATAGTGGTAATCGGTATAAACTGTTACAATTGTATGGGAATGCTCTCACCCAAGAATTCAACGATTCTACCTCATCTAGTATAAATTATTTATCCGAAGATCGACATACGTTGACACATCTTTCAGTTCTCCTGTTCCTGGCTTATTCGATCTGATTTATGCTGCATGTTTCACTTTACGTTGATCGGGTTGGCTTTTTCACTTCTTGGCTTTATCAAAGAATAGAACAAATACAAAAAACTCACAGCAAAGACTTTCTATTGCTTTAAGGCCGTCAAAATGTGGACCGTTTTTTTAATTTTGCTTCAAAAATCTGGCAACTCTTTTCTTTCTATGACTGAAAATTTAGCCATTGAGTAAAAACACCAAAAATGCCTCTTGTCAAAGCTTGTTCGTATCACCATGAGAACGACATTATGCATCTTCTTCCGAAGTAATTAGGAATTGGCAAATTTTTGCTTAGTGGGACCGCGGAAACTTGCAGGTGTTTTAGATGCATCTTGTTTGTTTTCTTAGCTGCTCGTTAAACTTTTTCACTGCTTGAATAATGACATTATGGCAACATAGTCGTGCCAGTTAGATAGGTTTCTCTTCTTTGCCCAAAAATTATAGCCTGCGTCACAGACTGGAATTTTGAGTTTCACAATCTGTGACGCAGGCTAAAAAATACTGCTATCACTTGTACGGCACTTATAAAAATGTTTTGCCCCTTCACCATAAAAAACATCTTTGTTACCACAGATGTGTATTATCCAAAGTTTCAAGAAATTTTATTTTTGCAGACTTAACATAGAGCTTGAACATCGAAAACATTGATAATATTGTTTGAAAATTTATTTGGGAATGGCTTCATCACTTCTGTCAATATTCAGTGAGATGTTTGAAAAATTAATGTAACAGCGCCTCTATAGATTTTTTGTGGCATGTGAATTGTGTTTGACTTGCAATTTGGCCTTTGTATTCGTCACTCTACTGACCATGCATTAAATATTGAATCTTCACTAGATAAAAATAGATTTGGGTGTGGAATATTTATTGATCTCCAAAAAGCGTTTGATACTGTAAACCATGAAATTCTAATAAGTAAGCTGGAGCATTATTGAAAAAGTCGAGGGAATTCTCTTAATTGGTTTAAGTCACATTCAACGAAAACACGATCTTCCCAATCATTTAGGCAGCCTTTGAATTGGGAAAGTCCAGACTTATTATGAAACTTAGAGATGTTGATTTGGTAACAACTGAGGCACAATATCACAGAAAATGTCAAACTGCTTATTATAATAAGCAGAGAAGTACTCGAATTTCTGATAAAATGAAGATGATGAAAGAAATTTGGCAAACTATTAATTTTACATGAAATAATTGAGTACCTGTAGCATATGTTCGGTACCAATGATACAGCACCTGTCTTAAGCTCAGTGATTTGATACTTATGTTTTGCAAGAGGCTGGAACATTACGGAGTTGAATCAAAACGAACAGATGTTCATAACTCACATTTGAAGGATATCATTTTGCAAAATATACCAGAATTAGAAAAAAACAAAAATCAGTCATGTTATTCAGCTGATCTTTAAAAAAGACATTGGGCGAGCAGTCTTAAAGGCTTGCCATAATGTAGAGAGTTGCGGCATGTGCCTTTCTAGGTCTGCTAGGATAATAAGAAAGGCGATGTTTGATTAAATTCCGCAATTTCAAGGGAGTTTCGGTGAACAATGCAAAGAAAATTCTGTTCCAAAAGTGCCTATACCATTTATTACAATGTTGTTGGAGGGTGGAGACATTGAACCCAATTATGATGAAGCTAAAAGAGATTGAAGCTGCGCTATCAATTTTACGATTGGTAATATTCAAATCATTCAAAAGGAAGAGAAATGAAGAAGAAGTCTCCTTTCAGAGGTATTTCATCCAGATACAAACGCCACTACCGCTTTATACATGTTTAGCGATTTACACAGAAGCCCGTAACAAAATGCGAGTTATGCAACTGCAAAATCGCATTTCCATGGAACGACCATTTCAATGTTTCAGTTCGGGAAAGCAGCTGATACGATGAAGGAGACCAGATTATTTTAAGCTAGCGAGAAGCCAATGAACAGCACTCTTTTGCCGGATTACTACAGGTAAATTGAACCATTTAGCTCGGCAAAAGGTGAGTTACCAAACGTTCTAACGAACTCTACAACTTATAACGAACTCGTCAGGCCACCAGAAGTGATCTTTCATTTATTTGAAACGAACGACCCTCTTTGGACTCCAAACTGTACAATATTTTAACTCTAAATTATGCATTGCTCTCCAGCATTATATAAGGGTAGCTGGTTCTATTATTGATTTTTGTACCAAATTACGAGTTTATTTAATTAATTCATACACCTAATGAGTAAAATGATAAGGCTTATCTGGTTCATTTATGTTATCATTGTTTTTATATAATTTTAATTTGTCTCTATTGGGGAGGGGTTCCCTCTCGATTTGTTGATCTATTAAGAGAGCTCCTCCTTAACCCTTTCGCACCCGGATTAATTTTCAGTTAACTGTTAAAACCCATATAATTCTACGCTTTTCAGGAGGTAGCATAGTCAAATAACTTAGGTGAAAGCGTAAACTATTATAGAAAACTGTCATCAGAACATTTACAATATTTTGTTCTGCACCCCCTGAAAAATCATCTTTTCCAGTGTTTGTCATTGGGCCATATGGCCCGTCCAGGGGTGAAAGGGTTAATCAATCTATTTGAATGCAACCTTGTAATTTAACTAAAAATGTAGTTAAATGTCTTGTATTGTAATTGTATTGTGTTTATGCAGTGAGCTGTATAAAAAGTAGATTGAAGAAAAAATAAATATGAAATGATGAAATGAAATGAAATGAAATGATCTTGCAATTTGTGCTACTTTGACTTGTAAGTCCACTCTGCTAATAATACTTCGCTCATTTGCCAACGTCTAAGCCAATAAATATCTGAAGAGAAACTTCCGATTGCCAATACTGTCTGCTTTCAGGATCTTTTATTCCTCATTTAGCAGGTTTTAATGTGTATCTTGACCAAGGACGTTATTCTTGGTGTCACAATTCTTTTCTACAGTTACATATTTATTCATAACAACAAAAATGTCATTGTTTAGCTAATTTATATTTTGTATTTTTGGAGTCTATTAAGGCAATGATGGTGATGATGATGATCTCAATTTTTTGTTTTGTTAATAGCCTTATCCAAAGTGGCATCTGCTAGTGCATTTCATCTTGTGTCGTCTGCACCAGAAGCTAAACAGCTACAAGATTTCCCAATAATTAGCTTACAAGTAAGTTTTTGGATACATCTATTGCTAAGTTTGATATTATCGTAAATGCATGTGAAAGAAATGATTAGTTGAAGCTCCAATTTTGCAGCTGATTGTCTGAGAGTATTTGGTTCAACGTAGGATGCTTCTTCTAGTTTCTCAAGCGATATTTTGCAGTATGATAATGGTGATTTTTTACTTTATAGTGCTATTCGGAACAGCCAATTTCCGTTATGTTGTAATGTTACACTTAGGCTGACATTTATGAATATCTTTCTTAGACACTGGTTCAAAAAAGCAATTGCATGATTTTTCATTATTTGCAGGGCAAATTGTTAGGCCAGGGCTTAGAAGATCAGCTCCCGACTATAGCGTTGATTGCCCATTACGATAGTTCTGGTATGATCCCCGTAAGTTTTTTTATATCTATTTCGTACACATATGTATTTGTAAATGCTTTTGTACATTTCTCTATCCATATCTTTAACTATTATATATATATATATATATTTATATATCTATACCTTTATCCATATCTTTATTGATATATAGGTCTATATCTATATCTATCTATATCTAATGTACTAAAATACTTAATACATTGCAGCTTTAATTAAAAAGTTCGGGAAAGTCTTCATCAATAACGTGAGAGTAAGCGGTTAGAGCCGCGTTTGAAGAAAAAAAATTTACAATGGGGTAACACGCTTATGGATAGAATATACGCCATCTCTTCCTATCGTAATTGATATTAGATATCTACATCTATATAGCCTAGAAAATATTAAGATCGGTTAGTACCCCTTATGGTAAGTAAATAAACTCCATATCAGCTGTGCCTATTTGACGTAGCAAAGGCCTATGTTGTGATTTTTGTATTTTCTTGCAACTGTATCGTTTTTTATTTGCAGTCATATCTTTCAGGTTTCTGTTTTATCGATAAGCCATCAGAGGGGGTCTTTAAATTGATCTGTCATTTCAGGGTGAATGTTTAAGATATCCAAGTGTTTTTTATTCTGTTCGGTATTGATGGAAGTGTTCTATTGTATGCGGTGATAAAAAGGATTCTGTTAGATTTCTTTTTTCTTAGGTTTTTGTTTGTCATATTCAAAGCTTGGTTGGTGCTAGGCTATTTTTTTAATGGCGAAAGTTGTTCCGATATATTTTGTACATAATTGTGTCTGTCACTGGTGTTTTTTTGAAAAGTTTAGTTTGAAATTGTCCTCCTGTGCTTGAATAAACTCTTGCATCTAAAAAGTTAACTTCATTGGATTAAATTTCGTGATCAAATTTGATTTAATGATGGCGGTTATTTAGTGTAGAAAGGAATCAATAAAACTTTTTCTTGGTTTCTGTCAAACTCATGAATTTATTGTCAATATAGCGAAGGTACAGTTTGCATTTATTTAAAATGATGGGGTAAATAGTTTTTCTTCGAATTTTCCCATGAATTTGTTTTCATACGAAGGTGCAAAAATTAAACTTATAGCACATCCTATTGTTTGCAGAAACCGCCTAATTCAAAATTGTTGCATATTATAAAAGTTTCAAAAATTTAATATTACTTCAGGGCATAGCATAAGTTTTGTTTGATTTAATAGGCTATCGAGAGTTTTTTGATTGAGTGCTTCTATTCTTTCCATTTTCGGAATATTGATATGGAGAGACCAAACGTCCACTGATATTTAAGAAATGTTTCTAACTTTATTGGTTACTTTAGATAATTTCTTTATGAAATCTGTGATGTCAATAAAATAGGAAAGTAATCTTTGCATGACTAGATGTAGATGAAAGTCTGCATATTTTGACATGTAGTAAGAAAGTCAATTAACAGAACTAACTATTGACCTGGCGGGGTTGTTTTTGTGTATTTGAAAGAAATTTTGGATTCATAGATTTTGATCACGACAATTTGCTTTTCTATTCGCTGTTTATGTAAAAAGGATCGTCTTTTTCACTTTATCTATCATTTTAGTCTCTTTCTCATTATAGAAGCTAGCCAGAGGCCCGGATGCTAATGGAAGTGGCATTGTTGCATTATTTGAGTTAGCAAGAATTTTTTCAAGGTAATTTTTTATCATATCCTAAATATAACATATAGGCAAAGCTTTAGCATATATGCATATGTATGTATCAAGAGTTGGAAAAGCACTGCAACTTAATTAGTACTTCGGCCTTTTTTTTTGGCCCGGGGCAAAGACACCGCATAACTATCTAGTCTACTAAAATGAGCCCTAGTTCTAAAGAGGCTTAAACACATAAAATCAGAGACCGTATAACGTAGCTTAATTCATATCAAAATCAGTTTGAAATGTCGATGTTCTTACGAAAAATTGATGATGTCATTTTTGGACATATATTTGTAGAGTTAGAAGTTCTTGGCTGAATAAGTTTCAGTCATGCAGAGACAATGAGGTCATTGTCTATGAGAAAGATCGTTGTTAGCATTTTTACCGAGCTTAGCGTGGATTTTTTACCACTTTTGTTTTATTTCATTGTCACACAGAACGGGTGGCTGCCTTCGTTGAAACTTTGGCCTTTTCTTCAAATATCTTACGCTTGAATTTTCAAATAAGATTGTTGTTTGAGCATGAGGTGTCGCAAACGTGTGTTGAATATGGGTTTCCTATATGGACAGTCATGAAGATGAATGAGAAATTACCACCTTGCAAAAGAATTGAAAACGGAAACTGGCAGTACTTTTTCTCATACAAAATCTTCGCATATTGGTCAACTTTTCAGAAGAGCGACAATTTAGTTCCCATGAATACGTCCCTAGATAGAAAAACAAAACTTTTCACATGCCATCAAAGTAAAAAATTTATCACGCAATCAAAATTTGCAGGTTCTACACCGTTCAGAATATATGAATATTTATTCTCAAAGAATACTCGTATCGTCACGTTTCATTGAATTGTCCGCTATCTGTAATCCAGCAGAGAGTTCAGAAGAGGAGAGATTCAGGAAAGACCCCCTCCTTCGATGACAAGGACAACACTCTCTTATCCGAGATGATAGTTATGGTCCACGAAGACGATCGTCCTTTGGAGGATCCCGAGTGGATTTAGCCTTAGATTTATCAATACCATTCATTTCCATTGCTTCAATGCATCGTAGTGTCCTTTTTCGCTTAGAGTTATCGATGTCTTGCTTCATTTTACTGATTAGGAACACTTGAAACCCCCAAAAGAGCTAAAGGCGAATAATTGACCATATTCCCGCATAAAAACTGACAATTTTCCCTATCTCTATAGTAACGCCCTGAGCTTTAGTTGTATTTTCTTTAGGACAGCCTGTTTTAGGAAAGGGTATGTCAGTTAGCTGGATGACTATGATGAGTCTTTGACAGAAGCCTCTAATGAGTCATTAGATTATAACCAAAAAGGTAGGGTGCAGGGAGACCTTTATAGGCAATGCTATCAAGACAAATGCTCTGTGTGCCATAACGGGGTTCTCATACTATGCCTTACTCAGAGGATTGACCTCCGTTTAATGCATTCAGGAGAAGTAAAGCCTCAAGAAAGGGTTGTTAGTTTTGGCTAGACTGAAAGAAAGCTTTAATTCCAACTTTACTGATAAGGATGCTAAGGTTATGTTTCTGTTAAATTGTGATTTGTGCAATGCTTTATATTTGTTTCATTGTCCTGTGTTTGTGCGTTTCTGTACGTTGGAAGTACCAGCGTTCTATTTTGGCTTGGATTTAATTTTTACAAGGCGATTTATCTCAGGTTTGTTCGGCGTGTTTGGATGTATTCGGTTTCGAGATGGATTTCTTAGGGGAAAAAAGGTTAATATCATTTAAAGGTTAAATGGGAAGGAAATTAAACTGGAAACTTTAACGCCCAGGGATCTTCATTTTAAGCAAGTAGGAGTAAAGAATTATTAGCCATTTTGATAGGAAGCCGCAAAGGCTCAAAGCCAAATCCGTCCAGAAATAGAGCCAAATTAAGCCAAAACGGAATCGAGACAATAGAACAATAGAATACTCGAACTATGAAATCAAGGCTTTTTATCAAATTTTGTATGAAACAAAAATTCAATCCTTATCTCATGCATATTTGTGTCCTAAAATCGATTTCTCGTGGTTTATGATGTCTTCGTCAGTCTTGCCATTGTTTGTTTCTATTGCTTATTTTCTTGATTCTCGTCTACCATATCCTCGTGATTGTATTTTATGCAAGGCCTCCGAAGAGTCCAAAAAAGTGGGGGGGGGGCAATATTCGATGCCAAAGAATTACCAAGGCAAAAGAAAATGAGCTTACTTTTATCGGTATTATTTGCAAAAAAGTGGGTTGTTTCACCCCGCTCCCCTGTCGTCGGAGGCTCTGTTTTACGTACCATCATCCTGGTATCTCTTGCTAATTTTGTTAACTTTAATTGTTTTGTCATTGTGTCATACCTGCTGGCTAAACAGCTAACTGCAACAACAACCTTTTTTATACGTTTTTAACAACGCAAAGGACATGAACTAAGAATGAGATATATAGTCCAATAAGCACTAGAATAAGTAAATCTGTCCTGTAAATATAGATAAAACGAGCAATAGCACTTGTAACCATCTTCTAAGGAGTACGTTTCTTGTAAACGACTATTGTCTACTTTACACATAACAACTAAAACGGAAAAGGGAAAGAGTATCAACAATTATTGTCTCAACAAACAATGAAGTTAAATGTTTAGCTTCTGAACATTTTCTACTGTGTAGACGGTCTTTGAAGACGTCAAATATGCGATGATTTGATTCATCCATATTCTCTCCTAAATGGTGTTGAATTCCCGATTGGTGTTGATGTCTCTATTATTCTTACCATAGCGGTGTTGAATTTCCGAAATCTAATTTTTTAAAGATTTTGTATTGAAGTTATATCCTTTGTTTTGTAGATTGTACTCGCAAAGTGGCACACATGGAAAGTATCCTTTGATTATTTTGAGACAGATAACTAACCCTGTTCACAACAGTTGCCTAAGAATAATCAATAATGTCCAATCTTGCGAAAAGTTTCAACAACAGACTGCCCTAGAAAAATATAAATTGTTATTGCCTACTTTGTATATTCAACCAGTTTTCATACCGTTGGTGTTTTTCTAATAGTTAAAGTAGCATACAGTTTTGGGAAAGCACCAAAATTTAGAATAAGCCATGTGCTGTCCATGGCACGAGAGGCCTTTGAATAACGATTCACAGCAATGGAATCTACTTAACAAATGGCAGATATAATATTTTGTTTTTTTTATCTGGTGGCGGTAAATTCAATTTCCAAGGGACGAGAAAATTTATTGATGAGAACTTGGAAGCATCAGGTAACTTGAAAATCGTTTTATGTTTATTTTAGAAATTATCCATGTTATTGAAATGTCATTGAATAAAATTTCAATCTTAACCCTTTGGTTCACCCTTAAAAACTTGGTTACACACCGATAAAGTTATTGGAGTTTTGGAGGAGCACCAGATATGAATTCAAATCTTGGTTAAAAGAAATGCAAATTTATTTGCTTGACTTTCTCATTGTGTGCTCTACAATTTTGATATTTGTCTCATCAATTAGATCAATAGGTCTAATCTAGAAGTGGAAATTATGAGCTCTATACGATTTAGATTACCTGAAGGAACGTGATATCGTTGTTTTAATGCACCATCATGGATATATCTACATTTATGTTAACTTACGTATACGAAGGTCAGGAAAGAATTCTGAGGCGATTAAGCTAGCAATTTATGCCCTACCCATACTTGGGGTTCTTGTATGGGAGCAACTGACATTAAGGAATTCAAGTAAAGGCAAAGGCCATGCTTTTTAGCCACATCCACTAAATTCCATCGCGGTAGCCACATGTGCAAACAGATATATATGTTATTACTTTTGTTCACTGTTGCTCTGATATTACTTTACATAGGTTTTATCAAACGGAGCAGTGATATATTCTGTAGGAAAAGGGTGCTTAGTGGCATGCACATTGTCACCTGTGTATTGCCAAGCATTTTATTCCCAAATTTTTTTATACTCAAAATATGATATTTTCGTTATCGGATCAAATGAATTAACTTTAATAATATGTATAACTAGTCCATGTTTATCGATACTTATGAAATTATATGTGAATCACTATTTTTAACTTATTAATTTGCTCATTTTAGAAGACACCGTAGCGATTCAAAGATATTCTAGTTGGAAGACTTTTCATCTTAGATTACTTGTGATAAGCCCCAAAAATTCATAAAATTGAATGCCTGTTTTAGTCATATGATAATGAATAATTTGATCCTTTCCAAGTGCGGGAGAAGATATCTTATTATTTGCAACAAATCAGCAAGATCCATATCCGTCACGTAAATGGCACATAAGCGTCTTTTTTGTGTAGTTTTTGAGCGCCTCTTCATTGCACACTTGTGTAGATGTTTTTCCTTTTATTTTTTTTTAGATTGTGAATAATTTTCCCTTTATTTACAATTGCAGAGATCAGCTTGCTTTCAGAAGTTGATTATGTGTTGTGCCTTGATGCTTTGGGCAGAGGAGACTCCCTGAATTTACATGTCTCGAAACCTCCGAAAGAAGGTAGCACTGCCCATGAAATCGTACAGGTACGTCCTGCTGAAACTAGAAAAAACTTCAGGATTTCATTTTGATCATCTACATCAATAATTTCAATAATGTCATTTGAATCAAATGTTGCGAAATATTGTTCAAAGTGTAATACCAGTGCTATACGAGAGTGTCGGAATCGAGGTCAGACACTCTCTGTCAATTTCCACCCCTTTCTCTTTTGTCAACCTTTACCAACCTTTCCATAGCATCTTCCTTCATCCTTTCTCCATAGCATCCACCCTTAACCCAACCCGTTTTTTTTTTAATCACGATATGTATACTCTTACGTGCCCAAAAGATAAAAATGCAATTAGGAAAGGTTGAACATTTTTAGGATTAAAGAGAATTCATGCTTGGAAGCAAAACATTTCTTCTCCTCGATTGACTTTGCAATTTTCTCAGCTATGTACTACAACATTTCAGTAAGGTCGACGATTTAGATATGTCAATAACTTCCCTCTGAAAGTGTTTAAGAAGTCAGCTTTTAATTAAATGGTTGATGAATGTTATTTCTGCTACATGGTAGAGCTAGAACCAGTTTTTTGTTTATAGTTGTTTTCAGACATCTTAAATTTACGGGCTACATTTCAACCCATTTCTTTTGAAAAACTGCATTTGACTTTGAGTAGTGGTTTAAATGCTGTTTAATCAAAGAATTTTATATTATCAAAATTTTTGTCTTTTATCTTTAATGCCTTTTTTTGTACAGAATATGAAGTCAACGTATTATGAAAGCTTTCATTCCAGCCCCCCGTTTTCTTTACCCTGTCTCCCTGTATCTCTCTTTAATTTCAGTTTGTGTATCCTTCTCCTGAGTCGTTAGTTAAATGAATTTTTATATTGTAATTTCGCTGTAAAAAATGAAACTGCTAACGATTCAAATCTCGATTTCTCTACAGGAATTGAAAGGGGTAAGTTTTATTAATTTTTTTGCCTTTGCATTTCAATGGCCATATCTTGTGTAACATACCATTTGATTACCAGGCTTTTTACAAGGAGTTTAGTGTTAGACATAAGTTATTACTAATGAAGACAATACCAGAATACTGATGACTGTCAGTTATGTCATTTGATATTTCAAGTTGACATTTTGTATGCTCTATTTGTTCAGGTTATTGATGATATGTATCCAGATGTGGCGTTCAAAATGGTGCACAAGAAGATAAATTTAGCTGACGAAATGCTAGCATGGGAACATGAGCGATTTTCATTAAGGCGGCTACCTGCCGGTACAGTGTCCCATTTTGAAAACGCAGGAGATTTAGATCGCTCGACTGTTTTCTACAAAAAGTAAGTTGTTTCCATCTTAATCTTAATGTATGTAATGAATAAGATAATCTTTAGGCATTCTTGTTTTTTTGCTCGAATAGAACGGTCGGATTACAGAAAAACTGGTATTCAAACAATAAAGCTGTTTGTAGCTGGTAGCCGTAACATTCTCCCGGGCAGTTAAATGGACAGAATGGCAAATTGTTTGATATTGACATTCTGATAGAATTCTGCATAATGGTTGTAATCTGGTTAACACTTCTTTTTATCAAGTCGGTTTGGAACCTTTTTTATCATGTCGTGATTATATGTGAAGCCTTTCCCCAAGTACTGAAAATCGACAGTTGTTCAACAGTCCAGTCCAATATTTATAGCACCAGATCTAATAGCAAGAAATGTACAACGTTGATCTACAACTACCAGGCGCTGTAGGGATGGTGATGTATATCTTCTACCTACTAGATTAATTGAGCTACATACATCACCATCTCTCATTATAGAAAATAAATCATCCCCCATTATAATGAGGTGTATACAACTTCAAACTGATTAGAAATTACATATTCTCCACTTTGGTTGTCACAGCTGAAACAGAACATACAAGCGTTACAACTGAAAGAGTGCATAGGCCTACAAAAATTGTCATTTATTTTCCAACAAAAAAATAGTCGCGGTTGTATGAATATGTAGTATGACCAGAGCAACCCATCTAGTAAAAACAGGAAAACAGGGATTGACGCTCATTACAGACCATAAGCCTATTGTTTTCTTTTTATGGCTTACCTCACTGGTTGAAGATTGCTGTCTTTTGACTTTGAGGAAATTGAATCTTCGAGAATTCACAGTATTCGCGGGTTCTGCCTTTCACCCATGCCTCCTTCGATTTTATCTGTTCTATTTTTTCACTTGACGCTTCCGACTACTATCAAACGAGCACGTTTCGGCCATGTTTCTTCCTCTTCAAAGGGTCACAGAAGATTGGCTTGGGTTGACCTTATTGATTATTGTTTTCTTGTTTCTTGACTTGATTGGCTTGCTGCATCCGGCTCCGTATCTAGAACGTTTCGACTCAGACATGAGTTATTCTCAGTTAAGAGATCAGGGGGAAAAAGGGTAAATGTATGATAATGAAACAATAGGTGGATTAGACCACGTGATGTAGAAAGAGGGAAAACAGTAGGAAAAACAGTAGGAAAAAGTATTAGGAAAGATGAATAGAAATGCACAAATCTGAGTCGAAACGTTTTTGTCAAACTGAATATGTCGTAACTGATTATGTTGCAACAGAATCCAACTCTATCGAGTGCGTCAATAAAGTACAATATATTAATCATGTTGTCCATTTTGTCGTCGTTCTCATTCTGAAATTCATCACGAAGCTGCGAAACCGTAAGAAAACAGAACTATAACAAATCCAAAACAGAACTCTCCTTTTTTCCTGCACAGTAATGAAGTAATGTTACTTTAATATAGATATATATGCTTCTATAAAAAGTCTCATGACATCTATGACTGCTTTAAAAACAAGTTAAGTTAATGGTAAACAGCAATATTATAATCAAAAGTATACAGCATGATTTCTGTGTGTTGAATCTGGAAGGGGACAACAGCCAGGATACAATAATTTTATGCTTGTATATGTTGGCCTATACCCTTTACCATTATGTCACATGATGAGAAAATACGGCACTCTACTTTTGTCACCAAGTTCATGGCAGTGACTGTACGAAAAGGTGCGTTTTTGGTTATAAACTAACTGAGGGGACTGACATTGTAAATGGATCTTACGCTAAAAATTTCCAGCGGAAAATTGACTATGTAAGTTGCGCATGATACACGTTCAAGACCATAACTTTTAAACTTTTTACTTCAATGTTTTCTCTAAACAGAGTCCTTATTAAAAGCAGTATTTTACATGTAATGAAATTGCTATTTAAGTGTTTATTATTATGTTTTATGTTATCTATCTGGTAATAAACAGGCGCCTTTTTTCTCATGACAGAGCTAGTATAGACGTTTTGTCTCGAAATATCAAGATAATTGGCGAGGTTTTGGCTAGACATATCTTTAATCAAACTGCTGAGGTAAGATTCTTTTGCTTTTGCTTAAAAAGTGAAAGGAAGGGTGCCTGTTTGACTTCAAAAGCAATATTTATCAATAATTTGGCTTCGCGGTAGAAAAAGCGTTTATGCCCATTCAAAGAAGTACTCATTGGAAGTCTCTGATCCGTTGCAATTTTTCTCAAGTTTCGTGAGCTGCATTAAGAGTTTCTTTGAAAGACGTTGCTTATATATTGAGGAGCCTGATTATTTAATGACTTAAATACTAACTGTTTTGATTCGAAAGCGATAAAGTCGGCAATGGTCATCCACCCTATGCTCCTTATAAGTGGGCTACTAGAGGCATCAAAGGCGCTGTTTGTCAGTATTCTAGCAGCTCTATTTTGCTGTTTTTGCAGTTGTTAAAGTGTGTCAGAGCCACGGCATCCCCATACAGAGCAGCAATAACGAAAGTGGGGTTCAACTATGCTTAGTGTAGTGATCTGGGAGAATTGTTTAGCATGCTTTGAAAGTCCCAGTGCCTTTGATACCGTCAAAGAGATTGCCTTAATTTGATCCTTCCAGTCTAGACTGTTATCAACTTGTACTTCCAAGTATTTAACTTTTTGCACCACATCAAGCTCATTTTCTCTAGTATTTAAGCAGAGATTACCCCCAGCAGTCTTGAGTTTTTGATGCTTAGGTTTTTTCAGATAAGCATCGACTGAGATTTCGACACATTTAAGGATAGCTTATTTCCTTGCATCCATAAATCAAGGCGTGTGAGATCATCATTGATGATCTCATTAAGTTGAGAAATGTCCTTAGATTGTAAGGTAGGGCTTGTGTCATCAGCGTACAGGGAGAAAGTGGAGGCCTTAACAACTTGTGGTGATAATTTATGTAAATCACAAATAGATCAAGTAGGTTTGATAATACTTATCTTTCTTTCCAGCGGGCGGCATTCAAGAAATTGGAAATATTGTCAGGTTCATTGGTCAGTATTATTTGTTCACTTCTGAATCTCGCTTTCTTCATTGGAAATCAGATAATGTAATAGGCGCATATATTTGCATTACTGAAAAAGGCGGTTTATTGATATTGTACCCTGATTCTATGTACACATGACGGCGAAGTGGATTCAGGTCTAACTCAAAGTATAAGCGCGAAACCTTTGGGCACGGTCTAATCGAGTTGAGTGCGGCAATTTGTCAAACTATTTCAAAATAAACTTAAAATCTGAATTATTTCATCTCGTGTCTTCCTTTCTTTTTTTTATTTGCGCATCTGGTCAAAGGTTTTTAAATCATGTTTCATCATCACATGTTTTCTTGAAATCGCTATCCACATCTTTCACGACTGAATGAAACAGTATTTGCAATCGTTTGCACGATTGTTCCGTGTCTTTTCTATTGTATTTGCACCGATGATTGCGGGTAAATAAATTGCGTACACAAAGGGCTCGATAACTGGTTACTGTAATAAAATGCAGAATGCAGACAGACAAAGTCAATGATTAGCAGAACCAGTATCCAATAAGGTTGTACCAAACTGCAAAGAAGGGATTACTGTGGTTGCCATAAATTTATCAGTGATGAAGGGCGCAGTACTGCAAGTCCGAGTTAGTTTTGCTGCGGCCGGCATGATAACGTTCTATCAGAAAACTAGGTAAGAAAATGAACTCGTGTAATTGTTCTCCATAATTCCTGATTATGCGAGTTCAAGTTGGTGATATTGCTTAGTGATCTGTGCTTAGTTCCTAGAAGCATTTGAGGACATTTTTTGGTCCTTAGGACATGAGCAGTAATTTTTCAAAGTTTACAACCTTCCTTTTTTTGCCACACCATTGCGGAGTCACACCAGGGTCTGGCCTTCTAGCCGAACTGCTTAATTTCAGTTTACATTCAAAGTAACATACTAACTTCCCTTCCATACACTTTATGCTTTTATAAGATATTTCATACTTACTTGCTCATGCAAAAGCAAGAACCATCAGCACTCTGTTGTGACGTTGTAAATATCCTTTGCCAGCTAACATTTGGTACCCGGCTAACAAGTGATAAATTGTCTCCCTCTGAATGACCCACATATTCTGCACATGTCTCCTCCATCTGCTATTCTCCTGAAAAATTTCAATAATTTTGTTTTAGCCATCTGTTCTGAAAAGTTCACTGTGGCCGCCGTCTTCCTAGGATTCAATTAACATTCTGTTTGTTTTTTTTTCTGTATTCGTCGCTTTGAAATTGCTTTTGTTTATATTTCTCAATTAACAATACCTCGTTTCCTTTCATCAAAACATGCTTGATCTTCTTCCAGCTTATCCTCCAGTTTTCCATTTGCAGTTCTCAATCTAGTTCTATGTCTTCCTTATTTTAACTTCAATGCGTTTCCAACACTACTAATCATTTCGTAAGCTGCAAGTTAGAGCGAGTTGTATTTATTTGTCTTTTCCTGTTTCACTGCAAGGTTTTCCATGCCGCCCTATAGCTTAAAGCTTCCCAAATCTTGGTTTCTGTATATACAACTCTTAGAGATTTTAATCCCTAACTTTTATTTTAAATATAATCTCTCTTCACTTGACTTTCGTCCAAACATGTCGCAACTTTGGAGCCCTTGTTTTATCATTTGGTCTAGTTCCTCTAGCTCTTCAAAAGCTCTCCTTTTCAAGAAGCAATCAAATTAAAGCCTTCTCAATAAAGATCTCCTACAGATACCAAGATTCCAATCTATAACTTATGGGGCAAAGTCTGTTACATACAGAGGCAGCTACCTCTGGAATAGCATACTTGATGTGGTAAAGGGCTGTGACCGTGTCCTTTCTTTTAAAAAAATTTAGAGAATGGAGTAGTGATATCTGTACCTGCAGAGCTTGTAAATAGACTTACTATATCATTCTCATCTGGATCTAATACTCTCGTTCTTTCTTGTCCTTCACCTTTAACCATCCTTCAAAAGTCAAATACTATTTCTGCACACTGTAATATCCGATAACAAGGACCTGTGTCACGAAGCAACATGTCATTCACTATTATAATTGTTGTTATTCAAATTATGTAAGACACTGGCTTGAACTACCAATTAGTGCTACTTTAAGCACTCTCATGCTTCAAAAAGCAAGGTATAGAATTAGCCTTTTTCTTCCTTCCACCAAATTTACGCAATGCCAAACTGTGATTTGAAATGCTCTTAAATCTTCCCAATATATTCTCGATATAAACTCTTTATGTGCTGAAACTAGCAATAGCACTAACATTCAGTATAACCAATAAAGAAATACTAAGCAAGTTCTCACAGCAATCAGAAATAGCCAAGAAGATCGTAGTAATCACAGATTAACAACACAAGGCTTTATCGTCTCAGCTATACTTACGCTGTCAGATCTGAAAACATTTAGCTTATGGTGTTATGTATAACAGAACATGCCAAAAAACATATTTAACGTCACGATCAAATACCTCAACAACTCTTTAACAACACGAAAAAATCTCCATAAATGGTCTCTTTTCGAAGTCCACTTTTTCAATCTTTCTATGGATGATCTTTGTATTCTTGGAACTTCCTCTCTTACCTTTCATACAATATTCGAGGAAACTGTCATGGACAAGGCAATTAAACGAAGGCTTGTAATGAAATTGATCAATATCGCTATCCGATGCACCTATTCTTCTGCTAGTAAAATAAAGAATGGGCTAACCCAGATTTGATTAACTTTAGCAGACAAGCCAATTATATGCTGCCTTCAGTTAGTGATGTGTATTATTATTGTACGATTAATTTTATATGAAATAACATGGAAGTTTGAAAAAAATATTTTTGTAAGGGGTTATGTAAGGGATAAAAGAATTTCATTAGTATCAGCTCTTTTTTTGCTGTTTTAGGAGCCAGATAAAGCAATAATTTCAACTTGGTTGGAGCAGGTCTCAGCAGAGTCAAGATGTGCATACCTTACCACTAAGGAAAGCGCATTTTTGAAAGCTTCAGAGGAAGTATGTTGGCTTTTTTTTTAGATATTTAGGTAACTTTTAATAAGTGAGGTTTTCTTCCGTTATGTTCGTTGATATAATTTTACATTGATATGCTGTGTGACACACGAACTTAGCATTAATGTGAACTAGATGCCACGTCTACAAACATACTGAAAAATGACATCAACCTGAAGAAAGTTCTACCAATTATCACTAAACTGATCAACTTGTCACTCCAACAAGGAGTTTTTGCAAAAGAATGGAAAATATCAATTGTCAGACCAACATTGAAGAAAATAGCATTAGAACTTTTATTGAATAATTATAGGCCAGTAAGCAACTTGAGTTTCTAGTCAAAATTACTTGAAAAAGCTGCTCTCGTACAGTTAATGGAACACTGCTGCAGCAATGACTTACTTCCAGACTATCAGTCAGCCTACAGAGAGGGCTATAGTTGTGAAAAAGCACTAGTAAAAATATTTAATGATATCTTATGGAAGATGGAAAAGCAAGAAGTGACAGTATTAGTGGCAATTGATCTTAGTGCAGCATTTGATACAGGGGACCATGATATTTTGTTAGATTTACTATCCATGCACTTTGGTTTTGAAGGAGTAGCTCTTAGCTGGCTTGAATCTTATCTTCGATGTTGCAAGTTCAAGGTCAATGTAGGATCAGAATATTCTCCACTAAAGGATGTGATGTGCTCTGTCCCCCAAGGGTCATGTTTGGCGCCTGTTTTCTACCTAATCTATGCCAGTACAATAGCAAATATTATCCCTGGAAACCTGCATATCTATGGTCATGCTGATGACCATGCTTTAAGAACATCTTTCAAACCAAGTCACTACCAAGATGAATTTGAAGGCAACCAGAAACTACAGGGAATTTTTCGCGCTGTGAAAGACTGGATGGATAGCAATAGACTCAAAATGAATGCCTCTAAAACGGAGTACATATACTTTGGTTCTTCTCATCAACTTACAAAATTTGAGAATAGGAGCCTTGATGTTAATGGAGAGCTAGTTGAGAGGACTGAAGTAATAAAATACCTTGGAGCTTATATGGATGAACAACTCAATATGCAAAAACATATAACGGAGATGTGTCGAAAAGCAATGTATGGATTGTACAGATTGAAACAAGTGAGCAAAGTTTTAACAGTTGTAGCTGCAGAAACAATAGCTGTGGGTATATTGATGTCCCACCTAGACTATTCGAATGTAATCTTGATTGGCCTACCAAAACATGAAATTAGTAGGCTGCAAAGAGTACAGGTGTTAGCTGCCAGAGCTGTACTAGGAAGGAAAGCTCATGAAAGTAGCACAAGATGTCTTAAACAACTTCATTGGTTACCTATACATTTCAGAATTGAACACAAAGTTCTAACTCTAGTTTTTAAGGCACTGAAAGGCACAGCTCCTCAATATCTGAAAGATATGCTGAAGCTAAGTAAAAGTGTGAGACTATTAAGATCAAACAATATGTTTATGAAACTAGATATCCCCAGAGTAAAGAGAGAATCATTTGCAAACAGATAATTCCGTGTAATGGGACCACGACTGTGGAATGACATTCCCAATGATGTAAAACAATGCGTTAATGTTGAAACATTCAAGAAATAGTTAAAGACCTTTCTTTTCAATAAGTTTTAAATGGACATTTTAAGCTTTTAGGGACTGTTAGGAACTGTGCTGCGCACTTGAAGATGTTATATCAAAAATGGGCTATACTAAGTGATTTATTTGTATTTGTATTTAATGTATGCTATTCAAGCCATCTTTGAATCAATCTGTTATTTTCTCCCCAGATATTAGCGACGTATTTAAAAGATGTCAAGAGAACTGTCACAAGGGCAGACAAGAAGTATAATAATTCACTTTCATATATTTTCTGATATGTAATTCCAAACACTGCTAGGCGATTTATACTACTGGGTCATTTTACTTACTTTGTGACATCATCTTTATCGCATTTTATTGCCGTAAAAAACCATAAAACAATCCCTTCCTACATTTCATCTCATGTTTCCGCACAGGATATGACACTTAGCAAACAATGTAATTGTTTAGATCATCTAGTTGAAATTTCCTCCCTCTTTTTTAAATAATTTTATTGCAATATAATATTTTGAAAAGTGATTCATTCTTTAACAAGAAAATTTGTTACAGGGATCCAGAGTTTGTGTTCTACGATGGTTTTGAAGCTAAAATGTCAGTTTACAGGTGTGTCTTCTATGATTCGAACTGATTTTCTCTGAGACATTGACTTTTAACCTTTTTGAAAGCTCTTTTGCTGCCTAATAGCCTCCATTATTTGGAAATATCTTTTACTCAGGCAGGTTACAATGATTAGTTTCATTTTCATTAATTGTCCTTGTAAATGTTGCAGTGTTGATTTGTGATTAACGTAAAAGTCTTGACATTGATTAAGACCTTACTGCTGATGGTGATATGTACGCTGTCATACAGGTTTCCATAAGAGAATTTTACAGGTTCAAGCTTGTTGTTGCTAAGTGATTACTTCAACCCCATAATTTCTATAGAAACCTTTTAGATACGATAAAAGGATTTGATGTCCGTCTTAGTTAATATGGCAAGGTTCTTAAGGTGCAACAGGAAATTGTCCACGGATTTTCCCCTGTAACTGATCAGAATCAATGGGGCCAGGAAAATTGCAAACAATCAAACAGAGAAGTGCACATGGCTTCGACATCCTATTTTCTCTTAAACAAGTGGTACTCCCGGGTACCTCGTTCTGATCTCAATAAAGACGGTTATGTCCATCAGCGGGCTGTGTTCGGTATAAATTCTATCTTTTTAGAACATAGTATATTTATTGATGCATTTGCCAGTATTTGATTGATCTTTGATTAATCCTTGGTTTTTTTCTTTTATTAATCCTGATAGTGTGAAGCCTGCCCTGTTTGATCTTCTCTTGGCAATTTGCATTGCATTTTACTTGACAATGGTTTATCTTACGGTGGAGGTAATGCGTCCCAGATTATGGAATATTCTGATTTTTAATGTTTTTAATACGTATACTTTAATGACTTTCAATTCCAAACCATGTCAGCTATACCCAAACGTTTTTTTTGGGAGCTCAGCTCCGGATCGTATTTGCTATGTGACATCTGTAGCAGGTAAACAATGGCATCAAGAGTCTACTTGAATTTATAGACAGGGAAATTACCACAACCATCTAGCAAATTGCCTGACCCTAAATTTATTTCAGATTCGGGTTCTGGATGATGAAAGGAGTCGAAAACTGCCAGGGGCCATTTTGCGCGTGGCCTATAATTCACGTGATTGATGACCACACCTACGGACGGTCTGAAAAAAATTTATTTTCTAACTATCAAAATTTTTTGTTACCAATGGAAAGAGCATCACATGACAAGAAAATAATTATAAAACACTATCTATACTTCTCTTATCAGTCTGGAGATACAACTCAAAGTTTGTGTTATTGTTGTTGTTACAAGCTTCAAAGGCGAATTAGCCCTTCATTTTAGGATCTGGCACGAACTGTAATGTTTCGCTCACATTGAAACTCATGGATTCCGAATCCGTTGATATGATAAAACAAGTTAAAATGATATGTTTACACTCTTAACAATGCTTGGTTGACTTATCTAGAACATTTTGTCAAAATGTTACTGCAGCTATTCATCACACGAATCTTCACCAAACAGAAAGTCCGAAACTTCCAACCAACTTTTATCTGTCTTAGATAATGTGGCTGATTCTGTCTTACATGTCGTTGTTTCATCTTCACCATTGTAAATACTCACTGTCTTTTCATGCGCAGAAGCCTTTTCATAGTGTTTTATAATTATTTTCTTGTCATGTGATGCTCTTTCCATTGGTAACAAAAAATGTTGAAAATTCGAAAATAAATTTTTTTCAGACCTTCCCTTGGTGTGGTCATCAATCACGTGAATTCTAGGCCACGCCCAAAATGGCCCCTGGCAGTTTTCGAATCCTTTCATCATCCAGAGCCCGAACCCGAATCTGAAATAAAATTTAGGATTAGGCAATTTGCTAGATGGTTGTGGTAATTTCCCTGTCTATTATTTTAGTTGCGGGAAGGCTCATGCAAAATGGAAAAACCCAAACTGGCAGTTACTGTTCTTCTATCTTTTTTTGGAATTTATAAGACTACTGCATGTATAATACGAGAACATGTTGACATTGTAGGGAATAATATTTCATCATGTAAGCTTTGTGTAACAGTCCATCGCTAGACTTTGTTGTATCTTTTCTTGATGCTATTCAACATTTTCTAATTCTGATGTTCTCTTTGTATTATGAACATGGTGCATTTGAACATTGCAATGTTTCTTACCTTTTACATCTCTTGTTTAAATACCTTTCAACATTCGTTATGCTAAGCGTTTCTAGTAAATATACTTTTTCTCAACAGAATTTTTCGTTATTTCTGGATGTGTTGCCAAAGTCAACTTACAACGGTAAATGTCATCAAAATTGAGTTCAATTGGCATCTGCCTTGATGTGAAGGTACCATTGTTACATGATGATATAAAGCTCCAATGACCAAAGCGAGCTTTAATGAAGATTCTGAGGGATGTGTATGAAATTATTGACTCTTGTTTGTCCATGCTTATTACTTTGTTGTCTTTCCTAGCTTGACTGCCACAGAAATTCATACGTCATTATCAATATGCCAGAAGCAATGACATGACTAAGTCTAGTTACGGTTTTTACGAGTTAAGGTGCTTAAATTTTCAAATTTTAAGCGGAAGAGATGAAGATTGATTTTCTTCTGCCAAGTTTCTCTTGAAATATTTAAAAGTGATGCATCCCTCTCTACAAAGCAATCTCGAACAAGTTTTATTCTGTCAAATGGCAATTTCTTGTAATTGAAGTAGGCTGTTCATTCCCTTACCCTAATGTACTGCAAAAAGGCGACCCTTCCGAAGAAGAGGATGCACTCCTATCAGTCATTAAGTCAGTGGTCTGTAGCTATCTGTTTTCTATGTTACATGAGGAGATCGAAAAAGCTAAATTATCCTCAAGCTCATTTCGATAGAAGAAATCCTACCTCTGCAGTTAAAAAGCTGCACCTCATGGCTCGGGTCCCATGGCCAATGAAAAACATATTTGCATAACCATTTGAGAAAGAGGTACAAAAACTACTACAAAAATAATTAATCTGCATTTAATTTGAAGCATCCCTTGAAAGACCCAGGCCCATCACCCACCCTTCCATTGAAAAATTCTGCGTTAACACCCTGTTTTACACACATATTATTAACAAGTATCAATATCTGCATTTGCTGCGATCAATCTATGTTAAGTCTTTTAAACAATGATTCTCTACAGACAAATAGAGCAGCAAATGCTCTACTAACAATTGACCTTTATCAAACCAATGAAAAATGAAAATATACACACAGTAAGTGAAGTGTTTGTGACCAAATGATCGCATTATACGTATGAAGTTGCTTTACACATCATCTCCCGCATATTCTTCTAAAGCTCTTCAGGCTCGATCAAATGATGCCAGTTTGTGATAGATACATGTGGACAGTCATTTACCTGTCGCCAATGTTGTACCGCTGAGTTTTGAGATGAATCAAGGCTAAATATCAAGTGTCCTATGACTTCATCTTTTCCCATCAGACTATGGCTAATCAATGTTACGGCAAGTGACAGTGTCTGAAGGGGATCGCTGCTGCTTGTTATGACGTTAAATACATGCTTTTCATCCCATTCAGGATTGCGGGTGTTTCTTCTGATTTTTGTCTCGCTCTTTTCCCAACCGTCCTCCCGACAGAGGTACAGTCTACAGTAGGTGTCTAAAATGAATACATGAAATGCATATATGATTCAAAATAAAAACATAATTAGACTCCCTTTGGTTTAAGTATACTCGTTCAAAGATTTACCAAATAGAGCAAGTGTAAGTGCTCGGCAACTTAGAACTCAAGAACATAGAGAAACACTACCAAATATTCTGTTTGATGAGCCTTGCTTCTTTCTTCGCGTACGTTGCGTTTCTTTCAATTGCTCACGAGTTGACTATCAATAGCGATGGCCAATTTCAATTCTCAGACCCTGAAAGCAGTACTATATTGCGCTTTTTTTAAACGGCTCCCTCGAACTACTGCCCCAATAAATTAAGGAACTTTAGTGCCTATCCCCTGTTTTGAAGTAGCAACTTTTCGTCGAAAATGCAGACAAAACTTAAGCCTCATTCTTTGAAGTCACACATGAGGATCAATGTTGTTATCAAGACTTGGACTAGCCTCGACTGTTTTAATGGATTATATTAACTTGATGTGAGAGTGCAAAAAGGGGCCCTCCCCTTTGAACATTCTCTCAAATGAGCATTTCTTAAATAACTAATCGAAAAAACTCAAAGTTTCCATTCGTGGCACTTACATTCCCAATTATTTTAAATGAAAAACCTTCCACCAAGGAAAATATTGAGTATAAAAAAGTTCAACCATATTTAAGTGCATGCAAAGGCAAAGGGGGATAAGTTTTTTAATGTTTGACCACTCATGAAACACACTTGGACAAAAGCAGTCTACGAATAACCCCTTCTGATACATGAGAGGCAGAAACAGGTTATGTATCCTGTTAATTTCCCAGACATTATCCGACTTTTTGAAGGCGATAAAAGTGCTTTTCAGTATGCTGTAGTGCTAAAGTAATTAAAGGGTGGGTTTGAAAAGTGTCGCTATCATTTAGTCATAAATCTTATTTCCAGTTTCTCTCGCTGTTCTGGTTAAAAAAACATTCTATCTGCAGTACAAAGTAATATATCAAGGCTCAGTGATAGCACACATCAGAATAGAATGGCATTACCTGGATATCCCACTGTACTTAATTTTGGTAAACATTTCGCTTTGTGAACCATCACCTCTAACTGGGAACGTGCTGCATTGTGACACAAAGAAACCATAATCTGCATATTTGACTAAAATGGCAAGTGATCAACCATTAAACCTTATAATAAAATTGCTATCTTTTAGAAAGTGAAAAATTCACCCATTTTATAATTCTGCAGCACAGAATCTAACGTATTTCAGTGATATTTTTGAGAGGGACCGGGTACCCAAAGTTGGTCAAGGTTGGGATATTTTTGATGAAAACTTTGTCTCAAAATTTGACATCAACATTACATAATTATAATTGAATGTTGACGTTTATAAACAAATTGTACCATAGAAATATTAAAAATATGGAAAATGAGACATTGTGATGGATGTTTCCTTCTTGAGAAGGGACTTTAATTTATCTAAATCATATACATTTGCAACGATTCAAAAACCATAAAATCATCATACCAATAACGCGAATATCTAATCAAAACCAAATTAAGTTGCCTTTCTCTAAAGCAATAATACACAAACCTCGTCCTTGATTATGAATAAATCCACGTTGAAAGACTCCTTCTCAGTTTGACTCAGAGAGCTTAGGGCAATCTCTGCTTCCCCAAGTAGCTCGTTTTTAGCAATAGCCTCTCTGCTATATGCCTTCAATTTCAATCGATTGGAAGTCAGATCTTCTTGTGCAAGGTCATAGAAAAATCGTTTCTCGTTAAAGTATGGTTCCTTCGTTCTTCTTTTCACTCTGGTATGTTGTTTCTGCCTTTTTCCAGGTAGAAGGTATAAGCGCAGAAAAGGATTCAATTCGTTGTGCTCTTTCCTTCTTCCTAAATCAAACGCCCTGATGACCATAACCTCTAATTTCTTTTTGTCAGGGAAGTACTGGGTAGTGAAGCATAGTTTTCCAGTCTTGATGAACTTTTTTCTATCTCTTCCTCTGCGGGCTGCTACGCGTCTTCGAGCAAAGGAAGAACCGTTCTCATCAATATTAGCAATATCGTTACAACTTCCGTGACTTGAGTAGATAGGATCTTCCACTGGATCTGTAAAATCGGATTTTGCTGCTTCTAACGCAGCTACCAATGCTTCACTTTGACTTTCCCCGGCAAAAAATGAAGGTGACTGTGAAACGGACACTAAAACAGAAATTTACCCTCCTTTTAAAAAGAACCTATTTAAGGCAGATTTAATGGGTAATGATAATGATAATAACAATAATTATACGAATATAGGATAACCTTTAAGCAGAAAAATAATACTGATAAAATGGGGTTCTGTTTCAAAAATCAAAAGGAAAGAGATATTGGTTAAATACTAATTGAAGGAAATATATACATTACAGTTTGTTAAAATGAAATGTTTCATTGAAGAATTAATGACTTACAACAACCAACTCGATTCGCATTGCGTAGAGGATCAATTCATTGGCAAGCCTCCCAGGGCTTAAACAGACATTTTTGCTTAGTTTTTGTTTTAATATGTGCCAGTTAAGTAGTTTAGTGATTGTATCTTAACTGTCCTTCAAAACATTAAACAAGAGCAAAAAAATAATTATGTGAGCTTTATGTGGTTTATCTTGATGAAAATAGTTCAGATGTCTTAATTTTGCACAACAGTAGTCTTCTCTCAAGCTCACTGACAAATGTGTCCAGTACCTCATTTTGGTCTACGAAGGAGCTTTCTACGGTTTGATTGGACCCTTTGTTTAATCATACTGTCAAAGCATAGGTCAATTCTTAAAGCCCTGTTCTGCATAATTTCCTTAAATCGAGCACAAGATAAAAGCGCATCAAGATGGAGCCTAATTCAAACATTTTGAACTTGTGACTAGTGCCAGTTCAGTATTTGTATGTTGAATTAAAAGTTTAGCCAGTCGATCAGAGCTTTTATCACCACCTGGTCTACCAATAAGGACACAGCTTACAGAGGGGCTCCATCTAGAAGCTTCAAGCATGCAAACCAAGGGTGCTTTGAGAGAAAATTAAATTTTCTATTTCGTTCTGACTGCTCTGTTGTTGAAAAGAAACTATTGCTTCAGGCCCCCAGGTGACTCGCATTTTTCACTATCAGAAAGGGCATTTGACTTTTCATAATAGAATCCAATGTCATATTGGCAACTTTTAATACTTTCAGTAGTGTCTACGTCTCCTTTCTGTTGGTGCTTCAAGGGGATCTCTTGTCATTCCTGTCCTAAACGAAAGCTTGGATTTACTGAAGATGATGCTCTTCTATTGGACTGCTCTTAGTCGTACCAATATGCTTTAAGACCTTTCTTAACATCACTTTTTGGAAGAAGTAGGCGAAGACAGGCCTACAAAGAATAAAAGATTCGATGATTCTCGAATACTTTCCTTTCAGGGAATATTTCATGTCAAAAGACCTTTGCAAGGTTTCCAAAAACCCTGGTTGGTCAAGGATTGTAGCTGTCACTTCCGTTTCGTCCTTTTTTGAATAGCTAGCCAATACTGTAACTTTCATCCTTTGCCCTCGTTTTGAAGCGAGCACTTGTCTGAGTTCTAAACACTATTCGAATTCCGTATGTCGCAGTTCTAAACGCTGAGAACAAAAGATATCAGTCATTTGTGACCCATGGGTGTAAGTTATAAAAATGATTTCATTAGAGATGTCTCTGCTCCAAACACAATCGAGAACACATATGCTGCGGTTTCTAGCAGAGTTTCGAACAATTCGAAACCGAAGGGGTTCGAGAAAGAGGAAACAATCATTTCTCCAGTGGAAAGACTCTGTGACCGCGGTTAGGAATAGAGGACACGTTTAAAGATTATCAATTTTAGCAATCGAGACAGTTTTACAACAGGTAGATTCAAAACAGTCGCTACCTTTCTTGCCTTCTGCTCTAAGTGTTTCAACAACTGCTACACTGATTCTCCTCTGCCGATCCTTTGCGGAAGTATTTCGAATCGGAAGTCGTTCAGCGTTGGGTACAGAAAATCTGGAACTTCTATCGATATCCGGGCTTGAAAACGAGCCAACAGTGCTTCCGTGGTCAGTTTCTGAAATGCTGCCTATCCCGAATTGAGGTAATCCTCCCTGCAATCCTGACTGACCCCAGCTTTTTAATTCATTTCGTATTTCGCCAGCTGCATTTTGTTCTCTGTTAACGGTACCTTTTCGTTTAGCATCATTCCCAGAAGTTTTGTTCTGCAAATTAATTTTAAGACTGTTAATAAAAAAGAGACTTCAAGAAAAAACGTGGGACTTGCATGGACAGTGGCAAAGACAAAACAAAATGCTTTCTCCTATTATAAATTACATCAGATTTCAGTTGTTTCCATTAAAAGACTGCTTCATTCGTAAACAAGTTAAATTTTGGGAAAGGCCTGGGGATCTGGGAAAGTACACCAGCTTGATCATGACTTACACTGCAACTCAAATCGAACTGAGAATTGGAATTTACTACAGACAACAAATCATGCTTATTGAACATGTGAACGCGGTTTTAATTGAATGATAGTAGGGCTTTTTCAAGATTTTCAAATGACTTTGTTTTGTTTAGAATTCGCTGAAAAAATATTTTGGACGAAAAGAACTTTTTGCTCCGTAATCTTAGGGTATATTATCCGGCATCGAAATAGAGGGTGATGATTGAATACCTCAGCTGTGTAAAACCAAAGCTCTGATTGACTAAAACAAAATTAACCCTTGTTTCTGCACAAGGCATATTTAAAGAAAAGAAGCTAGGTGGTGAACGTGATTCATTGAAGTATTGTGAAACGTTTCCTGATGCTTTTCATATTGGTAAAAGAAAACGACAAAGTTTTGGTAACTGGTTTTTGTTTGTTCACGGGGAACTGACAAACCTTGCCTAGCTAATGACTCTCAGGAATGATCCATCTCTGAAATGCAATCTGGTAATGTTCTTCGATGAACTTTGTGCGAAAAATAGAGAGTGAGGATGTTGAATCACTCGCAGAGATAGAATCGCTGGGTGTTCGCGCCATTTTAGCGTCGCAAGTGAACTCAGTTACTCATACGATTGTTTATGAGAAGTTTAGAGTTACAATGGAGCACAAAATCGGAACTTTAATCTCGCCTTTTGCCATTTGCCTTCCAAATATTGCAAAGGGAATGGTGTTTGGAATACCAAGCAGAAGTCGAGCCATTGCAATAGGGCGTTCATGTCTTATTGCTTTAGCAAACTGCGATGGAGTGTTGCTGGATGTAAAAATCAAATAGCAAACTTTAGAATCAAAGGTACAAAGCTTGTAGGGCCAGGTTCAATGGCGCTGAGAAGCTAAAGGCGTAACTGCATGATCTAGTTGTTTCAAATGCAGATATTTCAAAAAAGAAGAAAGCTGAGCTGCTAGACTTATTGTCATCAAAGCTTGATACAAATCAAAGACACAACGACAAGAAGTACAAAGGAAAACGATCGTGTTCAACTCCCACAGGGAATCGAAAACCAAAGTAACTTAATATTCTCAAACGACAGTGCTTTGGTAGTTGCAACATGAAGTGGACGAATATACATTGGAAAATTGCAAAAGTCTATAACTAAAAGTGGTGGAAGCATAATTCAAAAGTGGCGCTTAAGGGCCTTTGCAGATAGTTGTCCAAGTCTTATGTAACGTCTTTTCTGAAATTCGCTCTGGAGGGCTTGATATGCCTCTCAGTGGCGGCTGCTGTATTGGGGCAGGTGGGGCTTAGCCCCACCAAGCATCTTCTAGAAATGTTTTCCAAGGCAGAATGTTTTCTTGCCACAACTGCTTTCTTTCTATCTACCATTCTCGTATTCGTTATTCTTCAAAAATCACACAATACAAACGCTTTCAGTGGCTGGGTTTAGGTTATGCGCCGCCTAATCAGGCAAAGAATCCCTGGGCACATTGCCTTACAGCCGTAGCCATTGACCGAAATCTACTTTTGAAAGGTATTTCCTTTCTTGGGCTCGATATTTCGAGCCCCAAGCTTTGACCATATCTAGCCAATCATTCATGTGCCTATTCAAGTATGCTCTGCTCACTGATTTGCTCAGGCTTCTCAAAACAATAAGGTCTTGGGGCAGAATTTTTCTTGCCCTAAAGAATGAATTGAATTGTTTGATTCAAACTGTTGAATTGTTGTCAATGATATAACTTATTCTGTTGTCAAAGACCTTTGTCCTCATACATGTCGCGTGGTCTTGTCAAAGGGCGAATTACTTCCTATCGTAACGCAGTGTTGACAATTTTATAGTAGTCCTGACAATGATGAACGAAGTTGATTGCATTAGAGAAACCTTGAAATAAAAGCTTAGGCCAAAATCTTTAGTCAAAGTTATCCAGTCAAGGCTCAGGAGAAGGAAAGGATCCGTTGTTTTAATGTGGCTGCGTGTACAAGTCTTTCGAAAACTTAGTAAACTTTAGAAGTGACAAATAACTTTGGACACCTTTTTTTACAACCTTTTAAGTTATTAACTTGTGTTGGCAATCCCTAGAAATTTTTTCTAAATCATAACGTCATTTTATCAAGTTTTGTTTTCAGCCCCACCGGTCAAAATTTTCACGAGCCGCCACTGATGCCTCTTGAATTTGACTTTAAAAAAAGTTCCCAAGAGCTGGTTGGGAGAGCTTGCAGCGCCATGCCAGTGTTTTTTCAACTACTTCACTCACGTTGTCACATACTACCCTTAAGTTACTGCTCCTTTTATTATGTAATAATAGTAATTGGCGATTATTGTGATTTGTAGTGTTCGTGACTCGGTGCATGTGAATATGTTTGCGTGACTCTTTATTTAATGTGATGTTTCCTCGTCCTGTGTTGTAATTACTTTTCCTTTTGTTCTCTTGTTAGCGTAGATTTACGATCGCCTAATATATGTTGAATGTTTGCTTAAAAGAGTTAGTTGGATTTTGATCAGTACTTGGAAACACACGATAGTCATCTCTCACGTCTCTCTCTGCCGGACTCAAGGCCTAGATTTATTACATTGGTGACAGAGGAAAGAGAGCTAATTTTTGTGGGGCGATGGCTACGTCTCTTTCTGTGCTTCCTGATAAGTTTGATCATGGTGATTTTAACTCTTGGCTCCGTAATTTCGATGTCTGTGCGACTGCCAATGGATGGAGTGATGCCGACAAACTTCGTAAGCTTCCAGCTTTTCTTCGCGGCCAAGCCTCGAGTTTTTATCACACGTTAGCGGCGGCGGACACAGATACCTACGCTCACCTAACTTCCAGTTTACGGCGCCTTTTGTGCCCCAAGGTTGCCCGTGAAAGATATTTTTCTGAGTTTGATGGCCGCAGTCTCCGACCTGGTGAAGATCCGTCTTTGTATCTGTATGAGTTGACCGAATTGCTCTTCAAAGCCGATCCTGATCTTAGTGATGATGCCAAAAATGCGTTGTTGGCTCGTCAGTTCATGAAAGGGCTTCCTGCTGACACTCCTCTCAAGTTGTTGGAATCCAACCCTACTCCATCTTTGGCCCAAATGTGTGACTTTATTCACAGCTTTTATGCCACACGTCCCAGCGCAACATCTGCGCCTTCAGTCGCCTTTGCTACCGGCACCGCCGATCGTCCTTCGGATGCTTTGCAGTCCTCCATCGTCCAATTGACAGCGGCTGTTACTGCGCTGGCCACTCAACAATCGAAATTACAAACCGCTGTGGAGGAAATAAGAAACCAACCACAACATCAGCCGCGCTTTTCACCTCAAAATGGGCGCACAAGTGCAGAAAGATGGAGAGAGGTTGACTCTCGACGCCGTCGTCAGCAACGATGTTTCCAGTGTGGTCAACCTGGACATTTCCGCTCATCTTGTCCGTGGTCATTGCCACCCTGTCCTGTTTGTTTTGGGTTTGGGCATACAGCCTAATGATGTCCCCGTCGGCAGCAACAACACTCTCAATGGTCGGCTTCACCGCCACTATCAAGAGAACACGAACAAGATGCTCGTAATACAAGCCATGTAAGTCACAATTCTTTAAACTTCAATGGGGTGCCTCAATGAAGGGCTGGGTTGAAGGTCACCCCCGAATGTTTTCTTTGGAATCCCACCTCTGTCACCAATGTAATAAATCTAGGCCTTGAGTCCGGCAGAGAGAGACTTGAGAGATGACTATCGTGTGTTTCCAAGTACTGATCAAAATCCAACTAACTCTTTTAAGCAAACATTCAACATATATTAGGCGATCGTAAAAAAGAGGCTCTTGCTGTTGTTTTTGCAGTTAACCAGTTCCGTGTGTACCTACTTGGGTCTAAATTTTTATTGGTTACTGATCATAGTGCCTTGCGATGGTTACATTCTCTCGAGCTTAAAGGACGCTTAGGTCGTTGGGTTATGGACTTACAGGAATTTTCTTTTGATGTTCAACACAGATCTGGTGTCAACAATGGTAATGCAGATTCTTTGTCCCGTCTTCCCTATAATTTGGCCAACAGTGAGCAACCTGCTCTTGACGACACCCCAGTTTGTACTACCACTGTAGTCCCAACCCAAAGTCTTCTTGACGCCCAGCTGGCTGACCCTGCCTTAAGTAAGATCATTGAATTAAAATCTCAGGGATTTCCCAGGCCCCCTGCTTTTGTTTGGGAACATGGTGTTACACTGCGCACTTTATGGCATTGTTGGGATCAGCTGGATCTTCATGACAACTTACTTGTTAAAAAGCCTAATAAAGAAGTACCTTTTCCCCCATATACCTTTGTTATTCCTCGATCATTGGTTCCATCTGTCTTGCAAGGGATACATTCTTCACCCTTTTCCGGCCATTTGGAAATTACCAAAACCTTGGGTCGTGCTCGTTATCGGGTTTTACTGGCCCAAAATGACTGTTGACATTAAGGATTTCGTGCAGAAATGTGAGACATGTGCTCAAGTCAAACTGGATCAGCACAAAAGTAAAGCACCTTTGCAACCTATTGAAGTCAATGACCCCTTTGTATTCTGGGCCATGGATTATATGGGACCTTTGCCTGAAACAGCAAGAGGGAATAAGCACCTCTTGGTAGTCATGGACCATTTCACTAAATGGTGTGGATGTTTCCCACCAAAGATCAGAAAGCTCAGACGGTTGCTGAAATTTTAGTCAACAGGGTTTTCAGTCGTTTTGGGCCCCCTACTGTTATTCATTCAGATCAGGGGCGTAATTTTGAAAGCCATCTCATGCATGAAGTCTGCAGACTAATGGGCACCCACAAATCCCACACAACAGCCTATCATCCCCAATGCGATGGTCTGGTTGAGCGTCAGAATAGGACTATCCAGGATATACTTGCCTCTTTTGTATCTGATCACCCCGACGACTGGGATAACTGGGTTAGTCTTGCTGTTTATGCATACAATACCAGTTGCCATGAATCCACCAAATTTAGTCTCTATGAAATGGTTTTTGGTCGTATGCCACGTACACCGTTGGAGTTAGACTTAGATCTTCCACTCTTAAATCCTCGTACACAGTCAGAACATATTCAGTCAGTTAGAAAGAGCCTCCAGAGTATTAAGACTAGTGCACAAAAGCAGCTTAGTGTTAGTCGAGCCAAACAGATATCCAATTATGATTCCTCGTGTAATCCGACATGGTGCCCCTTTCTACCTGGGAGCTCTGTCTGGTTGTATCGTCCCAAAACATGGAAATTTGGTAGAAGATGGGTTGGTCCGTATGAAGTGCTCTCTAGACAGGGTGTTAACTATAAGATTAGGTCACGGGGAGGGAAAGAAATGGTAGTTCACCATGACCATCTCAAGCAATGTGTTGTTCCAGCCAACCAGGGGGTTCCATTTTGTCCTGTTCCTGAATCGATGGACATCACGGTTGCAGACGGGCCTCCTGCCCCAAGGGAGGTTGCCCCTGATCCCCAACAGTACACTCGTCCACCCAGACTGAGGCAAAAGATTAGGCCACCGTTGAGGTTTGGAGATTTTGTGACGCATTAAAAAAAAAAAAAAAAAACGAAGGGAATAATGTAATAATAGTAATTGGCGATTATTGTGATTTGTAGTGTTCGTGACTCGGTGCATGTGAATATGTTTGCGTGACTCTTTATTTAATGTGATGTTTCCTCGTCCTGTGTTGTAATTACTTTTCCTTTTGTTCTCTTGTTAGCGTAGATTTACGATCGCCTAATATATGTTGAATGTATGCTTAAAAGAGTTAGTTGGATTTTGATCAGTACTTGGAAACACACGATAGTCATCTCTCACGTCTCTCTCTGCCGGACTCAAGGCCTAGATTTATTACAATTACTTTGCCAAAGCCCTCTAACTTTAAGACAGTTTATCTTTCAAAGGCAAAAATTGAAACAATGAAATGCTGGAGAGCAGAGCATGGGCAAAGCGTACCTCAAAAAGCGGCCAGAAATCTCTCATATTCCTGGAACGTTACCTGTCAACCTTAATCAAAAAAGGAAGATTGATTTGAAGTCGATCGATTTTGACAGCATTACCAATAACAGGCACCGAAAAGAGAACCAAGCCACTGCTCAATTGTCAGCTCTTTAGGAGGCTCAAAATATTGTCTGCATGAAATTAGAGAGACTCAAAATTTGCAACCTATTGGAAAGCATTATGCTTAGCGAGTTTGGCACACGATCACCAAAGGATATAATGGCGATTCTTTTCAAGAGAGATCCATTCAATTCATATACATCTTACAAACAAGGCGAGGCAAAAAATTGATACTGGGAATACTATCTGTCATGTTTGGCAGGCATCTTATTTACAAGATGAATCAAGTTTTACCATCGAAAAAGAAGCATATTACAGTCACCTAGCTCATGGTTTAGAGCAAAACGATGTAAAGTTGAATTGAGTGATAACGAAAATGAACCATATTTGCAAAAGAAGATTTGACACTCATTTAGAAAATGCAAAACATTCTCGAGGATTTTCTAGATTTTGAAGAGGATTGATTGAAGATAGGTTAACTGAGAAATTTTCTTATGGTTATCAATGCGGTTGCATAGTTCTTTAGCTTTGGGGGGGGGGGGCAACAGTGCCACTTTGTGTGTCACTAATTTTGTAGATTCTTTAGAGCTTCAGGTTCCAGCTTCATTGAAGTTGTGGGCTAGCTGTGAATATCGATTAATTCATTCGCTTCTGTACCATAATTCTTTAAATGAGGCCTCTAGAGCTAATAATAATAATAATTATAATACCATATTTTAACAGGGTAATTCAATCAGCTATAAATGTAGCTGCTATCAAGAGAAGCCCTGTGTAAAATTAAATATATTAACGAAAAATTGTCATACTTAGGGAAGAAGATACAAATCATTTAAAACGTTAAAAAATACAAATATGGCACAAATACAAAAGTTAATCGATAAAATGTTCCTTCAAAGTTTTCTTGAAGTGAATGTAGTACCTCTCAGTTTTCAGATGAAGTGGCAAATCGTTATAGATCTTGGTTCCGCTGTAATAATTTCCTCTTTTTCCACTTTCCGTTCTAACTTTCGGCATCCGCAAGTCCGTACCATTACGTCTCGTTGCTTTTCCGTGTTCAAGTTTCATATAATAGTTGTGGAAGACTTCAGGAGCTGTTCCATTTAAGCATTTGAAAACGAAATCTGCGCATTGAATTGATCTCATGGAAGCAAATGATCACCAGACGCGATGCTTTTTATGCTGCGCTCCAAAAATGATCTTAAGTGCTCTTTTTTCAATCTTCCTGAACCTCGTTTCATTCGTCTCTGACAATGTCGCGAACACAATGCTGCAGTAAGTCATAACTGGCTGCACCATAGCTTTGTACAAATCTACAGCGGCATGGGTAGTGAGTATTGGCCTAATTCGGCGCAGGGGACCTAGCCTGCTTAAAGCTTTCTTACAGATTTTTTGGATGTGATCGTTCAGGGTGAGTGACATATCTAGATGTATTCCAAGATAATTATAGCTGTTGGCATTACTGATGTCTTTAGAATCAATAGTTATTTTTGTTTGATGTGTTATCTTGCTTCTTTTTGCCGCTGTTCCAAACATCATAAACTCGGTTTTGCCTTGTTTAGAATTCAAGATCAAACCATTACTGCACAGCCAAATATGTAACATGTTTGCATCATGATTTATAGCCTTTTCAATCTCGACTTCACTTTTATCGGAAAACAGAAAAACAGTATCATCTGCATACATTATGAGATTTAACTTCGGATCTGCTGATGGAGATCGTTGACATGAATCAGAAATAAGAGAGGGCCTAAGATCGACCCCTGTGGCACTCCGAACAAGATATTTTCTTCTCTTGACTTTTCCCCTTCGAAGCTGACTATTTGCGATCGGTATGAAAGATAATCTTCGATCCATTTTAACTCGGTGTTTTCAACGCCATAAAAGAGTAGCTTTGAGGTCAGGGATTGATGGTCTACGGTATCGAATGCTTTCCGGAGGTCTATGAAAAGAGCCCCTGTTAGTTGGCCCATGTCCATGTTTTTTCTGATAGTGTCAGTGAGATGAACAACAGCTGACACCGTTGAGCGATTCTTTCTAAATCCGAACTGGTATGGAGACAGAAGTTTGTTGTTTTCCAAATATTCATACAGTTGGAAATGGACTACTCTTTCAAGAATTTTTGAGAAGACTGGCAGCACCGAGATCGGCCTATAGTTGTCCAAGTTTTTGCATCTCCACTCTTGAAGATAGGTACGCATCGAGCTACTTTCCTCTCTGAGGGCACCATTGATGTTGACAGAGATAAGTTAAGGATGTGAAGGAGGGGCTGTGTAATTACAAGAGCTACATCTTTTACAGCTCCTGGGGGAATGTTGTCCAGACCAGGAGATTTCGATCGTTTCAGGGAGGAAATTACTTTTAAGACTTCGCCCTTTGTAACAGGTCTAAAGAGAAATCTTTCGCCTTAGGTTTCATCTAAGGTGGTTTGACACATTCTAGGTAAGGTGGCTCGAAGAGTCACTGCCACTTTTGTAAAGAAGCTATTGAAACCATTGGCAATCTCTCTTTTGTCGTTTGAAATCGTTGAATTTATCTCCAAGGATTTTGGCCTTTGTTGAGCTGCCTTTTTATCAGGGAGGCATTTTTTAACTGCCTTCCAAAACCCCTTGGGATCAGATTGGTTCTCTTGAATCAACTTTTTATAATATTTTGCCTTCTCCCGTCTCATCATACAAGAAACTCTATTTCTTTTCCTTTTGTATGTGGATCAAAGGTTTTCTCTTCCAGTTTGTTTCGCTTTTCGAAAATAATAATCCCGCTCGTAAATTTCCTGTTTTATTGCGTTGTTTAGCCATGGTAAATCTCTTCCCCGGACGGTTCTTTCTACAATCGGGGCATGCTTATTCAATACCTTCTGAAATAGTTCTTTGAATGCACTCCAGGCAGCATTTACGTTAATTTCTTTCAGTATATCGTCCCAAGATACAAACGCAAGACCCCTCTGAAAAGCTTCATGGGAATATTTGCTGAAGTTTCTACTCACAACCTTCCTCGGTTTTGTACGTTGACAATTTATTTTCCTTATGATTGCAACAATTTCATGGTCACTAAGGGGTGAACCGAGAACAATGGATGACTTGACAGATTCAGGGTGGGTGGTAGCTATAATGTCTATCAGGGTGCTTGTCTGTTTTGTTATTCTTGTAGGGTCTTTAATTTGTTGTTCAATCCCATAACTGGATAAAATGTTTTTATGGTCATTTCTTTTGAGGAAGTCGCAGGTGGTATCTCCTATGATGATAGTTTCTCTGCCCTCGGCTACAGCTGTGCTTAACATCTCATCAAACAATATTTCAAAATTCTCACTAAGATAATTTGAAGAATCGGGGGGGCGATAAAGGACTCCTATGAGCAGGGATTTTGACTTTTTACAATCAATACTACCCAACAGCATTCAATTTCGTCAACTTCTAGATCTGGCCTATTTTCAAAATTTTAGTGATCCCGGACGTAAACTGCTGTCCCTCCCCAGGCCCATTTTTCCTGTCCAATCTGTGAAGTTCATATCCTGGTATTTTCAATTCTTTGTCGTCTACTTTAGAATTTAAATGGCTCTCGCTTATTCCAAAGATTTCAATGTCTTTGACTTCGTTCAGCAAGATCTTTACCTGATCGAGGACTCTTAAAAGGCCACAGACATTTTGATGAAAGATTTTCAATCCCCTTGCTTTAACATAAGACTGAAACTCCTCAAAGCATGGTTCATCTGCAGAATCAACCATGGGATGACCAGCAGTCTGAGTAATGTTTTCAGGAGCACGAGTACGCAACTGTAAACAAGAAGAGCATTTTAGGCCATTATTCACTGAATCCAAATCTTCACCAAGGCATTTGAAATGCAGGGTCTTATTGCATCCGTCACACATGGAACTTCTCTGGTTCCTCCTGATCGTCTTATTGCAAATAAAACAGACTTTTCTTTGCACTGGGCCTGGGCAGGTCTCTATATCGCCAGCCATGAGAAGCAAAACTGCAGCGACTCCACGAGGCTTGGGCCTAAACCAGAACAGATTTACCTCTTTGTTTACCCACAGAGACGAATAAATAAAAGATTCAATCAGTTCACATTTTCCATAGTCTTCTATCGATTCAATGAGAAGGCAAGATGTAATAAACTTCGCTTTTTGCAGGCCAGAGTCAGCAATACACACGTTAACTTTGCCAGAATAGCGAACATTATGCTGAACGCCATCGGAAAAAAACGTGTATCTTGATTAAGCTGATGAAATATCTTAACTGACTCTCTTTCTAAGGAATTCTTTAAAAAGTTTACCCATATCTTGTAGTTTCCACAACTCTAAATCATTTGGGTTCCAATATTTACCAACCAATGCTTTGTTTTTGTTCATCATTTGTTTGAAGTTTTCTTAGATTTTAATCCATCTTTCTCCACTTATTGTACACCTTTACCACCACCAAAATTGCACAAACATGGAGCTAATAAAATATTAATATCAAGAATGTGCCCCAATACTCTGGGAACAAGGCGATTTTCTCAAGGGAACAGGGGAAAATCCTGAAATTTAACAGGGAACAGAGGACAGGTGCCCCCTAAACGACCGTCCCCTACATGGGAGTGACTGCTGGACAATCTCAGCACATTTAAGGAGCAAACTTGAAGCAGCTGTAATGCCATTTTACCGGCGCATGTTAAAGATTCTATGGACAGGCCACGTTACAAATGTAAAAGTTCTAAAGAAAATAGCAACTGAAAGAAAAGTGGTGCAACAGTCAGAAAGCGGCATTTGGAGTTTTTGGAACATGCTATGAGAAAAAAGTTTTGAGAATTTAACACTCATGGGACGCATTGAAAGGAAGAAAAGCAGGGGAAAACCACGGATAAAGTACTTGACTAGTTTTAAGCACATGGATGGCAGAACATGTACCTGAATGACAAAGAAGGAGAATGAAAGAACAAGAAGCCATAATCGCCACGTCTTGAAAGGGCATAGCACATGAAGAGAGAGAGGCACCTATCAACATACCTTATACAATGCAAATTTAGATACATCTTATTAAAAGCTAATCATTTTCGCTGGAATATAAAGAGGTTAAAATAATTGCTAAATATAATCAAGAGCCAAAAAATTCTTTTCAGATCTTTTAGGAACAGCAACAGGAGAAAGATACCTATTTGGTATTGCTCTGATAACAATCTGATAATGATAACTGCTCTGATAATGATCTGATAACAAAAATGTTTACCTCGTCATCACGTTCTGCCGACAGTTCAGGTCTTGTTCCTGTGATGCCAACCTTCCTAGCATTGACCTTTCTTCCCTCTTTTGAACTGGTGTCACTATTGGCATATTGTGTTGAAAGCACGGGAAGTTGTTCTGTAATGGTTCGCATTGAGTAGGGAATTGTAAAATCTGGGGGATGTACGACTGCCTTATGATGCTTTTGTAGGTCATTGTTCATTTTGTTTTGATTTATTATTTGCCATTTTCGTACTTTTTGATAGACAATCCATATAATGAGTGCAGCCAGTACCAAAAACAGAACGCAAAAAATTGGTAGCAAAATAAATTGCACTAGTGTAGCTGAAAAGAAATGAATTGTTAAAAATATATACAAAACTATAATGAAATATTAGGCAGCAAATTACATGACCCATCAAATCAGATTCAAAGATCATTTTTCGAAAATCCATGCCCTGTAGCTAATTCGGTATAAGTGACGTCTGTTGCTAATTCTCAGCAATGGAATAGCCCCTGCGTCGACATGATACTCAAAAAGAGATGTGCAAATAACGGAATGATGCAGCAAGAATGAAAAATTACCCAATCACAGCCTTGAAAGTATCAATCTTATATTCTATAATATCGATCAAATCTATTATTTGCAAAATGCGAAAGTAGTTTAAAAACTCCTGTTTCACCATAATCCCTCGTCGCGCCTAATTAAAAGATCATTTTGGATGTACAAGAAAGTATAACTATTGTGATATAATATTACTTATATTTTATTAAGAGTACCAAAAATGGTAGATCTGCACAGGCCATTGGCGGATTTAATAACTGATCTGGCACCCCTTGTCTTTGCAAAGACCTTTGATATACTGATTCAACATCGTTCATTGGTGCTCAATCAACAAAGTTCAATTAACTCTTTGTTTTAGAGTGTAATTAAAGTTAGAGTTTCCCTACAGTAGGATGGACGGCGCTCGAAGATTTTCTTGTAGGCTTATCATTCCCCAGATTTATTCGTAGCAAAATTTTACAATACATTAAAAAACAATTTTTGTCGTGGTAGTGGCAGAGTAACAATGGTAGCTAGGCTGTAAACATTCCATGAACCTTTTTCAAACCTATCAAAGTGAGCAAAACCTATGAAAGGATGTTTGAGTTGAGGCTTAGGGGCTTGCTGCTGTACATGTTTGGAGACAACACCCCAGGGTACGTCGGAAAAAGCCGTACCAAAAGATAATTGCTTGTTCATGAAAAGAAAATCTTTAAGAGCAAATGATAGGGTATAAATGCTATAGAATTAGGCATATGGATTTTCAGCCCCCGCACCTCCCGTAACACCACTCCTGTTTTCTGCTGCTGTCCTTTGTGTTATATTCAGGTAGCTGGTATTGTGGTATAGAGATTGTGGTAATAGATTCTGTAACTAAATTCCTGCTCAATTAACAAGACTATAGATCAAAGCTGTAAGTAAATTACTCTATAAGCCTCCTTAGGGGTCGCAAAAATATTGATTTGTTTTTTTAGACAGCCCCCTTCCACAAAACGTACGCCACCTAAACATGGAAATAAACGATATTTGTGCATTATATCCGGGAGTTTTTGCAGTGCCTCTGTTGCGAGTCATTGCGTTCCATGGTGTGTGATAATAGAGAAAAATGTTATTAGAAAAAGTGAACATGGAAAGAATTGATATAAAAACCTGTCGCTGAAATACGTTCTTACAATCCTTTGACCTTTCTTGTGAAACTACAATTCCTATAGAACCAAATTCGAGGAATATTCTCTGGATATTATTGACGGGAAGTCCTTTACACATCGTTGCGAAAGTCGAAAATTTGGACGTTGCCGTACCTTCGTCACCAGGTTAGTGATTCAGTTGATCTTGTTCTATTGTTGAGTTTCAATGCAAGTTGATTCCATATCATTGTTGAGTTGAATTAAAAAAAATTATGTATGTAATGATCTGAGCGTCTTTTTTCTTGCTTAAAACCTGAGCATATTAAGAAGTTCATATTGACAACGAGAGACAGTCGACAAAGACAACATTCAGATTTTTCAGACTGTGATTTATTTTTATCAGACCATTTTTCTATGTAAAATCTCAATTTGAAAACGTCTTGAGAAAAACCCCTATCGATATGTTTACGGCCCCTTTGAACAAACCTCATTCTGTCCAATATGTACAGTCTCGCAGATTTTCTACAGCAATCTAGTGCTGGTATAATATCAACTACGGGACAAGAAGTTGCAGGGAACTATAAATCCCCGGGGGGGGGTACTTAGTATATTTTGCCGACGGGATGTGCAATCCTTTCCGGGTATCGATTTCGCCTCTTTTTTTCTAACACCGGGTATCGAATTAGAGCATTTTTTCTAAAGCCGGTTGCCAAAAGGGAAATTTTGCAAGAGTGGGGGTGTTTTTTACGTTTTGGAGTATACTTTTCGCCGATTTAAGGAGGAAATTCTAGAGCCGGGTCAAAAAAAATTTTCTAGGAGAGCACACCCCCGTACTATTTTAGGTCAAGTACTCCCCCCCTCCCGGGTACAAATCCCAATCAAAATCTATGTCACACCAGGCTTTACCTATTCAGCTTTGAAAGTTTGAAACGATATTCCCATTAATATCAACTTAGCCGTAATTGCATAAAGATTTTATCATTTAAACTAGTGTATTTAATTCATTTTTTGGTATTTGGTTGTAAGCTGAAAAGATTTTGTGCATAAAGAATTTTTTTAAAAATTAAATTGGATCAATTACGTTTGTTAGCGCCCCCCTTGTCAACTACCCCTCTTCAAAGAAGTTGTGAATCCGCCCCTGGCACAGGCTTGAACGCGGAAGGAAACTCTGGTTTGCTTACCCTAACAAAAGATTGATGTACTGCTCTCAATTTCATTTGCATAAAATATAGCTAGTCTGAAAAATCAGTGTTTAAATTTCAATTGAATCTCAAATAATGTTTGACAAGTTCGTAACGTTGAGACGTTTATAAAGTAAGGTGGAAACTAGGGAGAGCAGGGTGAAAACCAGCCTCCTGCTATTGTTTACAATTAAATTACCCCTACTTGGAATGCCCGTAATTCCACGCATTTTTGCAAGTAAATGATAAAACAAAGTGTATGCTCTTCAATTAGCTTAGTTCTTTGGACAAGCAGCACACCAGTTCAAAAATTTTACTGATGTGCGTAACTTGAGGCAAGAACGTATTCGTCACAAATTGAGATCTAGTTTAACAAGGAAGTTATTAAAAAGGGCCATCTCTAACTGCTGGCTATGGAACAAGCAATAGTAAATAGTAAAAGAAGTGTGTATCGGTACGGATTGTTTTAAAGAGAAATGACATCACTACCATACAGCTATACTGTCAGGGTGATTGAAACCGCTGAAGGCCCAATCATCTCCCATCACAGAAATATCTGGAACGATATTTCAATTCCAACCAATTTAATAATCGCATAAACGTTTGCTTTGTTTCTCTAAAGGTAGAAAAACTTGTCTTTTAGCATGAATTAAAATGAAAAGCTACTCACATAACATTTTTCATTGCCTTTGAATCTCCTACCAAAACATCAGACGATAATCAGCGTAGTGGAAATGGGAATGTTCTACTTATTGTAGATCGTCAGCGATGCATGTCTATGTAATAATAGCGTAACAAAGAAATGCGATAATAATTGCATTCTGTAGAATCTGAAATCACGTCTTTGACCAAAAGCGAGGGCGTATTGTGGTTAGAACAAAGAATGATCCTCGCTTCTCGGGTTTCTCGGTAAGTAATTGACATCACTGAACAGTGAATTGACATTTTAAACCATATTTTCCGCTTTCCGAGCCTGCGCAGACATTACAAAACACAGCCACAACAGCATATTTTTTGGAGAGGGGGGGCATAAGAATTAATAACCTCTGAATAGACTTTTGAGAAACACTTCTCCAAAAAAAGCACATCAGAAAACAACAGAAGTGTGATTTTGGATAGGGACGGCACTTAAGATTCCCGAGAGCTGTGCAGACAAAGAGTAAGAGGCGGCAATGTTCATAAATTTTGTGGTCTGTGATTCGGTTTTCCGCAACCCGTACCTTCTTTCAGTTTGTAAAGATTCTGCGTAGGTTCGACAGAGAAAGAGAACTCAGAGAAAGACCTTGTTTACTCGGTAGACTCGTATCTCCAACAGCTCAATACTTTTACAATACATCATTTATAATATCCTAGGACTCACATGACACACCATGCTAGCTCACATGAGATGACATGTGAGGTCACAGGACGACAATCACATGATGTGACATGTAAGGTCATAGGACAACAACAATTATAAACATCAATAATCATAATCATTACATCACTCCCTTCGTTATAAAATTAATGGGATACAAAGTCTCCCAACCTAAGTGGGGGGTGCACATTTTGTCTTAATCGAGCTGGGCGATGATGGACTGCAGGTACACCCCTTTCAGGGCCTATACCCAATGGGGGAACAGGGTCTTCCTGGACAACCACAGGGTCCTAACCCTTCCTCACTGAACAATAGGGGGTCCCAGTACCTGAAGGAACAACACATTGTTTTATATTGTTATGGTGGACTACCATATCCTTCCCAGCGTTAGAGCGGATGGTGTAATTCATGCCATTCTTTGACAAGACCTGATAAGGACCCACCCACCTGCCCCCAAATTTCCATGACTTTGGACGATGCAGCCACACAGAGGAACCAACTGAGTGGGGGATTTAAGCATGAGAGCGTTTATTATACAGCTGTTTTTGCTTTGCCTGCTCCTGGCAAGGTTTTGCTGAGCTACTTTCTTAAACGACTGAAGATTGGCACGAACTGATCTAACATACTCTGACTGACTACATGGGTTCTTTGATGGGAGGTCTAAATCAAACTCAAGTGGTGTGCGAGCAACACAATAAAACACTAGCTCGTATGGGCTAAATCCAGCAGATTCATGAGTGCTGGTATTGTATGCATACGCTGCTAAACTTGCCCATTGATCCCAGTCATCCTGGTGATCTGAAACATGGGCAGCTAAAATATTCTGTAAGGTTCTATTCTGCCTTTCGACTAACCCATCACACTGAAGGTGATAAGCGGTTGTCCGTGACTTGTGAATTCTTGCATGAGCTGACAACCTTCTTGCATCAAATTACTTTCAAAATTCCTTCCTTGATCGGAGTGAATAACATGAGGGGGGCCAAAACGACTAAATATCCTGGAAACAAGAATGTGAGCAACAGTGTGAGCCTTCTGGTCCTTAGTAGGAAAAACCTCGCACCATTTGGTGGAATGATTCATAAATATAATAACTTTCATATTTTTACAGGTTAACTTGACAACCAAGAGGTGTTTGTTACCTCGGGCAGTTTCAGGAAGGGGACCAATATAATCCATTGCCCAAAAGACAAATGGCTCGTTGATGCCGTTGATGGATTGCAGTGGGGCTTTATGATTTTTAACATTAGACTTGTTTTGCTCGCAAGTTTGACAGCCGCCCACAAATGGTTCACAAATTGTTTAATGTGGCGAACATCTGTGGCCAAAAAAAATGATGTTTTGCTTGCAAAATGGTTCTTTTTATGCCAAGATGCCCAGCAAAGGGGCTGCAATGAACTCCCTGTAGGACAGAATGAATGAGGGACCTGGGAACAACAAAAGCATACTGAGGAAAAGCAGCAGCATTTGCAGAATCTTTTACCAAAAGGCCGTTGACTATATGTAAGGAGTCCCAACAATGCCAGTAAGTGCGTAACACAGGATCACGGGACCAGACAAAGAAAGGAGGTTTGGGGAGACCATCTAACTTCATTTGTATATTTTTGCTGAGGCAAGGATCCTCCATTTGGGCAGCCTGTAAACTAAAGTCTGGTTGGACTGTTGTGGCACAACTATAACCATAACTGGCATTATTGCTGTTATTTAAGGTACTGTCTTGGCCTGAGGTTGGTAAACGGGAAAGTGCGTCAGCATACCATTTTCAGGACCTGGCCGGTGACGAACCTCAAAATCATATTCCTGTAACTCCATGACCCAACGTTCAAGACGACCTTTGGCTTCAATGGAATGCAGCCAACGCAGGGCACTATGATCCGTAACCAGGGTAAACTTTTTGCCCAATAGGTAAGCACGGAAATGGTCGACAGCAAAAATGATGGCTAGAATTTCCTTTTCAGTGGCAGAAAATTTACTTTCCCTGTCAGATAAGGAGCGACTTGCATAAGAAATGACATGGTCATGACCAAAAGCATCTACTTGACTGAGGACAGCACCTAAACGTAAATCAGAAGCATCAGTTTGAAGGACAAATGGTCGATGAAAATCAGGGTAGGCTAAAACAAGGGCATCACACAGCAGTCTTTTCAAACAAGAAAAAGCTTCTGCATGAATGGCATTCCAGACAAATTTGGCAGTTTCTTTGTTAAGGCGACAAGGGGGGCTGAGAGAGTAGCAAAATTGGGAATAAATCGGCAGTAGTAACCTGCAAGGCCTAAAAAGGAGCGGACCTGTTCAGCATTTTTTGGCTCACAAAGTTGGGAAACAGCTTCGGTCTTTTTTGGGTCTGTATGCACACCTTTGGCAGAAACAACATGGCCTAGAAAAAGAACCTGAGAGGCCCCAAAAGAGCATTTAGATGCTTTAACTCGTAAGTTATGCTGCTGAAAACGACCCAAGACAGCTGACAAATGCAAATGCTCACAATGTTCCTGCAAGTTAGATAATGGAATTATAATGTCGTCAAAATAACACAAACATGCTTCATAGGTAAGACCTGACAAAACAATTTCAATAGCTCTTTGAAAAATTGCACCACCATTAGAAACCTCTAAAGGCATCCTACAAAACTCCCATAGCCCATCTGGAGTAACAAAGGCAGTTTTTTCCCTATCAATGGGATTCATGCTCACTTGCCAGTAGCCAGATCTTAAATCCATGGTGCTAAACATTACTAAGCCTTTTAGGGCATCTAGCAAGTCATCAACCCTGGGTAACGGGTGGGCATCTTTCTTAGTTACAGCATTTAACTTGCAGTAGTCTACACAAAATCTATATTTTCCATCCTTTTTCTTGACAAGAACAATAGGGGAAGCCCATGGGCTAGAGCAGGGTTGAATAATGCCTTGATGCAACATATCAGTAACTTGAGATTGAACTTCCTCCCTGAAAGCATAAGGAAGACGGCGTGGATGTTGTCTGATAGGAGATGCGGTACCAGTATCAATGCTATGTGTAAGAACACTAGTATGTCCAAGATCTCTCTTAAAAACATCAACAAATTTCATTAGGGTGTCTAGGATTGCCTTGCGTTCGATTTCAGAGAGCGCAGGACTAAGTGCATTTTTTAAGTCATTGATGGTTTCCATTGAGGGAAGAGTAGTGCTGCAACAAAGATTAGAATTGTCATGGTGACCATCAGAAGCAATGTATGGAACTTCAACAAAGGAGCAAAACTCACTCACTTTTTGACCTGCCTGTAATTCGATATCAAGGCTGGGGGTATTCATAAGACGTACAGGTACACTACGTGAATTGGCCCGGCAAACTGAATAAGCTGGTAAAATATTTAAAGACATAGAAAAATTATCACTATCAGGAAATGGGGTGATCATTCCTAACTGATCTTTGCTACTCTTAGGTAACTGATACTGAACAATAACTTCAGATCTACCTGGAATACGCAAAATATTTTGCAAGCAAACAGGAACTGGACCACGATTACTAGACTGCACTAGAATGGTAGAGGCAGCTAAATCAAGTGTGCTTGCATCGCTTGAAAGACATGGGCCACTGGAAGATGAGGCATCCGAGAAATTGTGGGGAGATAAAGGAGTGGAACCATGGGCACCCTCAAGGAAATAGGCAACATTCATCCTTATAGCGTAGCTGGAGCCCACTAGAGGTTAAAAAGTCCCAACCAAGAACACACTGTAATGGCTGACAAAGAGTAGAAGATACAGTAAAATTACCAGTATAGGATGAAAAGCCATTACCTGGGATAATTAATGGCAAATGGGTTGTTCCTTCAATCTGCAAGGGCTCCCCGGTAATACTGATGCAAGTCTGCGGAGAGGATTGTAGATATGGGGGTGGCTGAATGCTGTGGAAAACACGTTTACTAACAAAAGACGTCATAGAGCCAGTATCAATTAAGGCACTGACACAAACCCCACCTAAAACACATTGAACAAGGGGCTGGGGAGGGATAGACCCTGAAACTACGGAGCCTACAACAAAAACACGGGGGTGACCTTCAGCCAAGCCCTTTAATGAGGCACCCCTTTGAAGTTTAAAGACTTTGCACTTACAAATTATGAGGCAGACGCAGACATTTGTCCACGAGGAGCTTCGAAAGTTCTTCGTGTGAGAATGAAAACTCTTTCTAGAAAAATTTTTCGAACAGCCCCACCGAGTCAAAGGTTGCATTTTGTGAACAGCAATTCTTCACAACCAACCTGTAAAGAATAAAAATCGATTCCATTTGATCCGGAAAAAGTTTTCCAGAATATAATTGCAGAAAAGGAATAGTTCGTCGGAAGTGGGTCACAGTAAAAATTAAGGAAGACGGAATTATGAAGACGAAGGGGTTTATTGCAATGTGTTTTGGGCTTTGTATCCAATGAAACAGCGTTCAAAATTGGTTTCAAAAATATTCCCACATCTTTGAAAGGCTCATGATCATGAAGCCCCAAGTCTCACAATGCAGCCGATACTGCTCTTGCTCATGCTGAAGCAAAAAGGGACATTGGAACTTTGGTAGATAAGAAAATGATGAACCAAAGGCAACGTGAAGTAACATATAGGTTTAAAAATGCATTTTGGATGTTATCAAATTCAGTGGAAAGCAAGGTATCGCCCAAAGAGCACAACAAAACGAAGCTCTCTTACAACAAACATACAGCACGTTAATCAAGGTGCTTCATCACGTTAAATCATCATCAAATTTTCACTAAAAGTCAACAAATGATGCTGATGAATTGTTGCAGAAATGGTTGTGCATTGATATCATGACAGCTTTTATGATACTTCGGGGTTACATCATCTTGCGACAGGCATCAAATCACTTGCAGATGAAAGGACTAGACTACCTAAGTTTCCTGAAGATTGTAGAAGAAACAAAGAGCAAATCGCCTGAAGTTCGATTTGGTGAAATCAACGTGAAGGTGCAAAATTTTATCAGCTCGATGAAGGAAGCACTGGATGACACAGACGTTGATCTGTAGACAGAGTTGTAGAGGCGAAGAGTCTTGAGAAGGAAGACTTTGCCCGGTGTGAAGGTAAGAGATGAAATACCAGATGATATCGTTCAGAGGTTCTGCACAGAATAGATAAGGAACACTGTTTATTTTGATCCAAATCGATTTGCAGAGCTTTCAAAACCCAGCACACCAATACAGCTAATTCCCAGTCACTTAAATTTTTTCAGCCTGAACCCTTTTAATGACACCAAATCTAAGCATCATGATAAACTATTGGTGCCCCTTTCCTAGCTTTTCCCGGAGGCTTTAATGGTAGCCAGTCCGCAACTGAATGCAAGTGAAAATGAAATTTTAGATCCGGAGAAAGCTAATGGGGCGGATTTCTCGGATAATGAGATGTGAAGTGAAAGTATTGTAAAGTTGTATATATTGCCCCTTCAGCAGCACTTGGTGCATCAAACAGTATCCTTGAGCAATATTCATGCAGCCAAAGATATGGTCTGCCTCTCACATAAGTTAAACTTTGCAGGGTTTAAAGTTATCTTTTCCGCAATTTTGCTAAAACTGCACCTCAAACTAACTTACAGGAGAGTCAGTAAAAATTTGAATTGTTACCACCCTGTATCTGTCAACATGAATATTTGCAATCTACCTACAAAGTTCACCTAAAAAGGCTACTGTGTGAACTTAGCTTCTCTCGGGCATTGATATTTTTGAAATAAGCCTATGTGGCCTATTTCTAGCCTTTGACCCCATGTATCTCCGAAAAGCCCCCTCAATTGCCAAATCATCATCCATATTCTACGCAAAAAATTGGAGTAGAAATACTATGTCCCATAATTCCTCTCTTCTTGGTAACCATGTAACTCCCCCCAGCCTATGGTCTATCAATATTCATTTTCAACGCATGAAATATCACTTTCTCTGTAAATGGCAAAATTATGCCAGAGTACGTCAAATTCTTAAATACGCTAGGTTTTATGCTAAAAAGCAATTTTGTTGTCACACTAGGATCATGATAGCTCCCCCTTTACATGTAGAAACGCGGGATTCCGCGATAAAATTTTTCTGAAGAAGGTCACGCGCACAACAGTGATGCTGATGCGTTCTATTCCTTGGAAGCTTATTCCTTTTACATTTGGAAGCGATGGCAACCCGCATGGTCAGTCGTCAGTTGAAGAACATATGCAATTTCAAAGGTTTTCTGGGGAATCCATCATGTGACGTGAAAAGCAATGTAGTGGCCCCTGGATGCGTTTCTGCATTGAGAAGGAACTGTAAGTAATTTGACTCACAACTTGGTGATCTGCTCAAAGCATTGGCTTCGCCTGAGACTTAGGCCTAGGCTCGATGCAACTATCCAGTGTCACGTGCAGATGTCGGAAGTTTGTGATAAGTTTTCTGCCATGCTTCTGCACTAATGGCAAGACAGAACAACTGAGCTTCATGGTGGTTATGCCTGTTATTGAAATAATATTTGAATGCCCTGTAACGTTAAAAGGTTGACACATTCCACGGAACAGCTATTATTTGGAGCGACAATCGTTAGCCTCACACCTGCTGTTCTTGCGGCGTGAGGCGTCACTTGCTTCCTCGTGATTGCCAGGTTATAAATTGTTTCAATTCATTTTAGGCAAACTTTAAGCACACTTTCTTCTTTGTTACTTTCACTTGAAACCATCTTCGATATGATATGCAGATGCCATGTCCAAACATCACATCTAGGCTAGGGGAGTGTCGCCCTGGATGAGGGTATTTAACTTTTGTCTAACACTGCTGCTCACATTTAGAAGAAAACACTTCACGAATACGTTGTTGAACTCTCAGTTGTTATCATCATGACTTAACTTTAGCATCGGTGTTCTCATCTTTTAGGGCAGCCACAGGAATGCACAATATCTTCATGGCCTAAATTTCTGACGTCACCCTGGGTACCACTGCACAACCATAGCTACTTCAAAATCTGAGGGGCGCCCAGGTGTGCTTTTTTAGGTCTTTTAGAATTATCTTGGGTGTACCATTGCCAAACTCTGCACTCTGGGTTGAGGGTACATTGAAATTTGCTGATGTGCATGCAAAAGTGAATTTCACATGCGGTGCTTGGTTTTGGAAGAAAAAGATCATTTCTGCCACTGCCCCCTTTCCCCTTACTATAAACTTGAGCAGTATCCCCACCCTTCGCCCAGAATTAGGCCTCACCCCGTATTTTTTTACACTATATCAATACCGATGAGAAAAGTAAATCCTAAAAATTCAGCTCAATAGCTCATATCAATCTTTACAGTTATTCAAAGATTTAAAAAGTTTCCTTTATTTTAATTTTTTTGCATTTCCCTCTCTTGTAAAGGTTCCATATTCAAAGTAACTAATCTGCCATACCCAAAAATGTTTATTTCATTGATCCTCACCATCTTAAATCACCTCTCATGTTAAACTTAAAACCTGTTATTTTGAAACAACAGTGGTAAAAAAATGCCAATTGAAATTTGAGGCAAATTGCAAAATTCTTTGTTTTTGGGCCATTTTTGGATGAACTTCAAATTTTGGGTGCTTATACCTTAACAACAATTATCCCAATGCATTCCATTCTCATTTCTATTACTGTATACCTGATAAACGTCACATTAATTTACATTTAGGTAAAATAAAGCTTCTTTTCAAAAGAACCAGAGGGCTCAAAATCAAGGCAGAATGAACATGTCAGAAAATTCGAAGTTTTTTACAATTTTTGAACCTTCATATGTCATAATGATGAAGTGAGAATCATGTAAAACTATATATATTCTGAAAGTGCAACCTGATAGTTAGTCTAGAAAAGTTGAAATAGAATGTGTATAATAAATCTAGATATCTATTTGCATGCGTTAACATGACACAAAATTGAAAAATCCATTATTTGGGTAGGTTCAGAGCCCAAAAGATCAATGTGTGACAAATCGGAAAACTTGGAAGGTAGATTATCTTGAAAGTTGGTTCAGCAATTATTGATGAACATCTTTCAAGATGGATACATGAATGCAGTATCGTGGGTCATATGGTTACTAAAACATGAATATGCTTTGTGTTTTACAGAATTCATACTTGCATCATAGAAATAAAAATAAAATAAGTGTATGGTTGCCTGGGGATAATTCCAGTGAAAACCTTGAGCAGCATTTTTGACCACAAATGATTAGTTCTCCCTAAACTCTATAACTGAAAGTGCCTCTCTTTCTGCCAAACCTGCTTTTTTTGATTTTGAAGTATTCACTTTGTTTCTTGGCAACAAAATGATGCTCAGTCAATTGGAGGAAAATTGTAATAAGAATGTTGATGAAGTCTTCAAATTCTACTTCTCTTTCAAATAGCAGCCTTCTGTCAGTAATTACCCACTGTTTTTATTTGATTGCTGAATCAGTGGTGTATTGCTCCTGTAAATGTCCATTTAAACATTCTTTCAGTACTGATGATGATGTCAAGACAGTGCAGGGCCTGATGATACATTAAGACTTGTAAAGAGGTTTTGAGTTCTGTGAGCACTCTGTTTTTATGTAATGCTTCTCTTCTGTGCTGGTTATACCATATTGGTGTTTTCATATAATTAAGATGTCAATCTACAAAGATAATCTACCTTACAAGTTTTCTGATTTGTGGCAAATTGATTTTTTGGGCTCAGATGACAACACCTTTTCATGTGACAATACAAATGCAAATGGTAAAAGAGGAAACATAACAGTAAAATGACTATCATGTAGTTATTCTATGCAGCAAAATATTCTCACCAAGCAGAGAAATGCAAATGTTAGATATTAGTTTGCTAGCTCTAAGGAAACAAGGAATAAACAATATCATCTTAGAATAGACATATAAGTAACCATCTTAGAATAGAAACTGAAAAGATCTGATTTAGAATGCATACAATAATTAGATTACATCACTTGAACTCATCAGGATAACATATACAGTAATATGGAGGTCATTTAGTAAAGACTGGTTCACCCGATTGAGGTTAGAATAACCTCACTCAGCAAGATAAAAATATTCAATGAGACATCTCAAACTGGATATAGACTGAATTTGATCACTGGCACTTTTCATTTTGTTTTAAAATGGATTCCTCTTCTAGTCCAGAGATCTCATAGAGCTCTAACAAGGAAAAAGACTTGAAGGATATGATTACGAGATAGTTCTATTCGAGTTTTGAAAACTTACCTTTAATGCTTCTTCCAAAATTTTTCACGGATAACGTTTCAGGAACTTGAAAACAAAGTAAAGAGGAATGCTCTGCTTATCAGTGATATTAAAAATTTGATGTGGTGCTGCGTGATTGTTTCCTGTTGGACGCTGAAGTATCCTGATTTTACCAGGTTGTTGGGTAATTGCCCTTGGTTTCACTGATGCTAAATCTTGTTAGCGTCGACTGATGCTACGAAAGGTCCATATTCTTTCAGCTATGCTCTTTGGAATTTCTTTGTGGAACCCTGGGTTGGTTGATATTGGTTTTGCGGTATCTGCATAAAATGGGATGGTTCTCTGAATATTTGGATATTATTTTATGGTATTAGCAGATTCTTTTCCAAAGTTTTGTCGTCTGGTTGGTTTGCCATGTTTTATGTTGGAAATCTTTTTTTATTTTCGTTTGTTACAGATACTACATGTTGTTTCGATGCTTTTGTTTATTGTTTGTTTCATTGCTGTTTATTCCTGGCTTTCTATTTCTTTCTCTAGTGTGGTATCCACTTTAAGTTTTTCGGTAGTTGTTGATGTGAGTTGTTTCACAGAATGAATCTGTTATTAACTCTAATGAAAATGTTTTCAACTTTTCATGCCAAACAGTTATAAAATCTTCATTGTGGTTTCCAAAGGTCGTCTCAACTTTGATCTTTACTTCATTGGGTGACTATCTTTTCCTTTACGCATTGCGGCAAAAGTTCTGTGTTTTACAGCTAATCGATATCTGATATTCGCTAGCTGTTGAGTTCATATATATGTGTATAGGTATTCAAGAAAAAACTACAACTCTAAAAACGTTTCGACTTGCGTCTTCAATTAGCTCCACCAAAGAAATTTTTGAATATTAAATAGATACCCAAGAAGTAACTTCAAAGGAATTCCTTTCCTTTCAATTACCCTATTATGTATTTTGATTATATTGCTCTCATTTTCATAGTTATTATCTACTTTTGTATTGTCCTCTGTTTTGTTGATTATATATGACTGATGAAGGTTATAACTGATAAAAACGCAAGTCGAAACGTCTTAAGAGTTGTGGTTTTTTGAGTATCTATAAAGATTTGTTGCTGAGTTTACATAATTTTTTTAAAATTTATTGGATATGATTGCTTCTTAATGTATATAGATTAATCATCTATTTATATTTAAATAGATTGAGTTCCTTGAAGATGTTGGTGTTACAATTATAGATAGGCTAAATGGGAATGATAGGCAATGCAAAAGTTTCTGGCAATATAAAGTAGATACTTTTGCTCCCCAAGGTCTTAACATCAGGCAGGTGGACAACTAGTTTTTTGTCTGTTATATAATTTTCATCTTGTTGGCTTTCCATTTCCTTTCTTTAGGTAACTTTTTAGGTTAGTGCTATTTTGGTTGTTTCTGTTTTGTTTCCTTTGTTTACTAACGCTATTATAAGTGCTTCATCATTTCTTTTGGCCTATTTTCCGCTACGTCCGAGAGATAGTCGGCACAGCCACCCTGATAGCTTTTCCCCACACTCTCCCTTTTTGGGAGGCATCTGTTCAGCTGCTTTCTGATTACTTCTTTAGAGTTCATTGTTTCCATATTTCTATGACTCCCTCCCTCCAGCTTGACAATCAATTATCGTAATATTCTTCTGGTTTTCTTTTGTAAATCATTGTTCCTTTGTTTTCATATATCTCCTATATATGTATGCTTTGATGTAATGTGAAGTATATTCTGATTAAGCTATTAGAGAAAGGTCAAAAAGTCTTAAATCAATTCGTCATTGGTATCGGCATTAGCATGGGTTCGAATCACGGTTGAGACTTAAATATTGTCGTGAAACTCCCATGTGATTTTACGCATTTTATGATAACCTTTCTTTGTCCAGGTACTGGAGAGCAAAGAACATAGCAAGGCTAAAAACTTTCCATGAACCCTTTTCCAACATTTCGAATTGAGCATAACCTATAATGGGGCTTTTCAACTGGGGCTGGGGCTGGTGCTGAAAACTGGAAGTAGAGAAAATTTGGAGACCCGTAAAATTTTTGAAGACCACCCTTCTTAGTTTGCCGTATCAAAAGATAATTGCTTGTTCACAAATTCAGGAAATATCTAAAATAGCAAATGAGCAAGGGTATAAGGATACAAAATTAGCCATAGTTGAGTGGATTTTCAATCATAGAAGATTCTATTTGTTTTAAATCTGCTCCAATCAAATCAGTGCCTTGGCAGATCCGTTAGGAATCCAAAAAGCGCATTGACTGTTTATCATCTCCCCCATTATCAATGAGTTCTCCAACTATCTTTTTTAAGTTCATTAGAACAATCTGCAATGGGGCAATCAGTAGGAGCTTATCAGTCATATTTCTTGTGCTAAAAAAGTTGATTCTCTGCTACATTTCATTGACAGAGAATAATCAAGACCTAGGTCAATTAACCCCCTAGCGCGTTTCAAAAGTATGGGGACTACAAAATCCCGCCCCAGCCCCCACTCCGACGTGCCTGTTAAACGCTTTGCCAATTCTACCGAGTAAGCTACTGAAAGTCTCAGATCTGTTGAGTAAATCAACAATATATTATCCTAGGTGTTTTTACAACTCCGTACCCACCGCAGTACCGCTCTTGTTTACTACTTCTTTCCTTTACCTTATATTCAGTTAGATGGTATAGAGGTATAGAGATTGTCATAATAAATTCTGTATTCTACTTAATTTCCACTCGAAGAACAAGACCATATATCAAAGATGTATGCACATTGTCCTACAAAGCCTCCTAAGTAATTTGATCAAACGCCTTTCTGTCCAGTATGTACGTTCTAAACTGATTTCCTATAGCAATATAAGACTGGTACAATAACAGTCAGTTACGTTTATAAGCTCCCCCTTTCCTCAACTGCCCCCCCCCCCTTCAGGGAAGTTCTGGATCTGCCCCTGCGTATCTTAGTAAATCTTGTATGGTCTCATTTCCTTTGTTCAACAAGTTACCACAGCACAAACCAAACTCGTTTCCCCTACTTTATTATATGATTCTATGGACTTTTTTTACCAGTTAGTGAAAGTGGATGTGCGCCATGGTCGGTAATGCAGCTGCATTTCTATTGGCAGAATCAGCATTTTGCTCGATAAGACATATAGTGGTCCGCACTAATTACAAAATCAATGATACTGATAGTGGTATTATAAATATTTCGCAATCTGGCATCAGATACCCCCAAAGAAAATTTTCTAGCAATGCCACTGTTTTTTCTTCCTAGAAAAGTAGTCATTAGCTGTTTCCATTTAAATCTTTATTAGACTGAAAGGGAGTGACGTTTGTTTCTTGAACTAGATAGATATAATCAAAAATCTTTTGTTCCATTTCTGTAGATGGCGACAACGATAAAAGAATCAAAGTAGCTAACCCAATTGTTGAGCTCGATGGGGATGAAATGACAAGGATTATATGGACCAAAATTAAGGAAAAGGTATTCCTATACTCTTGATTTATTAAGTTTTGGAAAAAGGGTATCTTCAACCATTGGCGAGATAACTGTCAATGACAGGACTTTCTTGTGGCAAGCCTCGTCTCTTACTTCATGTAAAGTATTTGTCCCGTACATTCCAGCACTGCTCTTCTTTGCAGAGGGTATTACCTATGAAACGTAGCGTAAAAGGACGAAAAACACATCCGAATCGACGTTTACTTTTCTCAGCATCGATCACATGTACAATTGGAGAGAAAAATCTGGAGATTATAACATTATAGTTCTAATTCTTTTCTCAATTAAATACTATAACAATATGTTTACCAACATTGTTGTTGTACCATCCATAAAAAACTGTCAAGCCAAAACAGTGGAAGAAGGGTGCGCCCAGGCTTGTGAAAATTGCTTTAATTTAGAGAGGGATGATTTTTAGGCATTGCATGATCATTGCAACTGGTTTACAATTATTCTCGTCTAATGAAATATAAAATCGTAAAGGAATGCCATTGCTGATTGTTTTGGAATGCTAGTGGTATTTTGAAAAATACTCGAATCCGCACATCGATTGTTTTTGCTAAAGCTCTTGTACACTTAAGATGTTATATACATCCATTCAAACTTTTCTTCAGTTATTGAAAGCTGTATAAGGGTCTAAAAGTTGTGTCTATAAGGGTCTCTGTTTTCTTCTTGTTCACGGGGGCTACCAACCCTAATACATTATGAATAAACTCATATATACGGTCACAGTGGCATCTGAAAACAGCATACATGGAATACAATGGAGAGCATCTTCACATAATAATATCTTTAAACTGGTGCCCCTTCGGATCCCAGCTGTGCCGAGTGACTTTTCTTTAAAATTTGCTTTAAAAGGCTTTTGGCGCACTTCATTTCTTGTGGCTGGGAAGCAGGTACCCTCCTCACCACCTCGCCACTGACTCTCATAATACCAAGATATATATTGCGACCAAAAGCCATTAAATTAGCTTAACAGAGGCAAATTTTTGTTTCACCTGGCACTATCTTTGTTTTTTCTGCTTTAATTTTGTCTTCATTTGCATTTATAATAAATGGCAATATTTAAAGATAACAGACTGGTTTCCTTCTTTGCCAAGGCAAGCTCGTAATTTTAACGGATCGCGTGTGTCGATATGCATGACCGAGATGTCGACAAACAAGACATCAAAAATCAAGTGTGTAGAATAAAGTAGCAGTTCTCTTGGAAGTTATTGTCGTTATTTGCATCGTGAAATGTTTATTCCTAGTTGATATTTCCATTCTTGGACTTGGACTGCAAATACTTTGACCTGGGATTGCCATATAGAGATGAAACAAACGACCAGATAACAGTTGAAGCGGCCGAGGCAATCAAAAAGTACAATGTTGGAGTGAAATGTGCAACAATAACTCCTGATGAGGCAAGAGTTAAAGAATTCAACTTAAAAAAGATGTGGCGTAGCCCCAATGGAACGTTAAGAAACATAATTGGTGGTACAGTTTTTCGAGAACCAATTATCTGTAAAACCATCCCACGTCTTGTTCCTGGTTGGGAAATGCCAATTATAATTGGACGTCATGCATTTGGTGATCAGGTAAGCTTACTTACGTTCTTAAGTCTATTTGAGGCTGCTTTACATTATAGAAAAGCTATTGAGATACCCATGCTAGAAATGATATAAAAAATCAGTAGGTCACACATTTTCTCATTGTAAAGCTAACCAACTCCTCCACCCTGGGTTAATTAATAATTACAATACACGTGCGTCATGGAACTAGAAAACCTCCGAAATTCCATTGATAGTTTTCCATCTAAAGATTCTGTTCTTACTAGCTCGCCTCTCCGAGACACTTCGCCTTTCTAACCAGTTTTACGTTATCTTTTGGTCCAAGTTAATGAACGATTTTCTTTCAGTATAGAGCAACAGACCTCGTTGTCAATGGACCTGGAAATTTTAGTCTAACATTTACCCCAGCTGATGGTGGAAATAGCACCTCTGTCAGTGTATTTGACTTTGATGAATCAGGCGGCGTAATTCTTGGGATGTATAATACTGACGAGGTTAGATTTTACTTTTTACAGGCATTTCGGCTCAGTCTTTTTTATAAACATTCAATTATGCAGAGCTTGTTGAATTATGTTTTATATTAGCTTGTTGAATTGTGTTCTTTCAATGTTAAAGTCTTAAAAGCACATTCGAGAGTCTTTGCACACAGCGTACTAAGCTAACCTGCAGTGTTTATCGTCAGCCTTGATCAGCGCTTCCCGTATAATCAGCCCTATTTTCCATTTTGCCTTATTTTGTTGCATGTTTTGTAACAAGAATTTCTAATTTATCGAAAATTTATCTACAATTGGACCATTTACCTTAGACCATCTATGTGGGTTTTTATAATTGTTTTTATTTAATACTTATGAAATCCACAGTTGTGTGGCTAAGTCGGCAACTCTATTTCTTCCCAAAATTTTCAAAAGAAAATTATTTTTCAGGCAGTGCTTTACATTTTGTTTAGCAGATTTCTGAAAAATTTTGATAACTTTTCGGAAAAAATTAACTTAACATTTTTGTCCATTTTAATGAGAGTCCAGCGATCGGAACGTCTCTTCTTTGTCATCAAATTTGTTTTAACCAAACCCAGTTTCCAAGTTGACTATTTCATCATTAAATTCATTGTGCCTCCAGTGTTTTCTTTTGTTCTGTTTTTACTTCGATTCAGTGCAAATCTAAACCAGCTCTGATATCTGTTTTAGTCTATCCGAGACTTCGCACACAGTTGTTTCAACTATGCCCTGTCAAGGCAATGGCCTCTGTACATGAGTACGAAGAACACAATTCTCAAAAGATATGATGGAAGATTTAAAGACATCTTTCAAGAGATTTATGAAGAGTAAGAAAAATTTACTTTTTCGGTCCATAATTTTCAGCCCTTGTTTTGAGCTTTGCTGTACCTTGAATGAATTCTTTTATTATAATTTTAACAATAGTTTAAGACCACATGTATAATTTGTCAGTGGCCAATGAGACGCACTGGGTTGAAATAAGGAAGTTTTGTAACTTCAGGTTCAGCTTCCGTTTCAACTTGTATTTGGTCCATTTGTTTGTTTGTTTGTATCCTTATTTTACTTCGATTTTAATCCTAGTTATACACATATATATACATATATACACATAACTAGTCCAAATTGAAACTACTGTGTAATAAATTAAATGAAATAGGTATGGAAATACATACGAAAATACATTAACTAAATATTTTGAAAAAATTTGAAATTAGACATAAAATTTATAGGATATCATTTTCATTATATTTACAAACGTTACATTTACAACTAGGACCAGTCCATGGTTTCATCTCAAGGAGATAACTGTCTTAAATGGTCTGTCGATTGTCCTGTAAATAATACCCATGAAAGTGGCTTCTTTGTAATTAGAACCACAAAAAAGATCTTCATTAATATTTTTTTATTTTTAATTAGTCATGAAACTCCTCCTTGAATATTTAGAGTTGAAGGCAGAATAGAAATAGATCAGTAGGCAGTGCCTTGCCGCCTAGAAGAAAAATTGCGCATAAAGTATGATTGGCTGCGAAAATATGTTAATAAGGAAATAAGAAGTCGAATGGTCAAAACCATAGAGTTTACAGTATTTATAATTGATCGTTGATTAGGACAATGTACAACAGGGATAACGTTTTCAATCCTTTCCCTGTGCGATAACATGTCTAAATGCTTCGTTTCACAGCTTTTTGCCCGATCCAGGTACTTCACATCGAGAATTTATTTTTTCAAAACCTTGACCGGGCAAATTGCTCAAAATTTGCAATGAAGGCGCGTGAGAAATACCAAGGCCTCTTCTTGAAGGATATAAGCATTTACGGGCAGCAAAGAATCTCTTGCTAAATTGCTAATCATCTATACAACGCTTCGTTTATTTCGTTTTACTCACCCGATCTAGCCCTTTTATTGATGCCTCGAATTTCGGAAAGTCGAATTTTTGCATCATTTTTTAAGAGATTTGCAATCTGTTTCTTTCCAACTGCAAATTTCAAAACAACTTTCTGCACCCTCTCTGATGTGTGATTTCGGGCATAATCTAAAACTTCTTTTGTTCCTCGATCGAAAGTTTGTGCTTCGAAAACTTTCCGGAAATCTGATGCTTCGATACCAACTATTACAATTATGCGATACATTTTTATAAGAACAAATTAGCATTCTCACACTCTGTTGGAAACAAGATACTGTATGTTCATCATTTCAGAGTTTCTCAAGTTAAGACATTCTGAAGGGTAAACCAATCGAATTTTTCAACGTGAACGTGAGGGACTGTGCAAATTTTACTTCACTACATGACCAGTAAAAATCTTCTAAAAAAATATGATGAGCCTGTTTCAATCCTTTCCAAAAAACCTACTACCGTGTCACTCTTTCTTTACATGCCCAATATACCTGCCTAATACAACAAATGGTTGTTTCTATAATAAATTTTGGTCAGTCACAAAGAAATAAAACAGATTGCATGATTATTATATTTTCTAAAACTCATGCTTTACATGTAAAAATCCCTCAGCTATTAAGATTTGCAATTTGGTCCAATAGCCTGGTTGTTTCAAAATTAATTATGTTGAGTTCATTAAAAAGATATTGCTCTGCATTTATGTGCACAGTAAATGTTAAATCCTGTTTTTTGAACTTTCAAAAAAAGTTGTTACCCCGTTGCATTTTCCACTAGCCATGTTATGAACTAGATATGCACTGTCAGTGAATGGTAGAAGATCTGCTGTTGTTAGATCCTATATTCGTTGTTTTCATGTTTATAAAAACAAAGGCAAACTGGTGATTGATCAAGTTCGTCCATGTATGTAAAAACCTGGCAATCCAGTGGATACAACGCCGCCGCTCTAATAAAAAGGGAAAAAGTAGTTTGACATGCCCTCAAAAATATCAGTGTATGGATGACAGTGTTCCTGAAGCTAAGAAGAGTTCCACTGCTTCTAGAGTAAGTGGGGGAAGAGTAAATTGAGGAGGTGGTTACGGCTGGAAACCCCTTGCGAGTATTTTGTAGAGTGTGAAACGAGAGCTGTTGACAGGTATTTGCAAAAGGTTGAGGAAAAAAGATAAATGTGTGAAGTTGGTCGCCGCCAACCAAGAACGAGAGTTTCGAAAAAGAAAGGTGCCATAGACATTAGACATAAAATTCAGTGTAAAGATGCACTGCAACCCATTTTTTTGTTTGATTTATTTCAAATTTTTCTTTTCAAGCAAAAGTTAGTTTACTTTTATTTGCGCTTGAAAAGATGCTTTATGACTTGGAACAAAGAAATCGTGTCCGCCGTCCATGTAACATATAGCATTTCGTATTGGAGCTGGAAAGGACTTTCGAAAAGTGTCCGTTTTATGAGGTGTCCGCTTAGAGAGAGTTGACTGCATTTACAGACTATGTAAATCAATAGGATTATTCGGCAACATAAATAAGCCCCTTCTAAGCGTAAAAAAACATAAATTGGATAAGGATAGGCTATTATACTAAACGAAATAACTAACTAACTTACTTACTAACTATAGGAGTAACAATCCAGTTTAAATTCAAAAATAAACTGATACTTTATATAAAAACTAATCCGACTCCTGTTTTCTTCTGCTTCCTATTGGATGCAATTTTGACGGTCTAAGGTATGTCTGTTTATAAGGCCGCAAGAAAGCTAATTCAATTACACCCACAAAATATTTCTGAGGTCCTTTCCTGACATGAAATACAATCAAAGGTTCCTTCCGTCTCGTTTTTTTCAGAAGGGGGGCAGCTAGCAAGAGCACTTCCTTGTTGACTACAGCTTTGAAGTCTTTTTGGTCCGTGATGCATTTAATGTGTGCAATAGAACCGTCAAAAGATAGTTTTCCACCTTGCCCAGCAACTTCCTGGCAATACCTGTACTCTAATGCGCCGACCAATTGCTCCAATGAACATTTCCCGCAACTGCACCAATTTTCCAACACGTCGTTCATAGCGTTGGGCTAATGTTAATGGGCTTAGGCCCCTTGTTGGCCTTTTGTCGGCCTGGACGGGCCAATGGCTCATACTGGTATGGCTCATACTGTCCAGGAATAACTAAAACATCATCTTCTTCAAGATTCGATGAAAACGATCCAGCAGTAGAGTCGCTGCTTTCTGAGAGTGAGGACAGTGATTCCAAGTCGCTCATCTTGTACAATGTGCCCGCGTGCCTTGCAAACAAATTTACGTCACAACGCAAAACGCTCCTCTGCAAAAATCATTCTCTCTGCGACCAAGTTTTGTTGCAAATCAACAAGTTTAGTTGTAATTTTTTTTAGGATCGCTTAAAAGGAAAACAATTTGGTCCGTCCAAACTAGTATCTTTCCAAATTCATTAAAGACACAAAAGGCAACATTGAACTTCAAAACTGAATTCAAGCATACTATTTTAAGCAATCTTTGCAGACCTTCATCGATCGTCAGCAATCATTTGCAACAGTCAGAAATCTTACATGACTGTCAACGACCATCTGGAGTCGTGAATGATTAACTATAAAATATTCTCAAGCCCCCTGCGTCAAGCTAAAAATGTATTTAAAATATTTGGTAGTAGGGAATTTAAGCTAACATAATTATTTGCAGTTGACGTGCAAGGTATCAACATCAGCACCAGCCCTATAATGACCCATCTGTCTTCAAAATATAGAGGTTATATCTTTTAAATGTTTTCTTTTCCTCCAGAAGTTACAAATCAAAATTTGAAGCTTTGCAAATATGGTATGAGCATCGACTTATTGATGACATGGTAAGATAACTTTTTAAATTAACCAAGCCAGTCAAAACCACTAGAATCCCTGCTACAAAACAAACACTATTTACCTTAAATAAGAAGTTTAGCACATCTTCTTTTTGACTACAATTCATCAAAAAAGAATGGCTATATGCTTCTAAATTTGCTTATGCTTAGGCCAAAACTAGTTAACTTGTTCTTAGCAAACAGTGTAGATACTGGGCGATACTGCCACTTGGCATGGAGAAGTTCTGCCGACAACATCTCTATCGCTAGCGCCATTGTCAGTCTATTGCTCCATTTTTCTTCTACCTCATTTGCATTTTAGGCAGATTAGTTTATGGTAGATGATTGGTGAAGCTTTTCCCTCAGCAATTCAGGTTTACTGTAACTTATCAATTGACTGGTAGGGTAACTAGGTTGCAATAAAACATTGACCTGACGAGAATTGTTTCATTACAGTGCTTCATTATTCGAAGATTATAGTTCGAGGATAGTCTAAAGAAGAAAGGTCTACTACGTTGTGCTTCCATTTTTAGGAATTTAAGAGCAAGGCCGGGCAGTGTATGATGTTTAGGATTTATTTTTTCCACTTTTTTTTGCAAACTCGAGATGCTGTTATAGTATTTTCCATCAGCGTTGCCCATTACTTATTGCTTCATTTTACGCCTCACACACTTTGTATGTTGCCGATAGCTTTTCCTTTCGTAAAGATTTGGCACTTTGATGGAAAGAAGGTATTTACCCTTGATTGCTTTCGTGTCGTAAATGAGTGCATCGAGTAACGTTTTTCGTTTTTCATTTAGGTTGCATATGCTTTAAAGTCAAGTGGAGGTTTTGTTTGGGCCTGCAAGAACTATGATGGTGATGTCCAGTCGGATACGCTAGCACAAGGATTTGGGTCGCTGGGACTTATGTCGAGCGTTTTGATATCGCCTGATGGAAAAACAGTCGAATCAGAGGCTGCACACGGTACTGTTACTCGTCATTACCGAGAACACCAAAAGGTATCTTGTTTTATCTAGCAGAGCACATATTTTAAGTCTCTCTAATTCTGTGATTAACTTGAAACGATGAAAAGATGTTATCCTCCGACAGCCTTCCTTGTGCACCTTCTTTAAAAGTTCTTCGCGTTGGCTTGAAATTTACTTCATCTATGATCAGCAAAACTTGATCTTATTACCTGTTGTCTGTTTTGTTTTAATAGGGTAGGGAAACTAGCACTAATCCAATCGCAAGTATATATGCCTGGACACGAGGCCTGCTTCACAGAGCAAAATTGGATGGAAATAAAGAACTTGCTGTGTAAGTCATACCTATGATGTAAGAGACCAGAATTTACAGTGCATTTTACTCTCGTCTCATGTAGTGTTTTTTCAGCCTCTGGAAACTTTGAAAAATAGAGATTAGTACCATTTTTTCTTAATACTGTTTTACAATTTTAGTTAGTATCTTTAAGCAGTATTTTTGTTTTAGTTTAAATTGAACACGACTGCAGACATGATGCTTCTCCCATATCGCATTATCCTAATATATCATATGGTTCTCAGAATTGGTCATCATTTCAGTTTTTAGGCCATCTTTTAAGCGGGCAGCTGCATAAAGTTTTTATTTATCGATATGTTAATCAATCAAATTATAGTTTGTAGAGATTCCCCTATTTTTGAGTTTGAATATGAATAGTTTCAACTGTGTCCTCTCATCTTTTAGAGATACGATTAACATGCACGTTATATCTTCTGTTCTGGTATACATTTTTTAAGGTGTTTCCTTATCCTTTCCAGTTTTTGCAATGCTCTGGAGCAAGCTTGCGTCGATACTGTTGATGCTGGTATAAGGACTAAGGACCTTGCTGGATGTATCTATGGCTTACCAAAGTAAGTTAGTTTTCAATCTTAATGGAGGATCACCAGTCATATGTAGTTATCACACGACCTTGAGCAAGAACCTGTTAAAGAGCAAAATTTTTACCTCTTAAATCCCAAAATGTTTGTGATATTGCAACCATGTTATGGAAGGAAATTTTAATGCATCTTTTTTGAGTCAAATCTGCACTTGAGAATGTGATGGATGTTGACAGCAATATGATAAAAGCTTCGGCAGTATTCACAGAAGACTTGATTTTAGAACAGTTCCACCAGCAGTTGCAAAATGCTGAAGACCTTGAGAAAATATAATATTTTAAGAAATCTTGGGCTCTAAAGCAGCAGGGATGAACAATCAATCTTAGATTCTAGATTTTATACTCAACAGCAAGAATAAACTCTTGCATACTAGTCTCTGATCTCAATCCATTCTAAAACTTGTTACATAAATTTTTCCGCCGAAAGGAAGCATTATATTTAGCCATTTGTTGCCGTTCTCATATTTATAATCTTTTTTCCCATCCTTTTGATTAATTCTTTGTCTCAAAACCTCTCCACTTCGAACAAATTCACCGATACAGGTCAGTTTCAAGACAGAGAGAGTAATATCAGGATTTAAGGACAGTTGGCTTCCAGTTAATTTTCTTCTTTCCTTTTTTAGTGTGAAGAGAGAGCACTATGTGCTAACAAACGAATACCTCGACGCTGTGCAATCCAAATTACAAGAGTTACTGGAACAATCTCCATAAATATACACACTCAAAAGTTAGCTAACTAAACCTACAAAATAGAGTGATGGTCGTATTGATTGTATGCAAATTTTTTCAATAAATCGTCTTGCACTGTCTATAACTTTGATATTATTTCTTGTGGTGAATTCATTGAAGGGTAAGTATTTTTTAATTGGCGGCTAATAATAGTATACTATTTTATTATTTTATTGTTATTATTGTCTTATTTACTTATCTATTTAAAAATATTGACACATGTTATTTAACAATAAATTCTCATACTTGTTGACTAAAAACAGTTAAGACTGGTTCTAATAAATCGCAGGCCGTCGGCGATCATCGCCGATGAGGGCCTTCCGATGCTTGCGATCCAAAAGGCAGAGTATGGCAATGGCGCCAACATAATTCCTAAATGCCTAAGAAAGCGCACCATGGAACCCCTAAGATTTTGAAGTTTTTATGTTTGTGCTGTGGTACCCATAGTGCATTGGCGCATTTTACGACTTATACGGTTTTAGCGCACCCGCACCACTGTTGGCGCACCCAAGATTTTATCATATTGGTCATACTTTGCAAACTGGCTTGCGATATGAGAACATCGACCCTTTTCTATGCATCGCAGACGGTCGGCGATGTATAAACACGTGATAAAATAACAAAGGACATTGTCTTTTGCGCGTCACAATCGTGGGTTAGAGAAATTCTAAAGCGAAGGCAGGAATACATCCATTTTGACGTTCGTGTGAAAGAACTTCAGATGTTCGATAGGGAATTCTTCTTTAAGTTTTCGTGCAAGAGTCCTGAGCGCCTAGAGCTTCTTGTTTCAATTGTTGCTCGGTTGTCAGAAATTGGTGGATACTTTCGAATTATCTCCATGAATGTTTGATCGTCAAGTACACTAACTTCAACATTACAATTCTCGGCTATAACACTAGTCTCCATCGGCGATCATCGCAGGCGGTCGGCGATCATCGGCGATGGTAAAAATCTGATGTTCTCATATATTGCAAGCATCGCAGGGCCCTCAACGGCAATGATTCCCGACGGCCTGCGATATATGAGAACCTGGCTTAACCAAAGCTAATGTTTTACATTAGAGAAACTTAACTATAAACATCGCAATGGAGAGAAATATAATCAGCCGCAATTTTAATTGATGGTAGTCTAGTGTAGCTTAGTGTAGCTTAGTGTAGCCAGGTGGCAGTTTAGTTAAGATTTCGCTTCTGTCAGATGACAACAAGTAACTCGTTTTTTCCTTCTTCTCAGTTCTAAAAAAGTCAATTTTACTATTGTTAGTAGTTGATTTATAGTCATGCAAAGAAATTCAAAGTTGTTTTCAGAGCGGAGCATCTAACTTAAGATTTTTTCTTTAAAAAATTGCGATATCATATCTTAATATATACATAATATGGTTTGGGGTTTACGAAGCCGCTTTTGGTGCTTTCCACGCCTAGTGTTTGCAAGGCGACGTTAAAGCAGCACCCAGCACATGTTGAATTTAGTTTTTGCTGATATCACATAAGAAGCTGAAAGACGTCAAGAGGTACAAATGATCAGCTACTATTTGATAGAACTGTATTCTCAATCAATGGATGGCGACAATAGTTAAACTCGAGCAGAAACACTTGTCAACAAAGTATGAGTAAATAGCATTGACATAAGAATAGAAGTTGATATCGAAAAATGTGCAATTTATGTCTTCAAGATGGAAATGTTGCGAAATGTGATGGTAATGTTATGTCAAGTAATAAAGTGATGAAGGCTGTTCATTCATGGGAATTCCAGAAGTCGAAATGTGAAGCACGAAAGGATACTGACAGACTCTAGTACAAAAGCGCAGGTGTTGGTAGAGGGTTTATCAGTGTTTGAGACGTGTTGCAATTGAGGTAAACAACTCATTTAGCTATGTGGGATAAAGCAAAGGACCGTTTTTAAAAGTTCAGGGGCGGGTCCAGGACAAAATGGTGAATGGTTCCAGGGCGGAGCCTTTATACGGCCACGCCCTTTTGCATTGGAAAAGCCCTTTCATCAAAATTCACTTTTTTTAATCAGGTGCAATTGGATTACCTTTTCATTTTGAGTAAATGAGCAAAATTATCGGTAACTGTATTCAATTCAAACATTGCTGTCTATTTGGCATTTATTGCTCTTTTTTATCTGCAAAACTTCAAATGTAATTTTTCCAATCAAGACTAGTTCAGGCAGCTGCAAGAGGTTTTGCCGTTTTCTCAATACTGCAACTTCAGTTTTAAGTTTCTGATCCATATGCTTAAACTTTTATTCTAGGCCAGTCTCAATCTAAGAAATGAACTCGCGCACACTCTTTCCAATCCATGGTTCAGAAGCTTTGTCTCAACTAATTGTAGCGTTGTAAAAACACAGGGTCTGTACAATCACAGTTTCCTTTCAATCTGAGTTTCGTTTTTCCATGGACCCTTCCTCTGTGGTATGCTTCGCAAAAATTTCGATTTCAGTAACAAGTGGACCCAACCTCAGTCTACAGAGGCTGGGTCCACTTGATTTGATTGTTATCAAAACAGATGACAATATATTAAAAATACCTCACTGGGTCTTTTGTCAAGAGATTTCAATGTTTGTAGTCCGGCGGTCGCACTCTTATAAAAATGATGGTACACATCCTAATTCTGGAGTGTGATAAATGCAACCTTTCACTGACAATTCTACTGCTACATTTACCCCTTCTCGCTGACATTCCACTTTAGCTGCAACCCTGTTTGGTTACATCTCATTTGACCATCTTGTGTATGCAAATATAGCTAGTTTTCATTGCATTGTGACAATTATATACCCCACTCAAGAGCAAAACGCAATGTATCAAGTGTATAATACTGCTTTAAGAGGGAAAAGAGATCTATCAAATGGTAATTTTAGAAACTGCGATGGGATTTCGCGCCAACTTGTGTCCATGGGCCTAGCCAAAAGGCGTTGAAAATGGCATATGTTTGGTTGCCGTTTTTTCCTGTCTTAAGGCTGAAATACACGATCATTTTTTGAATGAAAGTCTTCATTTTTTAAATGACGGTTCTCATTTTTTAAATTAAATGATTCATAACTACACGGTCATTTTTTAACTGACAGGTATCATTTTTCGAATAAAATAGCACAAACGGTCTTCATTCAATAATCAATTTTCTCACGGTAAACATGGAAGAAGAAGCTGCTGTTGGTTCCTTTTTGTATTTTCGATTAAAAGAAAGAGAAAGCAGCGACAACGAAGGCAGAGATGCATTTGGGTGAAACCGTGGTTGAGTAGAAGACATAACTTGGGAGTGTTTGACACCCAAAGACAAATTTCATTTTGCCATGAATAACGACGTATCGATTTTTTGAGTCATTTCTTCTTTGCTTCTCTTCGCTTCAGTTCGACCTTTGCACGTCGACTTTTCATTTACTATGACATGGCACTAGATATTCATTCATTTCGCGGCCATGCGTCATTAAATTTTTCAAATTTTTTTCTGGCGCCAGTGAAACAATAGCAATTCCATCATCTAAAAATGACAAAGTTGAACATGTTCAACTTCATCATTTACGACTGTCATTTATATATTCCGTCATTTTTTATCATTTTTTAATCCATACACGATCATTTTTTATCATTTTTTGACTGATAAATGAAGACTGTCATTTAAAAAATGATCGTGTATTTCAGCCTTTAGGGCAGATAATTAAAATGTGCTCGGTAAAACTTACATTAACCATTAAAGTATGTGCAAAAGTCGAATAGCTCCCCCAGTAGGGCACAAAAATGTAGTGCATCCCTTATTAGATTTTAGTGGCGGTGGTTTTGGAGCGAGAAGCTGCGAGGAGCTTTTTTACAATATTATTGGTCATTTGTGATGTCGAGACCTCCATTGTTCCTATTGTTGAAGGGAGCATTATTATTGGCTTTTCAAGATATAAACAAAATCGCTGATTGGCTCAAAACGAAATTCTCCCCTGTTGGCTGTGGTATGTATCGAAAAGGGAGAAAGTGGAACGAATGGATGATGATTCATAAAATTATCAGGCCTAAGTGAAGTCACTACACATCCCAGACAAGATTTTGATCTAGCTGAATTCCCAAGCCAAGTACTTATTTTTCTTAACAATCTCAATCTGTGGGTCAACTATATCAAAGGAGGGGGACTGAACTTTTCCTTCATAGATCTAAGGTAATGGAATAATAAAACCCTTGAATAAATGAGATATTTAAGGAGACCTGGTGGTGCTTCCGATGTAGAGAAAAAGCGTTAGATTGCGTCAAAAGATTAAAGCGAGTTCTTTGAACATCTTTGAAAGAGTTGTTTAACTTATTTTTGAAATAATCAAGTCCAATTGCATCCTCCAGGATCCAGATTCCTTTGCGTTTCCAAGGTGGTGCTAGTCAACGGAATTGAAGTATTTCCAACTCTTATCATAAATGTTGCTGTTGCTAGCACTTATTTCCGTGCAACTTGTATTTCAACGCCATCCATCTCTTCTTTATGAAAATTAGCAAAGTAGCAAAAAGGATTTTAATCTTGAATACCCTCTAAAATTTCGCTATGAGATGTCGTAATCCATTTTAACAATCGCCCGGCGTGTTCCGTTTGATGTTTTTTACGTTACGTTAGGTAATTGTAGCATTCCAAAGAGTGGCCTTGTCTGAGTTGGGTACCTTAGTTTGGGATTTTGCTTTTTCTTCAATGCCAGATAAAAACATTAGTTCCCATGCCATGCCTTAGGTTAATGTTTACAGCATGCCATTGAAAATTCTCTTGAAATATTTTGCGGCATAAAACCAAGCTAAGATAAAGTCATGTCCGAATAATTTTGTAGCATTTTCAGTGAGAATATGAATGGGATTAGAAGGGCAAATACTGCCCCCTCTTCTCCCTCTGGGTCGCCCCGCTGTGCTGCAGGTGTTCTTGGGTGGATCGGCTTATTAGTTAGAGAAGAAAGCCTTCTTGTTCATTCCCTGCCCAGAAATTTACTTGGCTCACATTTTCACTTCTATAATTCATCTATTTGTTAAGTTTTTGGAGGAATCGCCGGGCACCGCGGAACAGGCGGCCCCCCTCCAGTTTTTCAAAAGTGAAAAAGTTTTTAAAAGATATAAAACGTCGTCCTCTTTCACCTATGCATCTGTCGCATCTGCATTTTGTCGAAAACTGGCACCTCAATTTTGAACGATTCGTTAAATAAGAAAGGTCAAAAACTGGAAGCATGCTTCGTGTTCTTCAAAGTTTTTCTTGAATGATTCTTCAAGTATTTCACTGGTCTGCTGCGTTGAAACTCGTATTGGGGATTTTTGGATGAACTAATATAGGATGAAAATAAGGGTATGGATACCAAAATAGCCATTTCCTTGCTTCTAAAAAGGGGATGTGAATCAAAACTTTTTCTGGGGAGAAGTCCCCAGACCCCCATTCTTTTCCCTTCACCTGACTTTAGTCTCCCCCCCCCATTTTCAAAGCGCTCCGCGGTCCCATCACGCTTCCTATGAGTGCAGCCTCGAAACCAGATTTTGTGAGGGCTTTGGCAACCAGTTTTGGGGAAAATCTAAGGAAACGAAAAAAATCTAGGCAATTTTTTGATTTATTCAAGCTGGTGCATAAGATTATGGTGAATTCGATAACGATACTAAATTCTGGGCTTCGAGTCAATGTAAGTGTCGTTAAGAAAGTTTCAACAACATACAGTTTTTGAGCTAATTTTGGGGTTTATGTGACGCAATTTGCGGAAAGTCTGCAAAATTTCGCAATAATATCTGCAAAATGCTATCACTGAAAGATTGGCGTCTTGTGTACTGCAAGTGAGGTCAATGAAACGAGAGCGAGGCTCATCCATAACAGCATGATTCCCCTGTGGCTGGTCGGCGCATGCCAAATGTTGGCGAACCGCGCATTTGTTTCTTTCTGGTTGATCATCTGCTTGTATGCCGCTAACGAGTAACTTCTTATGAAGAGGTAAATATCCAGTTGCATCATTCGTTTGCTTCTTCTAATATCTCGTGGCAGTTGAAAATTTTTGGTATTTATGTTGTTTACTAAAGGCTTTAAAATCATTTTGTGTATTAGACTGAAAGCAGTCATTTTGAAGTGATCATTTGTACCAGATAGCAGCCTGATTCAAATAAATAAAGGTATTTGAAAGCAGATATTGTCCACATGTGACATAATATTAAAGCATCCAACGTGAAATTGAAGTGTTTATCGAAAGTAACTTAAGCCTAAAGGGTAACTTTTCCAGGCTGTTGCGTGGTGGCCTAAATTCACCATCAGGCCTCCCTGAATAGAAGCATTTACAGATTATCTTTTCTGACCCCCTAGTTTGTCACACCAGTCTGAATTTTTTCAATATGTCATCTTATGCTGTCTACAGTTATGGCTTCCTGTGAAAAGTTTGTGTTTAAAGTTGCATCAGTGTTGAAATAGTTTCACTTGTCCCAATTCTGTAATTGAAGAAGCCATTTTTCATGCATCACATGTGAATCTTGGCAACCTACACAAACATTCTCTTCCTTAAACAAGAATTTGCAAATATATTATTAGATGGTTGCTATTTGTAGCATTTGTTTTCAGATGTTATAAAAGCCCCAATCTTCAACACACTCAACAATTTTATAATGACAATATCATGTTTATACAAGATGACTAAATCATCTTGCTGTACATTGTAGGCCAATTTGATGCTGTAGGGCTGAAGTGTGGTTCTTAATGAGCAGTTGTAAAAAGATATTTTTGCATTGCTTTTGATTTTATCAAGTCAGTTGATTTACTTGATATTTTGCCTTAGCAATTTTTCAGAGAAACTGATTGAAATGACTTAATATCATTTCTTGTCATGGGGTCATTGCATCCTAGTTAAAAATGGTGCATGTATCACACTAAACATCAGACTGTCAAGTAATGGAAACAGTCTTCTCCCTTGCCAAAACCTCGACAACGTTAGACTAAGCACAAAAGCAGCAAAATCTACTGCAAATTACATAGTTTAGCAAATTTTTTCCTACCTCTTGAAAGGCAATTTCATGTTGAACTCGTATCTGGACTGAAGATATGACATGGGTAAAAGGGACAAATTTTGTATATATAATTTTTTCATTTTCCCCACTACAACCCAAAAGCATGAAAAGAAGGTATCAAAATTTGAAGCAGATTTAACATGGTAACAGAAATTTCAGTTTTATTCTCAGACCAGATCAAAGTTTGGATGCAAAATAGCAAGAATTTTAGCTCAACCTGAGATAGGAAGATTGTTTTTCTATTGATAGATTAAAACAATCTTATTGGAACTTGTGATATTTTGATGTTAAACGAGAAATGGGAACACCACAAGCAAGGGCCTCAGATATTTGGGAAACTGCCAGTTGTACAAAATTCACTTTTTCATAAGGTGCTCCAAACTGAGTCCAATGAACCCCCCCCCCCCCTGTAATGTCCTTGAAAGCAGGCCTGCTGTACCCATCACAAGGTCGTGGGCATTACCAGTGTTATGGGCCCCTGTTGCCTTGTTTCTTGTGTAACAAATGCCTATTCATCTATCTACTAAGATAAGCAAACAAGCTCCTTTGGTGCCCTGTAACTGTTGACCAATTGCAATGCTCCAAGATGAAATCCTTCATAACTCTTCTCCTCTGATACGCTTATTGCGAGGTCACTCAAATTTCCCCCCAATCTTCTCTTCGGTGCAACCTCTTTTATGGTTTTTTATTTATAAGAGGCTATTTGAAAATCCCCCTTTTTTATAATCTTATCATGGATTCTTGGTTAGTGAGTGTAACTTTTAAGAGGATTTTTTGATGTATTTTAACTAATTTTTTCTGAGTTCCTATCAAGTTATTGGGCATTTTCCTTCAGGTTGAAGCTTAAGGCTACCTTTGTATCTCAACCTGTTTTTTGTTGCCTCTGTATTTCTACGGTTACATGATTTTTGTTGAAATATAACCATTTCTTAACAATTTTTAAGATGTATTAGTTAAGTTGATTGCTTGAACATTCTTGAAATAATTTCCACATGCTTTTTTAATCTACACCTATCATCAGTTCTTTTATGAAATTTTAAAATAAATTTCATCATATTTATCAAAGCACTTTGGTACATGCAAAAATTCAATCCTTGTATGTTAGAGTTTGCAAATGGATTGGGCTTAAAATGTTGAAAGTTTTCCTTATTACTTCATTTCTTTAAGTAGTAAAAATGATATTTGGGGGATGGACATGAGTTGTGAAAGGTTAAATGTTTTCCTTTGGCAATTATAGAATTTGCATGCTAAATATTAACTCTAGAAGTGAAAGAAATCAGCCCTTTGTTTGGTGGAAAAATTAGTCATCACTTATGAGTACACATTATATAGATGATTATCTGGTCATATTTGTTATGTACTCCTGCAACTCTGCATTGTTCCTTATCTTTGCTATTTATATACATATATACATTTTTACAGGTATTTCACAAGAATTTGAAAGGCAAACTCTTATTACAATCATTATTGTACTTGCTTAATATGTAAATTAGTCAATTTTTAGCTTATTAGTAAAGAAAATGTTTTTCAATTTGGAGAAACCTGTCTTTTGTTCCATGTTTAGTGCTCCCCCCCCCCTCAAATTATGGCATCAATAATTTTAGTTCTATGCATTATATCGTAGAAGAGATGGCACCACTTGAGATGTCAGTTGGTCTTTCCAAAGGCCATAAAACAACTAAAAATAACCAAAAACCAAAACCTTCAAGGAGAAAAGGGGTAAGTTTCTGTTTTTTTCTAATAGAATGTTTTACCTATAGCCATTTGTGAAACAAAATGAACTTTGAGAAAACTATTATTCATAGAGTAAATACACCGGAAAATGGTGAGAATTACACCCACTCTTGTATGATAATGTATATATTTATATACTTTTATCCAGACCCTCCTTTAGATGGGTGCACACATTTAAAAAACATGGTTGATAATTCTCTCCCCTTGAATGTTTTCTTAATTTGAATGTTTTTTTCTTTCTTTGGAATTTTGATAAAAAAAGAATCAAGACGCAATGTACTTTGTATATCTTAACTGTGTAGCAAGATATTCAAACCTAAGTTATGCTAGAGCCACTATAAATGCATGCCAGATTTATAAAATTATGGTAGATTTCAAAATGAGGTGGCATAGCGTGAAAGAGAAAGACACATCTAAAGATGAAAAGTCAAAAGACAATAAATACTTCAACAATACCTAGGAATAAATAAGAAATCACTGTTGTCCTCTTCATCAATTTGTTGAATATCAACCTCATTTGATGAATGTTTTTCTTTATAATGTCCATCATTTTCTGGTTGGCTGAAAATTAGTACAGTTTTTTATCATCGCTAACACATAGACCTTCCTTGGAAAGAATGTGGGCTGCAACCTCTGGAGCAGTTAAACACTTTTCTTTGACCTGCTTTCAGCAAATTATTTTTAGAAAATGCATATGGAAGAAATTGTTCTTCTGTGATTCAAGTTTTCTACTATTTAAAAAATTCAATTGCAAGAATCTTCATTTTACTGAAAATGGCAATATTATGCCAGTGTTGTGCGAGATTCTGAAATATGCTAGGTTTTGTGCCAAAGAGCAGAAAATTATGATAGATCTGGTCACCATGTGCCTTTCCAATTATAAATGGACAATTTTTTGCAAATTAATAGACAGGTAATGGGCATAGAAAATTCTTATTGTGCGCTACCCCTTGTGTGTACATACTGTAACCTAACCAATGCTGAATGCTATTGAAAGAGTCTAAAATGAAAGAGAGGCAACAGCCCCAACCGCCAAGCTTCAAAAAGATGTTTGTCGGAATTTTTAATACTTTGAATTTTTGACACTTCGCTAAAAACCGTAGTTATGGCACTAGATATGCTCCCCCTCCCCTTGAGTGTGTAAGAGGCGTTAACATCATAACCATGAGAGCGAGAGACAAAGGAAAACACACTTGTTGCATTTTCATTTTATGAATGAAACCAAACTTAACTGAACTCTTCATAATTACAACTAATTGCTATATATGTATATACATAAAAGCATGTGGTCACAGTTTGATTTACCAGGGAACCCAATGGACATATCACATGTGTAAACACGTGATGATACTTATCTTATTGCATGTGGGTGTGAAACGCACTAACAGGTGATTGATTTCGATAAACTTTAAGTACCAAAAATTGCATCATTTGTTGCTTTAGAAATCAAATTTGCATTTTCATAATGATATGGTTTTAAATTTGAGGAATTATATAATGAACTTAAATGAATTCAGACAATCAAACTTTCGAACAATACTTTTATCCGAAATTTAAATTGTCCGAAAAGTAGTTATTGGATGGTGCCAGGACAGATCTTAAGAACTAAAGCTAAAGCTGTAAATATAACTATCTAGCTTTTAAGCATTTTGGTTGATGTTTAACTTTTTTGAGCCATTGATACATTGTTATAACTTCTTCTAGCATTTGAACAAGAGAGTAAAGTTTTGCAGAGATATTATTAAAGAGGTAGTTGGTTTTGCTCCTTATGAAAAGCGAGCAATGGAGTTGCTCAAGGTTCAGAAGGATAAAAGAGCACTGAAGTTTATCAAAAAGAGGGTATATATAATTTCAAGTGTTTCTTTTCAATCACTGTTTTTATTTTGAATTAACTTTTTTACATAACGCATAACAGATACTAATTCTTAGTTAAGGATCAATCCAAATTAGATTTTTATCAGAAAGCAAAATGCACCAATTTGTGTAGTATGTAGACTTATTATGCCCACTTATTAACTATAAATGCCATCACATCACGCCAACGACACACAGTTGGAAATCATGCAATGATAAAAGACACTGTCCAGGAAGCAAATGCCCTGGTCTCTACATGAATAATAGGCTAACTAATAAGGTCTCTAAACCGCCATTGCTGGCTCCCCTAAAAGTAATTTTTAAACTAACTCACCTTCATTTTTGTTTCTGCACTCTTTTCGGCTGTCCTATGCACTCTGGTGAGTCTCCTCGTTTTCCTCACTGGCTGGTGTTTCTGTAGTCTTTAACTTCTAATTTCCAGTGGATACATGAACTGAAAAGGGTTTTTCAAAACGATTTCCCGTGTGGAACACAATTTCTCTTTGCACCTTGCCGTCTATCCAAACTTGTCACATAGCTTTACCAAACATGTGCACTTGCATTATCCTTTGACACCATATCATGCTGTCCACACTTGAATCTATATTTTTAAAGGTATGAGCATCTTGACTCCACAATACTGGGGGTAGGAACGTAATCCTGTCCAACCTGGATTTCTGTGTATGTTAAGGGCAGTTGTGTAAATGGACTTCAATATGTATAAGAACCGATTCTTCCTGCTCGAAGGAGAGGCAAAAACAAGGCCTTCTGGAGTTTCCTTTTACGTCCATGATAATTCTTTCACATGTAACTCTCCGCCACTATGATTTACTCAGTTAAAATTATTAAAGTTAAATTCTGCTTAATCTCTTTTTTTCAAGAAAGGGATTCATTCGTCCTTTTTTCTGCTGTTGCTCTAAATGATTTTCCATTGTCCAGAAAATGACTGCTGGCTTGTTCTCCTTCCAAAAATGCATTCAGCCTACGCCTCTCTGTGCAATGCCAGTAAAAGCAACAACAATTGCAACATTCAAATTTAGGTGGGGTGAGGTTTAGGTTATGACTGTGATTTCTTAGCTAAGAATTTGAAAGCGATTTTTTGAACAGTTTTCATAAGCCTTTTCGCTTCATAATTTAATAAACTTTGGTTACTTCAAGAAAACCTTCTTCGAGATATACCGATGAAGAGACTTTTCGAAATGCTCAGATAAGTAAAGACTTTGTTGCTACAAATCAGGCAAATGGGGGCACAATAAAGTTATCTACTTCGAATGCCTTTTGGGATGTTCTTTCTTGCTTTGTAAGGTATGGACAGGGGTTCCGTGTGTGAATTGTTTATTTTTACCTCAAAAAGTACAAAGTTCACCTGCAAAATCCTCAATTTTACAACACTATATCTTGAAAATCACAAGTCATGTCACACTCTCGTTTTTTACATTGCAATTTGTTTTCTGTCCCCTATCCAAAAATGCAAAATGCGTTTCTATTATTTAAGGAGGGTAGCCTTTTAGCAATGCTGATTTGCGAGGGGCCCACCGTTCAATAACTTTCACAAATATAATCAATAATGCAAAACATCCTATTAAAATGTAACGATTTTATATCAACTATTAAAACCACATTACAATCTAGAGCAAGTTTTTAAAATGAAAATCGAAATAAAGAAAGAAAATGTGCAATTAACCGAAACGTTGTTTGAAAAAGTAAAGGGAGGATGCCACTTGGCTGGGAGGCCTTTCCAAGACTTGGCACCTCTATACGAAAAACATTTGTGTCCATTTTTTGTTTTTTTTTTTTGTGAAAAGATTACACATGTATTGTGGAGCCAGCTCATAAAGAGATTTTGCGACCTTTGATGACATTAGATTCACTCTTGTGGTATAATTTTTCTTAAGCACTCACGGAGCCAAACTGTATCTTATCAACAACTATGCCTTCTTTTACCAGTTACGGTTGTGCGTTTCCTCAATGCAAATTATCCCGGTGAGCCCGAAACACATCTAACTACGGTCCGGATCTTCATATTCGAGAAACTATATGTTGCACAAACACTAGTATAAGGAAGCTCCATCAGTATTGAAAAGAGAGAAAACGGCAAATTTTTATAGATTACTACATGTATAGATAAAACATGTGGCTTTCACACCCCTTTTAATGTCCTTTGTAGTGGGCTTCTACTTTGAAAGCTAATGAAAACACAACTTTCTTCTAAAACTTAACAGCAAACAACTTTTTGCAATGGTGTCACGAGGGACTGGATATTTTAGAGAGTATGACACTTCGAAGGATTATTATACATTGTTTAAGGGGATTTCCTCGAATATGAAGATAGAAGATGTGCTAGAATACATTGCAAAGGCCTTCATAATGATAGCAGATAACAGATGAAAAAGCTCAATCTATTACAAATTTGAAAAATTTAATAGTTTTTTTTTCGGCCTTGCCTGCTCAGTACTCCTGACCACTCTCTGTTGGACTTTTTTTAATTTTTTGTTATATTGTTCATTTCAGTTGGGCACTCATCGACGTGGTAAAAAGAAGAGAGATGAGCTTTCGTCTGTTTTGACGCAAATGAAGAGGCAAAAGGAAAAGCAATAATTGTATTGTCATAATAATGCTGTCGAATGAAGCGGATCGTCTCTTTAGCCTTTGCCTAAATGCCCCAATGCGCCATGGTCAGTTAGTTAGTCGCATAATTATAGGCACAAATGGTATTTTATAACATATTGATTAAACTAAATTAACGGCCGTCAGGCTTTCATTTACGCAAATACATAGCTGATTCACGATAATCCTGAAAATAGGCTTATCGCTAGTAAAAACCGATCTTTGACAACAGTTAACTCCAAAACCTCATTTCATTTCATTTCCTTTCTATTGGTTTATACCCGGTGGCCAGGGGGCCGTGTTAAAAACTTGCACAATCTTTTCGTTACCGAAATCCCGCCTTCCTATACAAACATTTGAAATTGAAAATGTACGTTTATATGAGAATTAAAATACTGTCGGCCAGCCGAGGCAGTTTTCAGCTGCTGAGATCCTAGCTTAAGAAAATTTGCCTCATTTATCCGAGGAAGCTGGTTCCAAGTTTTAGCGCCACGTAAAGATATCGCCTTTTGTCCTTTGTTAGTTGTCATTCTGGGGATGGAAAGACCGTTGACTGTATTTGTAACCTATTTTAAGGCCTAGTTCCAAACTTCCATTCGTAGACCGCAAATCATCAAATTTTAGTTCCAAAAGTTCATTATCCGTACACCTCAAATCATCAAATTGTATTTCTATTTCGTCATCGCCCTTGTAGCCTGCGGGGCAGTACGAGAGGGAGTGCGGCAGCGCACGCGATAACCAGTTGTGTGAAAGTTGTTTTGCGAGCCAGCCGCAAGATTTTGCAGTCTCATTGATATTTACACCGGCCCTTTTTCTTCATCACAAACGACGTTTAGGGCCGTCTTCATTGTCAATTTGAACCAATTGAGTTAAGTAGCTCATCTTATTTTTTCCCCTGGTTACATTTTGGCAGGGTCATGAAGTGACGGATATTTTGGGGGGGGGGGGTGTTGGGGTGTTACACCCCCAATCCTGTACCCAGTCGGAAAATTTGAAACCCTTTGGTAAAAGCTAGGTTAATCGGAAAATTCGTAAAAACTGAAGTAATGATACAAATCAGTGTGTACAATTGTAGCGCAAAGAGGAGCATAGGAAAAGTACAAGTTTATAAGAGAATAGTCGCATTCCATGCGTCTATTGTACCGACGTGGAAGACTTGAGCCCTTTGGACATAAATTTAATGCATATTTTAGAGGTTGGGCTAGCACGTCAGGAGACATAACAAAAATTGTGACCGCCTGTTCTATCTATCCACAAGTCTTGTCTATCGAATGGCCTCTTCAGCATCTCTGCCCCTTGAATGCTAGATGACATCACTTCCTGACCAAGACTGACCGATTCTTCTCCTCATGCAAGCCACAGAGCCTTGCCTTTGTGTGCCACGAGCTTTTTTCCCTCAATCTTTGCTTTGAGTTTTCAAGATTCTTTTGCATTTCTGACCAAAACATTCCAGGCTTTCTAATTACGTCGGTCAGATTCTTTGTGCTGCGGCCATTTCGAAAACAATTCCATTGCTTTTCTTATCTAACCATGATACACTTTGCATACGCCTGAAAAACCGTAATTCTAAAGATTTTAAATTCTTCTCCATATTCTTGCTTATAGTCCGTGTTTCACAACTATATAATTGAACTGACCATTCATCAGATTTCATACTCTTTTTCTTGTATCCAACTTTACCTTTCTGTCAAAAGATTAGCTAGATCTTTGAAAGTTTTCTTTGCCAATATGATCCTTCTAGCATCGCTTGTAAGAATACTACCTTAGTAACTAAACAGTTATACTTGTCCCTTCTCTTGCCCCTTCTTTTTGGTCTCTTTATCCTTCAATGTAACCATGCACTATGTTTAATAGCATTTAATGATAATCCAAACCTTTCATTTTCAGTCACAATTTATCCACAATATCTTGTAGTTTACGTTCTACATCTGCTATGAGCGCTGTATCATCCGCATACCTGATTTTATTTATGTTATCGAAATACTTTCCATTTCACTTACTTCTTTTATAGAAATTTCACTGTATAACGAAGCCAGATCCATTGATAGTACACCTCCTTGCCTAACTCTTTTTATCTCAATATATCTACTTAATTCATTGCCTATCTTCATTGCTGCCGGAGCAGATCCTGTATCAAACTGGCCATCAATATCTTAGTCTTTAAACAGGAGTATTAGATTTTTGAACCATCTCATAAACAAGTTAAATTGGAAAGGGCTCCGAGTAACGAAGAAACCTATCTGCCTATCAAGTTCGGTTATATTATACCACATTTTGTCGTTTCCCGACAAAAATTCATAATATCTCAAATACTCAGGTTTCTATTAACGGTTTCTTTTTGGAGGTTCTAATAGTTTATAATAGTTAATACATTAGCTCATTGTTGCAGTTTCTTATTTAGTGTGGATGTCATATTCCATATGTTCAAGTCAACAATTGCCAAATTTAAGAATCTAAGTGATAGTACTCAGATATGCATTTCAAATACCTGAAATTGCAAAATTGCTTAGTATTCATTGTATATTCATTGTGATAGAGATCTAGACTTTATGAGTTTCATGACACCATCAGCACGAAAATATTCCCTTTTCACTCATAATTATCATCATCGCCGGCACCATCATCATAATCAGCACAATAATCAACATAACAATAACGCGTAAAAATCGCTTAGTAAGTAACAATTTACATCAGTCTTTCTAACTTGGTCATGTTTTTAAACAAATTGTAACTATTTAAGTCTAGGCCTTCATAAACAAATTATATTTGAACCTTGTCAGTCGGAAATTTTGAGCCCTTCACCCCCCCCCCCCCCAAATATCCGTCAATTCATGACCCTGCCAAAATGTAACCAGAAAGTCTTTCCAATTTTAGAATTCATTATTTACACTTACGGGTTTCCTGTGCAAATGCGAACTTGGGCCAATGTAATACATATCAGTCTTAGAAGCCGATTATATAAGGGGTTTCAGCCCGGGTTGAGATCAATACTGTTTTGGCGCCAAAATCGTTCAAAGTTTGAAAATTCAAAATGGTTTCGCAAAAAATGGCGCGGAAGATGTTGTCCTTCCATGTTCTCCAATTCGACGCTTTATTAGCTCTGAATTTTCAACTGTACGGACTCATAATGACGTATAAAATATTTGCTCCTAGGAATGACAGGATACTGGCATCTTTTTATCATCAAGGCAGAGTAAACTGCAAAGAAAAAGGAAACATGCTCTAGCTCGTCAGCTACGCCGAAAGGCAAGAACAGTGGTGGCAGAATATGTTGGGTGAGAATGTTACTGACAGCAACTTGAAGAAGAATTTTCGCATGACGAGAGACTGCTTTATGAAATTGCAGCCCTATTAGATCCATTCATTGCTCCAGAGAATGGTTCCCCAAATCGCCAACTGCTTTCAACAGAGAAGAAGCTAGCCATAACGCTGTATTAACTTCTTGTTGGTTTTGGAGCGAACTGTACTCAAAATACGCGTGCGCAAACTAAATTCACAGCTCGGGCTGGAAAAAATTTGCGATTTTATGAATCTCAGCCCGCCTAGCTCAAGGAGGGCTGAAAACTTCTCATGTAATCGCAAAGTCAGTTTTACAAAGAGATGACTGCAGAGGGCAGCTGAGTTTTCAGCCCGATTAGGCAGGCTGAAAGTCTAGGCCGGGCTGAAAACTCTTATATAATCGGCCCCTTAGGATAACTAATGCTTGGCATACAGTAACTTGACAACACTATTTATTCATTCATTCATTTATATCAATACTTGGGTCTGTAAAAGCACGATAATAGATACGGATACCATGAATTTCTGCACGGGGGGAATGAGACGACAGCCATGCAGAAAAGCATAGAAGATTAATTGATGTCTTGGCAGCAGATTCTTACTTGCAGCCAAGACATCAATGAATTGGTACAAAACTGGACCAACATGCTCTCTTTAATAATTGAAAAACATGCACCCCTGAGAGAGCGTAGGGTATCCTATGAATTTTCACCTTTGCTAACCCCTGATTTAAAAAATATGTTCAGAACGCGAGACAGGCTAAAAGCAGCAGCCATTAAATCTTAATCTCTCCTGATAATGGAGGCATATAAAAAAAATCCGAAACAAAGCTAATGCCTTGCATTCGAAACTTAGAAAACGATACTTCACCGAAAAGGTTTATGCTTGCGAAGGGAATATCAAAGAGACTTGTGCCGCTATTTACAAGCTAATCAATAAACGATCTAAGACCATAAATATAACATTGAAAGTTTATGATACGATGATCAGTATGCCCGACTTAATTGCTGATGCGATGAATAAGTATTTTTGCAGAGTAGTGGAGAAACTTAGTTAAAACATTCCCAAAAGGACGAATTCTTTTATAAGTAATCAGACTCTTTCCGGTTTTTTCCAAAGCCATGTCAAAATTCAAGTCATCGGAGCAGTGTGGGGCCCTTAGTCAAAGTAGGGGTTTGGGGTCCCAATTTTTTTGCAAATCAAGTAACTGACTAAGCCTGAAATTACCCTTAACTGCATAAATAAGATTTCACAACATTTCTTTGGGGCCCTCTATGGATCTAATTGTATGGGGGCCCTTAGTTTTGCGCTTAAAGGTGCACACCGTGCGTTACGCCACTGCTGTACACTTATCTTAATAATAACCACTTACAATTCTCCGGGCAGTCTGGGTTTCGATCGTTCCATTCTGTATTGAATTGTTTACTAAAATGCAGTAACGACTTGTATCTCAAGATAGAAAAAGGACAGTATACATCAGTAACTTTCATTGCAGCAACATAACAGCAACCTATTTAGAAGATCGTAGACAGCGTTGTAAGGAACACGGTCATTTATCGAAACTAGAAAAAAAAAATCAATTTTTGGGTCCCTCAGGGATCCTGCTTAGGCTCCCCTACTTTTCTTAATTTATATTAACGATTCAATCTTATCACTCTTCAAGGGTAAACATGTATGCAGATAGACACTAGCATATCCATCTTCTCGAAATTTATCTCCTTAATCAACACTGCCTTTAATAAAGAGCTGCATTTATTGAAGACATGGCTAGATGAGAACAAGTTTTCACTTAATTTGCTAAACCACAAAGTATTTTTATAGGCAGTAGATAAAGAATAAGAGCGCTCTCAACCAACCTAACACTTAAAAACCTTCCCTCCACATTGGAGATGAAGCAATCTCCAATGTATCTAGTATTAAATATTTAGGTGTGCATGTTGATCAATTTGGTCTTTGTGTGCTTTGTTAGGCTAAAAGGTACCCGTTATTTGTAACTGTTCTGACTACAGGGCTGCTATATTAGGAATTACAGTGTTAATGGTGATAGAATGAAATTTTATCAGAGTTACTTTAACGAAGAAAACCTGTTATATGCGCATCTCTCGAGTAATGAATGTGATGAAGTGGATGTTGTACTGCCTTTTGGTACGTTTATTCCCGCATTCTTGCTTACAAAGGTGTTTATTAGATTGAATGTGGATCTCGTTGGGTTTAACCAAATGATTCAGGGCCTAAACAGCTGAGTTGCCTAGCTTTTTGTTTCCCTTGGGACTAGGCTACTACTTATATTCCAGAACATGGGAGGGGCATCACTTGCTAATTCAAACGTGTTACGTTTTGCTTGCGACTTTTCATTTTTGAAATGGCTGAAAAGCGCGATAATTTGTCTGCTTCGGATGGGTCGCCAAACTCTGCAGTTCCATCTGTTCAAAGTGTTGATGTTTCTGGGCGAGTTTCTGCTCTCGAGATTTCGCTGCCGAGCATTCAAAGTAATTTACAATATTGGTCCGCATGCAAACGCATTCTGTCACTGCAGATAATTCAGGTATTAATTCGCATTTTTCTGATGTTTCTGGACCCAGTTTATGTTCAAGTGTGCCTCCTTTTATTACTGTTAGCTCAGGAATATTTTCATCCACTAGCCAAAGCCAAGGCATTTCTACTAATTCAGCTACTAATACTTTGGATGTTAATTCTACCTGTATTTCGGCCACGCCTTCGTTAGTTTTGCCAAAGGACTGGCTAGGTTTATCTTCTCAATTGTTTTTGACTCAGTTATCTGCACCAGGCCTCACTATTAGCGTTTGCCTTTCTCCAGTTTCAAATTATATCGTGATTGCAAAAGATTTATTTGTGGATTTCGTTGTACTCAGGCCTTGCAATTTGATTTTTTTACCTCCAGTGGAGCCTGTGGGGGCACAGTTACAAAAACTTGTCAAGTGTGATAAAAACTCTGATTTGCAGCCTATTCGGTCCCTTTTGGACTGGTCGGAGGCGTGGAGCGTATACTCCACCGTAATGTCCAATGTTAGGAGAGAAAAATTAGGAGATCTCCTTTCCTACTTTTTCTTAATCGCTAAAATGAGCAGAGACACTAATCAACTGGGCTCGGGTTGGTCGGATAATGATCGTCTATTTCGTAAAAAAGCTGCTGGTAACCCGCATGTCTCGTGGGGCGAATATGACGTTTTGCTTAATGTTGGGCACGTTTTGAATAGAAGATATAATGGGAGTAATGGATCTTCAGTGTCCTTTCCAACAGGGAATAGAGTTTGTATTCTTTGGAATAAAGCCTCTGGCGATTTGCCGTCTTGTAAATTTCGCCACATTTGCGTTGCGTTGCTGAGTGTGGTAATGGCCTAAGCAAGTGTATTGCGGTGTGTGAGCAATGAGGCGTTCCATTGGAAAGCGAAAAAACTGAAGGGCTTTCCTCCTGTTTAACCTACCTCGGTTTTGCGATCTATTCCTCCAAATTCGAAGTTTCTTTACCGGACAAAAAGGTTGATAAAGCTAAGCATTTGCTTGGACTTTGGAAGAATCGTAAATCAGGTACCAAAAGGCAATTATTATCGCTGTCTGGCTTGCTTCAACATTGCTCTCAAGTGATATCTTTAAGCAAAGTCTTCTTACGCCGTTTAATTGACCGTGCACATTCCGTCGTTTAAACGACTATTCAACGTTTCCAAAGCCATGCTAGTGTGTCTAAGATTAGGGCCACTATAAATAGCTCTCATTGTTTCTCATGCCACCAAATTAAAGTCCATGAGATGTTCAACCAGTTAATGCAATTGGATCCTAAAAAGGCGACGCCGCAAGACGCCATTCCAGTAAAAATACTTCAAGCAAATGCGGATCTGTATTCATCATTACTGACCGAAATTTTCAACAACCTAGAAATTGACTGTACTTTTCCAGATGATTTTAAACTTGCTGACATTTCATCGCTTTGCAAGCTAATAAAAAGCTACTTATCAAAGAGGAAACAACGAATCAAAATAAATAGCTCATATAGTAGCTGGAGGGATGTTACGATAGGGCAGTTCTAGGGTCCCTCTTATTCAATGTCTTCATAAATGATATTTTCTTCTTTATAAATAATACCAACATTTGTTACTATGCTGCACCACTATATATGCATGAAATTCGAATCTCAATATTATAGTTGATAGATTAATACAGACAGCGCAGTACTCGCAAAATGGTTTTCAGAGAATTACATGAAATGAAACTTAACGAAAAAATTTCACCTTATGATATTTAGTATCAAATGTAAAGACTCAGTAGTCACCTTTGGTAACTCCATAATCCAGGAAAGTGATTACGAAAAGCTTTTGGGAAATACTTTTGATAAAAATTAGGTCTCACAAAACGTGTCGAAGATTTATGCAAAAATGCAAACCAATAATTGCATGCAATGGCTCGTCTCTCTAATTACATAGACCCTGTCAAACTAAAACTGCTGATGGACGCTTTCAGTAAATCATAGTTCAATTACTGTCCGCTCGTATGGATGTTCCATGACAGGACGATCAATGCTAAGGTGAATAAAATTCGCGAAAGAGCATTGCGAATTGTATGCAAAGATAGTGGAAATGTCTTTTTAAATAATGTAAATAGCTCGGTAACCACGCACAAGCGCAATCTGCAGTTGCTTATGATAGAGATATTCAAAACAAAGAATGATCTCAACCCAACTTTTATGAAAAGCATTTTTGCAGAAAGAGATAGCTACTATAGTTTGCGTAATGTAAATGACCTGCAACTACCAAAAGTAAGGACGACAATATAACTACGCACACGAGTATTGAAATCGAAGGTAAAACACTAACTCGTGAGCGAAATATTTTAGAAGTGTTGAATGAACACTTTGTTACCGTAGGCCCTAAACTTGCAGAAAAAAATTGACTCGAGGCCTAACGATGACTGCCATTGAAACAAGCGAACGAGGTGAAATTCAAAACTGTCAATGAGGACTATGTTAGGACCACGATAAGCAGACTAAAGAACGGAAAATTAGCTGGTACAGACAAGATTCCTTCAACCCTTATTAAGGATATAGGGGACCTTGTCTGTCAACCATTAGCGATGATTTTTAATTCCTCATTGATTAATGGTGTTTTCCCTGAAATTTGGAAAATTGCAAAAATGACCCCAATTTTCAAATCTGGCTCCAAAAAGATGTACGCAATTATCGATCAATTTCGGTTTTTCAATCTTCGCAAGGTTACTTGAGAGAATAGTGCACGATCAGATTTTTGATTTCCTCGATGAGGAATCAATCAGCCTTTTGCAAACTCTACTCTACAGTAACCTCCTTGATATCCAGTACGGATTACTGGTATAAAAACATCGAAAACATAAAATTGAATTTAACCATCTTTCTTGACATAAAGAAAGCATTTGATACGGTGGACCATGAAATACTGATGAAAAAACTAAATGCATACGGTGTTAGAGGCACCCCGGGGAAGTGGCTACATTCGTACTTAAATAGAAGAAAACAGTACTTTTCATTGAATGGCAACCGACCAGGGTCTAAAGTTATAACCTGTGGCATTCCTCAGGGGTCATGTCTCGGCCCGCTCCTCTTCATACTGTATCTAAATACTTTGAAAAGTGCCTGCAGAACTCAAAGGCTAGTATCTATGCAGATGACACACGCATAACGATTTTATCGAACAACATTGAGAAATAAGTTAGCGATTCTCGACAAGAACTGCTAAGCCTATGTGAATGGATGAGAATAAACAAACGAACAGTCCAAACCCGCAGGAGACTGAGTACATGGCCATCCGCGCAAAACGAACGCATTACATATGCCGGGCCGACTCTGATTAATGGCTCTGAGCTAAATCGTGTACTCAAGACTAAATCATTAGGAGTAATTGTTGATACAAATCCTAATTGGGATGGGCCCTTTAAAGTCGTTAAAGGTAAAATCTTTGCAGGACACTCATCACTGAGAAAACGTAGAAATATACTCCCTCAGTCAAAGCTCTGTAATGTCTACCAAGCTGTAATTCAAAGTCATTTGCGTTTGCCAATGTAATTTGGGGAAGCCTACCAGAAGCAAAATTAATGACTCTCAGCGACCAAGGGTGGATCCAAGGAAAAAACTGACTGTAGCAATTTTTGTAATTTTCTGCCACGCCCTTTCACGCCAGGGAAACGCCCCAACAATTAAAATCGACGTATTGACTCTCTTCTTTTTTCAAAACGTGTTTACTAAGGGGCGTATAACAAATATTCTTAGTTTCTTTTTTCATAAACAACTTTCATGAGCAAAACAATTGAAAGACAAAATATGACTCTCTCTTTTCTATTGCGAAATTTCCAAGTCATAAAGTTTCAAGTTTTATCTAGCGGGTTTCCAGGATCTTATTGGAGGCCTAATGAAAATTGTCGGGAGGTAGAAAGTACTTACTACAGCAGTTGTTTCAATACCATTTACTCGCAAAACTTGAGTTTCACTGAACGGTCCACCTTATCAAAACACGATTGAATAGCTTCCAAGCAACGTCTTTCTATAATATCGAGTTTAGAATCCCTTTCACATGTTTCGCTGTACAAACCCAACACTTCTTGCAGAGGGTCGCCAATTCGTGACGCCATTACAATCACTTTAAAATGTAGCATCTTCGCCTCATTCATTCTTTTCTCCCGTCCCAAGCATTTCATAACATTACGTCATTTCTACATAATTAACCTCTTACGTCATAATCTTTGTTAAGGCCTACTCTTTCTTACTCGGCATTCTTTATGTTTCCCTTAGAAAAATCTAGTCCTTTCCTGCCATGTAATTATGACTCAGCAAACTTAAAATATAAATTTGTATAATGGCAGTATCTTTATTATTATCTATTCATTTACAGTAGGCGCCTAAAAATAGCTACATGATAAAGCTAATTAAAGCCTACTACAAAGTAAAATTGTTTGAAATAAAACAGAGAAATATAAATACATCTAAAATAATAACTAGTTAAATATAAGTATATATATACAGATTAAAAATGATCAAATGCTTTTTATAGTATTTTTAGTATTTACGATGGCATTTACTCTTTCAAAAACCCAACCTGAGCCATGAAGGGCCTACACAGTCGACAGTTACATTCCTCTCCTTTCCACGATTTTATTCTCCTTTTAAAGCTGGAGAGGGTATCTGATTGCTTCATGTCATTGGGAAGTGCCCGCCACAATCTACTCCCCAGAAATGAAACTGTCTCTAGGCCATAGCACGTAGTGCGCGCTTGTGGCAGTAGTAGGTTATTGCAGCTTCTGAACCCATAGGTAAAGTGATTTTCAATAAAGATTTCCTTTATGAAAGTAGGATTGAGCTCCCATTTTGTTTTATAAACCTTGATCATCAACAGTTGTAAATTCCTGATGTGGATTGGGACTGCATTGTCTCCAAGCAGCATTGTGTCAAAATCAGATCCCATATCTTTGTAGGTTATTCGCAATGACCGTTCGTGAATACGATTGATTTTATTATTATGTGTTCTATCGCAGAACATCCAAACAGGAGGACAGTTGTTAAACCGGGATAAGATAAATGCCTTCATTATTCTCTTTAGTTGTTCACCATCAAGAAAGTGTGAGATTCTCGAGAGGGCATGTAACTTTTGCCCAGCCTTTTTGCAAATGGACCTTAATTGCTGTTTAAAGCATAATGTTTTGTCCAGAATTACTCCAAGCAGCTTTTCTTCCTTGCTCTCTTTTATCCTGACACTTCCGATGTTTAAGGAGATATCATTACTTTTATCCCCAAAGACCATTAGATGGCATTTATCCTCATTCAACTTCATACAGTTGTTCCGAAACCATTCTGCAATTTTAAGGGCATCACTTTCTAATGTTTCTATGATACTTTCAATATTGGTGTCGCAGGCATAGATAGTTGTATCATCTGCGTAGTTACATATATGAGCATCATTCACGAAAATGAAGAGATCATTGAGGTATATATTAAACAGAAGAGGTCCCAAGACCGAACCCTGTGGTACACCAGTCCTTGTTTCTTTCCATGTGCTGAAGGACCCATTTATCTTTACCCTTTGCCTCCTCTCGTTGAGATAACTATGGATCAACCGCAATGCACTCGTACTGAAACCATAAGCATTTAATTTGGCAATCAAAAGCTCATGGTTCAAGCAATCAAAAGCCTTGGAGAGATCCATTAGCAGTGCTCCAGCGACACCACCTTTTTCCAAGGCCTTTTTGCAGGTTTCTATGAGTCGTAGAAGTGAATGTTGGGTTCCATATCTCTCTCGAAATCCACACAGAAGTGGAGAAAGGAAGCTAATGGAATGAGGTTCTATCTGACCTTCCAATATTCTCTCGTAAACCTTGGAAATAGACGATAAGACCGTTATAGGTCTATAATTTTTCTTAATAAAGGCATCAAGACTTTTGATTAGGGACGAGACCTCGCCATCTTTTAGTTCCTTTGGAAAATAGCATCCAGATATATAAGAATTGAAGATCTTCTGGATGAGGACGGCAAAAATGTCTGCATTCTGTTTTAGGATCTTAGCTGGAATGCTATTTAAGGAAGATGCCTTTTTTGAGTTCAGTTTTTGAACCTGTGAAAGTACCTCATTAATAGTCACTGGCTTGAATTCAAACTTATTCAGTTCGCAGCATTCTTTGATCTTTTTAATGCTGAGATGATTTTCATATTTTTTGATAGCTTTTTCTACTGGATCATTTATCCCATTAGTTGATGATAGTAGTGTCTGGTCTTCGTAAATTCCCAAATTTTCTGTTATATTTGTGAAGCAATGGTTTAAAATTTCTGCAATCTTTAAGTCCCCCGTTTTCATTTTTCCATCTTCAATCAGAGTTATAGATGAGTTTGTTTGTACTTCATTTGAGAAGACTGGTTCCAAAATTTACAGTTATCTGTAAAATCTCCAAGGTCAAGGTTCCTGTAGTAATCAGATTTCGTCCCGCGCAGGAGTTTCACACAAACATTTCTTTGCTTTTTACAAGCTTTAAGATTCTTCTCAGTTCTACTCTTGATGCATCTATTGCGTAATTTCTCGCGATGCATCATCGCTTTTCGTAAGGCCTTTGTCATAAAAGGGCCATCATTTGCACGCAAATATTTTGTCTTAAGAGGAGCGTGTTTATTAAGTACTTTTGTAACTATAGCATCAAAAGCATCATAATCATCTTCACCCTGCAATTCAGACGTAATCTGATCACAGAGGTCCTTTCTAAAGTCCTCAGCACGAAAATTAGTGTAATTTCTATGTGTAATGATCTTGGGCCCTTTTTTTCTCTACCCACCTTTAAGTACTGTGACAATCATGGCATGAAAGTCCGACAGCCCTGTATGCACCGTTACAGCATTCTGGAAACTTCTCCTCCTGTTCGTCTGGATCAGATCAATGCATCTAGGGCTGTCACACTTAAAACAGGTCGGGCTCTTGACCAGGTTAGATAAATCATAGTTATCCACGAAATCACCGATAGCCCCATCTTTGGGCTCACAATTAAAATCACCTATCAGACAGAAGCATTCATATTTGCTACTGTAAAAATCCAGACCCTTTCCTATCTCGTCAAAGAAATATCTTTCAGATTGAGCTGGAGGACGGTAAATGATGAAAATTAGCCATTTTTGCTTCTTCAGAGTTACTTCAATTATGCAACATTCAATGTCATTTGGTGTTTTGTAGACAGATATCTCTTTAAAGGGAACCCCCTTTCTGACATAAATCAGTAAACCTCCACCATGTTTATTTCGATCAAACCTGACGGGTTTTGAAAAGCCGTCTAGTAACAACTGACTGGTTGTAAAGGTTTCATCAATTTTTGTCTCTGCGATAGCTAATACATCAACATAATCAGCTACAAGGGGTGTTAGAAATTCAAATTTGTTTCTGATTGAGTTAATATTTAGGTAGGCAATGATTAGGCCTTTGTGATTTTTTGCCCTAATTATCTCCAAAGAACTGTCACCAGAGACTTCATTCGCAGATTTATCGCTATCAGTGACTTCGCGGGATTCCGCATTGGAGCAATTATTTTCATACTCAATAATATCAAAATTTGAGGACGAGGGGGAGGAACACCGCCACAGGGAACCCCGGCCCCGCCAGCCGCGATCCCATCTTCCATTCCAACACATGAGTCAGACCTAGGGGACGAGGGAAGGACAACGCCAGAGAGAACTGCGGATTTGTCAGTCCCAGTTTCATCCCCCATTCCAACACACGAGCCAGACTTGAAAGACGAGAAAGGAGCATTGGTACAGGAAATCGTGGCTGCGTCAACCCCAATCTCATCCTCCTCATACCTCTTATTGCAAATGTTTTTATTCAGTCGTAGCTTTGAGGCTTTAAATAGGTTGTCCATCAAAATGTTATCTCCATGAGAGTTTAGATGCAACTTACTTCGATTTATGTGTTTTGCAGGGTCAATGTTTGGGTGATCGATGTATCGAAGTTTGCTTTCAAAGCACATATCAGCTAGAATAAGATTAACCCTTCTTCTTCTTTCTTCGAATGGGTCCTTTCTTGCAATTAGGCCCGAAACTGTGGTCGATATTTTCTCTTGCTCGATTGATTTGGCAAGGCCAAACATCTCCTCTGCAATTTGGACTTCGTTTTTCTTCATGCAAAATAATGGCATCTGGTTTATATTCGAGGGTTGGTTTAACATAATGTTTCATTTGATCAACATTTGCTCCGCTGAAAGACTTCACATAAATCCTCTCATTTTTCTCACAGCGATGTTTAAGCTCCCACGGTTTAACATTCTTTATCATGGAATCTCCGATGATGACAGTTGTGTGTATTCGCTTGGCGTCTTTCGTTGTTTCCTTTTCAGTATCATGCTTTATGTCTCTCTCTTTGGGGACTTTCTTGTTTTCAGTGGAATTATTTGCGATGCAATCTTTTTTGTCTATTACGAAATCCTCTTCCTGTTTACCATTCTCCAAGGAGTTGCCAGCCTGCACTTTGCTGTCCTCAATGGGCTCTGATGCTAAAGCATTGTCATTGGAGCTGCACGGCTGCCCGTTGCCATCAGGGGCTCCTTTTGTTTTCCTATTTCTTTTTCTGCTTTTCTTCTTCCTTGTTTTCCTTTCTGGTGTCTCATTTTGGGTGTTTACGATACTTTCGTACACAATAGGGAGCGCTTTTGTTGCATTGTTTTCATCATTGTAAGTATTGTCATGCTTTTGCTCTATTTCCCTTGTCCTAGCCAACTTCGTCGTCTGAATACCCCCTCCATCTAGGCCAAGTTTCCTGTTAAGCTAAGATTTTCCTCTTGTAGCTTTTGATTAATTTCTCTTTCCTCAAAAATTATTAGATATAGCTCCGCGAAGCAACCCGCTAACTGTGAGAAACTTTGATATATGCTAAAATTTGGCAGTTCTGCATAGCTGGTATTTGATGCTTCAGCTGCGGAGGGCTTATCGTGCCGAAAGGGCTTAGAAGATAAGCTTTGTTTACCTCCGGAAGATTTTGGTGACATTTTAATTGAGGTTACATCGGTTTCTTCTTCGTCTTCGTCATCTTCAGATTGATGTGCGTTCTTGCCTGGTGCATCAACTACATGATAAGATCCGCCTTTTGTATAGAGCTTGCCTGTAGAAACCATTTGTCCAAGCATCGATGTCGTACATGCCTTACTCAGGCCATGCTTGGCGGCTTCTCGCACGATGAACTTCTTGTCAGGTTTCTTCTTTTTTATAAGGCGGATCTCATTTACGATGATCGAAATCAAATCGTCGGACACTGATCTAATTGTTGTTGCAATGATTCACGCGAGGAAACACGAAATATCAGCATAAATGTCAAAATAAAAGAGCTCAGTGTCAACACGTGTCAACGTGAAGGGCCTTTGAGCGGTTTGCAGAAAGTAGATAGTTTAGTTTTTAGCTTTTAGATTCGTATGATGTATTGAGAGATAATGGGAGAAAAAGGCAGAGATTATTTTCTTTTGCGGTGCACTACGATATCGGCGATACTCGATTCAAACAAGGTTGACTTACTTCGATTTAAATTAGTAGTTCAAAGTCTTAATGGAAACTCAGCACATGAGCTATTAAAGTGGTGACCGAGCAAAAGTTAAATTTACAGTCAATTATTGTCCAACTTTTTCGCCAATCTTCTTCGATTCGATAAGTTGCTTGCATTATCAGTGAATTTTTCTTGCTCCTTCTGGTATTTGCATTGCAAAAATGAATCCACCGGAATCGGCCCCTCCTACGTCAAATTCAGCAGCAGTCTCTGGCACTTCTCCTCCTACTCCTGCCGTTGCAGCCGTTTCTCTCAAGCTTCTACCATTTTTGCCTAATGACCCCGCCGTTTGGTTTGCTCAAGTTGAAGCTCAATTTTTAACCCGCAGCATTTCTTCGCAAGCCACGAAGTTTGCATACGTTATCGCTTCACTCCCGCCAGAAATCGCCCAAGAAATCAGAGATCTTCTTATTTCTCCTCCAAGCGACGATCAGTACAACACGCTGAAATCTGAGTTGATAAAACGTACTTCCGCCTCCAAACAAAAGCGCCTTCATCAACTGCTCATATCTGAGGAGCTCGGAGATCGGAAGCCTTCACAATTGCTGCGAAAAATGCGACAGTTACTTGGCAATAATCGTCTTGAGGATGGTATTCTACGGCAACTTTTCCTCCAGCGACTTCCAACGAATGCACAACTCATTTTGGCTTCCACAGCTGTTCCCCTCGACGAGCTAGCCATTTTAGCTGACCGCATTCCCGAAGTTGCTCCTTCGCAGACTACCATCGCAGCGTTCTCAAATTCGACGTCAGGCAGTAAAGAAATTGATGCCCATCGCACCCAAGTTGATACCCTAACAAATCAACTAACAAATTTGATCAATCAGCTCAGCGTTCATCCACATTCACGATCCCTTTGTGAAAAATCCATGACATTTGATATTGAACTTCGCCTTAGTTACCGATAGGATTTTTTATCATAGCTGATATTCCAACTCCAATTTTTGGCGCTGATTTCCTTGCACATTTTAGCCTCCAGGTTGATGTCCGCAATCGTCAACTCCTCGACACAATCACTGGCCTCAGTCTCTGTGGTATCCAGTCCACCACGCCTTCTCCACGTCTAGCTTTACAATTTCCAGCTGCCACGCCTTACACTGATTTACTGCGAACCTTTCCCGATATTTCTCGCACAAGCTACAATGACTTTGAAGTTAAACACTCCGTGACACACCATATACGCACTAGCGGACCACCTGTTATCTGCCGTCCTCGACGCCTGCTCCTGACCGTTTACATGTTGCAAAATCTGAATTCGATCATATGCTTCAGCTTGGTATCATTAGGTCTTCTGACAGTTCATGGTCCTCTCCACTTCATATGGTCGCTGAATCCAGCCCTGGTGATTGGCGTCCGTGTGGAGATTATTGCGCTTTAGATAAAATCACATTTCCGTATCGCTATCCTATTCCTAACATTCAGGATTTCTCCGCTTCGCTCCCTGGTAAGACCGTCTTTTCAAAGATTGACCTCGTCCGTGCCTATCACCAGATACTTGTACATCCTGACTATATTCTCAAGATAGCCATTGCAACCCCTTTTGGATTGCTTGAATTTCTACGCATGCCATTTGGTCTTCGTAACGCCGCTCACACTTTTCAGCGTTTCATTGATGAAGTCTTACGTGGCCTAGATTTTGTGTATGCTTACATAGATGACCTCCTGATTGCCAGTTCTTCGGAAGCCGAGCACCTCCAGCACCTGGACATTCTATTCAACCGCCTTTCACAATATGGTGTGATAATCAATCCTTCCAAATGTGTTTTTGGCGCTGCCTCGCTTGATTTCCTTGGTCATCGCGTCTCTGCTGCAGGTATTGCCCCACTTCCAGCCAAAGTTCAAGCCATTCAAGATTTTCCTCCACCGACGTCAGTTCGTAAACTTCGTGAATTCCTAGGCCTCATCAATTTCTATCGCCGTTTCATTCCGCAATGTGCCAAGCACTCGCAACCGTTAACAGAGTTACTTTCAATGAAACATGCTAGCAGTCCATTTCATCTCAACGATGCTGCCATTGCTGCCTTCGAAAGTACTAAAGCCGCCCTTACCAATGCCACAATGCTAACCCACCCATCTTCCGAAGCACCATACTGCCTCATGGTTGATGCTTCTGACGTCGCAGTAGGTGGAGTGTTAAAGCAGAAAATCAACAACACTTCTTTTCAAAGAAATTACAAGCAGCAGAAATGAAGTACAGCACTTTCGGTCGTGAGTTACTTGCAATCTACCTTGCCATTCGCCATTTTCGCCATTTGCTCGAAGGACACGAATTCTACGTTTAACCGATCATAAACCTTTGACGTACGCCTTGTCGTCTTCACCCACACGTTACTCGCCCAGTCTCTACTCGCCATCTTGATTACATTTCCCAGTTTACGTCTGATATTCGCCATATTCAAGGAAAAGACAATCCTGTCGCAGACGCTTCGTCACGTATGGACATCAACGCTCTAAACTGCCCACCCATACTCTTCTTCCCTTCGCCTACAAGACATTCTACTGCCTTTTTCCACTGGCACAATTCTTTGTGACGTTTCCACCGCCTCGCCCCGCCCTTATGTTCCACCCTCTTTCCGTCGTCTGATATTTGATCAACTACATTCCCTCTCTCATCCTGGAATTCGAGCCTCGCAACAGCTCATAACGGAACGATATGTCTGGCCAGGTATCAACAAAGATGTACGCCAATGGGCACGTTCGTGTCAGAAATGTAAGGAAGCTAAAGTCCACCGCCACATCACTGCTCCTCGTGGAATCTTTCTCACACCCGATGCCAGATTTGATCATTTGCACATAGATAATTTCATAATTTCATAATTTCATAATTTCATAATTTCATAAAACATTATTTAAAGTTGGATTTACTTAGTAATACGTACTAATTTATTCCAACTAAAACTGAAAAACTTAACAAGATAATATAATAAATTTTTGTCTAGAAAATAATTATGTGCATAGTCTGCAGGTGCACTTATCACCAGTCCATGATTTTATTTGCTTTTTGAATGCTGCAAGGGATTTACTTTGTTTGATTTTGTCACTGAGTGTGTTCCAGAGGAGACTTCCTCTGAAGGAGAGTGACTCTGAGCCATAACGTTTATTGACCTTTGGAAGTTTACAGAGATCTTTGGTCCTTAGGTCGTACGTTATTTCTTTCCTCTCATGAAATTCCCATAGATATGACGGGTTCAAATTTTCCATTGACTTGTATATTTCAGTCATTAGTTTTTGGAGATTTTTGACATCAACAGTTTGACTGTTATCTCTGCTTAATAATAGTTGGAAAGAGGATTCATAGTCCTGGTAGAGTACCCGCAGGCAACGTTTATGTGCTCGGTTTATTTCACCGTTTGCAGCATCACTACAGAAAAGCCAAACCAGAGGGCAATAGTTAAAACTCGATAGGATTACGGTGTTACAGATTTTTGTTGCCTGATCCGGGGAGAGATATGAATTCAACCTAGCAAAGGCGCTGACTTTCTGATTAACTTTTACACAAAGTTCGTGTATGTGTTTATTTAACTTCAGCTTGTTATCGATCTGTATCCCTAGGAGTTTCACCGTGTCTGTAGCAGATAATTTTTTTCCTTCTATGTTAAGGCGCAGGCACCTTTGATCACTTAGACCAAGGAACATGATCTGGAATTTTTCAGGATTTGCTATCATTCCATTTTTTGAAAACCAGTCTAATAGGAGACCTAGGTCATTTTCCAATTTAATCACAATTTCTTGTATCGTATTACCACATGTAAATATGGTATTATCGTCAGCAAAATTGCATATCTCGGATTCTAGGCTCATGAGGAAAAAGTCATTTATAAAGATGTTGAAAAGTAATGGACCCAGGACAGAGCCCTGGGGGACACATATCTTTATTTTTTGTCGTGTACTCTTATATGAACCTATTTTTACCCTCTGGTATCGGCTTTGCAAGAAGCTAAATACGAGTTGAAGGCTGTCATTATTAAATCCATATGCCTCTAATTTCGCTATTTGGAGGTCATGAGGCAGACAGTCATAGGCTTTTGATAGGTCCATTAGTATAGTTCCTACGATTCCTGATGAGTCTAAGCATCTTCTACATAATTCTAATACCCTAATCAGTGCATGTTGTGTGCTATAAGACTCTCGGAAGCCAGACAGGATCACTGAGAGTTTGTCTTGAAAGAATGGTGTTATTTGGTTCTTAAGGACTCTCTCGTAGATTTTCGAGATGGATGGTAGTATACTGATTGGCCTGAAATTAGATTTAGCAGTAGTATCTTTGCTTTTAAATTTAGGGGTGACATTTGCTTCTTTTAATTCATCTGGGAACCTACAGTTATATATTGCAGAGTTAATGCAGTCAGTTAGAAAGGGGCAGACAGCCTCTTTTGTTGCCTTAAATACGCTTGTTGGAATTTTCCCACTGTTCGATTTGTTTTTATCTAATGCCTCGATCTGTCGCATGACCTCATTTGGGTTTACGTGCGAGAATTTGAATTTGTCAGTACCTTGATTTATTGACTTTATTCGTTTGATACCTGGATGGTGTTCGTATTTTTTTACTGCTCTCACCACCATTTCGTCTACAGTCAAGTTTTCATATACTTCTTTTAGGGAGGGATCAATACCCATCCCATCAGTTATATTAATAAAATACTCATTAAAACATTCTGCAACTTCCTCGTCATTTGATAGGATCTTACCATTTTCGATTAGCGTTATTTTTTCACTCATTGGGTTGGTGTTTGAGAAAAGGGGTTTCACTGTTTTCCAAATTTTTTTGTCATTTTCAATCGATTTAGCTTGAATAGATTTATAATATGTACGTTTTATTTTGGTGTTTAAATTTACAACTAGGTTTCTCTGTTCTCGGTATCTTTTGAAATCCTCATTTTTCTTGGTTTTGTTGGCAATATTTTTTAGCCTGCTTCTTTTCATTATAGCTTTTCGTAGCTCTTTGTTTACATGGGGCTTGTGGTTGGCCCTAATAATCTTTGTCTTTTCGGGGGCATTTTCCTCAAAAGTTTTCATAAATATATTTTCAAACTGTGTGTATTCTGTTGGATGTGTGATAACCAAATTCATGGTTAGTTCTTGTTTGAATTTTTCTAGGGACCATGCTTTGTAGTCTCTGTATGTGATCTTTTTAGGGGCTACCTTGTCAAATGTCGTTTTTAGAATGGTGAATATCATATGATGATGGTCGCTAAATCCTGTCTCAAATGACTTGGAGTGCATGAAAGAATGTTTACGATTCGTTAATACTAAATCAATGCAGCGGCCCTTGGAGGACTTAAAGCAAGTAGGATTTTTTATAAGATTGTAAAGATTGTAATCCTCGATTAGAGGTGACAATTTCTTATCGTTAGGCTCTGCGTTAAAGTCTCCAATGACCACTACATTTTCGTAGCTTTGGTACTGATCTAATATGTAAGATATATGTTCTACAAAATATTTAAGATCTTGTTGTGGAGGCCTATAAATTGTTACTATCAACCATTTTTGTTTTCTTAAGTTTAACTCAAAATACACGGCTTGAATATCGCATGTAATAGTTACTTTGAGTTCCTTTGTAATGAGGTTATCTTTAACATAAACTAGGATCCCGCCGCTTCTTTCTGAGATATCTAGCCTGTATGGAGTTTTATACCCTTCGATCTGAAATTGGCTGGATGGGAATGATGAGTCAATCTTGGTTTCTGCTATAACCAAGATATCGATGTTGTCCCTTATCATCATGGATAAATTATCTAGTTTATTTCTTATAGAGTTTATATTTATGTAGCTCAATATAATATTGCGCGGATATTTACGGCGTAGGGATTCTAATTCATGAAAACAGTTAGTCTTATTTTCAGCTTCGGTATTTCCAGTTGTTAGATTTAACGTTTTTAAAGTTTTTTCTGGCTTCAATAGAGCATCCCCTTTAAAGAATTTTCTTGTAATCACGATTGGGGCCTTCACTCATACCATCGTGTTCTCTCGATGTTTGTGTCACTGGTTTAGTGCGTTCTGCAGTTCATAAAGTTTTCATAAAATTAATAAAATTGTTTGCAAGATAGGAGTTCCCTTTTTCATTCAAATGGAGCATCCTGCGACTGAGGCAGGTGGTATCCAGATTCGAGTTGTCGATCAGTTCAATTTTCTTCATTTTTGCAAATTCTTTGATTTTCTTATTCATATCTGTAACGCTTACCTTTTTATCCCAGGCTGCTTTATCCTTTCTTGTGACCACATTGGAAAGAGCAATGACTGTTTCTGGGGACTCTTTTCTGATGTTTTCGATTATGGTGTTAAAATTTGCCAATGTATCGATTTCTTCTTTGCTTGTCAGGTCATTTGTCGCCGCATGTTTTATCATACAATCTGGTTTTTTCCTGATCACTGGTTTCAGATAGTCCACAATATCTGTCGTCGTCGCTCCTGAATGGGGCTTTACTCTGACGTTGTGGGCCTTCTGCAAGCCTTCTTCGTGGATACCATTTAGTATGGAATCCCCAACGATTGCAATACTTTTTCGTATACTGCCATTTTTTAGTTTAGTCCTGGTGTTGTTGGTTTGGTTTTGGTGTTGTTTTGAATTTGTGCTTGCATCCCCTTTGTTTGTATCTTTTATCGTTGTTGGCTTTCTCTTTTGTTCTTCATTTGGACTCGTTTGTGATGTATTATTGTTGTGTTCTCGAGGGATTTCATGGAAGCTTGTTTTTTGATTTTGCTTAGGCCCTTCGAATAATTTTTGGATCACATATTGCTTCTCATGTAGTTGCCTTTCTAATGACATGATACGCTCGTTTAGAGTTCTCACCAGGGCTTCACAATCTCCGTCGGGTGATATGGGTGGGTTCTTTGGCTTCTGTCTGCTTGCTTCATCAGCCTTTATGGACAGCATTTCACAGTGTATATATTTCTTGAAGTCTTCGAAGTCAGTCAGGAACCGTTCAAAATCCTGTTTACTAATACAATCATTTTGGGTAGTGGGGTCTGTTTGGGTATAGCAGCTTTCTTTGTCATCTTCAATACAGATCTTATCGTCATATTTCCGATATGACTGTTTCCCATGAACTACTGATGTGTACATCTTCTTCTGTTTGATTGCTTCATCCAGAGCAGCGTTGGTGCTTTCCTGGCTTAGGCCGTGTTTTGACAGGCAGAATTCTAGTATTTTTTCTCGATAGCGGCCTTTATTCATCTTTCTAAGTACCTCTGACGCCTCAATAACTGTTTCCATGTCTTTTTCCATTTTTCGGTTATAATTTCGACAGATATTTCGGTACAATATATGAATTTTTTAGGAGCTCGATTCGATACGTCTTGATCACAGTATGATCTTTGTAGGACCACTTCCGCCTGTCCAAGGTTTTCGATATCTACTGACCGTCATTGATCGTTTTACGCGTTGGCCAGAAGCAATTCCACTCACTGACATCACCGCTGAATCTATCGCTTCCGCCTTTATTTCACGTTAGGGCTCCAATTTTGGTGTGCCTTCCACCGTAACAACAGATCGTGGTTCACAGTTTGAGTCCTCGCTTTTATCTCTGGTTACTTCTCTACTTGGTATCATCCGCATTCGTACAACAGCTTACCACCCCTCTTCCAATGGCATGGTCGAACGTTTTCATCGCCTACTCAAAGGTCCCATCAAAGCCTACCAAGATACAACCAAATGGATCGAAATTCTTCCCCTTGCCCTTCTTGGAATTCGCAATACCATCAAAGCTGATCTTCATTGTACGCCTGCTCAACTCGTTTACGGTACTACCCTTCGTTTACCAGGTCAATTCATCACAGCTACATTGTCCCATGATCTTGACCCTACGGTTTATGCTGATCGACTTCAGCGCGCCATGCAAGCTCTCAGGCCTGTTTTGCCTCGCCCGCAAACCGTCAAGTCATACGTCCCGAAAGATCTTTCTTCTTGCACGCACGTCTTTGTCCGTACCGATGCTGTCCGTAAGCCTCTTCAGCCGCCGTACACTGGTCAATATAAAGGCTTGAAACGCACCGACAAGCATTTCACGCTCGATATGCATGGTTGCAAAGAGAACGTCAGTGTTGATCGTCTAAAGGTCGCTTACCTCGATACTGACATTCTTCCGCCCTCTCCGCCAGTTGTCATTCCTGTCACCTATACCTCTCGGACATCTGCTCAAACACGCTGGACCTGTCAAGACTACACGCTCAGGACGAAAAGTTCATTTTCCTGACCGCCTCAACTATTAAAGCCGCAAGAAGTGTATTTATCGAACAATAATTTTGAACATTTGGACATTTACTTTTATTACAATATTTTTTGTACGCTAATCGAACGCCTCTTTATCACTCACATTCTAGGGGAAGGGGGGGGGGCTATTGTGGCATCTTCGCCTCACTCATTCTTTTCTCCCTTCCTAAGCATTTCATAACATTACGTCATTTCTACATAATTAACCTCATACGTCATAATCTTTGTTTAGGCCTACTCTTTCTTTTCAGGAGATAGTTTAGTTTTTAGCTTTTTAGATTCATATGATGTATTGAGAGATATTTGGAGAAAAAGGCAGAGATTATTTTCTTTTGCGGTGCACTACGATATCGGCGATACTCGATTCAAACAAGGTTGACTAACTTCGATTTAAATTAGTAGTTCAAAGTCTTAATGGAAACTCAGCACATGAGCTATTAAAATAAACACTTATTTAGCTCTTCCGTGTCGACACGGTTTAGTGTTGCCCGTGCGTTCTAACTTTTGATTGGCTTGCTACGGTTCACCTCAATTCCTATTGTCTTGCTACGGTTGATTAAAAACTCAACGTTGCTCCCGCTCTTTTCTTCCAACCCTCGAGAGCGCTTCTGTTGTTAACAACACAAGAGCGAGGTCATTGAAATTTCGTACCACTGCCTATCATCTTCAGGGTGATGGACCTGTAGCAGGGACGCCCAAAGCGGATGCCCGAAGAGAAAAAAAGTTAGGTTTTGAACCCGTGAATCCAAAAGAGATCTAACCAAGTAGTTATTGTTATCAGAGAGCAAACACATAACTCATGATCAAAGGAAAGTGCTAAAATTACACTGAATCACCCTCTCTATTGTTGTCGTTTCCGTTTTGCGACATTCTAACATTGCTGTTAACTGACACCGTTTTTAAGAGCAAGGTGCGTTTGAAGTCGACCATTTAATTGTGAGTTGAATTAAAAATTAGAGGTTAAATGTGGAAACATTGTAGAAAAAATCAAATAATCCACTGTAGAAACAATAAAGAATTCCTTTGGTGAAAAGTTTGTCTGATCATAAAGAGCTCTATCAAGAATTTTCCTGTTTAAACCCCGCCGGTTTAAAAATTTTAAAAGACTTTGCTTACCACAAGAGGCTTATATTTCATATTTCATATCATAAATATTTAGGCACGATGTCCTATCAGCTAACTACAAAAATTTTTACAAAATATTTAAAAGAAAGAAACTTTACTTAGCATTGACTTAATTAGTTAATAAAACCTGATATGCTACTCTTCCTAGGTGTCGTGCTTCGATTGTCATTGAGGTAGATAAATGCCGCCAGCCCCAAAAACCCCACAATCCCTCCGAAAGACGGAACCCCACAAGCCAAGCCCGGTCCAAAAGGGATCTAATATGGACCAATAAGGCACCATCCCCGTAAACACCGCGAGGCCAGGGAAGCCAAAACGCAATGATCCACCTTAGCTCCTGAGAATTTGTTTAACTTCCTTTTTGAAGCGGTCTAAAGAGGGTAACTCTCTGTACATTTGCGGGATCTCTTTCCATGCTGTCGCTTCTGTAAATTGGAAACTCCTTATGGTAAATTCCAATCAAGGTTTAGGCAAATGCAGATTTTGGCTATTCCTTGTTGAATAGCTTGAAATCTTGGACCTCAGAGTAAACTTATTTTGAAAATTGTCAGGACAGTTTTTATGAAGGATCTTATGTGTCATAACTAACTTGTCAAATGTGATCAATTCTTTGACTGGTAACCAGTCACAGATCCATCCATCCTTGTACTTTGCGTTTTCAATTATAGTTTTTGCTCTTGTCTGTAGTTTCTGGAGTGTGCCTATCTTGATATCTGAGATGCACCCCCATATCATATTACCATACCATTCAGCTTTCTAATTGCTAAGAGACTAGTTTTCACCTCAGCCTTAACTTTTCTGTTCTGATCTTTCCAGCTAAGGTTATCGTCTATATTGAGACAGAGATATTTTGTTTTGGTAACCCTACCTTTTTTCTTTAGGTTGACCTCAATTTCTGAAGGGTGTTTGCCAAAGGATCGGGCTGGATATCATCACATTAAGAGAGAAACTTCTGGACTTTCAAGATGCATTTCCACGACTAGTAAAAACAATTCCAGTGGAAGTATTCGTACAGCAACCACTAGGATACGAACAACATGGTGGAGACTATGCTTGGAAGCTGAAGAAATCCCTTTACGGACTCAAACAGAGTGGACGTAACTGGAACGAATAACTCCACCAGTACCTAACAGAAATGAGCTTTCAGCAATCGAATGCTGATCCATGCGTTTTCACCAAAACAATGGACAACGAAATAATTATACGACTTGTATGGGTGGATGACATAATAATCATTTCAAGCTCGAATGAACTGTTGGAATCGATGAAATCAAAGCTGAGCAATCGTTTTAACATTAAGGACCCCGGGTGAATTATCTTCATTCCTTGGTATTGACTTTGTCATCACTGATGACTGCATAACAATGTCTCAGTCAAGATATCTTTCCAATATCCTCCGAAAATTCGGATTCGACCAGTGTAAACCAAGAAATACACCATGTGAAAGCAACCCCAACGCTTACGTCACTAACGATGAACTGGAAAATAACGAATCTGATACCACCGCCTATCGAAGAATGGTTGAAAGTCTTATATACGCAATGAGTTGCACCAGACTAGACCTAAGTTACTATTTAACCAGACTTTCATAGCATCTATAGAAGCCGGATAACAGTGACTGGACTAACTAACGCATGTCGTCGCTACATTAAACACAGCATTGATTACAAACTTACCTTTCACAAAAGCTCAAACGAATTGAGAATTTCTGCCTATAGTGATGCAGACTGGGCTTCTTCTAAAGATGATCGACGTAGCATCACCAGGTATTACATCAGTTTAAATGAAGAAGGCCCGCCTATTGCATGGAAGTCCAAGAAACAAGCATATGTAGCCTTATCTACGTGCGAGGCTGAATATATGGCACTTTCAATTACTTTCAAGACTGCTACAAGGACAATCGCATTGTTATTGACTATGTACCCTTAGAATTGAATGTAGTGGACCTGTTTACAAAGCCACCTAAGTAACATTATTTAACACTATTCGAACAGATATTATTTGGATAAATACGCGCTAAGTTGGGGTGCTGAACACGAAATTCCGCTCGGTTACACAGACCACTCTACACCTTGGTGATGATGGTCTGGAACACAGGCTAGCTAAACCTCTTTTTGTTGGTGCGATAGAAAACAATGCAATTTGCCTTCGCAGCCTCAAACCGAGCGGTGCCGTGTAATCGAAATCACAAGTGGGTTGACAGTGCTCCGGTATCGTGTAATTCTTATGAAAATAGTGTCATTTTGAGTGGAACCAATCCGGAGATATACATCCACATTCATACTGGCATATTCACCAGATGGGTGTAAAGACGGCATTTTTGCAAGAAAGCCCAGATATAAAAATCTAAATGAAGCAACCACCGGGATATGCAGACAAAGTGAAACCAAGACCAGTACCGATATCATATCTATGTAAGGTTGTTTCGCAACGTAGCAACTCAGAAACATAACTTTTATACAAATGTATTTAATACCAAAGTACAAATGTTTCCTTTTCAGTAGCATTGATCAAAGTCTAAAGATCGGATCGATTATAGCCCGCTATATAGTATGAAAAACCTTTTACAAATTTAGTTTTCAACAATAAAAGTCTAAACATTGGTACAAAGAAATATGCATTACGTGCCACTTTTTAAAGAGAATTTATAAACGGCGACTATTACAACACGGTTTCACGGTTTCTTGGAAATTTCGGTATTTTTTGTGATCATTTCTGACAGATTTTTATAATATCTTGAAATATTGAGCTGTAATGTTTTATTTATTCAAACAACTAACATAGTTTTATCCTACGCGGAAGGTATAACTGATATGAGAATAAACTTAAGCAGATTGTTAAAAAAAAAAATATTCACTACAGTTCTATTGAAAATGTATGCATAGTTCATTGCAATAACCTACAAGCAAGGCATGTGATTTTTAATTAGATCTCCGTGGTAGCGTTAAACTATGAACAGATATCAACCAATGAGCATCTGCAGTGGTAGATATAAAAATACTGTTGTGTTTTGTTAATAAAATTTTGTTTCAAGCACCTAATAAAAAGATAAAAGTCTTTCTATACACGTTAAAGGCACTAATGCCATCCAACAATTACTAACCTTTTATTACATAAGTTGTGATAGCATATTTCCGACATATCCTAACCATTAAAAAGCAACGTAAACACAATGAATTTGCATCCTTTCAGGAATTTCTTCAAAACTGAAGCATGAAATAAATAGAATTGGTCACGTTAACAGAATAAAGTTAAACCCTTCACAGAAGCCAATGCAGATTTCCCGTTTGAAAAATTCCGCATACACAACTATTCATGAAAACTTTTTTGGGTTGGATATCAGTGCATCCAACAAGTTAATTACGTTTTTTTAACTTTTTGCCGATAAAAATCAATCACATATCTATATTGCTCTCTATTGGTTTAGTAGAATCCAGAAGTTGAAATAATTTGCCACTTATTTATTTTTGCAAAAAAATTAAACTTTCCACTGTGAATTTACCACTCTCTTGTGCCTTATACTGACACTCAATGTAAATAAAATAGGGAACACCTTAGGGGTCCATGGTCGATTCGTCAGAAAAGAAAATCAATTCTTGGCTTAAAAAATTACATTTCACTTGACAAGAAAAGTGTGTGTATGTGAGTTATGTCAAAGTGACATATTTCATTCGGTGTAAAGCTGGTGAATTATTAAGGTGAATAATGATATGATTATAATGACGATTCAAAAAGCGATTTTGAAAATGCCTTTGTGGAGATAATTGAATCCAATAAACTAATTTGCCCGTTTTGTCAAGTCTTTCATTATGATTTTTCAACGCCAGTCTCGAAATTTAAAATTTGATCCTAACTGCTTTTTCCTTCAGGACACTTATAAAACAATGTGTATTGGTGCAGATACATTCTTTCTACTACAAGTTAAATCTATGCTATATGCTGTATCAGAGAATTTTTGCATTCCTAATTCAGTAGCATTGGCAAATTAAAAATGCAAAAATTGATACTGTTGTAGCAGATTTGAATTGTTCAAATGCTGTTGATTATTGAACTATTCAAATGCTGTTCATTTCAAGTTTTCAGTTTCATTTCTAATCAATAAATAGAAATTATGCATATAGGTAAAAACTTAACCTAAAAAAGTTGAAAATTGAATCAACTACCTATCCTTGCTGATGAATAGAAAATATAGCACATACAATAGCGGTAAGATTATACTGACAGTACAAAGAACAAAAATTAATCCTTTGTAATTGCACCATCCTGCTTTCCCAAGGACATCAGTGTCACTTTTATTACTAGAATTTGGTTGAATGTAAGCAAGCGAATGCCCAACAATGTCAACTACACCAGTCTTTGCCTGTAATCTTTTTGATATATGTTGAATATCTTTATCCACTAAATCCAAATATTCCTCGCATACGTTGTTTGTTTCATTCTTGGCATTTACAGTTCTTCGCTTTTTATTGAGAAGGCAACTTTTTTCATCTATTTCGATAGATGCATGAGTTTTTTCGTTACCATCACAATCTGTAGTTTCAGTATCAGAAAATTCTGATGTTGAATCAGCAGACATGAAGTTGACATTTGTACTGTACATCAAATTTTCCCTCACTTGCCTCAAGCTTCCTTCACTATGGCTCCTATGAAACGGTCTTGACTTATCGCTCTTTAAGGCAGAAGAGCTTGTTTTGTTTGCAAAAGCCTCCCACAAAACACTGTGCTGATGCACAGGTATTTTAATCACATTTCTTGCATGAAAATCCTGTTCACTATAGATTGAATTTGCTTGCTTTAGCTCTGATACCTGAAAGATTAATTAAATTCAACTCCAATGCAACAAAAACAGATCACTGCTATCCAGTAAAAGCAAATTTTTAATTCTTAAGTATGTGATATAGTGTCAATTTTCAAAATGCAATTACTGGCTACTGAGACCCCAATCCTAATGCTATGTAGAGGATTAATGTTCCGGTAAACTTTTAAATAGTGGTGTTGTAACATAAAACAAACTTTTCACATGATAAATCTAACCTTAGAGAATCATTGATAATTAGATGTAGCAAAACTAAGAGTCAGGGGTGCGAAAATATGGTCAGTTGGCATAAGATAATCAAATAAGTCATAGAAACGTGAAGAAATTGTGACACAACGGGTACATTAATATGACTAGATGCTATGTTTATGAGAATTTGATTTGAACATTGAAGTTTTAAGAAAATTTTCAATCTTCAAAACTTATTTTGACAGCATGTTTCCTCATCAATTCAGATGCCCCCCTGCCTAATATAAAAAAATTACTGTTTAACAAGGACGAGATACTTGATCACCAAATCTCACAAAGTAGAAATTTTGTATTGTCTCTATCTGACTTAAAACATTGAATGAAGTTCTATTGGAAATTTTTCTCCCTCTCTCCAACCTCTATCTCTCTTTCTCTCCCTCTCCCTCTCCCTCTCCCTCTCCCTCTCCCTCTCCCTCTCCCTCTCCCTTTCCCTGCTAAAAATATACCAGGAAGGGGACTATTTTGCATATGGGGTTACAATTTTCCTGTCTAAGTGGTGTATCTCAATCTCTTTTTTCTGTTTATAGGCTGAGGACTCTGAACGGTACACTTAAAACTTTCTTCTTAATGCTTATTAATGATGCTTTGGTCACTCAAACTGGGTGTGTAAAGCATTATAGTTTATGGCTATCAAATTTAATGATAATAATAATAATAATAATAATAATTATAATAATAAGGTTAGAGAAGCTTCTTAATCAAAAGTATTTGGAAGATTAATGAATGCATATGTGAAGTCAAGTTGCTCATTAAAAGCAACTACATTTGTACCTCTCATTTTAATGAATTTACAAACTAGAGGCTTCAATTTTCAAATTGAAATAGGATGTTTATTGAAAAAAAACATCAAGAGATGAAAGCTTTTGTTTTTTCTGCAAAGCTATCAACAGTTGAAATTGAAGTCCATTCCTTCTGATCCTTAAAACGACTCAAAATATTTAAATACTGCCCCATGCTTTTTGAATTAAATAAATTTGAACATAAATGACATTTTTGGAGAAATTTTATATAAAATGAATTCACACTTGAGCTGGTATCAAGTGCTGCGATGCAGGGCAGTGATTTGTGATGCCACAAAAATGCTAGGGCATGTCCACATAGAAAGAATTCTAGTTTAAGCAAATAAAGCTTCTACGTATGTCATTATGCTGTTAGCAGTGGCCTGCTGTGACTGTGTAATTGGGTTTCTTCTCCCTCATGAGAATAGAGGAAGGCAGTGATCTTGGGTGAGACACTTATGGCAGTTTCAAGAGCAACAAAGGCATTACAATAACATCAAACAAGAAATGTGGTACATCCTTGCAATCTTGCCTTCTTGGAAGACTCAAAGAGTAAAACCTACATACGTGAGCACAAGCACATCGTACCCATTAAATGTACCCTGCTTGGAAATAAAGTAGCATGAAGTTAATTATATGTGCACAACCAGATTTTTTTCGCTTGAATTGAGGAAAATCACTGAATTAATTGTTGTGTGTGCAGGCAACATTTTAGAGAATGGCCTTAAGATACTTACTGTACATCCATAGATTAGGGATAGTTTTGCCAGTGAATCATCCGAGTCCAAATGATGTTCCAATAAATAATTTTTTTTTGCATCATTGATACTTTCCTGCGCATTATGATCCTTTCGGTTTCTTGTGCGAACTTCGGCAAGTTCAATATTTTCAAGGGCCATTATTTCCCACTAATATCAAACCTTATCGCCAGATTTGCGCAAAAAAAGTGACATAGGTTGACGTTAAGAACAGTTTAACTTTAGAAGCTTTCGCGTTTTATCAAGGCCCCGATCCTTATCGTACTGCCCTTAACTGTGGGTCTACAAATTCACCTTTCCTGATCCGTAAAAATGATCTTGGCACTACCATACGGAGTGGCAGGAGAGCAGAGAAAATAGACCACAGACAAGTAGTAGACGAATTCCACACAGCCTCAGTTTCGTTATTGACCTCCCTTACAGCAAGCGGAAAACAGCGGCAAGGCAACTCAAGCACTCAGCAGGACAGCGCTAGAAAATTTTCTTAGGGGGGGGGGGGGGGGGGGTAATTTCGCGGAAATGGCAGAGTTTTAAGAAGTGGTGTTGCCATTCAGAGAAGTTGCGGAGAATAAGAGGACGTGGCATCTGAGATTTTGGGGATCTGTTCTTTCTATATGAGTACGTAAACGCTCCATTGTAGACAATTTCAGTGCCACTTGATGAAATTATAAACGAAAGGGTGGAGGAGAGAGAGTGCAGTTTGCCGCAAGACCTAAGGGTCCAGTGGGCCTCATCAACTTACATCAAACCTTTTGTTAATAGCCTTTTTAGATGTTAAGAAGGTAGCTCCCAAAAGAAGCATGCCTATAAGACTCTAAGAGTTTTTCCAGATTCAGTTGCCTTAAATCACCTTGCCTTCTGCCCCTTCAGTCCCTTTTCCCTTTTCTGCCCTTCTGCTCGATCACAGACACAAGGGGCCCGATTTTGCATCAAAAAGTAAAGTACTAATCTAAGAAATAAGTTGGCAAATCCTTATCCAATAGTTTTTTATAATGTAAACATACTGAATGGAAGCAGGTTGAAATCACCAACACGACTATCCACAAAAGCGAATGTTTATTGTTATTATTATCATCATTATTTTTGATAATATTATCATTATTCAATTATTGCACACTGATAAGATGTCATTTCATTCAGCGGTAATGTCTGCTTGATATTGGTGGGTACTATTTTCACCCTCATATTCCATATTTTCTGGAGTTCTCTCTTTAAATTCTGGTACTTCTCGATTTTCTCTTTCTCCTTCTGCTCTATCCGGGTATCATATGGGACGGCAAAGTGAACGATGATGCAGTTGTTGTCCTCCTTATTGATCAAAATTTAATCTGGCCTTCTAGCTTCAATAACATGATCGGTTTATATGGTAAAGTCCCACAGTACCTTGCAAGTATCATTTTCAACCACACTTTCCGGCTCATGCTTGTGCCATTTCTCGCTTACATGTAACCCAAACTCCCTGCATATGTCCCAGTGGATTCTTCTCCCAACCCAATCATGTCGATTCTTGTATTCTTTCTGCGCCATTTTGTTGCATTTGCTGATGAGAGATGATTAATAGTTTCATCAACCTTACCACACATTCTACACCTACTGTCCTCCTGCGATAAGATTTGTCCTAATAGCTTGCTCTTGGGCTGCAGGGATGAGAGTCTCGATCTCCCTTCTAATGCCACAATTTTTCAACCATTTCCACCTTTCCTCTCTAGCAATCTCCTCAGGTTGTCTAATAAATTGGCCATGTAGAACTTTCTCCTTCCAGTTTTCCTTGCTCTCTTTTGCTCTTTGGTCTTTATATTGTTTCACTGTTTCCTTCACTTCCATGTCCGACCTCTTAGCTGGACTCAACAGTCATTCCTTGCTCTCCTGTACGTATATCTCTAATTCAATTTTTGATGCTTCTATCGTATCTTCAACGCTAAGAACCCCTCGATCACCTTCATTTCGTGAAATATACAACCTGTCTACATTAATTTTTGGGTGGAGTGCTTTGTGCATCGTCATTAATTTCCTAGTACGTCTATCGAATCCTTGAATCTTCTCTTTCCTCCAGTCTAGAAAGGGAGCAGAGTACCTTACCACTGAAACAGACCATGTATAAATAGCTTTAATGATGTTGTGTCCATTTAACTTTGTCTCTAACACTTTCCTCATTCTTTGCTTATTTTCTCCACTGACTTTTTCTTTCATCTCAGACGTCTTTATATAACTCTAGGAAACCCAGGTACTGTATCTTTCGTCTAATTTTAATTCTTGATTATTTTGTCATCTGGCAAAGTAATGCCATGAGACTCAAAAATCTTTCCTCTTTTTTGTGACAAGTGATGCACACTTTTTGAGACCAAATTCCATTTCTATGCCTGAACTGTAAATTTTGACTGTCTGTATCAATGATTCTAGGTCTTTTTGGGTCTTTCCGTACAACTTGAGATCATCCATAGACAGTAAATGATTGACCTTTACCTTACTTGATGAAAACTTATACCCAGGCGCTGCTTCTCTCAGGATGCGTGTCAGTGGAATCATTGATATGACAAACAACAAAGGTGAGAAGGCATCCTCTTGAAATATTCCTCTCTTTATTCTTTTTCCCCTAATATTTCATCTTTGTACATCAAGATTTCATCCACTCTCCATGATTTCATTGTCTCGCTTAGCAGATTTCATATATTTTGGTTTACTTTCAGGGCTGCAAGGCATTCCATTAACCAAGATTGTGGGATCATGTCATACGCCTTCCGATAATCCAACCATGCCATTGACAATTTTTTTCCGTTGTTTTATTTCTTTCAGAATCATTTTATCTATATATAGTAGATCTCCTGTTACTTTTGACGTTTTCCTGCACCCTTTCTGTTCTTCAGGTAATAGTTCTTGTCCTTCTAGGTATCTGTATTTTTCGTCAAAGAATATGCCTGTAAGTAATTTCCATGCAAGAGGTAGGCATGTTATGGGCCAGTAATTGCTTGCAACTATACCTTTGGATTTCTCTTTTTGGGTGCGCACTGTTTTTCCCTTTGTCATCCACAAGATGTTTTCCTTTTCTCTAAGACCTTTTTTAGACTTGATGTAAGATGCGTGTGCATACATTTGAATTTCTTTAGCCAAAATCCTTGGACACCATTTGGTCCTGGTGCCTTCCAACTGGAGAATTTTCTCAGGGCTTCCTTAACCGTGTTTTCTGTGATTTGAATCTCCTCTTGACTACCAAATTCTTTAACTTCTCAATAAAACCCTTTGAGCCATTCCGCATCGTTCTTGTGCTTTCCCTCTTTGCTCCAGTTATCAGACAAGAATGTTCTTGCTTCTTGTGGATCTGCTGCTTCAGTTTCTTTCCAGCCTTGGTCTTTGTTCAGTTGCTGGTAGAATCTTCCTTGATTATTATTGAGTAATCTGTTCTGCTGAAATTGCGATATCCGCTGGTTGTATCTCTTTATTTTGGCTGCTTTAGTTTTAATTATCTGGTGAATTATCTATTTGGTTATCTGTAGCCCATTTTGCTTGATATTGTATTTTTTCTGTAGTAGTCGTACATTTTCTTCACTGTTCTTTTTTCTCTAAGCATGACTATTCTTGATAGATCCTTGTCTAGCACTTTAAGTTGGTTTTCCAGCCTTCTTTTCCAAAAAGGTTCTTTGTTATCATTTCTGCAAATCTTTATACCCAGAATTTCCGTTACTAGTGCAGCTTCACAGTATATTAGGTCATTCACTTCATTAATATCAGTTACCTTCACTTTACTGAGTACTTCATCTACTGTATTCATTGCACCTGAAAATCTCTTGCTTTCTCCTCCTCTCAATGGTGGTAGTCTCTTGCGTTGGATTTTATTTAGCTGTTGCAGTATCCCTTTTTGCTTTTCAACTACTTCATTTTGATCTTGATTTACAAAAAAATCTCTTATTTTGATCTTCTCCATCTGCATTGATTTCTGTCTCTCGATCAGCATGTTCATCTCTCTCTTCACTGATCACAGTTCTTGTAATCATATATTCTGCATCCTCTATCAACCTTTTAATCTCTTCCAGTTCAATATCTGTCAACCATTTCTTTTTCAATATTTGAGCTTTCTGATCTAATAGACGTTGTTCAGTTATTTGGAACATTCCCATGTCCTTCCATAAATTATATATTCTTTTTCTATACCCACTTACTTCAGTTTAACAAGAAACAGTCCATGACAATTCTATTTTCTTCATATGACCATTTCTTTCTGATCCTTCTAGCTGTAATTGATTGACAACCGGGCCCACGCTGCTGAGCCGTGGGACATCTGCCGAGCAAGAAGGCTTCACATGTAGTTCCAACCCCATTAACGCCGTTGTTGGTAATTCCAATATTTGACATAACACTCATAATGTGGATAGTGATGATTAGGTGAGACAACCACCGGTATTAATATTGTGACACCATCACTAGGGGGGTTGCCAACCAAGGCTGAAGGGTCCTCCCTACCCAGGAGACAGACTAGCCTCCGCCAGACGCCAACTCGGAATTTAAAGGCCTCGGGGAGAGCTGACAGGTAATACACCTTGCTCAAGGGTGAACTGGAGGTAGTTGTGACAAAGGGTAACCTCACTATCCCACGTTGAAACTCCACAACCGGATGCAATTTAATTTCATGACCAGAACGACTTATCATTATTTTTATTATTATTATTATTATCATTATTACTAATTAATACTATTGCTATTATCATTCAACTCTTCTCATGGCCTTGAAGATACACCAGTGTTTTGTCTTTGAACAGGCCACCTCCCGTGGCTTGAGATAATAGATCTTTAGTATTTCTTGCTAAACCGTCTTTCCTTCTCTTCTAGTGTTATATTCCGTCCTTGTGTTTATCTTCGAAATTCTCGTAGCTCTTTGCAGTGGTGGGAAACCCATATTTTTGGCACATCTGCCAGTGAAGGATAGCAGCAACTTTGTCACACCTTGTTTTTTTGTAATCGTTTTGAGCTAGCTCTTTACATTCTGATACTAAATGGCTGACAGTCTCATCCATTTCATCACATAACCTACACGACGGCGGAATGTGTCTTATCCAATTTATCCTAATTGCTTAATCCTGCACCGCCATGATCTCCCCTTCTGTTTCCTTCTTCAAATACCCTTTCTTAACCCATAGCCAACTGTTATCCTCGTCCATTACCTCTTCTTTTTGCCTTAAAAATGTCGAGTGAAGTGGCTTGTTGGAATATCTCTCTTCTCGTGCTTTGCGTAGTCTCTCTTTCACAGTTTTGGGATTCTCATTTTAAGCCATAATATCCTCTTTCACCACTTCTTGTAGTAACATCTCTTCGTTTCCATTAATGTAGAAACCTAGACTCGTCTTCTACAGCATCACACATTTTTCAACACTTATTAATCCTCGACCGCCTTTCTTGCGTTTCATATGGGTTCTGTCGACATCGCCTTGGGGGTGCATGCTTCTATATATTGTTAGTAATTTACGGGTTTCTCTATCCATTTGTTGTAATTCTGCTTTTCGCCAGTCTACAATTCCAGCTCCATATCTAATTATAGAAACTGCTCTAGAATTTATCGCTAGGATCGTATTCCCTGCCTTAAGACTTGACTTTAGAATCTTCCTGATACGTCTAAAATATTCCTTGGACAACATTTCATTCATTTCCGTATTCTTTGTTGTATCGTATTGGATTATACCCAAATATTTGTACCCATCATTACTCTCTAATGCCTTGATTGTCTTTCCCGAAGGTAAGTCTATTCCATTACTGTCCACTACTCTACCGCGTTTCATTTCTAACATTGCACATTATTTGGAGATTCCATATTCAATGCCAATTTCTTTACTGTAAATCCGGGTTGTTTTAACTAGTGAGTCTACTCCTTTCAAGCTTTTTCCAGATAGTCTTAAGTCGTCCATGAACAGGAGATGATTTAGTTTTCCCCTGTTTCGGCCTAACGTATCTCCAGCCTCAATATTGTTCAAAACAATGGATAATGGAATCATGGCTAATACAAAAAGAATTGGCGAGAGATTATCTCCTTGAAAGACACCTTTCTTTATCTTAACATCACCAAGCATTTCTCTTCCTGATGTCAATTCAACAGTCCAAGATCTCATAGAATTTCTTATCAAGTTGTGGATGTTAACTGCTACTTTAAACATAGTCAAGCATGCAAGTATCCAGGAGTGGGGAGCCATATCATAAGCCTTTCTATAGTCAATCCAGACAACACAAAAGTTTGTTAATCTTCTTCTACAATACTTCATGACCATTCTATCAATCAATAGTTGGTCTTTGGTTCCTCTGCTTTGTTTCCTGCACCCTTGTGTTCTTCTGACAATAACTTTCCACTTTCAAGATGGTGATATAATGATTCACTAACAATGCCCATAAATGATTACCGCATAATCGGTAGACATGTTAGGGGTCTAAAGTTGATAACGTCACTTCCTTTCTTTCCGTCCTCTGGTCATCCATGTCTGAGTTTTGCCTGTACTTATGCACTCACTAAGCTGTGCTGCCATTTACTGGTATAACTTTGTAAAACCTTTTTTCCAGTAATCGTGAACTTTGTCTGGCCCGCAAGCTTTCAATTTAGGGACCCTTTTTAGTTGCATCCGCAGGCTATCCAACATAACTTGAACATCGCGCTGCTTCCCTACATTCTCTAAATGTTTTTTGACTATCCAACTCGCATCAATATTATGCGTTACATCTTTCGACCACTCTAGAATGTCTTACTCTGACCCGCGTTAGGTTTTATGTCATTTTCCCTTTCCGTTCCTTCTATCTTTTCTAATAGCAGCTTTTCGTTGGTTTGGAACAGTCTATTTTGTATGTACTGTTGTTTCGTTCTTCATATTTCTTAATTTTGACAGTTTTTGCCTTTATTCTCTGTTTAAGCTTCACTATCACTGTTGTAAATCCCTTATTCCAAACATGGTATATTCGCTGAAAATGAACTTTCAAGCCTTCTGATTTAGTTCCTTTCTTTCCATTTCTCTACCCGTGATATATCTTTTCAGCAATGTGTTTCAATAACCTCTTTTTTCACATAGGAGTTTTCTTCTTCCTCTCGCCCTTTTTCATGCCTACTAAATCTGCCACAACATTTGAAGCAGTTAATATGATGCGATTTTTGTCTGTTGTATCCCTACATATTACTTTATCAATTACTTCATTCACGACCTCAAGCTTCTCTTTCACCTTCCTCCTGTCCATTGCTCGTGAATTTATTCACTCCAGTGCACTAGGGTTTTCTATCTTATTCTTAATCAAATTCAGGATTTCCTTTTCCTTCTTTTTCCACTGGTAGTCTCGCCAGGTAGTCTCACCAATCGCAAAATCAATAGCTGTTCAATCTGTATTGCGTCCTTCACCTCTAATGTTATTACCATGCATTTCTTCGCCACTTTTATTCATTTCATTAACCTGCTGAACTGTGCCTGAACCATCACTTTCTTCCATTCTTATTTCACACTCTATCTAAAGAACATTGGATAAAAAGTTGTTCTTCTTGATAGCTCTCACTTGGTCAGCTAGTCTTTGCTCAGATAACTCAAAAACACCACTTTCTTGTCATGCAGCAAACATTCTTTTCCGATTTCCTCTCTTCGATGGTTCACTCTTATAGAAGTACTTCATTACAATTTTGTTCACTTCCTTGTCCCAAGCAGTTCTGGATGTTCTTTTCCTTGCAGTCATGGGCTGACGACCGGGGTTTGCCAACGTACGCACAGAACAACTGCCGGGCGCGAGACCTTCACTGTTGTCAGCTCAAACCTCGTTTACGGCGTTATCTGATTTATTATCATTTGACATTCTTCACTCATTAAGACGGTAGTGGTTTAAGGGGGCATAACCCGGTGTTTTTATCAAGACACCATCTCTACGGGGGCTGTCAACCACAACCTAAAAAGTTCCCTCTACCCATGAGAGAGACTAACCCCCACCGGACACCAAACATGTATTTCGAGGCCTCGAGGAGAGCTAACAAGTGCTACCCCTTACTCAAGGGTGACCTGGAGGTAATTGTGGCAAAGAGCAACCTCATTTTCCTACGTCGAAACTCCACAACCGGATGTAGTTTTATGTCATTCCCAGGACAAATTATTATTGTTATTATTATTATTATTATTATTATTATTATTATTATTATTATTATTATTATTATTATTATTATTATTATTATTATCACTATTGTTATTATTATGACTGATCTTCACGGCTAATATTGGACCTTTCTTTGAGCCGGTTATTGTCAATTACTACCGGGCCACAACCAGTAGCCTAGGGTAACAACTGTCTGTTTATTGATTTCTTTAGTATCTTCTAACTACTGCTGGTCCAAAACCTTTCTCAGTCTACGGGCTGTTCCTAGTAGGCAGGTTTACCTAAGTGGTTCGATACCTGGTGCAAAGTCTGTCTTTGAAAGGTAATCCTCAAGATTTTTAGTCACCATGCCAAGAGCACCGAGAACAACCGGGACAATTATGACTGTCCTCACTTCATTCCTCCAACACTTCAAGATCTCATATTTTAGGTCAGTATAAACCTCCATTTTCTCTTTCTCCTTTTACTCTATACTGGTCTCAAAAGGACACGCTACGTCTATCGAAGTGCACGTTCTTTTCTTTGTTTTTCCAATTGCAATGTCTGGTCGGTTGTGTTTCAGCTTTTCATCAGTCTGAGTCGGAAAATCCCACAATGACTTTACTTCAACGTTCTCTTGAATTCTCATCACTTTCTTGATGACGTGTTCATAGTTTTTTCCGCACAAGGGAAACCATATTGTTTGCACAGGCTCCAAAGCAGCATGGCAGCCACCACTGATCTCTAAAAAAAGACTGGATCGAGTATCTATTGCTAAGAAAATGAAGCCAAACAAATCTAGCGGCGGCCATATTGGAGGGCCCTAATGCTGAATACAGCGATAATATGTGCTGGAGATTGTTTTAGCTACAGAGGAAAACTTTTTGGCTGGATGAGTGGAGACAAATTGCACATCATTTTAACCAACATGTTTGAAGTGCATTACTTTTTATTTTCTGTTCTGCTTCAAATATAGAAGAATATGGATGAAAATCTTAATGCTGTCCCAGGCCTACGTACTGTATATGTATGAAGGGATCCAACAAGATGGTGGAAAGTTTATGCAGTTCATCTCCTTCAAGTGTAGGTATCTTTCAGCCGAAAAGTTTTGTGTTTTGCTTTTTTCATAGGCCAGAAGGAATTTAGTAAGACCAAATAAGAAATTTTGTTGAATGTTTAAAAAATACTCTTTTCCCACCCAACCATCTGCTTTATCATGTGCGGTTATGTCAGAAGTTCCTTGTTGATAATTTGGTGGTATTTAAAAAAACCGTTTTTAAAGTTTGTATTTCAAGGATCATTGATGATTAAAGAGCACCAACTTGCTCAACTTCTTTCGAATCTTTGTCCCAGAGATGTTATCAGTTGCTTGTTTACCAAGATGATGGAGTCTGATCTTGCAGTAACATCTTGTGATGATTGATTGAATTATAAGACCAAAAACATGATTATCTTGCAATGAACAGTCCAGCATGTGATCTTGCAACTCATTGAATACCTTTGACGCGTTCAAATTGGTCATAACACCTAAAGCAACTGCATCAGGAAATCTTCTTGACTGTGGAATCTTACCCCCCATACATTTATGCATCCTTTGAAAGCATTTTTCGGCCTCTTCACACACTTTGATTACACTGGCTGTGGGTTTGAAAAGTCCACCCCTGTCTTTGAATTTAAGGAAACTTGGTAAGACATCCTGTTGTTTTGGATTTTCTAATGCCTTGCTGCAAACAATACACATGATCTTTTTCTCTGCCATTTTTGCCGCATATCCTGCAATGTAAGATATTGCAGACTTTTTGAATTCAGAGAGGTTTGCAAAATTTGGTGCATCAGCATAATCATGGTCACTCTGTATTGGTGTAGGTGGAAATCGCAGATCATATTTCCGAATAAGTGATGCCTCTGTGATTGTAATTTCTTCACCATTTACGTTGCAGGAATCACCAATGATGTGGAGTATATCAACTTGCTCTTGCTTCTGGCAGTTCCCTTTTCCACCTTCAATGCTGCTTCGTAGCAACAACCTTTTGTATGCAGCAATAAACTGTTGTGCTGTAGGATTATTGTTAAAGCCTCCAGAAGATCTAATTGCTCCAAAAAACAGCTCCAGGTGGTCTTGGCTGAATTTGTAGGTCAGCAAATACTTCAATGGTGCTTGTGCTGATTCAACCAGATCTTTGAAGAGAGCTTTAATACTTACTATGGCAACCATAAATCCAATGAAACCTGTTTTACGCTTGGTGTTGTACATCGGGTGACCATGAGGATTCTTCAGTCCAGATATATACACATATGCATCATTAAGGAATGGTTCCCAAGCTGTTTTATTTTGTACACGCATTGCAGACTTGAATCCAGTTCCCCATGGATTTCTAGAGTTGAGAATATCAAAAAGACGATCTATGATCCGAATGAAGTTAACAGTTGCCTCTGAACCTTGAAACTGCCTAAGCTTGAGAACAGTGGAACAATACTCTATTGCATCAGCAACACTGGAACTAAAGGTTTGGGCTGCCAAATTTACTTTCATTTTTTGTTGGTACCATTTGATATGAGCCAACTTCAGCTTGTTTGCTAGATGAAGTCCTTCACTCTCTTGAAGCTTCTGGAGCTCAACAACATATTGCCAAAGAATCTTCTTTCCATCTTTATCAACAAGCAAACCTTTCTCTGCAAGATTATTTCGTAGCAGCTTAAGCATGTGACATACATCTAGGAGCACATGAATCTTCTTATCACTGTCAGTTGGATGTGGAAAGTTAGGTTTGAATGACTGCGGCTTGAGACTAGCTCCCAGATTGGAAAGCATCGTGAAATGACAAGATGGACCATCACATGTCAATGATACAATCTTCACCCCTGTGTCTGACAATCGTTGAATGCACAGCCATACTAGGTTTGCGCGCTCTTGTCCTTCAAGACCATTAACCAAAAAGTATGCACAAGGCACTTTCCAGGATCCGTTGATGTTGACAACCATAAATACAAGTGTATCTTTTGCCACAGGTGCTGAATCATCATCCTCTACCCCATTACCCAAATCAACAAAGCCTCTGAACCTCTTCCCATCCCAAGCAATATGTTTGCGGATTGCCATTTCATCCAGCATGAGTGAGCACATGACTTGCTGTCCTGTTTTGGCAGCTTCATTGACTTTGAGACGAAGCGCTTCAAATGCTGGCTTGCTGAAACCTGGTTCTGCAGGAACTCGTCCATACCATTTCCTTATTTGCGCTTGATGTGGCAAGGCAAGTTGGAATGTTCTTCGCACAAACTCATAAGCCTTTGAGGAATAAAACTGAAGTGTCAGAGCAAAGGACTTAAGCTCAGGAGGGTACTTGATTCCCTTTCCTGATTTCTTGCCAGATGTCATCCTCTTCATCAATGCCAAAGGAACTCCAGAAAATGTCTGATTAAGCATTTGTTCACAGTTTGTTGAAATTAATTGTTTCTTCTTCAAATGTGACACAACTGTCTTAAGCGATTGGACTTTTAATTTTAAACGACGTGACTTTTGCAATGATGTTTTCAGCCGTTTTCTCAAGTCCTTCACTTGCACTTTTGTCTGCTCCAGTTCCTGTTTGATCTTTCTTGGGGATGCTGACAAGTGGTAGGAATGGTCCCCTTCAGCTAGCTGTAGACATACTTTTTTTGCAGGAGGACACTCAACTGCTTCTTTACCACTGCTGGTCTGATAGGCTGAAGAGACTGGCTCAGCACTGCGATCTTTTGGTGGCTTGCGCTCTTTTAGTGGCTATAAAGATGAAGAAAGATACAATTTCCAAGTATTCACCACTATTGGTGTTTTAAAGCAACTTGCCAAAAGAGTGTAATAAAGTTTTCTTGGGAATAAAACCTTACTTGGGTTTGAAAATTGGAAAATATAGAATGGGGGGAGGTTGTTACAATTTCTAGGGAAAGCCTTTTCAAAAGAAATGAGCATCTTCCTTATTCATTACTGAGAAGAGTTCTGTTATGATGTTTGAGAAATGTTAAATCTAGTGCAAAACATCAGATATATGTAATGCACCAAATTTAGATAGCAGAGAATAAGTTTTATACCAATCTAATGTTAAATTTTATGCTCAATGTTTTCATTTGTTATGCCTGGATCCCTCCTTGATACTAGCACAAAGCAAACAACTTAAGAGAAATGTTCAATTCATTGTATGAATAAGAAATTTCAGTACTTGAACAGTCTAAAAATGTGATTTTGCAATGCATTTTCTCTCGAACAAATCATTTACCTTTTTGAGATGATCTGGGAATTGCTTGAACCTTGTTGGGATAGCTCCTTCTCTTAGGCGAACAGTCTGCCCAGTTCTATCTATTTGCTGCTCCTTGAAATGATCTGAGCAGATTTGGGAGTTGCTAGTTGGCAGCCAGTTTTCTCTATGAATGTTTGCTATCCAAGCACTTCTCCTCACTGGGTCTGTTGGGAATCTAGAGTTAGGATGAAAGCAAAGTTACATAATTATACAAGCAACAGAACTTTGGCATTTAGTAATTAGTTACAGGGGTGGATTTAGGGGGGTTACTTGTTTGCAGAAACCCCCTCCTTGCCACTTGAAATGTTTTATTTGGATATCAGTTTAAGACTCAGAAAGAAAAATTATTGTATGTCTTGTGTTCTAATGCAATAAGAAAAGGAAATTTTAGGCTCCTAAGCCATTTTTAGGCCTCACAAAATGCAAATTTTAGGGCTTTGCCCCCTGTACCCCTACAAGAGCCAAGCCCTAGACCTACAAGGGGCCTTAGGGTACCTCTAAAGCCCCAGTCTACAAGCCATGGTCTTCCCAAAAATCTTCACCAATATATCAAAAAACATCTAAATCTGGAACCCCCCCCCCTCAAAATTTCTAGATCCGCCACTGAGTAAATTAGGGAGTTTTAATGTGTGGATTTTTTAATTATTTAGAGAATTTTTTTCCTATATTGAGAGATTGGGCTGAGTGAATTGAGAATGCTAAAGCAAATGAAAACTTTTGGTATGCGCTCTAATGAAAGCAACAAAACCCTGAAGTGCCAAATTCTTTTGAAAAGAATCATGTCTGAAAACACCACGAAATTAAGTTCTCACAGTCTTCACATTAGAATACAAGAAATCGTAGATGATATCACAATTTTAGTTAAATCACATAAAAATAAGATCTGGAGGCCTGACTCACCTGTGAAATGTTCTTGGTAATATTCTTTTTATCGCGGACTGCTCATCTTCACTTCCCTCGCTATCACTTCGTTCGTAGTTTTCTTCTTTAACATTTCGTTTCCTCTTTTTACAACCATAAGAAACACATTCTGTACCTTGCTTTCCCATCTTTTGCACTACACGACACTTCTCCGCACAGTTTTCAAATACCGCAGTAGGGCCCTCCAATATGGCGCTGCTTAAAAACCGCGGGCTTCATAATCTGCGCATCACAGACAATTGGTTGCTCGATCCAGTCTTTTTTTAGAGATCAGTGGGCAGCCACCTAATCATGTCGGCATTTCTTATAGTCATTCTGGGCCAGTTGCTTACATTCAGAAACTATATGCCCAATAGTTTCGTCCCTTTCTCCACGCAATCTGCATTTATCTTGGACGTCTTTCGTGTCTATGTTTTTCATTATCCACCTAGTTCCTAATGCTGGATCTTGCGCTGCTAGCCTAGTCCTTCCGTCCTTCCGCCACACCTCCCTTGTTGTGATAAAATTTTCTTCAGCATTTCATCCAACTTGGAATCTGCAACTTTACTCCTCTCAGATGGGGACAGAAGTCCAAAGTCCGTTCTTCATCTTTTTACAGTCGATACGCTAACACCTGCAATAAAATGCACACAGATTGCATTTAGAATGATTATTTAGAAAATTTAAGGCAGAATTCAGTATTCATTTTATGCTAAAGTCGAATAATCTCAATTGAAATTAAGGCCCAGCATTACAGTCTTTATCGTCCTCTGTTAGTGCAAACTAGGAAAAAATGAAAGTTTCTTTTTATGGATTAAGACACTGTAGTAACATTTTGCTCACCTAACAAGGATGCAATAGCTGTTAATGTGAAGCCAAGTTGTAGCAATGTCTCCAATTGGTCAACGCCAATCACTTTCGAAGGCCTCCCTTGAGCCCCTCATCGTTCTTCTCCCACCCTGTATTGCGCACGATGCTCTATTATACTGATTGCGGCCTCAATCTCTTCTAGCAAAGTTCTTATTTTCCTTAACATGTTGGTCATCTTCTTCACTATTTCTTCGCGCTCATTTCGGGTATATCATCGACGCCAGCCACCTGCGTGAAAATTATTCTTGCACTGGTGATAGCCCTTTCCGCGTCATGAAGTTGAGCATCTACGTGTTCCGGTTTTGCAATTGTCTGCAAATGGGCAGACTCAAGCAAAAGTTTTACTTCACGCTTAGCAGTCTTTGCATTTTCCACAACTTGAAGAATATCTTGTGTGGTGGGGTTTGCTAACAGGAGCAGGAAAAGCAGTGAACAGAATTTGCCAATACGCAAAGATCCGGTCAAGATCCGTGAGCAGGACGATGAATTGAATTCTAGAGAAATTCCCCATGAACAGTTTTCGAACTCTGCTAAAAATGCCATGAATTGGTGGATCTTTTGGTAAAAGAATACGTGGAGGTACTGTATGCCCCATATAGTCCCACTGTAGGTAAGGCCATGAAACAGCCCGTGTGCATATAAAAAACTGCTGTTATTGTAAGCATGATAGTCTTAGAGAATGAAACGTGTGTACAGGGGCGTCGTTGGTAAGCACTAGCAGGAGGGGCACAAAGGAAATTTTTTTTTGACGGATTTTTTTTTATATTTATTGTCGGAAGGGGACACTTTGGAGTCCATTTTTATGGTGCTCTTGTATCAAAGCCACTTCTACTAAGAGAGGGAAAATAAGTAGCGTTTTCTTTAAAGTGTTGTCGAACCTACCCAAGGTTGTATAGTCTTTCCTGAATGAATCCTTAGGAAAAGCGATCAAACAATCAGAACGGTAATACACTACCATACCACCTGTGGCATCAAAGAGGCCCACACGGTACAAAAATGCGCTATTTATCTTAACCCCTTCTTTTAATTGTAGATAATGAACACATAGGCGATAGTGAAATTCCAGAATGGTCACCTACACTAGAAGAATTAATGGAAGCAGATGAAGGTAATTCATATTGGAAAATCATTCTTCTGTTAACTGCTACTTAAAGTTCTTTTAACAACAATGTTGAAATCAAGTTTGCATAATTTGCGAAATTTACTGTTGATTTTCCCCATCTAAGAATCTGCCCTTAATCTTCACATGTAATGAAGTGCCTGGGTCAAAAACTGTTCCAAACTTCCCCAGGATCCCTCCCCCTTATATGCAGCCCACTTTAAAGAATATTCTTTGAAATTCATTGTCTTACGTTAAATTTTCTTGCAGTGGGAATTATTGAAGATGTTGAGGTGTTTGAACCAGCGGAATTAGCAGGTAAAAATTTGTATCAACTGTAGTCTAGAATGGTTTCTTTCTGATTTGACAAAGGTTGCTCAAGATATTACCAATTTGAATGCCACTAAAAATTGTTATAAATATTTTTCACATAAGTAGATTTTGGGATGCTGTTTGGAACAATTTTTATTTTATATATACACAATCAATAATTTTTATTTTCTATCGCAGCATCCTCCTCCCTGAAGTTAATGTTGCTTAAACCACGTTTCACTGCTATGTTTGGATCGAAATCAAATGTAAAAAAAGGTATTGCCCTCAGCATCCAACGAAGTTCTAATGGGGGATGGCGGCAATGAAAACTTAATTAGGCCGAGAACCTCAAAGCGATCAGTGGACCATGACGTCACTAAGGTGATCCATCAAAATACATAAACAATACATTTCCTAAGCTAAGTAAGACATCTCAAAAGTAAGACATCTCAAAAGTAAGACTTTCTTGTGCAACAATACAATTTCACTTGCTCAATGTTAGTGGGTCTAATTTTTTTTTAAATAGTTCTTGACAATCATCTTGATGATTGTATTTCAATAGCTGAATCTACAGACATATTGGCGGGCATACCTTTTCTGATGCCATTTGAATTTTCAACGGTATGCAGAAATTTTTTTTTGAAAAAAGTAGAAAATTGTGAGCAACGGCAGCGATTTTATACTGGCTGGCTGGAAAGCACTCGATGGCAGGAGAGGGGAGCCTTTATTTCCAAAACACCTTCTTGTTGAAGATATTTATTGGCTTCTTTGGCACCAGATCCTCCTCATTCATTGATGTTGGTTAGTTTGAAACTTCAGAGCTACCTGGGGCCAATGAACTATATATGCTGGTGTTGTTTTAGTATTTATAAGGTTAGAACTCGCATAAAGCAATATTTGTTTCTCAGGTTTTACGTCAATGTGGCACGCTCGAGAAGATATTAGTTATTCTAATGTTCGAAAACCAGTCACTCCACTTGATACAAAGGTATGACTATCTATCTTGTGCAACTTGGGAGGTTGTTTTGAGGGCTTATTCCCCCTTGTAAAAATCAAGTCAGTTTTCCCCCCCCCCCCTTACAGTATAACAGGTTGGAAATATGTGATGTTGTCCTGTTACCTTGAGTAGTTCAGTACTTGTATACGCGAGAGCTAAAGCAATGGTGTGCTACACGTTTCTGTTATATTTTGCAATTATATCAAAGTAGAATTATAGTTATGTTGTAATTACCTACGGTTTCAAACCTTATTCAAAACCACCTTGCTAAATAGGCTTTGGAGATTTTTCTAGCCCCCCCCCCCCGGGGGCCCGTTTCTATTAGCTGGCCCGGGGCCCACCCTGGCTCTCGGCGGCCCTGGTGATTGTTGCCTTTAGGTCGGTACTGCGCCCAGGGGCGGCTGGAACTAAGAAAAGATTAGTACTAGTTTTTGAAAATTCGGTGTGGTCAGATAGCGTCCACGCCCTTTCTTGGACATGTGAAATACTTGAATAATATCAATTGCCCTTTTAAACAAATATGAAAGATTATAAAAAGATGAGACGTTTGATAACTGACTTATAATTGAAGCTGAAAGGAAACCATCAATTCAATAACTACATTTAAATTCTACAACAAGTAAATACAGAATTTTTTAATTAAGAAAATTGCCTTAATCATTTAACTCAAGTCGAAAGGACATCTCTACATTCTTATTTTATTGAAAATCGTTCATAACGGGGCTGATTATAATTCTTAAATCTTAAAACAACATTTTTCTTAAAGTCTGGTTGGGCAGCAAGGTGTCGCAAAAGCTTGTGCTCCACCTGTAAAAACACTACATTTCTTTCCTTTTCTGAAGCATTTTAGAGCGACTTGAAGAAACAATTCGTTTCATTCTGCTGAAAACTCTCTCACAATGCACGCTCGTAAGGGGAATTGTAATGGCCAGTTCTCGCAATGTTACAGCTAATGACAATGCTTCTTCAAGTCCTGCATCTTTTATCACTTCTAGCAAATCTTGTATACTGGGCTTCCCCTCCTTCAATCCCTCTTCTTCGATGGTTTTTTCTCTCATTCTTTCAAAGCAGTCCTCCTCTTCCACTGCCATTCTTTCATTTTCCTTGGCTAGGTTCCGCTCTTCATTTGCTCGCTTTAACTTACGGCGGCGTTCCTTTTTTTGCTGCCATTTCATCCCGATCCCGAATCCGTTTTTCCAATAACAATTGTATTTGTGAATTGTTATACAGTACGTTCAAATTGTGTTCCAGGGCAAGCTTGTCAGGAACAGCAAAAGGATACTGTTGCTTCAGTGCTTCTATCAACTCTTTCTGTTTGTTTGATGAAAGTTTTTTTCTTTCTTCGAATTTTGCCAGATGTATAAGGTCCATCCACTCAAATTTTTCTAAATTGGCAAACCTCCATTGAAGTTCTGCAGAAAATTTTGAAACCACAAGCTGTGATACCGAGCTGAGCCTGTTTTTCCAGGTATTTCTAGAGCCATCAACTGCTCCCTCAATACCCCTCCAACCACTTCTTTCGCCTATTGATGGTAACACTGGATCCAGTTGTAATGCAGCGTCCCAAATTTCTTGTATGTTGAGGTCACTGAGAAATTTTTGAAAATCCTCTAACATCATGGAAAGTTGCACAGCATCAAGCTCCGGGTTCTGCATCAGCGACATTCAACGTCGACAATGAGCAAATATTTTCCTTTACAACTTCAACAGAAAAACGAATTCAATGTTTTGAATGTTAGAACAGAGTCCACGAGCAGTAACTTGCGTCTCTAATTTCTCCTTGTCATCAAACGCCATTTCGTAGAGAATAGTTCCAATTACCTCGTACATGGAATCAATAGCGGCAATTGCAGTGTCTCGCGAGAGCCAACGGGTGTCCCCTGGCAACGGCAAACGGCGACCAAGACGATCTGTGCGCTTTGTGCTGCTTCTGAAGAACCTTATCAATTTGTCTACAGTGTCAAAAAACTTGACAACCTTTGGTATAGAGCTTGAAGACTGTGAAGCACAAAGAGCGAGTCTGTGAGCAACACAGTGACTATAATAAGCTGACGGAAATCTAACTTGCATCTTCTTTTGTACACCATTGAGTTCCCCTGACATAGTAGCTGCTCCATCATATGATTGTCCAATCAATTTTTGTCTACTTAATTCAGTGCTAATATCATACTCTTTTAATGTTTGGAGCAGAATTTTACTCAAAGCATCGGCAGATTGATCATTTGAGCAATTGATCATACCCAAAAGATGTTCCTCGACTTCTCCCTTGTGTACAAGACGGATAGACACGGCAGATTGTTCAACATTACTGCAATCACTTGTGTCATCCATCATAACTGCTAAAAAGCGTGATTCCCCAACTCTCCTTGCAACCTCTTGCTTCACTTCCTCGTAAATACATTCGATTAAGTCATTTTGTGGCTCGTGTGATGTGTAGGTTATTTTCTCTCTATCTAGAAAGGTCTTTAAATCAGCACTGTAATTTCCTATAACATCTAGGAGTTCGATGAAATTCACCCTGTTGGATGACAGTGCTGACTCATCGTGTCCCCTGAAAGCGATTCCTTGTGCCGCAAGGTACACAACCGCATCAATATGGTGTTGCAGGATTCTTGCGTAATGCGTTGCATTTTGATTGTGCTGCTGGACTTGTCTGCGATGAGCTTCGTCTAAAGCGCAAGCAACATCCATATTTCCAAGAAGCTGGTAAGACGTATAATTGAAAATATGTTTTTTCGACGTTTCGTGTCGCTTTGCAAGGTTCCATAGATTTGCACCAGTTGGTTGAAATCCGCGCTCTTGCACAAAGGATACCTTTTTCATCTACAATATACACCATAATTTTAATAAGAGAGATTCGACCAAGAATGAACAATAAAAAGCATTATTTAAATAAAATAATTCGAATCCCCGGAAAATAAGAAAATAATAGCACTATAAAATATGTGTCATTAACTTACCAGTGATTATATTGAAAGGTTATAACAGTGATTATCTCGGGCGTTTATTCTTTACCAACGTAACTTAAATTTTCTAAAGATTTCAAGATTAAAAAAGAACCCTTAATGAATTGAGACTTAACAAAGAAACCATTCATAATCATTAAGATCATCATTAGGATACTAAATGATCCTTTTCGCCACACGCCTTTACTTTGCATTCCCTGGGTAGCTTCATCTTTTTTCATTTTCTGTGTTTAGAGTACTTAGGAAAAGATCAGGGCTGTTTCCAGATGCCGTATTTAATGCGGGAGTGGGGTTAGAGACGCATTCTTAAATGGGCATGCAATCCTTAATTGGTTACAAGTTTAAGAAAAAAAGATGCGGAACCAAATACCTCTAGTACATGGCCAAAACTTCCTGCTTTTTACCCCCTGTGTTCACAAGCTCGCAAAGCAATTAGTAAAAGATTTGAATCGGTTTCTTATAAACAGGTTTCTTACAAAACACACATTGTCTGCTATTCTGTTCCCGAAGGCTGAGCAGGAGGGTACTTTGCGGTTAACGGCTATGGTCCCTCGTTCTTTGGAGCTCTAGTGCGTCCGAGAAAAGGAATTCAGACGGCAAAGGCCTCCAATCCTAAGCCGCTAATGCTTTTGCATTACTAGAAGCGTGGCTCTAGTACTGCCAACCGTGTGGATGGGATGTTGAGCAATGTTTTCCATCGCTGCTTCCAAATGACACTGAACCAAACGAATAAAATTGAATCACTTAAAAATATGTTTCTAAATTTTTCTCACCTTTGATAAGTCACCCATAACCAGGCAAGGCCAGCAAAAATATGTGTTCTTTTCATCATCGCCACAAATCCAAGAAAAGTTTTAATACGCTGTGTCACTATCTCTGTTTTTAATGTTAATTTTTGGACAGGGTCTACCATCAGTTTTCAGATTAAGGCGTTGCTCATGTGTCAAGCGTCCTTGAGTTGATAAGAGCGAAAAAATTTTAGATACACCCCAACGGTAACCACTTGTTGCGACTCTGTTCATCGTGAAATAGAATAAAATTGCGAAACTTATCCAATTTTGCCTATGAACTTAAAAAAACCTGAAATGAATTCGCAGAAAACCCCTTTTTATTATTGGAGGTGATATGTAACGTCATTTGGGAAAACAGCTACGACTACGTAAATCCGGATTCATAAACATGTAGGCAGTACTAGAAATGCCAAACTTGTACTGTTGAGTAATCTGCCCATTGTTCAACGCCCCTTTAATACATATGAACTGACGTCAGGCATTGAGAGAAATCAACAAATATGGCAAGACAGTACTAGTTTCGTTCAACTAGTACCGCGGCTTCGTAAAAGGAAATTTATCAGTCAATCACTGCAATGGAATTCAAAGCATACAGCGTGAGTAATTCTGATATTATGTCTGGCGCCAGCATCACTGTCAATATTCCATTGAAGTGCCACTGAAGTCAAAAAAAACAATTTTTTTTCTGTACATTTCAGTGGCATATTTAAAATCTTTCCACGAAAAATAAAATGGTACTAGACTAGTAACGTTAGTACCATTGCGCGCCGCCCCTGACTGCGCCCCTTTGCTGCCCCTCAGAGCCCCTAAATAATGATTCATGCACTATGTTATGACCCTAGAATGATGCAGCAACTCAATCAAGAAAGGCGGTGCTTGTTCTGGTCGGTGTCAGTGGAGTCAACCGATGTAGAAAACGGGAAGTTTGTAAACACACTGTTCATGGACTCTCATAATTTTTCCTATAATCAAGATTGTCCTGCTTCTACTGAAAGAGACATCCTGACTGCAGGTGAAATTTGTAAGAACAATTGTGTGCCAATCATGTTCAGCTTTTACTTATGTTATGTCGCAAATGCAACAAATCACAGGCTATATGATCTTAAGGCCACCACAGATAAAGTGCAGCTCCTCTGAACGCAAGCTTGAAACTTCCAAACAGGTTCGGTAAAACATTGAGTTAACATAATTTATATATGACATGTGTTCTGAACAGGGTTGTTTTTGTGAATTTTGTTTTTTGTTATTCTAGCCATAAACTATATTGGAGGAGAACGAAGAACGCAGATTATGATATGTATTAACTGAGGGGATGGGGTGTATTCATGTCTGGAGAGAATATATCAAACAGGTGAGATTGTTTACAATTATTGCAATTTAGACCAAATAAGTCTGTATCTTTCTTTGCAGAGGCGGCTTCATAGGTGCTCAAAAACTCAGTACCATTCGGTGCTCTAAATAGTTGTTTTCTGCAGAATCATGTATTGCAATGCAGGTCTTTTGAAACAAACTAGTTCTCAAAATTCATGTGATGCAAAAGCAGATACGTTTCGCAGTATTGAAGTCCTGGGCGGTGTTATTGCATGACAAAAACTTACGTGTATGTTAAAGAAGTTTGCTAAGAAGTTGAAAGTTTTATGTCTGTATTCTAACCAGCACGTAATCAATCAAGACATTCGCCATCCCATATGTCCAGCTCATTTTGTCATCGGTTTGTCGTTGTCATGTTACACTAGTAGACAGGGAAATTACCACAACCATCTAGCAAATTACCTAACCCTAAATTTTATTTCAGATTCGGGTTCTGGATGATGAAAGGATTCGAAAACTGCCAGGGGGCCAATTTGGGCGTGGCCTAGAATTCACGTGATTGATGACCACACCTACGGACGGTCTGAAAAAAATTTATTTTCTAACTTTCAAAATTTTTTGTTACCAATGGAAAGAGCATCACATGACAAGAAAATAATTATAAAACACTATCTATTCTTCTCTTACCAGTCTGGAGATACAGCGTCTCCCCTTTATTGTCATCCATGTACTTCCTCCTGCAGCCTTCCTTCTACGTTCATTTCTCATGTATGAGTATGTTGTTTGCAGTTTTCCCATTCTTACATAATGATCGTCTTCTCCAATTTTCTCCAGCGTCAACAAAACAAGTACGTTCACAATACAAAATTTTACTACATTGAGAAAGCCTTTTGGGAACGGGGCAGTATATGAGTTAATGGGAAGCACCTTTATCAGCGGTTTTAACAACTCTGCGCTATTATTTCACCATTGCAACTTCTACTGAAAAAGAACTGATACAAAGACCGTAAGTGATGTTTCTCTCCTTACTCAACACTAGCATCATTGCCTCAGCCTTAGAAAAGCTTCAAGACCACCACATGGACCTTAGATAATTGCAGTCGAATATTTTGCAAGGCACCTCATAGGAAAACACCAGAACCGCTCTTTGTTTGCATCCTTTGCTATTTTGTTGTAACAACAACCTTTATTCTTGAAATGTAGGTGAAAGGTCGTTCTGATTGAGGTTCTTCATTCGTCGCTTTTTTCCTTTCAAGAAATACCCAGAACCAAGTAGCAAAATTTAGTTTCATATGACACCAATCTTATTGCTTATATTTGAATCCATGTCTAACTTTAAAATCCATGATAAGCGTCGGTAAATGGTTTCCAGTCTGGTTCTAAGTTTGAGAGCTTTACCTGAAATTGGTCGGTCTATGCAAGCCATCACGCGCCGTTTTGTACCAATCTTGACTTCAAATTCTTGCCGACTGACTTCAACTCGAGTTGCATCAGAAGTTTACCGCGGATAGGTTTGACAAAGTTGATTATGTCGTAAATTCGCATGACAGAAGGAACCATAAACTACGTCAATACCTGATTTTCTATTTATTTTCTTAAACACTTTTATTACCACTCCTAATAACCATAATCAAAACTTCAACTCTCAATTACCGAACATCAACTAAGATACGGCCCCTTACAGCCCTCACGTGATGCTCGATCCAGTCTCTAAATATTCGACGTCATTGTAAGTAAATGAATTAATATTCTACGATTTCATAAAACTCAGTAAAAGCGAGAAGAAAGAAAAAAGCAAGGTTTTAAATGTACAACTTGAAACTATATGAATCTCATTTGCTCCTTTAACGGCAGCTTTGAGTCAGTTATCAGTAATGAACAGTAGGGCGTGCTAAAGCTGTCAAAAGGTTGTTTTATGCCAAGTATAGATAGCCGAAAATTGATACAAAAAGTCTACAAAAACAAACTTATTTGTCTCAAAAGGTCGTGAAGATGTTCAGCAGTTGAAAAATGCATTAACACGAGCTCATGATGCCCAGAGTACAGAGTTAGAGAGGTAATTTTCTTCATCTAATGCAAAGATCATTGATTATTATGATAATTGTAGTCATGATAATTACTTCTGCTTGCATTGTCCCTGTATTTGGGTATGGTAGTTTCGAAGTGTTGTATTTAGTAATTCGTTTTTGGCATCTTTTATATTGAATATGTATATATTTATCAATTAGCAATGTATCAATTTTTATTATATATTATACTCTTACCTTCATTCTGTGCTGATACAAACCAGAGCTTCTTTAGCATTAACAGGCTAGTATACACAACACAACTTCAAGCTTCCCATAAAAAAGGGAAAAGTTTGCAATCGTTTATCTTATGCTATTCAATCCACAGGCAAGACAATGAGCACTCCAGGCAAATTGCTATGATTTCATATGCGTTAAGTGAATAATGATTTTAAAATTTATTTGTATTTCAAGCCATTCCAGCGATCTCCTCTATGACTTATCAAATGCATCAGTATGTCTTGAAGATTGAGCATATGTATAATATTGATTGAGGAAATGTATTTTATTTTAAGATAAGTTCAAAGGTCCCTGAAAATGAAGATAAAAAGAGCTGTGACTATCACATCCGTGGCAAACGCTGAAACGTGTATCTTCAAAGTTAAACTGCTTGCCCGCAAATGCAACAAGTAGTCAGAACTTGGGATTGTAATTTACTGCATTGGATCTTAGATTTTGTTGATCTTTTAGAATGGTCTAACATTGCCAAAGGTGGTTGTTGCACAGATTAGCCAACTTCCAGCAGTGTTGGTGGGTACTTCAGTGTTGGTGGGTTCATCAGCATTATCAGTGGAGTCATTTTGGAAGCTATTTGGTGTATGGACATGACTTTCCCTTGATAGCAAGTGTGACTGCAGTGCACATCCTTGAAAGATTTTTTTGTGACGTCCATGACCAGCGTTTTTTATGAATTTGTCAACACACTAGAAAGAGAGACGTAATTGTATGACTCAGCCCATTTAATGACCATGCCTTTGTTATGATATAGAAAAACACCCCTTTGAGCATCATTTCAGTGCCACAGCCCATTTTTAGAAGGAATTATTTTTATCCCACAGTGAACCACTAAGTAAATATTAAGAACTGAAGTAAATAGGCTAATTCAGTAAACTTTTATCCACTTGGAAAATTTTTAACCATTTAAAATTTTCCATTTTTAGCCCTGTGGTGGCGCCAGGGGTCTATAGTCCCCCTGTCGGAAGGAGCTGGCCCCCTGTTGGAAGTCTTTGTTGTAAGAATTTTTTTTTCTTTTCATAGCAAACTAGTACAAAAAGGCTGTTTTTTACTTATTTAGCCCTCCATCAGAAGGCCTAGCGCAGCCAATCCATGGGAGACTTTCTGATGTCCCGACCCCACATAATTTTCGCCACTGGGCCCGCCACTCCTCACCAGTTAAATTTGCTAAATTTGGCTCTTTGTATCTATTTTAAAACTAAAATTCCAGAATATGGTTTTTTTCAACGAAATTGGGTATCAATACGATAATAGTGGACTGTTCAAAAGTTATCCAAATCTGCCGGGCAATCTTCTCATTATTTGTAAAGAAATCCTCTCCGAAGGAATTAGAGGCGTTTTTGAACAAGAATAAGTGTTAGATCCAGCAAATCTTTTGCAGATAATGTTTGCCATCTTTCTTTCGTTGTTTTTTCTTATTACCGAACCAAGCAAATTAGAAAATTAGGCCTAATTCACTTGTAGGACGCACCGAAACAGCTTTCTTTCCACAGGATTTGGATTTCCTCAGTGCTCGATAGCAAGCCGCACACATATCGCCACTACCAAAGTTTATCAAGCCAAATGCCTGACCAACATCTCTATTTTCCTTATCTTCATCTCCAGCAACGTTTCGAAATTTCGTCTTGTCGGTCTTCTTGCCACAAATACAACATCCTTCTTTACTTCGCGCCAAGCGTTTAGGTGCTGCACCCGCGCATTCGAAAAACAATACCAAGAAAAACAATGACAAAAAAAATAAATTCTAACTCATATTCCAGCCTTTAGTCGTAAAAATGAAACGGCAATACATGGTAAACAATATATCAGCTGATTCTAAGAGTTTCGCGCCAAATTTTGACAATAGCTAGTTATGCGTGTCGGACAACAACCTGCCGTGCCTCGTTTTCGTTTTACATTTTTTCTCTTTGTTAAGGTTTGCAAGGTAAATGGCGGACTAACTCTGAAAATTTTGAGAAAGGTTTTGATGAATTTCAGAAAAACCGACAGAGAAGCCTCCCAAAATCCCATAACCATGTCTACTAAAATTGCAAATATTATCAAAATAGCGAGGGCAATGATCACAAACCTAGTTCAATACATTAATAGATGGTTTAAAAATAAATTTAAGCAAAAACCAAAATATGAAAATTTGACAAATAATTTAAGTTTTTCGAGTAGCGAACTACCTTAGGATTGTAACTTTCATTATTCAAAAGTACTGTCCTCTAAAAACCATTATCTCAGTTGTATTGCATGAAATAAAATGCAAGAAGCCAATTAATTTTGCAATGGAAACTTTATCAGGAAGGTTCGCGATAGCATCAGCCAAGAATTTTTTTTAGTGTGCCTTCGTCCATACTACGTGCTTTAGCTGCCCTCGTTGAGCGAAAAACCATTTAGTGTTCGGTGCTTCGATTTAGATTTAGGCCTTCCCTCCTTCAAAAACACTTTCGCATGCAAAGAATATATTTTTGATTTAGCAGTTCATAAGTTCGCACCGTAACATATTCATAACCCTTATTCCTTCAATCTTTCCTTATCATCCTCCAGAAGCATTTCCCAATCACAAGCAAGCGAAATGTCTAATGAGCAACAACGAGCACGACCTTCACTCCACCATTAACGTGGTCAACAAGGACATTCATGTGAAGAAGTGAAAAATCTTTGCCTGAAGCTTCTAGGGAACCACACTCTTCTATTGCGCAATATTGTGAATTTATATGACCAATTAGATTTTCGTCTATATCATAGTCAAAAAAATTTGGTAAATTGATAAGTTCAGAGGTTATTTCATAGGATGGCAAAAGACTAACAAGCGAAGGAAGATTGATACTATTCAACGCGAGCAGGGACTCGTCATTCTCCAGAGTAAACGGAAATATTCCTGCTGTATTAGAAATTGTGCCAGAAAGAAAGGCAGATCCAGTTTGTGACATAGGGGGTAGCACAATATTTTGGATATTCTTTAGGTGAGATGTCATTACAAGTAATATGTATACGATGATTACATTGTTGTCAGGTTAAATATTTCTGGTTTTACTTTACTCTTTCGTTACATATACCACATAAACTAGAATAAACATTTACAAAAGGTAACTTTTTAACAATTTTAAGAGTATTGCCCTTAGGGGGCTTGACTATCTTGTCCATTAATGAATGCCTGTAAGACTGAATGTTAAACAAACTTTGATTAAAAGTAAACTAACTGAAAGAACAAGAAACAAAAAAGAAGAAAAACACAAATTAAGTCGAAATGAGGGAAAGTTTTTCCTAACAATCAGACTAACTAGCAGGGCTTTTGAAGTGCCCTTGTAAAGAGTTCTGTGTTTTTAGATGTTACGATAAGCAAACTATAGAAAGAAAATGAAAACGACCCGAAAACATATTTCCAATGGCACAAGAATTAAATAGATTTCTCCTTTGGGATTAAGGATAAAAATTTATACATTATCATAACAACAATGTTAGAAAGGATTGGCTTTTGTATGAAACTACCTGCAATCCCTCAGGAGACCTAATGGTTTCCCATTGTTAAACACAAATTAAATTGAGTAAAAAAATCAAAATAAATACAAGGACTAGGCCTATGCTAGGGGCGAATTGACTAGAAAATGAAGCTAGTACCTTATATTAGATCTGTATGGAGAAAAGTTACCATACGACTCAATGTTTGTGTCCCAAATTGGAAAGTTAGCCCGATAATCAATAATCATATCAAGGGAAGTTAGCTCGAGATCTCAGCTCGATAAAAGTAGTTGCAGGGATGACCGCATATATCTAAGTTCGATATGAAAACATGCACGGCTACATTAACATGAATAAGAGCCAAGCTGCTCAATTTGCAAACTTTCCAGCCTGGTGTTTTCCCTGAAAAATTTCACTCTCTAACCACACAAAAATCACCAATAAATTTATGTAACCTTCTGGTCCAAGTTGGTCACTGTTTTAATGAAGATTAGCTTACCGTTATTAAGTTTAGCACATAAGACTTAACTCTTTGACTTTCTTTAATATACCCAATCTATTGCGAGTAAGATCGAGCTTTATCTTGTTATCTCCAACCTTATTCTTATCCTTTCTGTTACGATATACGACTGTCCGATCTCTAAATGTGTTGAATTTAACAATCATTTGTTGTTGCATTTGCCATTTTTATCCTTTCCTCTCGGACCATCCTATGTGATCGATCAACTGCATCAATATTCACACCGCAATCGATCTTTTCAAGTATTTTCCCACTGTTTCCATGCAATCTTCATGCTCTCCCTTGGCTGTTAGTTCTTCGTTGTAAAGCCTCAGGCAGGTACGGCTATATTGCTTTGCGGCATCTACTCGCTCTGCAAGTTTATCAATAACAGCTAATTCACTTTCTAGCAATTCAACACGCTCTTCAACTTTGATAGTTGGCCTTTACAACCTTCCGTTCTGAAATTTAGATTATGGGTATCTAGATAATCATTTAGAATACCAATATCAAGATAATCTTCACTACCATCCGATGATTTAGAATATTGGTAGAACCGAATGTTTTAAATTACCCTATTGCTTTTCAATAAAAGAATTCTTCTTTGAAAGCGTGTTCAGCCCCGTGCGGGTCGTTTGTCCTGGAAACTTGCTGCTGTGCTGAAACCAACAAGAAAGCATTATGTGCTTTGCTACTTTTCAGCTGTTACTTTTTTTTTTGTTTGGTCGACCACTGCTGAAGAGGGCCTACAATCTTGTGGAATAATCCATTCAAAATATTTTCAATGTTGATTAGAAGACCCAGTTCTACCAAAATTCTAAATGATCGGATGCCAGAGATGATCATCTAGATATTGGTAGAACCCATGGTCTAAATTTTAGAACGGAAGGTTCTACCCATTTAGAACAAACGGAACCGGTGTCTTCCAGCTGTTTTATCTTCTCATCCTGAAACTGGATCCTTTCATTTACTTGAAGCGTCAGTTTACAACATCATTAATATAAATCTTGTCTGGAAGCCTTGACAGATCCTCCAGCGGTTTCAGTGTATCTTCAATATTCTATAATCATCTTCATTATTCATTCTGAATATTCTATAATCATTTCAAAAAAATAGAATTGAAAATTCAATCAGATCTTTGTTATCCGTCGGTTTTTCACCCATTCGTTTTCCTGCTCTCGTTCTCACTCTTGCTCTCAGCCTTTTGGTCTATCGAACATCAGAAATACTCGCTGCTGCAGCTAAATCAGCTCACTTAGCTATAACCCATATATTAAAACACTGAGGCTCATACATCGAAGGTTTCATTACCACAGTTTACCAGACCACTCGAGACCACTGAACTCAAAAAAAGACTGGATCGAGCAACCTATTGTTTTCGAATCCAACTTTTTGAAGCCAGATCGGCGCCATATTGGTAGGACCCAAACAAAAAACAACAGCAAACACGTGGAAAAGTATACTCGATAAAGTACAAGTATATCAAAAACATAAATCCAAAAGCTAACAACCTGTTAAATGGCATTTGATAATCCATGCCGAATGGCTTGCCGTTGCCTCTACACTAGGAGCCGCAGCTTTATAGTAGAAGTAGAAGTAATAGTAAAAGCTCGATCCAGTCTTTTTATGAGATTAGTGCTCGAGACACGTCTTGCCCTCCGCCAACATGAATCCGTTATGATCTGAAAATAATTATATGAAATTGAACGAGGAAAAATGCCATCTTATGAATTTTAATAAAAGCAACAATGACAGGTCTTTAGAAATAGACAATATAATAATTAAACCTAGTAATGAACAGAAACTTCTTGGAATAAGTATTGATAATAATTTGTCGTTCAAATGACTCGTGCAACGTTATGCCAAAAAGCTAACCAATAGCTACATGCCTTATCCCGAATTTCTAACTATATGGATAATAAACAAATTAAACAGACGATGCGCGTCTTCATTTATTACAATTCAGCTACTGTCCTTTGATTTGATGTTTTATGATCGACAGACAAACAATAGGATAAATAGAATTCATGAAAAACCTTTGCGTCTTGCCTATGATGACTATGAATCGAACTTTCAAAGCCTTCTTGAAAAAGACAACTCGATGTCTATCCATGATAAAAATCTGCAGTTGTTTCTTACAGAAATATATAAAACTATACATAATCTCAACCCAAGGTTCATGAAAGAAATCTTTACTGAAAGAAATTCAGGCTATAATCTTAGAAACATATCACAAATTTCACTATCAAAACCAAATACCAATTCTTTTCTTATGGAATAGAAAGTGCAACCTACATGGGATCCAAGCTCTGGCAAGAGCTTACAAATGACATTAGAACATCCTCCAGCCACCAAATTTCCAAGAAAAAGATTAAAACGTGTACCAACTGCATATTACGCAAACCTTACGTTTCACAGATTTGATTCTTGAAATGATTACTGAGCAATCCTTTTAGGTTCAACTTTGTACATTTTACTTTATCATTGTAATTAATCTTTTTATCTTATCCAATTCATTGCAATTATTCTCAGTATTCTTTGAAATCTTTATTATATAATGTTTAATCTCCTGTAAATAGTAGGGGTTTAATTAAATATTATACTAGCTAATCATATTTCGCCTACTGAAAATAAATTGATGATAACAATAATAGTAATAGGGCCAAATGAACCTGCTATTAGCCCATTAGAAGACCTTGATTCATCATTAGCATAAACTGAAGCACCAAGTTCACTTCCTAACCGCCTTAAACGCGCTAAAAGACAACCAGAAGTTTTACAGTATACGAAATTCGGACAGCCATCGTAATTTCCAGTATGTAATACAGTACACATCCCACAAAGACTTGCATTACCCGTTTCAATTTCAACTAGGACTATATCACATATAATGCCATTACCACTACCATTCACTTATCAACTTTGCATTAACGAAAGTTTTGGATCATAATCTCATGATATCGTTTTGCTTCTAAATATTTATCGGATATTATGTTGAACTTTGTGAGAAAGTGACTCGTTATTGCTGATATTATTCGTTACATTTATCAATGAGGAAGTGACTCCTATATCAAAAAATTATATAACGTCGTATCATCACTACCCTTGGTTCAAAATCTACAGTCTTGCTTAAATCATTTGTTCGTACGGTGTGTATACACAAAGGTGACTTCGAGTTGCAGCACATGTATATGTTGTAAAGGGATTTGACATTGAATATTGGAGAAATTGTGGTATATCGATTCAAGTGCCATAATTAGATTCGGTAGCTGAGACATTTCAGATTGGGTTTCAAGAAAAATAGCATTTTGAGTGTCTGTCGCTCGGCGTTTTTTAGGCCACATGGTGTAACTGTCTTGACGTTCTAGATATATATTTACTTCCTTACGAAATACAATACTTTGTTTCTCTGGCTTCACAAGATAACCGCATGTAACACTTTGCAGACCAATCCGAAACATCGACTATCACATCAAATGTATCTGAGAGCATCTGATGAACACCTTTATATCAATTTTATATCAGTTTTATATCAATAACGATATTAAAATTGCAAAAGAAAAAAAAAATATAAGAAAATGTTTTTGGAAAATAAAGTTATAAAAAAGGTAAAGGCTCAGGTTTAGTCCACTTTTTTATTTTGTGACAGAAGATGTGGTATTTGGTACAGATGATGGTATTAGAAAGCATTGAAGTCAAATAGCTTTGGTAACTATTGTCAATTGTTAGAGCTTTGCATATTTCAAAGGAGGAGAAGTAAGCCTGACTGAAAATTTCTAAAGAACTGATGGAATGGCTCACAAAATCTACTGTTTTGTATGACTGTTAAAGGTTGGAGAGGGGGGGGGCCGAGGTATTTATATCTCTTGTAGTTGGCATTGACGTCTAGATTAGTCTGATTCTACAGAGACCAGCTTCTACAAAGACATTCTACAAAGTCTTTCTTTAAAAAACCTCTATCATTTCCCTATCCAGATTTATTCTTGTGCGAAACTGTCTTTGACCTTGTTTGCGTTTTACTTTGGTCGTTCTTCAATAATGTTGCAGAACACCGTATGTAGTCATTTACAGTGGCGTAGCAAGGGTCGTTTCACCATTCGTTGCAGGCCAGGAACAAACGTTGAAGAGCGTCGCTTATAGCATACACAAAAATGCACAATTTCCGCAGATTTGTGCATATCTCAGACGCCGAATATTTTGTCACTGGGGGCGCGAGTGCCCCCCTTGCGCCCTGGCTACGCTACTGGTCATTTACCTATGATTCCATAGGTTTAAGTATCATTCCTTTCATTTCGGTTGCTACATCATATAATCATTGATATCTAAATACTTCTGCCCTTCACATTGTTATGACTTAATATCATTTCATATAGACCAACACCTTAGACTGTTCACGCATTCAGGTAGGTGTTCATCAGGTGCTCTCAGAGACAGTTGATGTGATAGCCGATGTTTCGGATTGGCCTGCAAAGCTTACGCGTATAGTTATAGTTTTATGCTAAAATTTTTCTAACTGATGAAGGGCGAGCTCTTTAAAATTTAAGGGGAGCGGTTGGCGATCGCTATCTAGCCACCCGGGCCACCCGGGCCAGTCCGTCTCTTGGGCTCTGAGGTATGGATTTTGCTTGATTTGCCCATGTATCTAAAACTATTTGGTTGTTTCCTATTTCTCATATTTTGCATTGCATATACATTTATACTAGGCAAAATGATCGATAAAATGATGTCTATGAACAAAAGCTGGCCATATAACTAGTATATTTCACTGTATGATTCTGCCCCTCCACCCTGGAATTCCCAGCTACGTGGTTGATCTGAAGCCATCAATTTTGCCATTATGGATCGATGTCCGAATAATTGACCTTGTGATCAAGAAATGACACAACACATAAGTGTTATATCACTTCTTTAGCAGAGAGTTATACCCTAAAAGAACAAATGCATAAAAGACAATCCGCCGAAAACAATTCCCCACACCCATCAGATCAGAAACAGAGGCACCCAAGCTAAATCTTTATGTTGCATTCATATATGTTCGTTATACAATTTTCAATTACGGTTGTATAGGTGCTTCCAAATCCAGGCGGTAAGAACTTTTGGGTAAGAAATTTTAAGCCCTTTCATTTTTTGGGCTCGATCCACATGACACTTTGAAGGTTATCTACTTTGTTGTTGTTTTAAAAAAGCAGTCTCATGACTGGAACTTGCGCATCCTGATCCATCTCACCAAAAAAATAACGATCCCATATTTTTGGGAAGGAGATAGGCATGATACAAATTTTTTTTGGATCCAAAATTTTGATTAGATCCATTTTGTGGGACATAATTTGATCTTCAATATGCAAACAACCGATTGAAATTCTATTTTTAGACAATCCTGAGGTTGTGCGTATTTTTACTTTCTATTTAGGGGCTGTTTATTTGAGGCGAGCTAGCCCGGGCTGGCTCGGGTAAGCCGAGATCTGTGCGAACAAAAAAAGTTCATTTGGGAAGTGCCGACCGGGCTGACCTTGGTTTTACTTAGATCGGCGCCAGTTGTTGTGAGGCTGGCTGAAAAATACCTTACGGTTTCCCTGATCGGGCTAGCTCGCCTCATATAAACAGGTGTTACGGTACGGAGGTCCCAGACCTTAGTCTGGCTATGACGTAAACATTTATTGACTTATTTACCTTTGAATTTGCTGCTATTTGCTTACCCATTGTTCTGTTATTGTTGTGTTCTCGTATCTTTATTGGTTGATTATATGAGTGCTCCCAAATATGGAAGTTTAGGTATTGTAAGTAGCGTGTCAGCTTCAGAGTCAGTTCAGTGTTGTGGGTTCTACAAAAGAAGACAAGTCTGTGCCAGCCGTGTTCACGTTTGTAAAGTCGAAGCGTGTTTTAGCCCCTAAAAGTCGAGGCGTGTGTCGCCTGTTTCGAACGTCGCTACGGCTGCACCGCTCTGAAGTTGGCAAGCCGAATTAAAGAAATTGTATGTTGTACGTTTTAATGATTATTTGAATTTTTTATGAATACAAACGAGACTGATTTGCTTAAGAACAAACGTACTCACGCATTGTTGGACTAAAGAAATTAGGCGTTGTCTAACATTGGTGCGCCGTGTGAGGAAATTTCGAGAAGAACTTTGGATATTTTTTTAGAAATAATTAATTTTCGTGATATTTTATGATAAGTTTGAAGTCGAAGGCCACAGACTTAGACGAAAGCGTTTCGAAAGAACTTTGTCCGATTTTGACGACTTGCGTTTTTATGTTGTACGTCGAATCCCGTTAGTAGTGAAGAAACTGAAGATTTAGAACAAGAAAAGATTTATCATTTTATCAAGATACTTATTCGCGTTATTGTTGTTTTATCTTATTCATGTATTTGGCTTTCTCGTGACATTTCTTTCGCGTGTCTAATCCTAGACTGTGAGCGTATAGACATCAATTGAACTTTTTTGGAATAGGTCAAGGTCGTTAATATTGCGCTATTAAATGTTTGTTTACCCTTTGTAAATACACCGTTAAACTTTGAATTGACTTTCGCCTTAATGGAGGATCAAAACGATAATTTCGCAGCAACAATCGATCATTTACAAACTCAAATGACCGCCGTCCAAGCAGCTCTTGAAGGGAATAGCCAAATAACTGTTATTAAGCCTCGTCCATTTAACGGTTTGCCAAGTGAAGATTTAAATGAATGGTTGTTAAAAATTAAGCGCTTTGCTAAGTTTTATAACTGGACAAACCCAAAAAAACTCTGTGCGATTTCTTTACTATTGGATGGCCCCGCCCTGGCCTGGCTCCATACACAGGACGCGAAAATTGTGAACAATTATAATAATTTGGTCGAGGCCCTCAAGTCTCGTTTCGGTGCAAGGAACCTCGACTTCATCTTTCGCCAGGAATTATATTCCAGAAGACAGGGGGTTCAAGAGCCCTTACCCCGCTACACCGCAGATATAATTAAAATGTGTCAGTGTTTAGAGGTACCAGACAAGGACATGATGAACATATTCATCAACGGTCTTTCTCATGATATAAAAAATTATGTGATATTAAATCAGCCCGACACGTTTGTAAAAGCTGAAATCCTCGCCCGTTTGCGAGACGCCGTTGTTAAGAACACGCCCGCTTTAATAAATGTCGCTCTTTCGCATGAGCAGCGTATCAAAAAGCTCGAAGGTCAAATGAATCTGTTTCATCTATGTCCGCTAAGCGTTTGCAAGCACAAGGCCCAACGGTTCAAGCCATAGGATTTGAAAGTTTTTCCCAACCAGCCCCCATAGCACCCACACCTGTTAGTAACTATATTTCAAGAAATGAGCTTTCAGAGTTTAAGCAGGACATGCTTGCTGCCAAGGACGCTAGAATTCAGCAAAATATGCCGCCAAAAGGGGCTCCAAGATATTTTCCAGCCCGTAATAATAAAGGGGGTGCTCGTGGCCGCAATCTGCGTACAACCGACGGCCAACCTATTTGCAATAAATGTGAGAAAGTTGGTCACGTGGCTCGCTATTATCCAGCCACAGCCCCAGCAAGTATATCAGCAACAGTCCCAGCCTACCCATCAACAACCTCAGCCAGCACACCTACAGCAACCCCAGTCCGTGCGATATGGTCGCAACCAGCCAAATTTAAACGGAATGGGACCTTCTCAGTGGGGTCAATGAAGGTCCATAAGCATACCCCTAACAACGCATGTTTCTCAAAAGAGACAAACACACACACAAACACACACACACGTCTAAAGCCCGACACAGGCATAACACAAAAAAAATGAGAATGAAAAGGTTCAAAAAGTTAAAGTCCAAAACAAATGTATTAATAGTCAGTTTCTCTTCTGTCTTTGATGTCTTTTTGTCTTCTCTTTTTATTCTCTTCTTTCCTCTCATTGTCTATCTTTTGACACGTATTACTGGTTAACTTCTGCCACTCTAGTCTGTCTGCAACGCTTTCCAATAATCAAGAACCCCACCTCATTTCAGAATATCTTTCATTGTGTCTTTGAATCGTAAAAAAGGACGATCAACTTTTCTTGTAACTTCAGCGAGTTCACTATATAACAGGTTTTTGACTGGTCGCTCATCTGTCATGCGAAAAACGTGAACAAGCCAGCTAAGTCTGTTTCTGATGAGAATGCTTTCAATGTCTTCAGTCTTAGCACGTTCTAATACTTCATCATTTGTGACATAATCCGTTCATTTAATATTGAGAATGAATCTGAGATGTCGTTGTTGGAGCGTTCTGAGCTTCTTGATGTGATGGCGATAGAGAATCCAAGTTTCGCTTCCATACATAATAATAGGAATAACACATTGATTGTAAACATTTAGCTTAGTTTCAGTTGTTAGTTCCCTGCATTTAAGTACTCTGTATTTGAGCCTATCTACTGCACACGACGCAGCTTGAATACGAGCCGTAACTTCAACATCTTACTTGCAGTCATTGGTTACCCAGCTGCCGAGATATTTGAAGCGATCTACTCTTTCTAATACATTTCCATCTATGAAGAAATCTGCTTGCTCACCCAAACTCATCGTTTTTGTCTTTTCGATATTGACACAGACACCCATTTTTTTGGACGGCATATCATACGCAGATAAAAGAAGTTGCAGTCCTATAGCATCATTACAGAAGATTGCAATGTCATCTGCATACTGGGCTTCCCGAATGTACTTGTTAGATGTTTTCGATTTTGATTTTAAATGACGGAGGTCGAATAAGTCACCATCATATCTAAGGCGAATTTCAATGCTGTATGATGGGTTGGTGTTTTTAAAGGTTAGGTACAATAATACTGCAGCGTAGATTCCAAAGAGGGTCGGAGCGAGTTTACTCCACTGTTGTATGCTATGGGATCGGAAAGCTTCCCATCAATAATGACTTTCGCAAAGGTATCAGAATGCAATTTTTTGATGATGCGAATAAATTTAGGAGGGCAGCCAAGCTTTCTCAAGATCTTGAAAAGCATATCACGATTTACACTGTCAAAAGCCTTCGTGAAATCAATGAACACAATGTACAGGTTCCTTCTCTGCTCTCTACATTTTTCCATTATTTGCCTCAGAGTAAATATCCCACCCATTGAGCTTCTGCCCTCTCTATAGCCTGATTGTGATTCTGGGTAAACCGCTTCCGCTATACAATGAAGTCTTTGTAGTAAGAAATCCGAAAGTACCGAGAAGAGATATGCCTCGATAGTTCCCACACAGGTTCCTGTTTCCTTTCTTAAAGACGATGCAAATGTTGGCATCAGTAAAATCGGATGGCATAAGTTCTGTCTGCCAGATTTGATTGAAGATTGCTAAAAGGAATGAACGTAAGACATGGCCGCCGTAAACAAGCACTTCTGGTATGATACCGTCAGGTCCGGAGCTCTTTTTGACTTTTGTGTTGTTGATTGCTTTTTCCACTTCCTCCATAGTGATAGGATCATCCAATTTTTCAATGATTGGGTTATGCTCTATATCATCGAGAATGCTCAGATAGACATCAGTCGGTTGGTTAAGAAGCTCACTAAAATGCTCTGTCCATCTTTTCTTTATGTCTTCTGTAGATGAGAGAAGTACGCCGTCTTTTGCTCTTACTGCATCAAGATTTTTTGATTTGGGGCCACAGACAGCATTTAGAGTTGCATAGAACTCTCTTTGATTCTTCTCATTCGAGTACCTTTCTGCTTCTTCTGCTTTTTGTTGGAACCATTCATTCTTAAGCTTTCTGATTTCATAAAATGTTAGGCTTCACCATAAGATGACGACACTAACCGGTGCAAGGAAGTGTCCCTTGGCGAGTGACCCCCTTTTACCAACGGGACAGCAAGCTGACACAGTTGAAGAGACCATTCGTTGCTTTGCTTCCTAGGACTGCTGTTGAGTTAACAAACAGAACTGCCAGGAGCCAGAACTGCTGCCAGGTTGACTAGACAGAACCGCCATGAATTTGGTTTCTGAGTTTCCTTCTCCAGATGGAGTGCCTTACCAGGCTATGAGCTCCACCAGCCCGCAAGCAACTGGTTTTGAGGCGCCAGACTCTCGCCTTCGCCCCTTCTCCTCGTCAGTTGAAACAGTTCTGCCAGGCTTAAAAAGCTAAGCCACACGTGAAGGCCAGGAGTTGGGCTTTGGATGTCAGAGGCTATTAGAGACGCATGCCACTGGGAGCATTATTTAGGTAGTAGGAGCTTATCCTTACAACCACCCCCGGCTTTAACATTCTTTAGAACCAAAAGAGAATAGCTCCGAAAACGATCAAGAGCTGCAAGTGTGGTTTGAAAATCGAAAACGTTCGAAACCACAGAACATTGACAATTTTTCCGTGTATACTAATAATCAAACTGTTGATGTTGAATTGAAATCGTCTGCGACATTTCAAAAATCCGTTCAAACCGACATTGAAAATCCGATGGAATCGATTTGTAAAGATACTTTAATTCAAAAACAATTTTCAAACAACGATTCAGTTCAGTTCATATAATTATAATTCCACTACATAAATATTAATACCAAATACAAATACAGATACAAGTTAATATAAATATAGAAACATTAATGAATACAGAAATAAATTAATGAATACAAGAACAAATTAATGAAATACAAAAGCAAATATATAAACAAAATAATTAACTAAACAAATGGTATGTAGGGAATTACTTAAAGGAGGAGCTCTCTCAATAGGTAAACTAACCGATAACAATAGGTAAATGATTTACCGCTTATTTCGTCCGAAGTTTCTTATTCATCGCCGACCACAGTAATATCCTTATTTGGGGAGCTGTAGAAAATCAGAATTATAAATTACTCGTCGATGCTGGTGCTGCCGTGACTGTTGTTAGCGAACAATTCTATAACGAAATTTTGCGCGTAACCTATCGCGTGCGTAAGCAGGAAAATCTTCACAGTGTAAAGACTGCTGATGGAAAAGAGGTTCCTGTAGTTGGGGCAGTCTCGTTTTCATTTTTAATAGGATCGGTTACGTATAAATGCAATGCTTTCATAGTATCCTGTTTAGCGTACAATATTGTTCTCGGTCGTGATTTCTTACATGAATACAGTGCAGTAATTGATGTTCGCAAGCAGTTTGTTCTTTTCGCGAAAGAAAAATTAGTTTGTTTTGCTTGCGGAGATTCTCCTCCTGTGAAGTGTGACATAGAGATTGCTTAAACTCTAGTAATAGACGCTCAAAGTGAGTCAGTTATTCCTGCTCGTTTGGACAGAGTTGCAAATTCACCTATTGTTGGTTTGATTGAAGCAGTTCCAAAACTTTCTGATCGTTATCACCTCCACGGAGCTTGTACATTGTCTTGTCCTAATGAGGCAGGTGAAGTAACTTTTCGCATATTAAACCCGTCACTTGTTATTCTTTGCAAAGGTTCTTCAGTTGGTACATTTCAGCAAATAATGTCCTCTGCCGATATCATCTCATTAGAATCTAGTACTGCCGTTGCCTCTTCAGATACTTAAACATCCTGCCTGAAAAACACTTCTCCTGACGATTTTCATCTCCAGTTTTAGTCATTACCTAGCCCTTCTCTAACAGCTGCAGAAAATACCGAGCTTAATGCACTTTTAAAGGACTTTCTGACATTTTTGCCTCTTCATCTCTTTATCTCGGTCATACCAAAATTGTTGAACATGAAATTAAAACTGGTGATGCTTGGCCCATCAAGCAACAGCCATAAAGGATTTCTCAAACACAACGAGCAGAAATTGATCGCCAATTTTCAACATGCTTAACCAAAACATCATCAGTGTTTCCAGCAGTCCTTGGAGGTCTCCAGTTGTTTTTGTGAAAAAGAAGGACGGTATTACTCGATTCTGTGTTGATTACCAAATACTTCATGCTGTTACCCGAAAGGACAGTTACCCTCTGCCTCGTATCGATGATGCTCACGATGCTCTTTCTGGCTCAAAGTATTTTTCAATTCTTGACCTGCAATCTGATTACCATCAAGTTGCAATGCACCCTAATTCTAAGGACAAAACTGCATTTATCACCCATTCTGGATTGTATGAATTTAATGTTTTGAGTTTTGGCCTAACAAACGCTCCCCCGAATTTTGGAAAATTTGCCTTATTTACATAGAAGATATTATAATTGTTGAGAATAATCTCCAATCTCGCTGGTACAAGGATAATTAACCAAGTGCAGAAATGCCCTCAAAAAAATACAACTCTATTTGCGTTTATTCCAAATATTCATTTCATTCTTACAATCAATTTTTTCTAACCCTTTCTCTCCTCTCTCTCTTGCTAACATGCATTAAAATCGCTACTTTTATAGGTATTGCAAGTTCCTCGTTATTATTGACGTAAATAACTTTAAAAATACAAGCCAATCATATCGCATAGTTATGAGTGAGTAAGAGTTACAAAAACAGGCGTGTTTAAATAAACATCCGGAACCTCGTATTCATCTGTACCTAAGCGAGGTCTTGACGCAAATATTACAAATTAACAATAAAAAGAAAATTCTATGTGACTAATACTGAATGCCGACGAAATGAATGAAAAAGGTGCCTAATGCAACGTGGCTATATAAAAGAATGTAAAAATGCGGTTTTCCTAACAATAATCTTTTCATCGACATTCGAAGAACATCTTAATCGTTTACGTCTTGCTGTAATAATTGTAAGACTGTCAGTATTTTGTCTGGATCCGGCCCTGGATGTCAAGTGTGTAAGTCTATGTCTAAAAGTGATAGCTTCATTCCCATGTTACCAATGAGGTGTATGAGGAGTAAATGCGCTGTATGTTTCTGGAAAGGTCATTACTGATAAAGACGAAAGCCGAAATTTTTAGAAGTGAAGTTTTTTTATGAATACTTTTATATGAATATAAATACGAATATATAAAATAATATAAATAAGCAATGCAACCTGTGTACGATATTTACTAACTAGGCATTGAGCACGTTATCAGGCCCAAATATAATTTATGTAAAATTTAAGCATAGACGGGGTAAGCTAAAAGATTCTAATACAGAAGGGCCTGAGTTATGTAAAAATTAACTTCCAATCGCCTATTTAATCTGCAGTATTCATCGCATAGACGGCAGATAGTTTATACTCCTTATTTTTCGTTGCTTGAGTAATGAAGTGGTGGAATCCGGGTTTGCCAATTACAAAAATAAAGATATGAAGTTTCAAAAGATGATCATTTTTACGCAGCTATTAATGTAGCTTCAAACCAAGGGCAAACAATTAATGGATTAGAGATCATGCTGTTCAGTTTGTTTGCATGTGTGGGCGTTTTGACATCTTTGTGGCTCCATACCATCAATATATTCTGTCCTCGGCGTTACTAAAATAAGGAACTAGCGGAACGGATCGGGAACAAGCGAAATGACTACGGAACGATCACGAAACCAGCGGAATGGCTAAGGAACAAGCAGAATAAAAACGGAACGCTATGTAAGGTTGGGTAGATGAATAGACCAAAGAAGATGTTTTCTTTGTACTCTTAGACAAATTTTTGAAAAATATTTGTTATTATCATTATCATTATAATTATTAAAAATGTTTAAGGAGGGAAACCCTTCAGCCACAGCTGCTTTGCAAGGGGCCCTCCATTTAACAACGGTAATACATAAAAAAATTTAAATAAAATATACATACTCTAAAATCTTATCATAATTACAATCGATGAGAAAAGAAAAAGGAAATTATATATTTATATATATATACGTATTTACATAATGAATGAAATGGCACAAATCAAATTTAATACCCGCGAGCAACGGTATGGCAAACTCTTTTTAAAGGCTGCGAGGTTAGATGCCAGTTTTTATTTTGATGGCAAACAATTCCGCAGTGCTGCACCCCTAATTGAAAATACTTCTTTGCCCATTAGAGGAACTTTTCTTTGGTAATTTGAAGTCAGTTGTAGTACGCCTTAGATTATAGCACGCGTTTGTTGAGTTAGCGACAAACAATTCAGATAGATACTGTGGGGAAAAACCATTTATTGTTTTAATTGTTACCCGCGTTTCGCTCTGAAATAATTTGTCGACTGTTTTCCAACCCAGAGTTTTAATAAGGGGTTTACTGTGAGCGTCGTAATTACTTCCTGTGACTATTTTAGCTGCTCTATTTTGAAGCTTCTGTAATTTTTGGATTTCAGATAATCCACAAGCCCCCCAGACTGTGCAACAGCAGCGAAAATTTGGATCAATTATCTTAGTTTAAATCTCTTTTAGTGACTCCAGGAGTAAAAACCTTTTAGCATAATTTAATAGCCCAAGTGATCGTGATATTTTTAGCTATCTTTGACATGACTCTTCCAATCAAGAGCATTATCAATAAAGACTCCGAGGTGTTTTGTACTTTGAACGACCTCTAATGGTTTATTACGTATGCTAAGACATAACTGGTCTATTTGATGCTTAATCATTGATAATCATTGATTTCGTTTTAGCTACGTAAGGATAGTCTGTTAGCTTTGAGCCATTTATCTAAGGATTCGAGGCCTTCATTGAGCCCAACAAGGTTACTATTCATATAACTCAAGCTAGTGTCGTCAGCATACATGAATACCGAGGCGTTATTAGCGATTTTAGGGAAGTGGTTGATGTAGATTAGAAATAGTAAAGGACCAAGACATGAGCCCTGAGGAGCCCCTACCTTTATGTTTTGAATTGTAGGGTCAATTCCATTAAGCCTTGTAAATTGGCTTTGAAGTTCCTGGCCTTGAATGCCATAATGCGCTAGTCAATGAAGAAGGATTCTGTAATCGACGGTGTCGAAGGTTTTTTTCAAGTCGACGTACACAACTCCCACATACTTACCGAGATCCAGACCACTGTACCAATCATCAGTGCATTCTAAGAGAGCAGTTGTGGTGCAGGACCGTCAGAATGAAATTGATATTGGGGGGGGGGGGGGGCTGCGAGCAAAGTAAGCTGAAATGGGGGTCAGGAGGCTGGCCCCAGGGAAAAGTTTTCAAAACCACGCCCTTCAGATCACAGGAAAACGCCCTTGTTGTAAAAATTGCACTATTCAAATGATGAACAAATGACGCTACTTAGATATGTAATACTTTGATTTTGATCGATCAAGCTAGTATTGTCCACTCTTTCTTTCTGTATATGAAGCACCATTAGATGGTTCATTCTGCTATCTGTTGTCGCTGACTGCAAGCATGTTTTGACTCTTTTCACGGTGTTCCATTGCCCTTTACAGTATTTTTACAAAAAATCAAGGAAAAACCATAAGCAAACGGCTCCGACGGGCCTGTGGTGGAATGCATTGCTTTGAATTCAGATTGACTGGAAAATAAGAGGTCATTTGTATTTAAATATTCGTATAGCTTGTTTTACACTAGCTTTTCGAAGAGCCTAGAAATCCCAGGAAGGTCGGAAATCGGTCGGTAGTTAGCTTTGGCACTTCTATCACCTTCTTTAAAAATTGGGGTAACCCTGGCCACTTTCCATTACGCGGGAAATTCACCTTTCTCAATGGACTTGTTGAACATATAAACTAAGGAATTGTTGATGTACGGTAAGGCAAGTTTCAGAAAAAAAACTAGAAGTATTGTCGTTTCCGAACCCTTTCGATTTCTTTTCTTTTACTGATGGCATCTCTGACATGGAGATAATTTATTTTCTAAAAGTGGAAGTTCAAATTACTTGCATTTACTGTGCAGCCGCCTCTCAGAACTGGGTTTGGGGACTCTTCTATTTCATCAGCCAACTTATCTCCCACGGAACAAAAGTAATTATTCATAACATTTGGCAATTCTTTATCCCCTTGGAATTCAACATTTCCATCCTTTAGAGAGGTGATGCTTGTGAATTTATTGCGTTAATTGAGAAGCTCATTAGTTACCTTCCATGTCTCTTTAAAATTGCCTTTATGCTCGAAGATCCTATTGGTGAAATATTGCCTTTTTAGTAAAACATTAAGGCTGTTCACCATATTTCGCACTTTTTTATAGCAGCGCATCATAGCTTCGGACTTATGCTTAATCGCAGCTTTTTCGAGCTTGTCGCTAGATTTCATCAGCGACTTCATTTAATTATTTACCCATGGGGAGTTTTTATCTGATATCCTAATCTTTCTTATGGGAGCGTGTTTATCTATAATAGCAGAGAATATGGACGACCATTCCCGGACCATTGAATTAATGCCGTGGGTATTATGAAGAATTTGCTCCCAACAGATACTTGTAACATCAGCTATAAATGCCTGTTCATTTACACGTTTCATGTTTCTGGTTTTGACTTGCTTATGACCTCCACTAACTAAAGCATTTAGTTTTCGGATATGTCGGGAGTTGCCTTCAGATAAAGACCCAATTTTTTGAGAAGATAAGTCACAGTTGATGTCAACCATAACAAGCTTTTCTTTGGTTTCCTTATCAAGATATGAAAGAACCTTTTCTACCTTGGTAAAACTACTACCCGGGGAGTTTGGGGGTCTGTACCAGCTAATAACTTTGGTGGTTGAATTTCAATACAAAGCATCTCCAAATTTTCATTAGGGATATCATTCCTAGTGGGGAATTTTATAGTGTTTCTTATATAAATGGAAACACCCTCTCAAAAACAGTCTCATTTAGTGCTAATATATCTATTCCAAGGTCAGTCATTAGTATTTTAACTTCATCAAGGTTATTTCTAAGCCCATTAACATTTAGAAACCCATTGTTAAGCCTTTCTTAGATCCTATGCGCTGAATTTTCCTATTATCACTAATGAAATCCTGGGTAGAGGACATAAGAATATTGGCACTCACCTCTTCACCTCTATCTATTTCATATTTTCACGTTGATATGTCTAATATGACAGCGGGAGGAGAGCGGTAACATGATAAGTATATTAATAAGAACAGGCTTAGTCTGGTCGTAAGATCGATCGTTTTGCGAATTGCACCAGCTTTTGCATCAGTAGGAAAACTTTGGACTTATTGCATTAGCCGCTTGTTTGATTGAAGAAGAACATACCCAGCGGCGGAGTTGCTTAGAATTGCTAACCGGCGACGGAGACTTATTTAGGCTCTATTGGGTGTGGTTCAAAGTTAGGGCATGGTGACGAGAGTCGCTGAGCTTCTTGATTTCTTTCCAATAGGCTATAACAGTTAACATAATGACAAACTAATCTTACTTTTACTTCCCATATAAGATGTAACTTTTTGTCAACATCTGTTCCTCGATAACCTTCCCAATTTCATTCCCTTGCAAGAAAGATTTATCATTTCCCTCGAATGTGAAGAGCGAATTCCAAGGGGCCCGTTTTCTTCAAAATGGGCCGGTAGACCGCTGGACCAGTCCGCCACTGAATATATCTGTACTTTATTTAGAACTATTAAACTTTGTAACCTTTGCAATCCAGCATTTTCGTTACCTACAAAGTGCCTTTATATTACTTGCCTCTGCATTTTCCTGGTAGCTTTTGAGGAAGTGGCAGTTGTATTCCCCTATTATGTCAGTCTCTTTGCCCTCGGCTACAGCTGTGCTTAATATCTCATCAAACAATAATTCAAAGTTCTCACTAAGATAGTTTGAAGAATCAGGGGGGGGGGGCGATAAATGACTACTAAGCGCAGGGATTTTGACTTTTTACAATCAATTGTAGCCAACAGCATTCAATTTCGTCAACTTCTAGATCTGGCCTTATTTCAAAATTTTAGTGATCCCGGACGTAAACTGCTGTCCCTCCCCCAGGCCCGTTTTTCCTGTACAATCTGTGAAGTTCGGATCCTGGTATTTTCAGTTCTTCGCCATCTACTTTAGAATTTAAATGGCTCTCGCTTATTCCAAAGATCTCAATTTCTTTGATTTCGTTCAGCAAGATCTTTACGTGTTCGAGAACTCTTAATAGGCCACAGACATTTTGATGAAAGATTTTAAATTCCCATTGCTTTCACATAAGACTGAAACTCCTCAAAGCCTTCATCTGCAGAATCAACCATGGGATCATCAACACTGTCAGTTATGTTTTCAGGAGCTCGAGTAAGAAACTGTAAACAAGAGGAGCATTTTAGGCCATTATTCATTGATTCAACATCTTCGCCAAGGCATTTGAAATGCAGGGTCTTTTTGCATCCATCACAAGTAGAACTTCTCTGGTTCTTTCTGATCGTCTTTTTGCAACCAAAACAAACTTTTCTTTGCACTGGGCCTTGGCAGGTCTCTATATCGCCAACCATGAGAAACAAAACTGTAATGACTTCACGAGGCTTTGGCCTAAACCAGAACAGAATTACCTCTTTGTTTACCCATAGAGACGAATAAATAAACGATTTATTTAGTTCACATTTACCATAGTCTTCTATCGATTCAATGAGTAGGCAAGATGTAATAAAACTTCGCTCTTTGCAGGCCAGAGTCTGCAATACAAATAAATGCCATACTTTATGCAATAATTCTGCCATACTTAGTTCAAGTTATAAGCCCAACTTATAATTTATATGACGTTTTAATTTGTTCCTGCATAGTCTTCAACACCTCAACTAGCGCAGTGTCCTGTGAATTGACAGGAACAGCAGAGATTTGATAAAACACCGTTTGTTTTTCCCATGGCTTCGAGATCTTGATCAAGTGCCAAGTCACCATCTTCTCCTTCCATGGCGAGGAAGAGACAAAAAAAACAAAAGACCCAAATGAAAGCAAATTGAATACTTATATTATATTAGCTTGTAAAATGACTTTATCCAAATAGACAATTTGATCTTGCAAGCAAAATTCCAACTTTAAGATGCTTTCGAGATGAGTGAAAAATTTTGTGACTAGCTCGAATGAGCGCACCACACAATTGTGATTTGAATCAACTTCATTGTTGATACCTTTACTTCACAATTCCTTTTATAAGGTTAGACAAGTATGTTTAGCTGATGATGCTTCTGCGGAAGCATTGGTGTAATGCTGGATTAATAACTAGGGAGGCTCATGTAGAAAGGTGCTGCACATGGATGAATCCTAAAAAGAATGCTGGGATACGTTGGAATGACCCACTAAAACCATTGAGATTGCCGAGATCCTCGTAGAAATACTCTGAGGTGCCTAATTAATGGGTCCCTAACTACTTCTGTTTGGTTTTATCCCAAGCCCCGCTTTTTCTGGACTATGGAGACGTCTTCAATGCAATATTCTTCCCATTTCTAATCAATTTTTGCATTGCAGGTTTACAAAAGCTTAATATTCAGTATAAGGCCTATCTTCACAGGCAACATGCTATGCTGTTCTTATGCATCTCTTGATGTTTTCTCTTTGATGATTAATGTTAGAAACAGTGACATTTACAATTGTTTTCTTTCCTTCTTCCATGAAAAGTTTGTCAGGGTCAAATGAGTTTTGCTTTTTGCATTTTTCACAATCTGTTTTTTATGTTGCTTCTGTGCCACACTCTTTTCTGCATCTGACGATATTTGACAGTTGATCCATTCCTTGATCAAATGCATACCATGGTCACTAATCATGTCAATGCTATTGATCGTTTTGCAAACTCTGCAACCAATCTTCCAATCAAGCAACACAATTCATTAATATGTCGATAAAACGTAATCTGCTTGCCTACATGACCAACAGCATGGGTGATGTAACTGGGCACGTGCAGAATTTTGTTAAGTGAGACACAAGGGTCTTCTTCTGCTTCACTACCGTTCTCGCCTCCTTCAACTTGGTAATGTTCCACAGGCAGTAGTTCTTGTCTCCCATCCTCCTCCTCCTCCTCCTCTTCTCCGCAGGTTCTTGGTCACTATTACCTGTGACCTAAGGTACCTTACAGCTTCGAACATATTGCAAAACGTTTCCTGTTCGTTTAGACATGGCTTGCAAACTTGCGTTCAAAAACACAGGACGAAAGGGCCTATTTTGGGTATTGTGATGTTGCTGCTTTAATCCACTTTGCTAGTTCGGAGGTGATGGAATAGCAGCCTGTGTCCTGCGACCAGAATCTCTTCTTAAACTAAATGAATTTTTTATATTTGTCGTTTTTGTCATAGAAAACAAATGAAGAAACTCAATAATTCTTAGGAAGAACTATGGGGGCTAGAACTCTCCTAAAATCACACAAAAAATGACTAGGGGGGCCGAGCCCCCTGAGTCCCCCAGCCCTACACCACTGTGCGGCAGGGTCTTTGGTTTCTGTGAAAAATTTTTTCACAAATCTGAAGATGGAAGGCGAAAAGGTTGGCTACATTGTAAATGAGAAGAAATCTTCCAAATAACCACTGAAGCCTCTCTCTCCAAATAACTACTGAAGTTCAAAGGCACTCGGGAGCCTCTATTGGATCATCAACTCTATTGGAAGCATATGTGAATGATAAAGTGAAAAGCTGGCTGAAAGAATTAGAGAATTTGTGTTATAAAGCTGAATCTCAACTGCAAGCTGCATACAGCGCTCTCATATTTGGTTTTATGCATAATTTTACCTATTATCTGAGGACTATTCCTAACATATCCCAGTTGCTACTGCCAATAAAACAGTTTATAGCATCAAAGCTTATTCAAAGTTTTATTGGATATGAGATCTCCCATGCGTGAAATTTTGGCTCTACCTAATCGCTTAGGTGGAATGGGCATTGTTGAAATGATGAAAGAGTGAGGATTTGAATATAAAGCATCAAAAACTATAAGTTCACCCTATGCAGCTTTTATTGCACAACAAAGTTTGCATCTTTTGCCAAACGAAGATGAGGTGAAGCAGCTTATAAGCGATGTTAAAGCTCAGAGATTAGCTAGAAGCAAAGATTCTGCCAATTTGGAGATCAAAAACTACCTGAGTCATTACAACTGTCACGTGCACGTGACAAGGGAGCTTCAAACTGGTTAACTGTTATTCCTCTTGAAGATGAAGGCTTTGTCCTAAATAAGGAGGAATTTCGGGGTGCATTATCTTTAAGGTACGATTTGACTCCTAAAGACCTGCCACGTAAATGCCCTTATAACAACACATTCAATGTTTCGCATGCATTGAAATGCAAAAAAGGAGGCTTTATATATATGAGACATGATGTGATCCGAATCCTTGAAGCAAAATTACTGTCTGAAGTTTGCAAAGATGTTGCGGTTGAGCCAAAACTCATTCCGGTTACGGGGGAAAACTTCATTTTATCATCTGCTAATACCGAAGATAATGCCCGGCTGGATGTGAAAGCAAGAGGTTTCTTTAGAGAGGGTTAAACAGCTTTTTGCGACCTTAGAGTAGCGAAAGTTAATGCGGAATCAAATAAAGACTAGCCAACGGAAATGAAAAGGCAGTAAATGAAAAGAAGAGAATGCACAACCAGAGGGTAGTTGAAACTGAACAAAGAACATTTACACCCCTGTTCTTCGGAACTAATGGTGCCATGGCGAAAGAGTGGCAAATACTTTATAAGCTTTCAGAAATGAAACTATCAATGGAATAAAACGGAAAAAATTGCAAAATGTTGTCAACGGTAAGAACACGAATTTCTTTCAGTCTTCTTCTTTCTTTAATCGGACGTTTTGGTGGATTTTTTTTAAAATTTATATTAGTATTGACTAAATTGTAAATAGAGTGAATTTGAAATGAAAAGAAAAAAATTTGTGGTTTGAATGAACTACTGTTCTCTCTTTTATACTCCTCCGTAGCGACGCAGCCGATGATGAAATAGAATTGAAAATTTTCCTGTTAAAAAAACATCCCTAGATTCCATGCGATCCCACTATCCTATTCCATTCTAGTAATACACATTCCATATTTTAAAGATATCTATGGTTATGTTGAAGTTTATCGATCAGAATGTGGTGTACCTATACCTTGCAAGTCATAATGTAGCTGGCTAAAGTGAAGATTTTATCAATATTTAAAAGGTAATTGTACTTAAAACCAATTGTTTTGCTTTCTTCGTTGAAAGTAGCTGGACTACTTGATTGCTCTATCATGATTATGGGTCTACCCTAACATGCAAATGTTGTTGAACCTGTTGGTTGGTGTATCTGGAACAATGATGCAGGTTGGTAACTTGATGAAGGCCAGTTCCCTTTGGACTAAGATTACATGTTAAGATGTATTTTTCAATTTTACCAGACCTGCCTGTCACTGTAATTAGTTTTGTTCCATAAACCATAATGTCTTGGAGTACAGAGTAGGCATTTGTCAAGGGAGGACATTTATAATCCAAAGTAGATCGACCTTTGTTTGCTCAAAATGGCCGCCAAAATCAATGTCAATGAAAATGTACAATCATTTCAACAGCTATAATGAGTGTGTTTAGAATTCTTTGTTAAAGAATTTTGACACACATTAAAAACTTTTAAATGTAATTTTAAATCTACTTTTTCTTGAAGGTACTAGGCTAGTTTTTGCTACCTGTTATACAAGTTCAAATTTATACACTTGATGTCTATTGTTCGGGAGCCACTAAGAAAATAATTTACCTTCCTGGTTGCGAAAAAAAGATGTTGTTTACAATTTTCAAAATTTTATGCGCTCTCCCAATTGTTTTATTAATCCCTTGAAATTTTCCTTGTTTGATTTTTTCACATTATTAAGATATCTGACATTTGCAAAGTTTTTAAATTTTGAACAACACTCATTTGCCAAGCTCATAAAATACCCTGAAAGTTCAATCTGGTTGACAAATAAGAATCTACTTTGATGTTGATGGACTTCAGTTTTATAAGGAAGAAGTTTCTTGAATTTCAGCTAATTCAACATGCATTTTGCTCCCCTAAGCACCTTCTCGGTTGTTGCTTGCAATGATTGTGGCAATAAACTACAGGGGAGATTCATTGATTTGATATTTCCAAAGTAATTTAGTTTGGATAAGAGAGTCTCAACAAAAAAGTGTGAACCCTTCACCAAATCAAGGGATTGCTCATGTTCTAGAATTTGCAATTTTTATATCCAGATAGAAAGCAATGGCGACAGAAAGACAAAAATTCTGATATCTCATAAATTTCTGTACATGGGGAAAGATGCATTGATAAATATATCTAGGTGGACAGTGTTTATCAGTGAAAAAGAAGGTATCAATTGCACCTGATGGGACAATGTTTTTTAAATGAAATCAGCCATCAAGTGTTTCTATCTGTGCTATTTCTGATAAAAGATGAAAATGTTGGCTACATAAAACCATTTTTTCAAAATAATATGTAGGAACCTCATGTATGCAAAAGGCCCATTTTTGTTGTTTTGAATCTCCAGCAATGAGAAGGATGAGTGGATGCTCATTAATCAAAACAAATAGCCATAGCCTAATGTGGATCATTTCCTATCCTTGTATCATTTTTTATAGTTTATTTGGCTGGTGTTATCAACAGTAATTACACTTGGCAGTATATTGATGTTAAAAAAGATAATTTAAATGTTCCTCTTTGTTGAAGGAAGATTTAAATCATTTTTGGGAGTGGCATTTGCCTCTGACAGAATAGTGATTTTGAAACAATTTAGTGCTGATGAATGTCCAATGACCAATAATTTCCTAAATTATTATTAACACCATCATTATTTGCATATCATTTATGTATAACAATATCTATAATACATCCACTTAGGGGTCCCTACAGCAGAGGACAAGCAGGGATAATTGCACTCCTTGCAAACATTAAAAGCTGCATTACTTTATTCCATTTGCTTTGCACTTATTATGCATGGTGTTACATTGTCCTAGATTGCAGCAGATTGCAAACAACTTTAGAACATTTGATAGTCCAATAATAGCAGCAAAGAGAACATTTTTAAAGTTTCACGTCACACACAATATAAGATATGTCAGAAAACCATTTGGTGTGAAGGGTTAAAATAGTGGACAATGATCATCATATTCAGTAACTTTAGTATAACATCGAAAAGTTACCTAGAAAAAAGTCATTACTAACTCTTGGGCATAAACAAATATGTAACAAAATGTTTATAGATGGTCTAGAATTCTAATATCTTTTATCTTTTTAAGCATTTGATCAGCATAAATAAAATATTTGACATGCTTTTTTTCAAAAAAGCCATTTTTACACTCATGGCTAGCATTTACACCTTTCATTTCAAAGCCAATATTGTCTGTTTCTAACACTTATCTTGTATAGCCTTATAAAGATGCACCCAGCAAGAATACATATTTACCTTATTCACTCTCATTTTCAGAGGTATCTTCGATAAGTCAGCGCACTGTTTATATGGAGAGAATGGGGGAAGGGTAGGAATTGAGAATCTATTTCATGTGAACATTTGAGTTCAATGATTATTGGAGCAGGGGGAGTGGGAACTGCAATTCTTACAGAAAAGCAAAATTGGTACTTATTCTTGCACATGAAATGCTGTCGATTCATTAGATTCTAAGCGTTCTGGTTACACCAGAACAAAGTTAAAGCTACTAATCTAATGTATGCTTATCACATTCAATCTACTCAATCTATAGAATTATAACATGGAGTCAAGTTTTATGACTAAAATAGTGTTTCTGCTGTACAGTTTTAGAAACGGTTGTATTTGGTGTTCCCACCAAGCTGAATTGGTCAACCTCTGTGGACTATCCAGGCCATCGAGTTTCTTATTTTAGGTGCAGAGAACACGGAGCGAGTGCGAGAGAGAGTGACAATGTGTTTGATCGTAGATATCTTAACACAAAACTATTGTCTCTAGACTAAATTAAGTGAAATAAATTACAGGCTTATATACATTTTGATGTAGTAAAATTAACTTCTAATGACGGAGGTAAAACAAATAATAGGTAGGGCAAGTTAAGGTGATGAGGGGATTGAATAGCGTGGCATTGATAAAGTAAATAATGAAGGGGAAAGATTAATGGCAATTTTATATTGTGATTGAGGTAATGAGTGACCATGGCATGTATCGAGATGTGAGAGAAAGTGGAATGAATGAATGAATGATGATACAAAATGAAAACAGGCCTAAGTAAAGTCACTACACATTCATTACTCACTATTCATCAATTCATCACAAATTTTATACTGGCAAAGGAAAAACAGAACTGTGTGTCACAAGATCTTAAACACTATTAATGTACAAAATCATATAGTCTTCCTGCTTAGATATGTTTTTTTTCTATGAAGTGCTTTAAACATGTAAAAAATCATTCCTTAAAATATCTATATTGCAAACTAGATACCAGCTCTCCCTTACTGAATAGTCGTTTGAAATGTAGCAACTAACCAGTCTTATCATACCATCATACTTGATTTCCACATGTCCATTTCTTTCTCAGTTTAGAATTATTTAAACCTAAAACTCATATATGTGTACCACATTGATTGTAAAGACTAGAATTTTGTTTTAGATTAGAGTTTGTAATTGAAATATGTTCAAAAGACTTTTTCTCAAAGTTTGCTAGACGCCACATTAAGCTGTAACCTAGCAAGGCAAGTGTTGAGCTACTGCCTGTGCTCCTGAATGGCAGCGTCCACCATAGTAAAATGGGAGGAAAGTACAGATACAAATGGCCTGTTTTATTACAAAAACCACAAGTACTTACAATATCCGGTTGTGTCCAGAAGTAGTCAAACCATAGTCAAACCAACTATTGCCAATTCTGGTAGCAAGTCATTGGTCAGTTAACTATATACATTTAGTTGTAAGAATACTCAATACACAGGAAAAAGAATACAGATAATTGGTAGGCAGCAAAACTTGCACTTGAACTTTACTTTAAAAGATGGATGTTACTTCTAATTAGTCTAAACGTTTTAAGGACAAAGGATCTATCCACACGAAGGGATCGTAGGCTATGCTTTTTTTAAGCATGTACATTGGAGGAGGTATATACATAACAATATGGTTTGTTGTGACAAAATGTTAAGAATCATTGGCAGAGACTCATAGAAATTTCTAAGTTATTTTAGATAACACATACAGGGGCGTACCCAGGAAAAATAACTTTGGGTTTCCTAAGGCTGGACTCGTTGCTGGGGTTTTGACTCTACTCATGTCCAGACCTTAGGAATATTTAAAGTGTCTCTCAAGGTGCCTGCACCCAACTAGGCTAACCTCAAAATGTCAAGCAAAACCCAAAAGGAAGTCCTATTTTTGCAATAAAAAAAACATTTATCGGATGTGGATTGCCTAGTAATAAAAATATCGAAACAATGAAACATATTCCCAGTAATCAATATATGACAGCTCTGTGGAAACGAAATTGATATCGGGGGCTGCGAATGAAGCGAGGATAAGTTATTCAGGACCACGCCCTTCAGATCGCTGAAAAACCCCCCTGCTGCACAAATTACGCTAGTCAAAAGGCGAAAAAATGTTGATATTTAGATGTCAAATTCACTAGGAACACTATCTATTGTCTTTATCAGCCTAAAGGGTGCTCTTAACTGCATTTTTTCGATAAATGAAAGAACAAACATTTGTAATTATTGGGAGTGCGGCTGAAGCCCCCTATCTCTTCCAGTTCCGACCGGTCTGTATGGAACTTTCATCAGAGAGGTATATAAGAGTATTGAAAGGAAAGTAAACCCTGTCAGTAGTCGTCTTCAGATTGTAATTTGGCGGGGAACCATTTCATTTGTTGACAAAAACTGGGCACCCGAGGGGTACTTGACCTGAATTTGAACTGAATGTGCCCACAAAAATGACCTTTTTCCTGAAGATAGTCAATAGTAAAAACAGAGCATAGTTAAAAGTTTTTTCATTGACCAAGGGCGGAATAATAATAAAATCTCACAAAATTGCTCCTTAGGAGACCTCTCGATCTCGGCAGTTTGTGACAACCCACCCCAGAAAATTGCCCCCTTTTGTCTCAATAAAATGTCAATGTCGATGTTAACCTGTCTACGATAAGATCTTATTGATAGGCCAATGTGGACCAGCATTGTGTAATTGTAGCTATAAGACCGACTGGTGTTAAATATTGTAACTTTTCAGTGATTAAAAGCGTATTTGATGTTTTTCATAATCGAAAAAGATATCTACAATTCTCGAGGTTGTTCCATAATTCCATGCGTGGTAAATAGGCAGGCTTTGGTCAACTTGGTTGTGTGTGCTTGATGAGGATTGGAAAGGAATAACCACATTGATGGCGCTGACCTCAAAAGATTTCTTTTGTTAATGCAAGGGGTTTCTATTGTGCCCAAAATAATGAGACTCAAGTTTTTTCACACCTCCTGGCGCGTCATCGAGAGGTCTACTCTCAAATTTAAAAAATCATCATTATTGTCATAAGCATTTCTTATTTTCTACTTCCTAGTTTCTTTTGTTAAGAAGCACCGTATTTGGAAAGAGCTAGCAAAAGAGGCCTCTCAGTTTCCAAGGGAAACCGTGTGAGTCTTTTGGGAGGGGGTTAAGCGTGTAATTCACGAATTTGAGGAAAGTGATCTATAAAAAGGGAAAGTTGCAAATAGAAATGGCTTCGATATTATATGAAGAACATTTTCTGAAGGGTAGTCTAAAAAATATTGAGTTTCTGGAAACGTCGGAAACCCCTCTGGATTCGCGCCTGACATAGGTTGCCTAATTGATACCATCTCTTCCCATTGACAAGTAATATGAATATAAATATCTAGTAAGATTTATGTCATTCCATGCCAATACTCTGAGGTAAACCGAATCTACAGCGTCTATATGGAGCAACAGACACAGTTGCGGCCTCTATGCGCTCTTGTTTGTTTATCGGCTGTCCATACATGGAAGCAGAATCTATTGTATCCTCAGGAGTCTTAAAACGGTGGGAGGATGCACATTTATCCTCCTGAGTCTTACCAGCAAGAATTTTCTTGAAGGAGCTGTTTTGGAAGAATCTGAAAGGAACCTTAAATCTGAATTGAGTTATTATACATATAATTTCACTGTATATGCAAAACAAATTCGGACAATTAGCTTTCGGGCCACTAAAAGAACCAGATATTTATATTTTCGGATTTTTTTTGGGACTCCCATTTTCCTCAAAAAGTAATGTGTCTAAATGTTTTGGAATTTAATGTTACAAGAAAGAGATTTTGTTTCAATCAGATAAATGAAAGTATAATTGTGATAAATTGAAGTTTTGATCTACTTCATATTCATTCATGGAAGTCTTGCTTAGTAGTTACAAATGATAAGTTTGGACTAGTCGAAAAAAACACATGTTTTCTTTTAACCAATTTTTATCAATGATTTCTGAAAGCACAAAGAGTTACATACAATCAAAAATTTTGCATTTGTTTTTGCATAACTATCGAATAGTTGAGCATTTTTGTTTCATGCTAGTATAGATTTATAGATTTTTTGAAATATTGGAGTAATTTGATTGAGTAATATAGAGCTTCGAGGCTATTGCATCAAGATTCACATGACAATTCATATGGGATTATTGTGAACAAATGTTTAAGACATAGTATCGCTATGTCTTACCATCGTACTAACTTGGTCTAGGTCAACAAGAGGATAGCGTCTTTTTCCATTATTTATGTCACTCTTAGGCGTAAAGAGAAACTCTGCTTTTTGTTCCACATAAGATTCCTTTCATAGATATCGCTAAACATAAGTATTTGTCCTTGTACGTCTTGGCTAACAAAGATCTTATTCATCCAATAGATTGGAGGAAATTGTAAGGAAATTCTTTATATAATGGCCAAAAGGCATTTTCGTTCCGTGGATCAAAGGTTTGGAATAAATTAGAACATGAGGTCAGGGTAGCACCTTCTCTGTCTACTTTTAAATGTATATTGAAATGTAATTAGCTTTTAACTTTTCACTTATTCTAATTTAACATTCTAAATATTCTTTTTTATTTTCATAGGATTGTAATTAGGTTATTTTCCACGGCCCCTAAAAAGTAGCCACTCTTGGTTGATGGGGCCACCGTGATTAAAGAATTTAAAATGAAATGAAAATGAAAAGACCACTTGAAATATTTGAAGAAAAGTTGAAAATAAGAAACGAGCTTCCCATTCATTGCAGTTCTAATGACTATTCTTCAAAAACTGAGGTGCCCCTTTTCTCTAGTGACAGGTGGTTTGGCACAATTGACAAAAGACGAAGACATTTCCTTTTTTGAAAAAACCTTTTCTTACTTTTAAAAATAGCACCCCACCTCCAGCCCCCCTGTTCCGCAGTGACTGGTATTGGAACTTTGCTCAAAAATATACTTTTGTTACTCTCTTTTTACAGCATCATGTTTCCTGAAAATATCTCCTTCCGCAACATCAATATCAAAAGTCTGAATCATTGTTTTTCAAATGCTTCAATTACAGTTGTTCTCAAGTTTCCTATGCTCGTTCTCCTTTACCATTCATGACCCATGTTGATAACCATTTGTCACAGAAGTATAATAATAATAATAATATATTTATTTAAAGTTGTTCCATACAAAGTTCTACAAAGTAAATCTAATTTACACCAACTATTTACAATGCAAACTAAAACTAAAATAAAACTAAAAAGTACATATCAAAATCAAAGTAATTCAGCGTCTATCTATAAATTGTACAAAGGTAGCTGGTTCCATTCCAAGTTTTTATTTCTTTTTTGAAAGCTGCAACAGACTCTATTTTCTTTGCATCATCATTTAGGGTATTCCATAGCATAGCTCCCCTAAATCTTGAGGAGTTAATCCCATATTTTATAGTGTGAGAACTCTGAGGAATTTTGCATAATAAAGTTTTACGTAAGTTATAGGTTATAGATTTTGCTTGGAAACTCTCCCAGAGATATGACGGATTTAAGTGGTGGAGCGTTTTGTAAACTTCTAATAGCAGCTTCTTTAGGTTTTTCACATGTATTGTGACATCATCATGTCTCGATAGAAGTTCTTCAAAAGAGGATTCAAGATCCTGGTACAAAACCCTTAGAGCTCGTTAATGCACTCGATTGATGGTACTGTTGGCAGCTTTGCTACAAAATAGCCAAATCAGGGGGCAATAGTTGAAATTTGACATTATGACAGCATTAAACAATATCCTTGCTTGATCAAAATTAATATAGTTTGACACTCTAGAGAATGCCTTAACTTTTGTGCTAACTTTAATGCAGAGATCATCCACGTGTTGGCCAAAAGTTAGTTTATTGTCGATGGTAACTCCTAGCAGTTTTACTTTTTCACTAGCTCGTATGATTTTTCCATTGATACCCTATCCTCAAGGCTTTGTATGAGGGCTTTGGCATACACATTAATATCTTCTTGGCGATCATTGGAACGACTTGGTGTCTGGGCTTTAAGTGCCAATATCTCAGAGTGGATAAAGCGCTTGAACTCGAGGAAATGGGACTCAACAGCTTCGCATTTCTCTTCTTTTTCTGTCCTCTTTTCTGAGCTTTTCTCGTCTTTCCTCTGCGGGTCTTCTTCGCTTTCCTCGTCATCATGGATTATCACCGCCTGTCCTGTTTTTCTATACGATATTTTCCGTTTTACTTTAACCTCGTGAATGATGTTTTCTTTCTTCGCTTCATCCAAGGCCAATTTTGTTCTTTCTGCATCCAATCCAAACTCATTCTTACATATCTCACAAATATTATCCAAATACTGACCTGTACCCTTCTCCTTTATTATTTCTAATGCTTCTAAAATAAGGTTCACATTGGATTTTGCTTCTTGATCCATCATGAATTCCAGATACCTAGAGCACTTAAAAACACGTCTCGCTCCTAGCGTATACGCAAAGGAAAGCTGTGTGTCTGGACGAGTTGTCTGACCACGTTGAAGTTGGTTCTATCCAAGTTCCAAGGCTACATTTTTTTACACTTGGTGTTAAATATCTCAACACCTGTTACGTTGAAAAGATTTTCAATTTGATGCTTGAACAGTGGTTCGATTTTCAACAAGTAGCATGCGGTGAATTGCAAACTCATTCTCTCTCTTTATCATTTTTTAATTCTGTATCCCGGCTGTTATTCATTTTTTGACAGTTTTCGAAAATGGATGATGCATCAACTGGCATGTACATTGCAGTAACATCGGTTTTACTGGCCATTCTGCTGATTCTTACATTTGCGCTAGCTGCAGTTGTTTGGTTAAAAAGTAGGAAACTATCGAAAACTAAAATTAAGCGTAAAAGGCCGAAGCTTAAAATAAACATCAAGGATGTACCAAAAACAAAGGCTCTTCCTCCATCTGCCGCATACCATATGTTATCAAGAAAAGATCCACCAGAGTTCACTATTCCACCTACGCCTTCTTTGACAACACCCGCAACTCCTGATTCACCAAGGTCGCCAAGGCACCTTATAGGCTCGATGAACAATGTTACTTCAAATGGTAAATTCACTGATGATTATATTGAAACTCCTTTTGCATCACCGGTATCTACACCCAGAAACTCAACAACCGTTCTTCCCTCGGATTTGCTGTACAGGCGGTCAGCTTCAGTCCCAAATGATGTTTTTTTCTCGAAAGACACACCATCACAAGATTTGAATTCTTCTGCGCTGTGGAGGTCAGCAATAACAAAAACCGTTGCTGCGAGTTTGCTGAGTCGACCGCTGAGAGGTAATAGAAAAGTTCTTTATCCTACGAATGGCACAATCAAGTTTTGTCTGCGATACAATCCATCGACAATGGAGCTATTCATTAAGGTAAGAATTATATGTTACTATTATAAATACTTATCGGCAATCATACGCTCATATCCATAGAAAACTTAAAAATATGTATCAAAACACAAAGAAATGTTTTGACTTTCGTATATATTGCTAATGAAGGCATATATCTAAACTTTGAAACATTTGAATTTTTTACGTGTTTCTAAGCTTTTACTATTTTTTTTTCCCGCAAGTTATACCTTAGTTCTATCTCTTCATTCTTTCCTATGATAGTCTTCGTTTTTACGCATTAACCTTTATCAACATATTTGGCTTTTTGAGGTGAGGGGGTTGCAAGTTTGTTGACGCATTTATCTCCGTCATCATGTCATGCCGTACTGAAGTAATAAACATACAACTTGTTATTCAAGTCTACAAAGTTTTGGTCACTTTTAGTTCTTTTGAATAGCAAGATGAATGTTTTTTCATCACTACTTTTTTCGATACGATTGTAAATGCAGGCTCCTTGGCATGCGACATATATTTATTCCGCTCTCAGTGCACATTTTTGGTGGTATAACGTAAGAGCTGTTACTTCTATTGTTTATTTTATGCTCGTGCTTTATGATGTGACTATTAAGGCCCTCAAGTAGCAGATTATGCAGTGATTTAAACACGTTTCTCATGTTTTTTTATACTTTGCTATGATGTTATCCTCGCTCTTTAGTTTACATTTCTTGTAGTTTTTAAGTTTTGGTAGTCTTCCTTGTTTAAGTATATATCTATTTTTATTCTTTTGATATTGCCGATAGAGATTATGTGGATAAATAATAATAACTAATGCGTTCAACAGGGCCTCTACTCCCTGGTCTAAATTAGATGTGACCTTGCCATCGCAGAGACCTGCGGAATCACTTACTTGAATCGGAAGAACTTAATCACTGGGGTTGAACGCAATTCTTCCGAATCATAAGGACAAAATGTTCTGCATCCTCAATCTGTTACAATCAACAAGATAAATTTCGCGATGAGGTGTGGTCCTGATTCTCTGTAGGTCTTAATTGAAATGATGGTAATTTTAGCCTAATGTTTTTGTCTTATTTTGCGAAAAGTCGGAAAACTAATCGTTAATAAAGGTTAAATGACACAGATCTTCCAATTATACAATTATGACCATGAAGTTCCAAATAGAACAAACGGTGAAATATTTGATAGTTATTTGATTCTCTTATCATCTGATAATTTTGACCCAAAAAACTTAGCAATATATTGAAACTAAGAGTTGTATGTATCAACAATAAACGATGTAGCAATAAAACGCAATCTTAAATAAATGACTCACCAACGCCACTATTTTGACCACATGTTGAGCTCTACTTCCAGAGAAATTGGTGATGTGGCAATATCCAGTTTTTTATGGGAAACGTGTTTTCATATTCCGGTGGATTCCACGAATTTATGCACGGTTATCGTAGTTACGGAAAGCCATTTCTACGCATTGATGTTAATCAAACAGCTTTTTTTCGACATCTTGGCACGTCAAAAGTCGTTGGAAAAAAATCCCTCGTGTGGCTTGAGAGCATTGGGACGAATGAGGTGCTGTTGGGGCAATATCCGGCACAATTTTAATTTTTGGCCCGTACCCACGCGCAAAATTATTCTTTGGCAGCGCAGAAGCAACCAATGTATGTGACCTTGCGACGAAAACAAAAAATGAATAAATGATTAGATATACCCATGACGTCTACAACATTTTTGATCGAAAAATGAGAAAACTATACCAATGACAAATACATTAATTTTAAATATTGCAATATGTCTCTGCAATAATCCGTTTGTGTACACGTAGATATCAATTTTCTGCAATTAGGTCAATATACTGCTTGAGGATCTGCTCTACTGCAGGTCAAAAGCTGTTCTTACTACTTCCTAGTTCATTTTCATTTTCAAATGCTTCACTTAAACCTTGCCAGTCACCTTGGAAAACAATATATATCAAAAACTTCATCCTGAAGAAGAAAAGAGCATATAAGTCTTTTGTCAAAAATGGTTGACCAAGCGATAAACTAGAGGCTATGAATGCCATGATTTCTCAAGATCTAAACTAATTGAAGATGTCAAGAAGAAACATTTCCAAAATATATACCTTTCAGTCAAATTCAAAAACGGGAATAAGAACCCATCGGTCTTTTTTTAACAAATTTCGAAGAAAGCTCAAATGCCAATAATCTATCCTCTCCTAGAAAACGATATATTAATACTTTTTTAGGTATTCGCAAAGGATCAAGTAATAGTTAGCGTGAATTTTTTTAGTGTTCTATGAACGCACCAATCAGGACCTTGGTATATGGGACAGTTCATTCAGCCCATATTTCTTGGTAGTTAAATCAATCAAATTTTTGACACCATTGTTGTTGGAGGAGCATAATTTTTCCATTCTTAGATCAACTGTTCTGGTCCTTAGGAGAATACATTTTTTGCATACAACAGTCTTGTACAGATGAATTTTCTGAACTGTTTTCTTCACTTGACCTAACATTCCTGTTGTCTTTTGTTCAACTTAGGGACAATGCTAAAACAATATCATTACATTGAAGCTGAATATAAAATTTAACATATTGCTTCCAACACATGCACATAAAATTATCTATGATTGATTTTCGTCCATATTGGCTGTAAAAACACTAGAGTGTATTTCGTATATTAGGGTCTTCTTCACATGTCCAACACTGAATACTGTTGAACAATGTATTCTTGTTGTGAGATAATAAAGTGTGTGAACCACTTTACCTTGTGAATGGACGTTGACTTCGGCATGATATCAAGGGTGTCACACTTAGAAATGCTACTTTGTAGGGTTAATGTCAGGCCGAATCCATTCCAAAGCTGTCATGATTTTTTTCTAAACTTCATATCTTTTGCATAGGTATAGGAAGTTCAAGCTCTATTCAATAGGGTCATTATGCTTATGTGATCCATTTTGACCAAATATGGAACAATTTTCTTCATTCCTGTTAATACCAAATCAAAAAGAAGGGATGATAAATCCTTATGTTTCGAGTATCCTGCACTCAATGGACAGTGCAAAATTAATTTTACAACATGGCCTGTGGAGTACTAAAACTTCTGCAAAAAATCTGCCTTCCTGAATAATTTTTTTCAAAAAAACCGATTAGACGGGGAAAGTAAAGCTCCACAAGACGTTTAGAAGACAGCTAATAATGAAGACAGAACCATTCAAATACAGAGAGTAATAGTGGTAGACAGAACCATTCAAATCACGCGAATAGTCACAAGAATCAGTAGGCCAAGTATGGTGTGGATTCCGTTGACACCTGCCTACTGAGGTCATGTACAATGCCCTTTTCAAGCAGTTTTCCAGGAGCGATTTGAAAGTAACAAGGCAGGGTTCTTTGATCCAGTAAAGAGAGCCGCTACTACAGATTCAACGCTAAGACTCTCTCAGAAATTTTCTCATCACTGAATCCAACTCTGTCTCTGAAGATCCTCCAAAGACTTGCTCATGGTTCATCTATGGACCAGCAGCAGTACGTTCCTTGCAACCAAAGAGAGCATATTTTGAATAGCTGAGAAATTTTCTGCAGTTTGCAAAGCCACCCAAAGATTCTGAGGCAATTAATGTAGGCTTGATAAATGACACCTGCAGAGCAGATAGCATGAAAGGAGGCACAAGAAGGAGCGTAATAAGTCGGGATTTAACGTGAAAATAGATGGATTTGATCAACATATGTTGCAGGGAAGCAAATGGCAAAAATTATTGAACATTGGACCAAATAAAGAAGAGCCTATACAACTGACACAGCGTCGTTTCCTCTTCAATGTAGGGAAAGTTAGATTGCTGAAGAAGCTCCTCTAAGCAGAGAGAAAAACTGACTTGCTTAGAGATCTTAGAAAAGTTGATGCAGTCGGTGAGATGATGTTAGAGAATACTAAAGAGTTTGTTCAGACGTTCTAGTACACTGGAAAGCAAAAGGAATCATATGTCGAGAAATCGTCTTTACCAAAAGATGAAAATGAAATCATCAATGAGCCTAGCACCAGAAACTGATTCTGTTGTTCAAGTGATAAAGTGAGCACTTAGCCAGGTCTACTTTGGCGCATATGTATTGAAATCAATGTCGAAATGCTACCCTTGGCCAATAATGGATGGAAGTGGGGCGAGAAACAGGAGCTTGCTTTTCCAGTATGGTTCATCAGCTGAGTTGCCACAGTCTTTGCTAAAAAAGAGCACATGAGGACAAACAATGATGATGATGCAGATGACGAGGAGTCCGCTGGTCACAATGACCCAGGACAGCAAAGATGGAAGTATAAGTGAAAGAGAACATCTTGTTCAGAAAGGTTAAGCCTATAAGAATCGATGCTGTAAATCAGATGAATGAGATAAATTTAGCTCAGGGCAGCTCAAAAATCAGCAAACATGCGAAGAGCGAAAAGTCCATCAAGTTCTTACAACCATTGTTTGAGCCACTTGTAGTATCAAGCAGACGATGAGCAATCAAGTCACTTGGCAGTAGTAATGCACAGATATATATTGAAGCAGAGGATGCAATGCTTTTCAGCAATGGTGAAAGTAACTTGGAAGTTTCATGCTTCCTTTCGAGCGAAGATTCTGGAGAGCAATTGATTTCGGTGACATTTTGTCATGTATACCCGCCAACTATTTATTTGATAGAGGCACAATGAATATAAAAGAAACATCTTGGTTTTTCTTATTTCATCAGAACAATTTCTTGTAAATGTGTTATGTTGTTAATTTCTAGACACTTCACAGTTCGATTTTAAAGTTCTCATTGAAAAACTTCATTGCATGCGCTTGTCACGTTTTTATTATGCATCGCTTGCGACATGGGTGATAAATGCAACAGGGGTGAGGAGGTTTCTTGCTCATCAATTAATCTGTAAAGTTCCTAGCCCTAACGCACTCCCCTTCTTTAAAGGGTTTTTTCTCTTAAATATTTGTTCAGCGGTAGTTGCAGATGGCCAGTCTACAGCACAAAGCTTTTTAACCGTTGTGATGAAACTATTTCTGCTGTTAAGATTCTTTTGCCACGATGGTCGGAAAGGTTCCTGTTAGTTAGAATAACTCTTGTAACTTGCAACACTCGAGATCAGTTTAAATCTCCGTATGTCTACAAACTGGTGGAATTTATTGAAAAGAATTAGTTGAAAAAAAAACATACAAATGAACTTCTTTAGTGATTATGATAATAGTAAAAAACATTAACAGCAAGTACTTCAGTGAGTTACTAGTCAGGGTTATTAACGAAAAAATCATGCAAATTGTGATACCAGCATGAAAATTGTAGGACAGGAGCAGTTTTATACGCTGATTTAGATAGGATGCAGACTCCAACTGGAAAACTACGCCTTGTTCTATTTTTAGACTGGGGTACAAATCCCCAAGCCATTAAATCCCTTATTGTTAAAACGTTAGTTTGAATTGTGATACAAGCATGAAAATTGGCATAAAACGGCAGTTTGATACGCTGATTAAGATGGAATGCAGACCCTACCTGGAAAATCACACCTTGTTCTATTTATAGACTGGGGTACCAAACCCCAAGTCATTAAATCCGTTATTTTTATCACGTTAGTTCAGATTGGAATACAAGCATGAAAATTGGCATAAAGGGGCACTATTTCAGGCATAGTGATTGATCAAGAAAAAAATATCCTAGATGGTAGATAAAAAATTGACGATGTTTAGATTATCCTACTAAGAGGTGATTTTGGAGTGTTTTGAGTGAATTAGAATTCAAAAATTTATTTTTTTTGCAAAAAAATTCCAGAAGCGGAGTTGAATTACTGAAAATTGTAATTTGATCTCTACTCAATGACAATGAATGTAAAAGATCTGCTCTACTCAATACATTCACCGTATTGAGTTCTTCCATGACTCAAAATTACATCTCATTCTGATTCTGTCAAGAGATATCTTTTCTTGAAAGACGGAAAACATCGTTTTGAGAAAAAACACCTTTTTTGGAAGTATCTGTTTTTATGCAAATTTACGCTTCTAACAACCTGAGTTGCCTTTCTAAATTACAGTAACTTCTTCAATAGCACAAGCAATTCAACTAAAATGTCCCTGCTTCATAAAAAACACCTTCTGCCTTTATGGAACTATTTTCCCTGTCAATTCGCAGCTGCTTGTCTACAACCTTTTTCTTTCTACAGAGTCCTGGGCTTGATAAATTTGTATGGCACAATTTCTTCCACCTGCTTCTGATATGACAAAATGCTCAAACCTTGTGAACAATATTTTGTGCTGAATCTTGTCCTTTCCAGAAAACCCAATACCATCAATCTGTGATCCATAATTGGTTTACAAGTGGGAAGAACTGTTTTCTTTCTGTACTGAGAACATTCTATGTGGAGAGACAATTAGAAGCCAAACGTCTGGTCATCTTCTTCTTTTAGAAGCAAACTTGCTGAAGAATGATAAAAAGCAGCTCATTAATCATATATAGGAACTCTACTTTGAACCACAAAACACAAAGATATTTGTTTTTGTCATTAGCATTCATTAGAGATCTGTGTAAATGGCAAAGAAATCCAAGAATCCAATATTTTTTGTTGGTGTACCAAATGAAAATGTTGCACAAATCAAAGAAAGAAACTTCTACCTTTGGCACATTTATTAACTTGCTCCAAACAGCTGATCAAAACCGACATATCATTCAGCCTATATAACCTTTGGGAAACTCTGCAGAATCAGCTGATTCATGAACTCTTTCGTCACCACGATGTTTTTATAAATTTATAAATGTTGCCAAATTTATAAAACTGCAAAGAAAACAGAAGTTATGTCGTGGAATGCTAGTGGGCCCAAAAGAAGCCAAAAAGTTAGAGGCCAAATGAATATACTCATAGCAATGGTGTTTACAGTTCGGCCAGATTTGTAAAATGCAAAACGCCCTGAATGTTCACGAAGATGGTTGTATTCTCTACTTGAAATCGAGGCTGATTTTCACTTACCACCAGAGCTTGAAGAATAGGGGGCTTTACGGGGAGAAATGGCACAAAAATGATGGCATAGGGGAAATGGCACAAACATTCAAGGGCATAGTACACTGCTTTGCGGCTCCTATCATGTGATCAGTGAGCACTAATTGGTTTACAAGTGGGAAGAACTGTTTCCTTTCTGTACTGAGAACTTTCTATGTGGAGAGACAATTAGCTTGAAGAACAGGGAGGCTTTACTGGGAGAAATGGCATAAAAATAATGGACAAAGTCGAATCAAAAGATGAATGATTTTAGGCCAGAATTATCACGTTACCTAGACTCATTAAATTCGTAACAAATCAAAAACGAAAAGAGAAACAATCACTAGTTTTATCCACTGAATTCCTCATAAAATTTGCTTTGAAATATATTTTTGTCGATTTTTGACCGATTTTTTATTTTTAAGGTAGTCTCTCCCCTTCTATGCTTTTGTATATACATTGCTCTGCCAAGCTACGTTAACAGTCCAATCCGAAAGAGGAATTATAGTATTGTTTATCAGGCCTTAGCTTTTTTCTACGACTTTAAAGATGGATATCGACATGGTCAGCAAAATGAAAGTAGACGAGTTAAAAGGCTTTCTTGCATTTGCATGGACTAAACATTAGTGGAAAGAAGCAAGAGTTAGTAGCTCGGGTTTTCCTCGCTATTAAGAATATCGTAGAAGTTTTTCCAACTGCCCTACAAGTGGAAAAACAGCTATCGTTTGGTTATATTGAGAAGTTTGAGATATAAGGAAATATCCAACATGGTCTGTTCACAAATACTTTGTTCACTTAAGCTAGAATGATCGAGTAACTTGGTTGCCTGGGTCTTAGTCAATGTTGGTCGCATGATGAAACTCTGTGCAAGCAACGCCTTGCAACCGGTTGATTTACTGAATCACGATATTTTCTCATAACACAGCACAAGAATTTGATGGAATTTTGCAAACATATTAAATGTTTTAATCAAAGATAAGCCATCTTTGTTTCATAAAAATTTTCAAAACAGATTTTTTGAGAACTTTCTTTCACTGTTCGAGGAAAATGTCGGAAAAAACTGTGCATTTCCACAGTGCACTGTCTCGCGGACTCCAGAGCATGCTGCAATAAAACTGTTCCAAATCTCGACAAGGAAAGATGAATTTTGTTCTACGTGGATAAAATTTATGGTCAACGTTATTAAAAGATACGCAGTGACAAATAGGCAGTTTAACGAGCGATTTTTGGCTGGCGCAAGAGGCCAAGTTTAGATGATGCTTTTTTGTACTTCTGGTCAAAATTTGCAGCGAGATTTAGTTGTTGATCTAGAACAGTACCAAGATATTTGTACGACTGAGTTTAATTTATTATTGTACCATTGCAACACAGGTTTAGATCTCCTGACTCGGGTGGAACAGTAGAGATACGTTTTGAAGTGCCAAGCAACATGCACTCTGTCTTACCCTTTTTAAGTTGATTACGAGATCGTTACAAGAAAGGTATGTAGATATCGAGGCGAGGTCTTCGTTTAACTTATCCTCTATTTCATCAATGGATTTTGATGACAGGTATATCACTGTGTCATCTGCAAACTGTACGACGTTGCTATGATGAAGGCAGTCTTCAAAGTCATTGAAAAACAGCAAAAACAGGATTGGGCCTAATATTGAGCCCTGGGAAACACCAGAAGTAAGAGGACATGGATCTGAAAGCTCTTGACCTATCTAAACAACTAGCGATCTTTGAAATGGATAATCTGTAAACCAAGTGAGGGCTAATCCATTGACTCCCTATGACTTCATTTTTTCAAGAAGCCTACCATGGTCGGCTATGTCTAGAAGCGGGAACTCTAGAAGGGGGAATGAGGAATGGGGAATGGTGGAGAATGGGGAATGAGAGTTTTTCCAGTATGACCTTTACACGTAGACGTTGGAATCGAGGGGGCACAGGGGGCACGTAACCCACTCCACTTTTGAAAATTCGGGTAGAGTGCCCCTTTGAGGTTTACAGTATTGCCCTGTTTTGCCAACCGAATAATTAACATGTACCTTCAAATACTCAGTTGCTACATGAAATGAGAAAAAGCAATTACATTAACGAGTCTCTAACTCATTCACCACCATCCTAGGCTCTCCGAAGCAGTCTCTGACACTTTTCAGAAAACTTTTAAGGGTGCCCCTCAAAACTTGTGCCCCCCTCTTTTATAATGCTTCCTACGTCCATGCTTCTACGTCAATTGAAGGGGCTACATTTGAGACACTTATTGTGTCAAAATCAATTCATGCTTTCCTTTCGTTTTTGAATTATACCCACGCAGAGAACGTGAATGATTTCTGAGCTGAACTGAATTCTCAAATTCTCTAACACGCTAGTCCACAAAATGGTTATGTTGTTGCTAGTAGTTTTCCCCTAACGCTGAATCAAAATTCTCTGCTGTCGCGTTAGTCGGGTATTTAGATTTGGGATTAAGTTTCTGATACGGTTCAATTTACATAAAGATTTGCAACCAAAGACCTCAAAAGTCGAAAGTTAAAAAGTATTATTGTTTTTTTTGAAGTTGATTAGCGAGTTTTTAAAGTTCTAGATGAAATCAAGTTTTTAAAATGTTAAAATAGGCGTATGAATGGTAGAATTCATTATATATATTTATACAACCCTTAATCAGTCAACTCCCTTTCCCTAGAAATATTCAGCCATTCGCTTGGCAGCTCTCTCACAGAAATGGTCATACAGACTTTAAGGATATGCAAGTGATGCGAGTGATTAAGAGACGGTCCTTACATCCGAAACTGACAAGATAAGGGCTTTTAAAAACTGTAAATATGACTGAACGATTATCTCGAGATCTATAACTGTAGCCTAGTCAAAACGTTTTAGTGATGCCGCAAAACCATCTTGCACCCGAGCTTTCGCGCTCGGGAGCCTTGGCACATGAAGCATGTTTTCCTTTCCGCTTTTGAACATAAATGCCACTGTCCAATAAAGACTCAATGGATTATTCGAGCAAAGTTAATGCTGGAATAATCCATTATGCAAGCAATTGGTAAGTGTGATGGACACAAGGAAAACCAGAGATGGCTTCATGGCCATAACCAAACTGCCCTCTAGACCACCTTGTAAGTGATTTTGACACGTCAATTGAGCTCAGAAATCATTCATGTTTTCTAACATTTTCAGAGCTTTTTTTATTAAACAAGAGACGCACTTTCGAAAGTTATCTTCTCAGCGATGCCCCAAAATTAGGGGGGGGGGGGGGCTATAAGTGCCCTGCTCCATCCTATAATTACTTTTCGTTAATTAATCAGAACATAGCACAAATCGTCTTAAAATGAACATTTTGAATAGACAGAGATGAATTTTATTCCTTATAAATTGGGCCTTTTCGACATTTCGTGAAGGTTATTTTGATCTTTATTGTGATGAAATTTTACAGAATGTGGTCTGTGGTGAAGTGCCCTTCAAAAATAAGATGCACCCCTGGGCCCTTCAATGCTACCGGCATCCCCGTATCCTGTTTTATAGCCCCCCTGTCGGGCTATATAGCCCCGTTGGGAAAATCCTGGCGCCACCCCTGCTACCACCTCCCTCTCAGAATTTCTGCGCATGAAGTAAATCCAAATATTGGTAAGATCTCTGCAGTACTTATTCTTGTTGACGAAAACGTCCAGCGATGAACATCAAAGCCTCTCTCAATGGCCTCTCCTGACCGAAATCGATACGAGGCTGAGTTCTGAGGGTAACTCGCAAAACAACTTTAAAAAAATAATAATCCTTTTTAACTCACGACTTTTGATGTCTTTGGTTGCAAGTTTTTATGTAAATTGAACCGTATCAGAAACTAAATCCCAAATCTAAATATCCGACCAACACGACAGCAGAGAATTTTGATTCATTGTTAGCGGAAAACTACTAGGCACAACATAACCGTTGTATGGACCAGCGTGTTAGAGAATTTGAGAATTCAATGCAGCTCAGAAATCATTCACGTTCTTTGAGCGGGTATATTTCAAAAACGAAAGGAAAGCATGAATTGATTTTGACACAATTAGTGTCTCAAATGGAGCTCCTTTCATTGATGTAGAAGCATGGTTGAGGAAGCATTATAAAAGAGGGGGGGGGGCTTGTTTCGAAGGGCATCTTTAAAAGTTTTCTGAAACGTGTCAGAGACTGCATCGGAAAGCCTAGGGTGGAGGTGAATGAGATAGAGGCTCGTTAATGTAATTACTTTTTCTCATTTCATGTAGCAACTGAGTATTTGAAGGAACATTTTAATTATACGGTTGGCAAAACAGGGCCATACTGTAAACCTCAAAGGGGCAATCTACCCGAATTTTTCAAAAGTGGCCTGGGGTACGTGCCCCCCTGTGCCCCCCTGTGCCCCCTCGGTTCCTACGTCTATGCGTAGAAGTCTTCTTGGAAAAACTTCTCATTCCCCATTCTCCACCATTCCCCATTCTTCATTCCTCCTTCTAGAGTTCCCGCTTCTTGACATAGCCTACCATGGTCGAGTGTGTCAAATGCTTTAGATAAGTCAAGCAGTACTTTATCACTTGTCCTTCTGATAGACTCAATAAAAAGAGCAGTTGCAATTTCGATGGAACGCTTGCTACGGTATCCAAATTACATATCAGATAGTAGATTGTTTCGCCCCAAATAATACATTAACTGATGATGTACGGCTCTTTCCAGAATTTTGGAGATTACTGGTAAAATAGATATTGTTCTGTAGTTATTGACATCTGTAGTAGAACCACATTTGTGAACTGGCACGATTCGCGCAATTTTCCAATCAGTTGGTACTTGCCCGGTCCTTAGAGATAAGTTGATAATGTATGAGATTGGTTTAGCGTTTTCAGATGCAACGTCGTTAAGCATTCCTGGTGGGAGCATCGATGCCAGTCGATTTGTTCTGTTTCAGTTTCTTTAACTCTCGTTCAACGAATGCTTTAGAGACACCCCGAAACTGGAAGGTGGTGTCAGTTTTTAAATTTATAGTCTCACTTGGTTTCCATGCAAACTTGCGAAGAGGGAAAGTTTTCTGCTTAAGAGTTCTCGCGACAGAAGAGAAGAAACTGCAAAAAGTGTTCGCTTTGGACTTGCTACTTTCGGATGAACTGTAAGGTCTTGATTTCCTTCCAGGAAATATTGTTGTTATTATTCGCCAAAATTTTTCTGGATTTTTTTTCGTTTTCCGTTAATACCGTCTGGTGGTACATTCTCCGTGCTCTTCTAATCTCAGTTGTACACCAATTTCTCAGCGTTTTATATGCGTTCCAGTCTACCTCTCTTTTTGACTTTCGACATTTGCTCAGAAATGCATCCCGTCGGTTCATCAGTTGTTTGATTTCCGGTATGACCCACGGACAAGAGGGTCCTTTTACTCTCTTGATAATCATTAGGTCTTTTCCAGGTGATATCGTTTGATACATACATGGCTACCACTCCTCCGGGACCATTTACTCGGCATTTAAATGAAAATGTATATCCCGGAATGCTAAAAAAATTTATGATCTCGTCACTGTTCTTGTGAGTTTTATGTGTTTCCAATAAAGTAATTATAACGTTGTTCTTATACTCCCCAAAAGTTGCACACAAGTTTCAAAAGTTGCTTAGCAAACCTCTAATTTTCTGATGGATAATTTTGATGCCCCTCATTCTAGTGATATCTTCGAGTGGTGTAGGTCCAGAACATGTTTTTATGTCTCCACAAATCAGCAGTAAAATGCAAGGCAAACTTTTCCGCCTCCAACAAATATAGAAGCTCGTTTTGACAGCAAAAAGCGAAGGGTACACAAGCGATTCATCAGTTTGATTGCTTGCACCAAACAGGGTTACACTGATTCCATCGTCTTGGCAAAAACAAGGTTTTCTGACCAGAAAACTAGCATAAATGACAGAAACGAGTGCAGCAATGCAAAACAAGTCCGTTCGTTTGGACGCCATATCTTTAAACATTGATATAAACGTTTTTAAAATTCAATAATCAAATTCACTGAAGACAGCATTACACAGGTACATTATAGATTGGTTATCGATGATGAGTATATAAAATCATGCGATAATAGGTTTTTATATCAATATCAATGGCTTTACTTCATAGGTACAAAGATTGCGCAGATGTTGGACTTCATTCCTTTGAGGAGTGGAGCTTAAAGGGGCAATCTGCAATGCCACGGTTTAAGTACGGGAAAACTGCCTTGCAACTAAAACTTATTCTTTTTGTGCTCTTGAAGTCTGTCTGCTTGGCAATTTGAATCATTCATTTACGATGAAACATGTGATTTATCATTATTGATGTATGTCAAGATTACAGATCTAACACAAATAGAACCCAATGTAAGTCCCTTGCCTCGTGTCATAGTCCGCATTCCATTCTGGTGGCTTGGGTCTTATTGTAAAAGAGTTCATTTTAGAGTGCATTTCAGTGATAAAACATTTTGAATTTAGATTATTAGATAAGAATTTATTTAAGATATTGTACCTTATAAAAAACTGCTCAGGCCAATTATGCTAGAAACATAAATATTTCGCCTATTACGTAATTAGTCAGAGGAAAATCCCTATTGTCATGAATGCTCTCGAATGCAAAGTTCCCTTGACAAAGCAACGTTCATTATTACGCAGCATTCCATTCTATTCTTATCTATAGCACCTAGATTATCCAGCAGAGTATTCCTCCACTTTCTAGAAACTGAAGATTGCGTCTCTAAGCATTATTTCTGCAGTGCCATAATTACGTAGGTTACCTTAACGTTCTCTCTCTCTCTCTCTCTCTCTCTCTCTCTCTCTCTCTCTCTCATAGCCGTTACACTTCAGCCATAGGCATATGTAGGTCTCTGTTTACTGCGAGCTTTTTTGCTTTTAATCTTCCAATGCATTCATTCAATGCTTTATCATGCTCTGCTTTGGTTTTTCAAAAATTAAAATTTTATCTGCTAAGTTGCTGACATTATCTATACCCTTTAGAGCTTCTTGTAGTGTATGTTGAAATAATTCAGCAGCCGCATTTGTGTCATAGTTTAATTATTTGTACTGAAATAAACCAATGTGCGTGCTGTACATAGTAATATATCTGCTGTCTTTATGCAACTCTAGCTGATTGTATGCTTGACTAAGATCTATCTTTGAAAAGAATTTGGTTCCATTTAATTGTATCATTATTTCGTCATCTGCAGGCAAGACATGCCTGACTCTTTTTAAGGCTGTGTTTGCTGAACGCATTTCAACACAACTTCTAGTTGACTTATGGTCCTTCTTTGGTACTGTTACTATCTGAGATACCCAAGGAGTTGACTGCCCCTCTGGGACCCTCTCTATTGTTCCTTGTGCTTCTAGACTTAACAATTCTTCTTTAACTTTAAAATATCAAATTGTATGTGTCTGGTATTTTGAACAACAAGAGCTATTTTTTCATCAATGTTCACTTTGATTTGAACGCCATCTAGCTTCCCTATTGCTCTATAAATTTCTTTGTTTGCACGTAAAGCAGCATCAACTGATTTATGATGAACAGATCGGATACGAATCCATGAGCCAGTGGGAGAAATTTGTGGCTTAACATTACTGTTTTTCACTTTTGAAAACAAATTGATATGGAATGTAACAAGACCAAGCTCATGGGATGACTCTGAACCTAATAATGAACCAGAGTTCCCTTCTGTGGCATAATATGTGGCTACAGTAATACGCCTTTTGGTCTCTACAGTGGCTTGGAATCTTCCTAACAGTATCACTGGACTTTTGCTGTTTTATGGCTGATGTTATCTGAGGGAATGTTTCTTCATCAAGAATGTTTACCGAGGCTCTTGTATCCACAAGTAGATTACACTTATAATGACTGATTTTGGCAGTAACAGTATTACCAGTTTTTTTTTCACATCATAAACATAGTCAAAATCTGAACCTTAATCACTTTATTCTTTTCCCACCTATTCTGCGGTAATTGATCTAACATGTTTTTTGAAAGGAAATGTTTTCCTTGGCTCTTGTTGGGTCTTGCTCATGCAATACTTTGCAAAGTGGTTCTTTTTCCTACATTTATGGCATGTCTTACCAGCAGCTGGACAAGTCAAGTTTTTAAGAGTGTAGGATCCTCCACACTGGTGACATTTTTAGGCATGAACATGTCCTGTCTTGGGCTGATTGTGCATCACACGATGCACTTCTTGCTTAGTGTCAGTGTTACCCTCTATGTTCCTGCTTGCTGTGAACTTGTTTCATCTCTTTGGCCATCTAATAACATGTCTTTTAAAGTGTATTTTGGGTCTCTTAATGTTTAAATTTTCTTTATCAAATGACTTGACGATTCATAGGTAACAAGTTGGAACAATATTTCAAAATCTTTTCTGTCCCCAAAGTCACAACATGAGGCTAAGTTTTGTAATCGAACGTGGAACTGACCTAAATTCTCATTTGGCTCTTGCCTGGCCTGACAAAATAGATATGTTGCATGAAGCAAGTTCTTCTTTTGTGGATCACAACTTTGTGGCCAGTAAGGCTTATCAACACTGTTTTGTAGTCATCTCCATTGTCTGGTATTGTATTCAGGATATCTGCGACTGGTTCTCCAGCCAAATAAATCAACAGGCTCTTTTCTATGAAACCCATCGTTTCCAGGCGTTACACGCATTAGCAGGATCTGAAACTGATTCAAACTGTAGCACAGGTTGTGTTAAAGCAGCTCCTGCCATTTTTTTTCTTTTCTAGTTAATACTCGTCGCCATTGTCAAGATTGCAGATTTATCACAAATATAATGCCATGTTAGCCCCTTGTCTCGTGTCTCAGTCCGCGTTCCTTTCTGGGGGCCTGGATCTTATACATAATGGTAAATAATGGTAATCATAAACATTACAATGTACATCTCTGTTTCATTTGTTGTAATGCAATGTATTACTAGGTCATGTACTTTGCTCTATCGTTGGTGTTGATTGATTATTTCCAGATTGTTAAGTAGTAATACTTGTACAATGTATTGTAAAATCAGACAGAGGTTTCCTACTTGTGTAAAAACTCCTTGGAAGATACCTCCAGCAAACTGTGATGTTATTATCATGAACGGAGCAGCGCTGGCCAACATCATCAAGGTTGTCTGCAAATAATAAAACATGTTCTAATTACGTTTCAGCAGGTTTCTATTTATGTAACAGCCCTAATACACGACACAAAGCGCATTGATATTGTGTGGGACGAGTTTAAAGGGTCCAGTTTGAAGGGAGCAACCAGGGAAAAACATCGTCAGGGAGTACGCTTGAGAGAAACTCTTCCGAAATTGGAGATTTTCCTCCGTGATAATCGAAACAAGCAACAGTTATTCTGCCATTTTGCGTAATGTACTACCCGTACTAACCCCATGAATAAACAGATAATATCAGCCTCTGCTGAAGGCGTGATAAGCTGCATAACAATTGATTAAATGTAAGACTGGACTTTGGTTTGAATTTGGGTCCGGGAAAAGTTGCGCTATCTTGCAGCTCATGAAATTTCATATTTTTGCATTAATTCTCGCTTTAGTTTGTATTTTGTGGCTTTTTAAGGCCATGGCAATTTTACTTTTAGTTCAAAATGCCTGCCATTTTAAAAATTTAGCTTGAATCGCAGAAAACCTGGTTGAAAAAAATGCCTGCAAGGTGCTTAATTGCTGGATGCCGCAATAACCCATGTTGTGAGAAATGTATTGCCCCTCATCCGATACCGTTTATAAGCGATTAGACGACAGAAGGAAAGAAGACTTGGGTGGGTTTCGTGAAACTGAAACGAGCTAAGCTTAGGCCTTATAAGGAACCAAACGAAATGGTCGTGTATCTGCTCAATACATTTCATTCCAGCGAGTTTCACAAAACAATATCCAGCCACAAATTCGTCTCCCCGGCTTATTTTTGATGCAATTTGGTGTTGCCGTGATGGGACCAAATTTATATACAGTCTGCAGAAGCAAGTCCGAGGAAGAGGGAAGAGGCACGGAAGAAAAGGTCTAGTAGGCCAATGCCAAAATATACTTGCAAACGGTTGAGTGCCAAATATTCATAGCAACATTGAAACTCGTCTGGTCAAACCAACATTTCAGCCCCACACTTATAATTTAGTCAAGATTGACACAGATTGGAAATGAAATCTAGTATACTTTTTACTATAGACCATTTTTGAAGGCCCAAGTTAAAACTGCGAAAATACTTAAGCACGAGCTGAAAAGTTATTTTTCATCGTGAAGTATAGTAAATTGGAAATGAATCTTTTAGTAACAGTTTTACAATTCTATATTTGAAGTAAATAACGAAACAAAACAAGCTAATTACGTAATTATCAACAAGTCCCTCCCGAGGCAAAATGCACGAGGTCCGATCGGCCTAACTAAACAACAAAGCAGAGTCAGAAACATTAATTATTTGATTACATACCATATCGGTTTCGACCCTTCAATTTCTCTGCTGAGCCTAGACTGCTTTCTTCTCTTTCTCTCATTATTCTGTTATTCAAAACGTATTCATTATCTGCAACCGGATCGTCCTGGTAATGCCAACCATCAGTATCGATCATGTCAGATTAGATTGTGCCTCCCCTTGCTTCAACCAAGTTTCATTAAATTCCAAAGCGTAATAACCAAGAGACGACAAAAATGGTGCCCCGCTGCCCATTGATGGAGTTTTATCTGAGGATTCCATCGTAAGAAAACGAACATATGAAGACAAGTAACTCTCAGTAAAACAACGATGCGAACAGTGTGTTTGCACCGGTGAAATCATGTGCTCTGCCTTGCACAAGTTCCCAATATGACGTAGCGGTTCCTAGTGCCCAGGACCCTCAAAGCACGGTCCTGCATCAGAATGGGGAGAAAGAAAAAACCCCATGACGCAAAAAGGGTTGAAGATCATAAGAAAACCTTCCATATATCTTTATTTTTGGTCTTCCTCTTGAGATATAACCAAAAATCCTGTACGATTTATGTCCCCTTCAAGAATTCTTTTTTTAAGTTTTGTACAAATGAGTATAGACTTCGTCCATGCTACATTCAACGAAAGTTTGTTACACTTTAACCATTTATCGAACAATTCCAGATCATCGTTACTTGCTGTTTCTAACTTAGAGCTAACTTTGTATAAAAGTATCATCAGCGTACATAAATGCTTTATCTTGGGCAGCTTTGGGAAGATCGTTAATGTAGATCAAGAATAGTAACGGGCCGAAGCATGATCCCTGTGGCACCCAAACTTCTACTTCTCCCATCTTAGAGTCATAACCTCCTACACTGCAATATTATTTTCTGTTAGAGAGGTTAGATTCAAACCAAGAGAGTTCCCTTTACAGAGCATGCATGTTTTTTTTGCTCCTCCCGGGCATTCTCCTTGTAAGTATAGTATTGTAGTTTCGTAGTGATGTAGTGATTCACCTATGTAACTTTTAATACTGATTAGTAAAAGAATGAAAAAATGCTTCACTTGTAAAATTCTTTGCGGCTGATATATTCCACGTCCTGAATTTTTTGTTATTCTATTGGTAAATGCTGGTCTCATTTATCGATTTCATTATTCAATTTTCAAGGCTACTCGTCATATTGCTTTATATTATTGATATCCTGTTATAGATATGCTCTTCGAAATGGAAATATTTTCTGATCAACTTGTAAATCTGTGTTCGTTTTGTTTTATTACTTGTTAAATAAGTGCAAAATTGTTCCTTTGTTTTTAATTTCGGTTAAAACTTTTTACCGAAATTACAAACTACCAAAAGTTTTAATTTTCTATCAAAAGTTTTTTTTACATTTTTTGAAGTCCAAAAAACTTTATTTTATATGTGCAAAATGCCTTTTTTAAGATTTCAACGAAAATCTCAACTTACCTGCTCAAGAATATTTTGTTACACCATAGTGAGAATGCCCGAAATTAATTTACATGTAAGCATTATTGTTATTAGGCAGTTTTGGTTCAGTTGATGAGAAACTCAACATATACAATATTCTATGTAGCTTCATTAGAGAGTTCAATTTTCGCAGATTTTTTTTATTCTCACCAATTTTGAAAGAGGCGAAGCTTTTTATCATAAATGAATTGATTTTACAGAGTTTTTGCTGTCATATTTCAATTGATTTATGCACTTTTCAACAATCTTCTATTGATTCAGCTGCCCAACTTTGTTATTCTTCTCCATTGTGCTTGAGTCTATTTTTGATGTAATTCAAGATTATTTTTAGTCCTTTCGTCATAGCTATTTCGTATTGATTTCGTTACAGTGAGTGAATTGTGGTAGCAGTCTTTCTGAGTCTCTCTCATTTTTAAATATCTCGATCTTAAATTCTTAGGTTGCACTCTGCATGGATTTTAATTCTTCCAGTAACTTTTTGGGTGCAATTTTGCTTTTTGAAATAGATTGAATTGCTCTATTCTTAATCTGCCTATTACTATCCTATGATTGCTGTTGGCATGCTTCCTCTTCAAGATTTTTCACTTACCTTGAAATATAATGTAATCCTCTTGAGAATTTCAATGTTATGACATGGCAAGCAGGACGTTTAAAAGCACTGTTACTGATAAAAAGATTATGAATTTTGCAATAAAATCAAGTATTTGACCACTCCTGTGCCTTTTCTTCTCTTGACTATGGCCCGAAGCATGCTTCGTTTCAAGAACGCATATGAACTTTGCATTAAATCGCCCGCTATCAACACAAGAGTTAAAGGAATTTCGGTTTTCACCCTCTGCTATCATTATTCTGCTTTTTACCCAACTGCATACCTATGGTGATGAAAATGGCATGATATTAATGGCTTCCTTATTTTCTAGCTAACTTGTTTGCTTGGTTGCTAGGTTACTTGCTTTCCCCTTTTTTTCCCTTTTTCATTTTGTTGCGATAAATAATGTAAATTTGCCTTTAAAATTTCTCCAGATTCTCGATTTGTTGGACCTTCCTTTGACAAGGGAAAAAGGAGTTTCATATCCTTACATTCAAGTCGTTATCCAAACGGAAGAAGACAACCAAAAAGTATTGTTCTACGAAGTGTTGAATTATTCCAGGGAAAAAACTTGCAATCTTGTTGGTTTACCAATGGAAAAGATCAGAACATCGTCTTTGAAATTTGTGGTATTAGATTATGACAATTTTTCAAGAACAGAATTTGTAGCAGATGTTACTATGCCTTTGGAGCACATAAACATTGCTGGTGAGGAGGAAACCAGACCGCTTTGTGTTGTTACAGAGGAGGAGGTCAGTAATTATATTTAATCTTATTGTTTATAAAATACCCGTTAACAAAGAATGACACAAGCAAAGTAAAGCAAAATTGACAGGTTGCCTATCAGATTCTCTAACAATACATGCGTTTTACAATCTTGTCGCTTTGCTTTGTTCATTATACCTATGAAAGTTTTGTTGGTGTTCAAGGTTAACATTGAAAACAATCGTCCCACTGTCATGAGTAAAGGTTTGATCAAAGTCAGGAGAACATTGTTTTTCTTTCTTGGTGTTCACCTTAATGCTGCCCTATACACCTCCCTTCCAAAAATTGGGTCCTAGGCAAGGGCTCCGGAAATGCTTTCGCAGTAAGGAGCTGGCATAATGCTGCGAATCAGAATTTAACGGAAATAAATCGTCCACTTATCAATCTTAAATTGATAATAATTAAGCAACAAAAGTACTGTTTTGATTGCCTATGGTAATGTTTATTTGATAATATTTTATTGGGTAACCTTGTTATTTTACGGATTGAAGTCTTCTCGGAATAGATGCATCGATTCTTCAAATGAGCTCTCGCGGAAGTTTATTCCTATGGAGCAAGTTTTTGGTAATTTTTGCTGTATGGGGCGGAACATGATCTTTTTGAAATGTGTATTGTTTCTTTTTTCACCATTTTTTCTTAGAAAAGGAACATACTTTTGCGCCATTCAAGTTGCCATCGCAAGCGGCCAATTTGCCCACGCCATTAGGCCCAATCTACCCCCACAACATTACAGAAAGGAAATTTTTTTAAAATTTGGCGGAAAAATTTCACGATTTGAATCCTCGGTAATCCTGCGCCAAAGCTGAAATTCTTGAGATCGTAAAAAGGCTGCAGCCAATTTTCTTGCCGATTTTACGAAATATAATACAATTTCACACAAATATCGACCAATCAGTCAATTTCCACATTTTTCCGATCGCTTTCTTCTTCAATATTTCTAGAAACTTAGATTTTGCCATTATTGTTTGTTAGAACTGTGTCAGCAAATTTGCCAATATTTTCCCGCCAAGAAGACAACTCTTATGGCAAGCGGATGTCACCATAGTCAGAAAAACCCATTTTTTCGCAGATAAACTGGGTTTTTCTGTAGAAAAAGCTACTTTTTCTGGAAAAACTTACTTTTTCTAGAGAAAACCCACTTTATCTGAAAAAACCCACTTTCTCTGGCAGATAAAGTCGGTTTATTTGAAAAACCCGTTTTTTCAACTGATAAAGTGGGTTTTTCTCAGAAAAAGTGGAAATGCAAAACAATTAAAATTACGGAATTTTTTAAAAACTTTAAATAACTGTAAAAATTGTTTAGTGTGAGCTATTGAGCTTTTTACTCTTATTATTTATTTACTAGGATTTACTTTTCTCATTGGTACCAACAAATGGTTCAAATTTGGTCCGAATCTGAGAACCTTCAGGATAGGGCCCTGTTGAATTTCACTGGAATGACCCTTTATTGACAGGATAATCCAGGGCAACGGTTTGGTTCAAGTTAATAAATGCGATAAAAGCATTACTTTTTGAATAAAAGATATTAAGCTGTAAAATAGAATACCAGCCTGAGCATTGAGTCAATACTGCACCGTTTCCTTCCGTTTGCATTGATGAAAAGACGGGCCTACTCGCAATGCTACTCGCAATACAGAACTTTAAACCGGCCTTTCTATGATGACATCGTTCGACTCACTAAATATTGGTCCAAGAAATCCTTTGCCTCTCTATCAACGCATTGTCCTATCACAGCTTTCCTGGCATCTCACTGTTGCAGATGTACTTAAAATATTGGTCGTCTAAACACATGAGAGCATGGTTATATTTTATGTTCTTAATTGGCTTGCAATATCTATCAGCTCAATACTTTTGGCATAATTGTACCTAGAGGTAATTTGGTCTTAATTTGCAGCTCCCGTTAACCCAATATGCATAGAAAACCAGATTCCTTTGCATTTTTCTAAATTTTTCTTCAAATGAGAACATCAAATTTCTCTGGCAATACATTTAGCGGTACCAACATCTAATATGACCTTTATAAAAAAATGACAAACTTTCTCGAAGAAGGATGGATAATCCATACGCGACGTCTAGACACTAATCTATCATCACAAGATTCTATAATTACCTTTCTTGCACATAATTCAATGAAAAAACTCCTCTCTTTTGAGTGATGCATAAAGCTTTAAAATCAACATCGTAAGGTTTACGGTTTGTTATCTTAACAAAACTTTAGCTACTTGCACTATGGAAAATAGCAAATTCATCCGACTGATCCTTCAACCTTCTCCTAGAAACTCTATTTTATATAGGTTCTGGATATAAAGCACTTAATGAGAGTCGATTAACGTGTAGATATAACTCAGTTCTCCAGATTCTGGCTTCACCGTCACAATCTATTCCGCACACTTCGCTTAACGCTAATCTTGTTGGCTTCATCAAACTGGAATACTTCATGTCCTGGTCTGCTTTTTATCATGCCCGACAAAGTTATTTGCATTTTTATTTGTCAAATGGTTTCAAAACAAGCATTGGCACCATCATCCAACGAAAAGGGGAAACAATTTAAAACTCGCCACTTGACAGAATGAAAAATCGTCAACAGTCTAAGGTAACTTCCGTCAACCAAAAGAGCTACATACTAAATCTTCTGTGGATGAGAAAAATTGGAAAAAAATCCTACCTCCTATCGATTTGATATTTGCATTGAGGTGATAAAATCAGCGTAAGCAACAGGGATTGACAAATAATTTTTGTAGAATGCTGCATCTTTCGTCATAACATCTAAAATCCAAATTTTCCTTTTTGTCTATGTTGATTAAAGTTTATTCTAGTTTAACCAATTAATCATTGCTTTTTGTAATTCAACTATGATGGCTTCGATTAAACTTCCCAAGCACGTTTCGGGATTTTGGACCACGCAGTTACTCAGTTCTTGACATCGCCATAGGCTTTGCAGTTGGCTTTTTGACGAAAAATGCAAGCACGTAGGGAAATAAAACGCAGGAGCCATTGGCATCACTAACTCTTACTTATTATCGATTGAAGTTTTTTGCAATCCTAGTATCTTCCTTTTTAAGAGCCTTTTGATACTTTTCTCGCGTGAAATGGTCATTTTCTTCGCAATGTTAACAGCGAGAGGACATGATCGAGACATAACAGCAAGCGATTAATTGGAACCAAACATTTTTTGAGGGTTCTCAGCTATCTAGAAAAGTTTTAAAATGTTTAAAAGGTCTGTCATTTGATCACGTATTGGCCGCGCCAAACTTCTAAAAACTGCAGGGTATCGTTTTTGGCCGATACTTGTTGACAGTAGGCATTCTGTTGTGAAAAAGGTTGTTTCTTTCAATTTCAAGAATTCAAATGGCATAAGAAGTTTTTTGTCTTAGATACTGCCACATTTTAAGTATAAAGTTGTCTTATGTGGCACTATTGGGCAATAATATATTTTTCCAAAACCTGCTTTTCTCTGCGGCCTGGAGCTTTGTAAATACTCATTAAAGGCCATTTTCAATTATAAGGTTTGATTTCTATATATTGGAGGGAACTTTATGCCTTTCACATCTTGAATAGTTAGTTTTCCCTGTTATATAATCGGGCTCCTTAAACTTTTATGTGTTTTGATCATGTGTAAGTGAATTTTGGAATTCATCAATCATAAATTGAATATTTGGAAAGGTCAAATTGAGCTTACTTTCCGCTATACTTGATAAAGAGGATAAAGATTTTAAAAGCATCATTTTTTTTCTCTTAATATTGTTGTTCAAGTTAACAGAATGGAGTCCATTATGGTTTTTTATCCAAGCTGCTCTCAAGCTAAATTAGTAGCATATTGTCAATTAGTTATTATCTTATTTATTTATTTTTTGGTTCTATCTATCGGATTACATGTAAGAGATTTCAATTTTCTCATTTCCATCTTCCCTTGTGCGTCTTAGAGGAAGACGCAAGTAAGGAGCAATATTTATGGTGTTCACGTGTGTTTATTCTGTTTACCCTGGTGTGTCTGCTGCTGGTTTCAAAATGGTCTTAAATATATAGTTTTAAAAAGCAATACATAAAAATGCCTTGTTGAGGACCCATAATTATTGTCTACTGTGTTGTTAAATGCGATTTCCCGAAGAAATGCAATATTTGTAACTCACAAGGTAATCTAAGGTAATCTACTCATGCTTTTACTCGCACTAATTAAGATAAAGAAAACGTTTTCTTTTTATTTTTTAGCCAGAGGACAAAGGTGAACTTTTAGTATCTTTGTGTTATCAACCTAGTTCTAGCCAAGTTTCAGTTATCGTTTTGAAGGCAAATGGTCTTCCTGATGCACAAGGCGGAGGTAGGCCAGGTAAATCGAGTATTATCTCTTGTTACAGTCGGCGTGTTGTTATTTTAGCAATTATTAAACTTACTTGTAAGTCAAAAACTGTATTTTGCTACTTTTGTTTTTCTAAAATGTCCTTCAGAATACCATGTCCTCAAAGTCGAGGTATAATCTCATTATGAATTAAGGATAGTTAGGACGATAAACATAGACATCTTTTCTTTTCTTAGATTTGATTATCAAATCAGGTTTACGTGAGCAGCACGGCATGGTCTCAGAATTTATCTAAATAGTTAAAAAATTTTCTCCATTACAAGTTTACCTTATAAAGGGCGATAATTTTCACAGATAATGGGACTAGACCAGTTTCGCTAAAGGCTTTGTCGCAGATTTGTGATTATTGATGATCATCATGATGAAAATCGTGTTATGTATCACGTCATAAAAAATTCTTGTTCATTAGGGTTATTCCTTTTTCCGCCTGAAATCCATGATTTTCCTGCTTAGAAGTTGGTATGCAAATTGTTCTCACTCCTCATTTAACTATTCTTAAGAAGTGATGTGATTATTCTAAAGAAAGTTGGTTGCCCAAAAATGTCAGCGCGGTTCACCCCCACCTTACGATAGGAGAATGAAACAATAGTTTTCCACTGGAACTTTATCAAGTTTGCAACTCAGCAGTCTAGCTTGCAAAACTTTTTTTTATTTTTTAGACTATTACATAAAAATAACATTGCTAAAAGAGGGGATTCTTGCAGATAAAAGAAGGACAAGAGTCGTTAAAAAGTCTAGATGCCCAGTGTTCAATGAGAAATTAGTCTTCCCAGTAGATGAGGTTGGCCTAAGAAGCATTTGTCTGGTATTTGATTTGATGCATCATGAATCAAGACTTAAACAAGATAAAATTGGCAATGTTGCAATTGGTAACAGGTATTCTCACCGTGCAATAAGCCCTCTGGAATTAAAGCACTTTCATGAAATGCTAGAATTTCCGCAAAAACAAATTGCAGAATGGCACAAGGTGTTCTAGCGCTAAATCGTTACGCTTTGCATTTTAAACTTGGAAACTGACATTGGTAAACATTGTTGACATTTTAACTTATTCATCTTTTATTCTATTGGAACTTGTTACGCAATTCGAAGATTATTAACAGTTCGATGCCAATCTACCAAACAAGGGAAAATCTATTTTGTAGCCTTTTACAGCTGTGTATTATAAATTCAAATTTTATGCTTTTTTGTATATGTACCAGTGCGTGTGCTGCCTTTTTAATGATTCTCACTGAGCCTCTCTATTGCATCAATAAGAATAGTAAATATAGTCAATCGTCCGTCTTTAACCATCTGATCTTCTCTATAGCATCTGATTTTCACTTTTATTAATAGCTTTCGCCGCCTCTGTTTTAAATTAGAATGTATCAACGGGTCATTGAGTATCATTCTTTTCGGATTTATCTTTTGATAAAAATCGTTGTTTCCGATTAAATAAAAAAAAATTAGAGCATGTTGAATGCGATGGAGCAGCCAAGTACTCAGCAAGATACAGAAGGTCGTATTTGTTTGAGCAAAGTTTAAAACACTTGAGCGTGGACGAATGAATTAAATGATGTGAATTAATGAATGCAAAACTAAAATGCTTTTCTTATTCTGACATATTGAAGTGCAATATGAGTTTCTCACTGGCATAGGGCCCACTTTCACCGCCAAATGATGCCGTTTGTTTGATAATTTTACTGTTTATCTGTTTAATTGTATTGTAAGTAAATGATGGCTCCAGCTTACAACTGCTTGCAACGCTCATAACAAAATCTGGCAGCACATTTTCCTACTTTAAGGGGCTGGCTTTTTAGGCAGGATATATCATCTAATCAGCAAATCGATAGACATCGGAGTTCAACCTTTGTATAGTTTGCTCTTCGGCACAACGTGCCCAATTTTATTAAACTTCATAGAAATGCCTCTCATTTTAAGATACAGGCATCAGCGGACTATTGTCCAATCGAGAAACCATAATTAGGAAGATTCTACACGCAATTAATAGTTGAGAAAAACGAAAATGATCTGCAAGCTCTGGGAGCAGAGAGAGCAATGTAAAACTCTTGCCAAAGACCCAGTGAGATATTTTTAAACTATTGTTATTTTGAAATCCATCAAATCAAGTCGACCCAGCCTCTGTGTACCATTCCATAGAGGTTGGGTCCACTTGTTCATAGAAATGGAAGTTTTGCGGAGTATTTAGCAGAGGCTGGATCCATCTGATTCTGAATGTGGAAACTATTGCGGAAAAATACGCAGAGGCTCCTGGGTCAATAGGAAAGCTATACTTAGATTGAAAAGAAACTGTGATTGTGCAGACCCTGTTTGTTTCCAAAGCTATAATTAGATATGACATAGCTTCTGAATCATGGATGAACATTTCAAAAGCGTATGAGCGAGTTCATTTCTAAAATTCAGTTAATACATTTAAACCAAATTAGAACTCTAATAAAATATTTGTATTTCTTAAATCAATGCACATCGTTCGCAATCAATAACTTCCATAATGAAATCTCCAAAATTGTTTAACATTAGTGTATATTAGTGCTCACACTACCGCTAGTCATAGGGCACTTTGCGTCTGCGCTGCCAGAAAAATATTTTGAGCGCTGCTGCGTGCCTAAAGCTTGGGTGTGTCGGTTATTTGTCCCGATCGCACCCCAATCGTCTCCGTGCTCTCAAACCACACACGGATTCTGTTTTCAACATCTTTTGACATGCAAAGCTGTCAAAGAAGAAGCTGTTTCATTAACATCAATGCGTGGAAACATCTTTCTGTATCACGGCAATTATGCATAAATTCTTGAAAACCACAGGAATATGAAAACACGTTTTGCAAAAAAACTGGACCTTGCCTCATCACCAAAAAAATTTTCTAGAGGTAGTGCTCAACATGTGAAGAAAATGGTGGTATTGGTGAGCTATTTATGAACTATTGCGTTTTATTGCTACATCGTCATTGATTAATACAACTGTTAGCTGTGCAATATGGTGCTAAATTTTTGGGTCAAAGTTATCAGTTGATAAGAGAATCAAATAACTCTCAAGTAGTTTACTGTTCTTTCTTCCTGTTTTATCTCTGCCTTTTAACCCTCCGCAACGAATCGTTTTCAGACATTGCGAAGAATTTGATAAAAACTATAGGCTCAAAATACCATCATTTCAATAAAGATGTACTAAAAATCGGGACCATGCCTAATCACGAAGCTTTAACTCATAGTTTGTGAGGATACAGATTATATATTTGTTTTGCCTCGGAAATATTGCGTTCAACCGCAATAATTATTTCGTTCCCATGCAAGAAAATGATATCGCAGGTCTCTGCCATGGCAAAGTCACACAAAATTTTGGCCAACGAGAAGGACGAGCGTATTATTTCTTATTCATTATTTATCCACAAAATCTCTATCTGCGTTATCCAAAGAATAAAAAATAAATATATAGGCATGTTTCAATATTTATATGTTTATATATTTAGCAAATTTATATGTTACGTCTCTAGCATTTACTTGACGTCAGCTGTATTTACTTGGCAGGAAATTTTAAAGTTATATGTCATAGCGTTCGAGGCGATCTAGGAATACATGATTCCAGTTTGAGATTCGACCTAAGAGATATGACACAGTGGCTCTCCGGCAGCCTCACTTCGGCTCTAGCAGCATGCGTGCGCATAAAAACAATTTTACTTCCTAATTCATAGATAATGTCTCTCTTAAAATACTTGCTGTTCCGAGGATTGTCATCTTTTGTATCAACTGTAACTGTACGTCAACCCCAATCTTCTCAAAATGGCTTCCGAAGCAATTTTATATGCATCCTAGCTCTCCATTCACTACATGGATTACCGTAACCTTCCTCATATTCCACAACTTTGCAATCCCTTCCTTTAATTGTTCATACTTTTCGAGTAACTCTTGTTCTTTATCTTTAACTCTACAATTACGCGGAATCGCAATACCAGTCAGTTTTACATCCTTCTTTTTCTTATCAGCCACTACAATGTCTGGCCTTCTTGCTTGAATAAACCTCTCAGACTGAATCATGAAATCCCACAGGACCGTAAAGTCTTGACTCTCCATAACTCCTTCCGGTTTCTGTTTTGTATACCATTTTGTAGCTCGTTAAAATCAATACTTTAAAGCAAGTAGCCAATGACTGTACTTATCTACGTTATCATGCCTCTGTTCATAGTCCCTTTGTGCCAGTTTGGGGAACTCGCTCACCATCATGAAATTCTAGCAACGCTTTCTGATACAAGTCGGGAGGTGTTTGAAATTAAAAGGTTGCCGCGATTGTATTGGACCAGAAAAATTTGCTGGTAACACGAAAATTAATCCACTAGAAAAGTTTCCATCATTGTATTCTTGAAAAATATCAATTTTTTTGGAAAAGAAAATAAAATGAAATGTAAATTCACAAAAAAAGTAATATCAAACACGGTTATTAGAAATCTTTTGCTATTGTTTCGATTGCGATGCCTCGTTTCATGATAGCTATAGAGCGGGCAGAACCTAGTATAGGGTAGGAAACGTAAAAATAACAAAAAAATGAAGAAAATGATTCGTAGACTTGTCTGTTTCGTCCCAAGTGTGCCTTTTTTGGCCGTAGCTGCGAGGGCGCTACCTGTTTGAACATAAATTCAAGTTTATAGCAAGAGAGACGCGAATTGAAAATTTTCAAGATACCTTAAAACATAGAATTGAAGCTAGTGTTCCATATTCTGATAGATTTGTTTCAACATCAGTTCAATTCCCGGAGTGTTAAGAAGACTTGTCTATTTCGTTCCTGCTTCTCTATTTCATCCCGAGCGCTCGTTGCTTTTTTGCCTATTCTGGTCTTTAGCTGCGAAGGCGCCACCCATTCAGGCCGCTCGTTGCTTGACAATAAATTCGAGTTCTCAGCAAGAAAAAGACCAAAAGAGAAATAAAAAGTCGTCTAAAAGGTAGTATTGTTGACAGCGTTTTATATTCTGATAGTTTCGTTCCGATTACTGGTCATTTCCTAGAGTTGTGAGAATCCTTGTCTATTTCGTCCCTGTTTTCTATTTCGTCCTTGCTTGTCTATTTCGTCCCGAGCGCTCATTGCTTCTTGCCTATTTTTACCTGTAGCTTCGAGTGCGCTAAAATGCGGACCACCAATACTACATGACAGTGTAGCCAAACTACTAAACAACATAGCAAGCACAGGAAAATACCCAAAACAGATCAATCAAGGTACCCTCATACCTCTCCAAAACCAGGAAAAAGACCAGGATTATCATCAAATCTAAGACCAATCATATTGTTATCCGTATTAAGAAAGATACTTGCAATCACAATGATAAAAAGATGCTGAGACCGTCTTAGCACAAAATTCCCAATCGAACAAGCTACATATGAAGCTGGAAGAAGTAACACCAAACAGGTTTTTGCAGTAAAAATGCTAACAGAGAAAGCCATTATATCTAGTAATTACAACATCTACCTTCTACTTCTGGATATGACCAAAGCTTTTGACACTGTGAACCGTAGAAATTTACTTCAAGAACTCAAAGAAAAACTTGAACCTGATGAGCTACACATCTTGTCTATCTTAATAAAAGATGTTAGTTTAAAAGTCAAAATAAGGACAGAGATAGGTGAAAGTAAAGAAGCAGATATAGGGATTGCACAGGGTGATTGCCTCAGTACAGTACTCTTTATTTTCTACCTTGCCAGATCCATGGACACCAAGAACAAAATCAGAGGTCCATCCAGTAAAAGCAGCTATTATGAACTAAATAGTAGTAGTAGCGAAGGCGCTACCCGTTTAGGCCGCCCGTAGCTTGAAAATAAATTCGAATTTTCAGAAAGAAAAAGACCAAAAAAGAAATTATTAAGTCGCCAGAAAGGTAGCATTTGAGATGACAGCGATTCATATTCCGGGAGTTCCGTTTCGATTACTGGTCACTTATTTGAGTTATAACAATCCTTGTCTATTTCGCTCTGGCTTGCCTATTGTTAAATCACCATTTTAAGGTGTTTTAATGCGTGAGTTCGTAGCGATCGTAATGCAATAAATATAAAAAAATTTTACGACCTTGAACTTCGGCACAGATTTTAGCAAACGTCAGACAGGAGCGGCTATGCCCTACTTTGCTTGCTGACCAATTCGCTTTTGCTCGAAAACACTTCATGCAGAAAACGACCCGAGTTATAATTAAAAGATACCATGTCTCGATAATTACTTTGTATTTCTTGAGCATGTAACTAAGCCATGATGAAGCGAAGTATTAAAGTAACGTGTGTTAAAGTGCCTATCTAGTCAAATTTTCGAAACTGCTCATATGGCATTTTTTGAATTCTCTGGTTGCATTGATCATGAAAAAAAAATAAATAAAAATTATCTGAGTTACATTTTTCTGTAAAATAGTGTTTAAAATTGTCCGTTTTTTGAAGAGAATGCGCACTTGATGATCTGGATCAAGCAAGGCTCGTGACGTAAATTCAGGAATGCCTCAAGATAGGCCAATTTGTTTTGAAGGCATTGCTACCGAGAAACATCAAAGTTGAGCAAGAGAACAAACACCGACAATAATTAGTAACAATAGTAACAATTGTCATTAATGTTTTATAAAAATTACTTTATTCACGGTCATGCATCACATAGATAACAGATCATCAATTAAGTAGGCTATTGCTAAAGGACACACGGAGAGAGCTCTGAAAAGGGCTTTGAGGCCAAATGCCCCCAATGAAATATTGCATTGGTGTTGTGTTCATGTAAAGATCAAATCAGGCCTGATCCGCCACCCACATGGTTCCAGTTTCCAAATCCACCCAAACCAGAACCAGCAGGGCAAGTGCATTCAGCACTAGAACAATCCACCAGAGTCTAGAATGACAAGAACCTTGTAATATGTTTTGACATGAACAGTATATGTCTTTGTAAGTACACGCAGGACTGTCATTGCTAGTAGATTGAATTTTTATATCTTCCTTGGTTGATGCATCTGTCGTCCTGCTGAAAACTGAATACGCACGTAGGACAAGATCGGCCTTGTTTCCAGTAACTTTCTCATTATAGGAAACCAAAATCTTCTTGAGATATTTGACTTTTAACACACCAGTTTCAGTTTCAGTTTCATTGATTAAACAATTGATCTTAAATACAATCTATCATTACACTATTACACTATTACACTAAAAGAGACGATAAAATTTTACAAGGTCGTATTTAACATCAATTGACTAAGGAGGGACTCTCTAAATAGATAAACTAATCGAGAGAGAGCCCCCCGATTAAAACAAAGAAAACTAACAGAATTTTATTTAAAAAACAACAACAACCAACCAACTAGATGTTTGCTTATCAAGTAGCAATGAGGGCTTCTCATCAATCTTTGAAGAGGGCTAATAGTAGTTTCAATGTAGGTATAAGTCTAAAAAGAAGGTTTTGAGACTGGATCGAAATACTGGAGTAGAACCAGAAACACGGATGCAATGTGGAAGTGTGTTCCATAGTTTGGAGCCAAAATACTTAATTGATTTAAGACCGTAAAGGCTAGTATTTTTGAAGGATTTAAAAAGGTCACCCCTGGTTACCTGACGAGTACCAAACCTATGAACTGATGAGTTAGGGGTAAAATAGTTATGAAAGCAGGTTGTAGAAATTTTATTTAGAGCTTTGTAGACAAACATCAGAATAGTTGAGTGTATTATGTCTTCAAGCTTTAGAATTTCTAGGGAATGGAAAATTGGTGAAGAGGGAGCCGTAAAATGAGAAAAGCTGATGCATCTTACAATTTTCTTTTGAAGGAGGAAAAGTGGATTTAGATATGTATCATATGTTAAGCCCCAGGCAGTAATGCCATAACAGAGAAATGAGGAAATCAGGGAGTTATAGAGGCTGACTATAGGTTGTAGGGGAATGTAGTGTCTTATTTTGAAGAATATACTGGAAGTTCTAATTTATTTCTTATACAGTTCAGTAATATGGTAATTCCATGTTAGGTGTTCATCCAACAGAATTCCCAGAAACTTGACATATTTACACCTTGAAATGTTTTTCTTGCCAAATTTAATGTTAATTGGGTCAGGTAATTTTTTCCTGTGTGAATGAAAAAGGACAAGTTAGTCTTGTCAATATTATGTACCAATTTGTTACAATCAAGCCATGATTTAACCTTACTCAATTCTTTATTTATTGTTTTGGTGAGATTATTAAGATCATCAGCTTCAAAATAAATGTTCACCAGGGTCTTCCAAGCAATAAACAGACTTTCCGTCGGGAATTGACGAGTTAAATTGTTCCTTGTCGCAAAAGAAAACATATGACTCCGTGTCGCATGGAAACTGTCGAACAAGTTGCCGCGACAACGATGAGAACATCATGGTTAGCCACGTTTTGATGTTATTGCCTCTAACTCACAATGGAATGTGAAAGTGGACGTGATCGTATTTCGCCGAACGACTTCAGGATGTTGAGATACGTCCAATGTCTTCCTGTATTTCAACGAAAGTTAATTAACAATACCCACATATATTCGTCCAGATCACTTGCCAATCGTGTTTTGCATGGGCAAGTGGAAAGAACATCACCAAAAACATTAACAGAAGAACAATGCTTATTTGTAAGTTTTCGCTTTAGAAATGAAATTGCAGGCTTTCGAATTGGTGTAGCAAAAGCGAAGGGCCCGAGAAATTTTTCCGAAAGGGGGGGCAGTCTAATCTGACTGAGGGTTCAATGTATAATTTTCTTGTCTTATCTTATTATCTTATCTTATTATATATGTCTTGTCTTATTCAATTGTGTCCAACCCCCAGGGGGCACGCGTGAAAATTTTAATGTTGATGCATTTATGGAAAGCCATAAAGGATTGTTGTTAATTACAAGGAAAGTTAAATATAAATCAAAGACAATTAAGCTATAAGATAATCAAAGGTTAACTTGAAATGCTACTTGATTGCTTAAAAATTTGGTTCTTTTTTCACAATACTTTTTGCAGAAATTCCTCAAACGTTGTTTGTAAAATAATCCTTTTGGCTCATTAGCCAGGTTACATGTTAAATTCATTTAATGTGGCAGTATTAGTATTAAGGAAAGTCATGTAGTTTTCCTCTAGAAATTTTTTGGGAACAAGTTTATATCTCAGTCAAATAGCAGCTGGAGCTATACAATATAACTACTTTAGCTGGGTGTCCAGCCCCAGGGGGCATGTGTGAAAACTCTGATATGGATGCTTAGTCATCTTTTTTTGGGTTTTCCTAAAGTGACGTTTTTGGGTCTTGTAGTTGACAAAAACCTGTCATTTTTGGGTTTGTATTTGAACTATGTTTGAAATTTTTTGGCCTGTAATTTTTTGAGTTTCTCTAAATTTACATTATTTCTGTGGGGCTGAGGAAATTGCCATCATTTTTGTGGTTCATTGACAATTTGTGTCATTTTGTTGTGTACTACAGTAAAATGTAGAAAAATCTCAACACTTCCTGTTAAGGCTTGGCACACACCAGAAATTCTGAGAACTTACGAGTCAGAAGCAACCTTTAAAAATAAATTTCTGATTCACATTGAGAAAAATTGATAAAAATATGTGAATTTTTTTTTCCACTGCTATACATGACATTGATTAACCAGCTTTTTTCATGCTAACAGGTCTTTACAATAAGGTGTCATGATTGATGTTTAAGTACAGATGTTGCAGAAAAAAATATTTTTGAGAAAAACTGTAAGAACTAACTATAGTTAACCAAAAATACTGAATATGGTCCATTAGCTTTAAACTATGTGTCTGTTTGAAGTTTTTCCTTTACCATATTTAAGGTTATCTTCCACAACCAGCAGAGTACATTGTAAATTTTTCTGATGCAAAGATATATGTCATTTTTGTGAAGAGACATAAAATCTGCCTGAAAGAGCATCCCTATCTTAGATCTTATAGAGTACCCCTTGTGGAGAATCTGGGTTTTCAATCTGCACAACTCCACAAATTTGTACCTTTAGTTTAATAAAAAATTTTGGTATAAACTATTTATATATGGTTTGTCACATATAAACAATTTATGCAGATATGCCAATAAGTGCACAATTATGCCTTTGAACAAAAAAAGGTCATTTGAACTTGTGAATGTAGGCTTCTCTTAATAGTTGACTGAGATCCACCAAAAGTTGTATATTTGTAATGAACACTGGAAGAGATGTTATAATGCTAAATACAAATTAAATAGGTCATCAAATTGTTATTTTGATGAGAATCTGGATTGTTTTGAAGTCCTAGAAAGTGAAGAAATACCCACATCAAAGTCATACATCAATTTGCTGTTTTCTGATAACAGAGTAACATTATTGGCAAGGATTTCTTGGTTACCTTGACTGTTAGGGAGCTGTAATTTTTAAAGCTAGGTGCAGGGGTGGAAGAATTTTTGGAGGGTTACCGAACTTTTTGGTCCCTTGTAATTGGAGTATCAATTTTTTGTATTCAAGTTTATAGATGGAGATGGCCCTTAACTGCAGACAATCAAACAGTGAATTATATATTTTCTTAAAACTATCCAACATTTACAAAAGATATCTTGAAACTATACAGCAAGGATACCTGCTTTGATTCAACTGACAGGCTATCCCAAAGTTTTGCACCTATTTAAAAACACCATATCTGGCCATTTTGCGGACCTTTTCATTGGTAACCTCAGGTCAGTCCTTGTATAGGAAAGCTATGTGATAAACAAACCTACTTTGGAGTAAAAGGTCGCACATATATTGTGGAGCAAGACCATTCAGGAATTTGAAAACCATTGTCATAGACTCAAGAGACACTAGTTCTGGTATGGTCTTCCATCCCAGCTCACGAATAAGGGGTCTGCTTGGGGTATCGAAACTGCTATTCGTTATTATCCTAGCAGCCTGGTTCTGAAGTTTCTGCAACTGATTGATTTTAGTTAGAGAAGCGCAGCCCCACTCTGAATAGCAGTATCAAAAATGTGGCTCAACTTTACCCGTGTAGATGGTATATAAACTTTCTTTAGGTATGCCTTTTGACCTTTTTGGAAACTGCCTTGATTTATCTTTTCCAATCCAAGGAGTAGCCAATTTGCACTCCAAGATATTTTGTCTTTCTCACTACTTCAACCTCATTATCGCTAAGTTTAAGTTCTAAGTAACTATTTTGATTGTTGCGAGTTTTGTGTTTCTGCTTGGTTCAAATAGGCAGAACAAGCTGGTGTCATCAACATTTGTGGACACGTTAGAATCTCAGACTGCCTGTGGGAGATAATTGATGTAGATAAGGAATAGAAGAGGGCCAAGGCATGAGCCTTACGAAACACCTACTATATTCCCAGGTTCTGAGTCCAACCTGTTGGCTCCACAAAACTGTTTTCTGTTTTGAAAAGTAGGACTTAAACCAAAAGAGTTCACGTTGCCGCACACCGTATAGCTCAGGCTTTTTGCAGAGAATATTATCAACATATCAACATTATCAAATGCTTTTTTGAGGTCAATGAACGCAAGACCGAAAGCTTACTGGGATCTATCCCACTATACCAGTCATCAGTTTTTTTAAGCAAGCATGTTAGTGTTGTATGAAGGCGCAAAAAGCCAGATTGGTTTGATGAAAAGCTAGATTCTCGTTCCTAGTAGTTTTTGGAGTAGAAAACTGCTATACTATTCCACTTTGCCCAGGGGCGGATCCAGACCGTTGCAACCGTAGCGGCTGCACGGTCAGATTTCTTGACCAGAAAATGGATTATTGAAGAGACTTTTTTATAGTTGCTATGTATGGACCACATAACAATTGAAATGTGAATTACTGCTGAAAGACATCAGAATGCCCCTTAAAAGGCTTATGTAACGCTGCCAAAACATTTTCTTTCAATACCAACCAAGCAAAATTACACTGTCCTCACTTGTCCTCGCTTCCAATTTGTCCTCGCTTCCATTTGTTGGCATAGCAATGACCTCCATCTTGTGTTGTTAGCAACAGAAGCGCTCTCGAGGATTGCCAGAAAAAGGCGGGAGCAACTTTGAGTTTTAAATCAACCGTAGCAAGCCAATGGCAATTGAGGTCAACCATAGCAAGCCAATAGGAATTAAGGTCAACCGTAGCAAGCCAATCGAAAGTTAGAAAGCACGGGCAGCACTAAACCGACTAAACCGTGTTGATAAGGAGGAGCTAAATAACTTTTTACAGTGATTGTAATGGCGACACGAATCGGCGACCCATTGCAAGAACTGCTGGGCTTCCACCGAGAAACATCATTATTGCCTCGTGAAAGACGTTGCTTGAAAGCTATTCAGTTGTGTTTTGATAAGGTGGACCGCACAGTGAGACTCACGTTTTTCGAGTAACTGATATTGAATCAACTGCTGTAGTAAGTACTCTCTACCTCCAGACGATTTCCATTAGGCCTCGAAAAGGTTATATCAAGGTTCTGAAATCCCGCTAGATATAACTTGAAACTGTATGACTTGGAAATTTCACAATAAAAAAAAAATTGTTGATATGTTAAAATTTAAGAGGGAGAGCCATCTTTTGTCTTTCAATTGTTTTGCTCATGAATAGTTGTATTTGAATAAAGAAACTAAGAATGTTTGTTATATGCCCCCTTGTAAACATGTTTTGAAAGAGAAAGAGGGTCAATACTTCGATCTTAACAGTTGGGGCGTTTCCCTGGCGTAAAGGGCGTGGCAGAAAATTACATAAAATGCTACGGTCAGTTTTTTCTTTGGATCCGCCCCTGAGTATTTGTAATTTGATTTTCTACCATCCAAATTATTGTACGTAATCTTTAGATCATAAGCTGTTGTAGAGTATTATTAGATAACCAAGTAGAGTGCTTCACTGCATTGGCTCATATTTAATAAGTGATTGTAAACCCGAGAAAAATCCACTTATTCACTCAATAAAAAATTTCCTTATAGTCAGGTAACGTAGCATGAGATCATTTTTTGAATCAGAGATATTGATTGTAGTATGATAAAAGAAAATGCCATAGATTGGACTTGATGGAATTTTGCATATAGACCCTCTTGGTTGAGAGAATATAGGGGCCGCAAATCAATGTATCACGAACCAGCTTTTTTTCAGAAAGCTGATTTTCACACTTTTCTCCATCTTTTATATTTCAATTTCTATCACCCTCAAATATCCAGTCTCCATTTAAATCACAAAATGCAATTACCTTCCATTGTTGACCAACGATTCTTTTGGGTGCCATAATACACTAATGTACTTCGAAGAAAGCCTGTGCAGTCTGAAATATCTGATAAAATGTGTTTTTTAAGTATGAAGACAATGGATATGTAGTGGTCAAGAGGTTATTTAATAAAGAAGAAATAGCAAATCTTGTTGAAGCAACAGAAGATTTTCTTCAAAGGTATGAAATCAAACTCTTCAATGAAATGGTGCTTTCTATTTAATTTTCAACGAATTTGAAGCTTTTAAGGTATGTGCGTACCACGTTATATGTATAGTTAGAATATATGCTAAATTAAATGTATTTTAAGTACATGTATACATAAATAGAGATTTATCTGAGCTAACTATCGCTAATTCGAACGTACATCGCTAAGTAGGCTGTAAATAAAGTTAAAAAGTAAGTTACCACAGAACTCTTTGTTGAAAATGTCCTCCTCAAGTACTTAACTACAAGTTTCATGGTTATTAGAAATGTTTTTTATAAAATCAATATGAGGTTTGATGTTTTAAACTCTTCTCTATTCTTTTCATCTTTCCAATTATTATGGATTGCCTTCCTTAAGATAGAGCCATTATCTCGATCTCTTTATTTCAAACTTTATCTTACACGGCTTCTTCTCTCTGTCTTTCAAAAGGTAGTGACCTGTAATGAGGGCAAGCTTGATAATGAAGTGTGCAAAAGCTCAGCAGCCTGTTTATAAATATAGCTTCTTGGCTGCTTAAAGTCAGTCTAGCAATCTAAGGCAAACGTTCCAGTTGACTAACAATAAAGTGCACCCTGCTTATTCACTGCGTGTCGAATTCTCTGTATTTCAAAAGAGGTCGGACATTCTGTCTTAGTATGGCTAGAGAACGGTATTGACTCGAATTGCCTATATTCACGCTATGTTCATGTCCTATTAAATCTACTTTTTCAAAATGCCTTGGTGCAGATGACTATGTTTTCTGTTTACGTCTAACCGAATCTAACCAGGGAGAGTTTCTAGATAGAGATGTTTTAGCTGCTCTGATGCCATCTGCTTGGCTACAAAAGTTTTACAATGCTTATCCAAGGTTTATCTATAGAGTTGGCTCAGAATTGACTGAAACCAGTTGATTTATAATAGTTGGTGTCATAGGCGTAAACAGCATAGCATACCAGGGTATTACTATTTTCATGGAAGGATATAAATTTCTCGCATGAAAATGTATTCAATTTTTCTGCCCTGAGTGACATCGGATGGCGACTAAGGGATTAGATTAACTTGAAGGCTAATTATATCAGTTTCCAAGTATCTCCATGCTTGTCTCTTTTTCACAGGTCAGCCAAACTATCAGAAAGCTCAGATGTTTTTATTTTATCCAGCAACCACAGGCAGAATAATCCTGTACTAGAAAGAGTAATTTGCCCATCACTACATCATCCAACATTTGGTGAATTGATTCGATGTCCCAAACTTTTAGACATTGTTGAAGACCTGGTAAGTCTACTTTACTTTTTCAAGAAATATTGTGCCATAATTTACCTCTTAAAATAAACCTGTCTTAAGTAGCTGTGTATATTGTTTCTCTCATATATTGGCATATTTTTTCTTTTTTTGTGTAGAATTCTTAAATTCCGAGTAAAAAATAAGGTGTTTTATGCCAATAAGGCTATATACACTGAATTAAAAATTCAATTGGAACTACAATGATGTATGTCCGTGCTTGTATGTCGCAAAATAATTCTGACTCTTTAAAGCATGATTAATACAGATCTAGAGAAAATTATTCTATGGAGATTAATGGTTATTGCGGCAAAAGCGAAGAAGCTGTGAGCGGTCATTGGCAACGGAGACATTTCTCTCTCTCGCGGCACATTCGGCTCACAGCTGTAATCATTGCTCACCTTGCGCGCCATTACAAATTAAATTAGTCAAATTTTTCAGTGCATTACGATTATTGACGTCAACTGACTTATTTACAACCGTTGGTGGCATTTTGCTGCCCCTTTAATGTGTCAAGCAACACAGGCAGGGTGATTCTCTTTCTTCCACAGAATTTCTTTGCTTAAGGTGGACACTTGAAGTAGTCCATCGACTTTTGACATGGCGTGTTTGGTGGTAATCGCAAAATGTCACCGAATGCTCTTCAACTTGCTTCCTTCATTTCGGCGCTCAGTTGTTTTTCAATGCTCTTTTCTTATAGTTGTTTATTGCTTATTCTCTTATCATTCGAATTTGGCGAAGCTGTTTTTGATGGATGCAGTCTAGCTCTTCAATTAATTTTTTTTATTGCTAGTGTACCACAATTGTATGTTAGTACAGGCTTTACAATTGATTTTTAGACCTTTAATTTTGTTTTAATATTTACTTTCGTGTTTATTCATAGTTTATTTGCCGATGCTTGGGCTATAATTGAGAGTTGTTTTTTCCTTTTCACATCTTCGTCGTCGCCAAGTAAACTTCTCAGTTTTTTTTTCATCTCCACGTTTCTGCTTTCCCTTTTTTTCTTTTGATGACCTTATCTTCTGTCTTTTCTTCATTTACTGTTGGTAAGCTTGATCTTTCCGCCTGATTTTTTTCATTCAATTCTACTCGTAATGTTCGCAGAGCATTCTCTAGGGCTATGTTGAAAAATATTCCTGACATTCCATCGCCTTGTGGGGATCCTATATTTGTCTTCACATTTTCTCTTGGCTTTTCAAATTTTGTCGAGGTTGATGTATTACTCAATAATATTCGACTCATCCTTTGTTCGTCTTCGTTGATAATTGTTTCAAGAACGTTAATCAGAGGCTTTCGTTATATGGTATCAAAGGCACTGCTCATATCGATTCCGATGTTAACTTGTAGATCTTTATATAATTGCGCTTTAGCTAATATAAATCTTTGCGTCCAAACAGCATCAGACGTAGATCGACATCTTCTATAGACTGATTTTTTTCTGATTGACTGGGGGATATGTAATTGTCAGCCTTTTCCTGTAGTCTGCCCAGTGTTATATTCGATAGCAGTTTCCTTATTGCATTTAGCAAGTTTATTGGCCGCAGGTTCTGTAACGGACCCCTCTGCATGTTTGGCTTTGGTATTGGTATCAGGACTGATTCACCTGTGTTAAGTTGACCTTCATGTGTTTGGAATGTTTCATTTACTGTATTTGCCATCTCTTGGTGCAGTTCTTCTGGGCCATATGTTATCATCTCATTCGCTATTCCATCTTCTGCAGCTGCTTTGTTGTTACCTATTTTCATTGCGGCCCCAATGGCTTCATCTTTTCTTATTTTCTGGTTTAATGGTCTTGCTTCGCCTTGGAATGGTTCGACCTCCATTTCATTTCTTTATAGAATCGGTTCCTGAAATGCTCCTTCACAGCTCTGTATTTTTCATTTTCATTTACTATGCTCTTACCATTCTCGTTTTGGATTGTGACGTTGTTGGTTTTGGTTTCTTGCGGTTGTCTGAGTTTCTTAACTGTTATAAAAAATTTTTCAGCACTGCCTTCTTCATGTATTTCATTTATGATTTTGTCAATATTCTTTTTCCTCATTGCTCTCAGTCTATTTTTCATACTTTGCATTATTTTGTTTCTGATGTTCCGTAGTTCTTTTATTTCCTCAGTATTGACAGCATTGTTATTGAGTTATAGTTTTATCTGTTTTTGTTGGCAGGATAGTTTTTCTATTTGCTGATCATATTCATTTGGTATGATGTTTTTGCCCCTCTTTTGTATGCCTAGTACTTGTCCCGCTGACTCTCTCATTTTACGTTTGAAAAAAGCCCATCTTTTCTGTCCTTTGGGTGTCTGTTGAATGAGTTTTTTCATTTTATGCGCGTATTCTTGTCTTTCTTTGATTCTATTGACTAGTAAATGTGTATTATATTTCTAATTGTTGTTTTGTTTGTTCTTTCTTTTCTTGTAGACAATATGCCATTGTATTTTCACTCTTGTAACGAGCATTCGATGATCGCTTTCAACTAGAGTTCCCTAGTATGACCTGGAACTACATAATATTTGTTTATGTTTACCTTCAATTATGATATAGTCTAGTGTTTTTCTGATTTTATGGATTGATTTGGTTATTGCCCTTGTTTGCTCTAATTTGTTCCCATGTAGTTTTGTGTCTTTGGCTGTGTTAGAAGCGGGTGTTTGTAACAAGTAGGCTGTTAAATTTAGAAAAATTTATCATACTTTGCCCATTTCTATTTCTTGTCCCAGATGAATGTTTACCTATATGATGATCTTCTTCTGTTCTTTTTCCCACTACTGAGTTGAAATCACCTGCAATTATTAATAAAGAAGGTTGTTTTCGTTGTTCTTTTATCATATCATTTCATTTGTGATAAAACTTCTCTATTTCTTGTGGGTTTTTTTGTGATTCCTGTGTGGGCCCCATACACATCGATTAACGTGTTTGTAGGATATTTCTTGGAAGTTATGTTGAATTGTATCACTGAGATTAGCTCGCTTAATTTTCATACCTTAGCTATGTTGTTTTTCTATTTATCCTGAATCATAAAGCCAAGTCCATATTCTTTGTTGTCGATGATTGTTGATATTTTCATCGCAACCTGCAAATATTTTTGTTTCCTGTGTGCAGCACACGTCTACACCATATAGCGTAATATCTGTCGCTAAATTCTTTTTTCTCAGTTTTAATCCACACGTATTGAAGGTAGCTATCGATAGTATCCCGTCTTCTTTCTTCATTCCTCAATTCTTGACTATAAATTTGTAGTTTCATAGATATTTTACCGGGAATTTTCATTCCTGGCAGGAGCCACGTCACCGGTCTGCGGAGACATTGCATTAAACGTCGTAAATTTCTGCTGACATTGCAGGCAGATATTTGAGAACTTTCAGTTGATTTGAGAAACCACCACATTATATAGTATGGTAGAGGTGGAATAGTATTTCTGTCAGCACCAACGATTAGTATTTCTGACAGCACCAATGAGGGTATTGTTCAGTCCATATGCATTTGAAGCAAAAAGCAAGAAGAATTCTGTAAATATTGGTGCATAGGACAGTTCCTTCAACCAATAAACCTTTGCACTTATATCAAACAACCTTTTGACATAAAAAAAGTTTGAGTGGGATAATTTTTCAATTTTTATAGAAACAGTTTGGATTTTTTGAGGACACATCTTTTACAGATGATAATCTTGTACAGATTGCATTTCCAAACTTTTTTTTCAATTGACATGGTATTCCTGTTGTCAATTCTTGAACCCAAGGAAAATGCTAACAACATTATTACTCTACAGCTAAACGTAAAGCTCAAAACATTTCTCCAAATACATGCACATAAAATTATTGATGACTGATTTTTCATCCTCATTGACTGTATAGACACTAGAGTGTATTTCATGGACTTCCTTCTTATCCACGTCTAGCACTGAATTCTGGTTATCACTGTATTTTAGTTGCGTTGTTATGAAAATGTGTAAACCTTTCTGCATTGTGAATGATTGTCGACTTCAGGGTTGTGCCATGGTTATCACTCTCTATCGCATTTTTTATTCTGATGTTTTGCTTCTTCATGTCTTTTGTATCTAGCTTTTGCTGCAAATCAGGAATACAGCATTTGATGGTGCCATATGATGAAAATTTTAAAAATTTTGAAACATTGAAAATTTTCTGGTTTATGGGGTTCATGGCTGATGAGATCTATTTTTGACCAAAGGTGGAAGTTCCAGGGGCGTTCCTTGAACTTTTGGAGTGTGAAGTGCACGTGCTATTTTCCTGGATCGAGCTATTTCTGGAGGTTTTGGATCATCCTATTTTTTGGATAGTTCAAATTTTTTTCTGGACGAGCATCCCTGTCAAAGAAATGCTTGTGTGCCCCTTCCTATTGATTTCTTGAATGAGTTTTTCGTTTGGTTTGTGAATCAGACTACCACTACCAATACATAACATGAACAGGCATAATAAGGTTCTGTCTAAATTATATCTTTGCTTTTCCAGATTGCATTTTGGTCGACAAATTAGCTATGATGTCGAGGTTTAGAAAGTCTAGAATATCATTGAAAAAAGCTGCCAATGTGACTAAGTTCGAACTGATGATTGCTAATAACTAAAATATTACCGACCCACTAATTTTGGTAGAAATTGATAATATGTGTCTTTATTTAACCGACCAAAGTATGCTACTGACTTAAGAAGTGTTACCGATACCACTATATGCAAGCAACTTTGTCAAAACTGATAATAATTACTGTAATTTTACCGACCAAAGAAACTTTGTCAAAACTGATAATAATTACTGTAATTTTACCGACCAAAGAAACTTTGTGGAGTCTGATAATACTTATCCTTGTTTTGCTACCGAACAAAGCATCTTTGTCAAAACTGATAATAATCACTGTAATTTTGGCGACTAAAGAAACTTTGTCGAATCTAATAATAATTATTTCTTTTTTTGCTACGGACCAAAGCATCTTTCTCAATACTGATAACAATTGCTGAAATATTACCCACCAAAGAAAGTTTATCGAAACTGATATCAATTATTTCTGTTTTGCTAAGGACCAAAGCATCTTTGTCAAAACAAATAATAACACTGGTCAAAAATGCTCTCCCTTAGCTAATTCTAGTGTGCCAAATTCAGAAATGAACTCAGTTTTTTCTTTTCAGCTTTCGTTTTAAGTATATAGAATAGCATAAATTTTTATGAAATATCAGTGTTTTTTGATGGTATAAGATTTCGCAGCATTACAACTCAAGTCAAGTTTTTTGATGGTATAAGATTTCGCAGCATTACAACTCAAGTCAATGCACTCTTCTAAATTGAAAATGAATTGCCAGATCCCATGCCTTTAAAAGGTCTCAATCTTCATCGTTGAGGTATTTGGCATTCCAATCGTTTGGCGTGAGCCACAGAATTATCGCAATGACTGCTTTTTCTATTCAATCGAAACAACTGGATTCAACAACAAGAAGCATAAATCTAAAAACTACCCCTGCCTTAGGTCTGCCATCCGTACTGCACCACATTCAAGTGAAGTGCCAATCCCTATTTTCAGTGGGTTTGCACTTCAAGATGGTGATAGATCTGATGATGATGACGACATTATTCATGATTCTGACACCAAAAAACATGCCAGTCTCAATGATACTGATAATGAGGGTTCCTCTGCTGAGCAAATGTTATTCAATCAAAATGAACTCAGTGACTAGATTTATGACTTGATTCTATCAAAAGAATCATTAGAACTCTTAGCGTCACGGCTTAAAGGAGAACTGACACGCAAAATTAAGTTGGGCTTAAATTGCACATTGTTATGAGTAATTTACGCAATCGAATGAATTTTTTAAATGCTATTTACCGTTTTTGAGAAATCGATCTTTCAAGTTGAAAAAACGACTATCACGCCGAGAGCTTGCGAAGAGATGCGTAAGGTGGCGAGAGCTCTGACGTCAAAGATCAGTGGCGTAGCGTCCGGGTATGCAAGGTATTCAGTGCATACCCTGAGCTCACGAAACAAAAAAATTTATTTGTTCAAAATAATTTCTTTTAGCAAATTCTAAACAAAAAAAAGAAAAAATCTTGGATAAGTGCATTATCATTCAATAAAAACCGCTTTCAAACAAATAATAAGTATGCAGTAATGTCTGCAGTTATTTCCGTTTCTCTGCTCGTTTTGAATTCTCTTGCATTCAGTTACGTTTGAGTGGCTACGAAGAAGAATAAGCTGGCGTATTTTCTTTTTGTTTTTTCATTCAGCTACGTCACCAAATAAGCGGTGAATCTCTTCCGGCGTATTTTAACCACTCAGCGCACTGAATTTAATGAACAAATTCCTTCGAAATTGGCTAAAACAATTGAAAAATAAGCGGTAGATTTTCTGCTTCCATCTTCGTAGCAGGAAAAAAGTAAATCTCGTATGGGGCCTGAATGAGCATAGTTTCATGCTGTGGAAGGAAAACTGTTCCTACATCGAAGGAGTGCAAGATTGCAATGTTTTGAAAAATAAGCCGAAAGTAATTCACATGATGAAGGTTTCAGAAAAAAACTTATGTTCTGATACTTTGGAATGGTCATTTGATCAATTTTTTGTTTTAAGCCAAAAATTTGAAGGTACGATCGTCAATGTTTTTGTTCTTAGGCCGCAGCTGCACGGCAAACCAGGCCATCCTGCTGACTACTGCCAAAGTTAGAATTAGTAGTATAATTGTCTAATGTTACTTCCGTTTTCAAAACACTTCATTCTCTGCTGCAGAAAGCAGTGGTGTCAAAAAAGTCATAAAATTTAATCCTTCGCAATATTTCGCGGAAGTGTCAAAAATTGATCAATAACATACGTGTTTGCCTTGTTTTTATGCAGTGTAAATCGTTTCACAGCACACCATCGATTAGAGATTTCACTCTATTTTAGTGAAATTTATTATCCAAAAAGCATTTGAATGGTATACCCTGCAAGTAACTTTTTATCCCCCTCCATGCCACGCCCAGCCACACCTTTTATGCAATAGAGAATACCCATCATAAATATTCACGCTACGCCACTTTCAAAGATGACATGTTTCTCAATGAATCACACTGGTTGGTATAGATATTTGTGGAAGCCCAGCCAGTAAATCATCGATTCTTTGTCAGCGTGTTGCATATGTTGCATGTTAGAATAATTTTTCAACTTTTCGATCGATCCGGATTTGGAATCTGAGTTAAGTTATCCAGGTATTGAAGTACATTATGATGTACAACTGTTTATGTATTTGCCTTTGCCGGTCACTGCGGCAGGGACGGCCTAAGCCAAGTGCAGTGAATTGGAAGTGGAAGACATCAACATTAAAGGAATTTGGCACACAAATTGGTATGCATTGGTAAAGAATTTATTATTTGTCTGATGTTGATACAAACAAATTTTATGGAAGGTTGTTAGATGAATTGTCGGGCCTGAAAACCCCTCGGTTTGTTTCACAGATATATTTTTAATTTATTCAACAATATTATTACTGAAGACTTATGGATTGCCAGTAACTGACTATCTAAATTGATGAAGTTATCAGAATCATTGCATGGAAATAATAAATGAAAAAAATTCCTCAGGACCATGCAAAAGGCTCAGGTATTAAATAGGGATGTTGATAATCTACCCATTTGCTACTAGGGGCTGCAAAAAAGAGCTCATATAAGAATACAACAAGACTGGAAAATAATTTATCGTTTCAATACTGCCTTCTTCGTTTCTGAAATGCACCAGCAGTTTAAACCATCTCTCGACTCAGTTTTGGCTTGAGTTTCGTTGTAAGGTAAGAGCGTCTTCCCTTTTGCTGTGACTCCATTTTTGTTCAAAACAGAATTTGTTGGGAACTGTGTCAGCTTTAAAGCAAGCTTGATTTTCATTCCTGGCATTTTCAGCACCACGGGATTTCTTTCAAAACACATTGACTTGAAGTGATCCTGACTTAAACGCGAATGCTTCGTGGGCCTAGTAACTGGTCAAAGTAACTTGTGAGGCCTAACAAATGAGGCCTAACAAATGTGTCATTTGTGACGTCACACGGAACATTGCCGACAATCTTTGGATTGTCCCGACGAAATGATGTGACATCACTATGCCAAAAACACGCGAATAAAAAGAAAGCGTTTGCGTTAATCGGAAAAAACCCTTCAGATTCGTAATCAGAAGTTCTTTTTCCATGGAATGAGTCAAACTTTAAAAGAAAAAAATCTGTTGAGAAGTGGAACGCGAGTAACATTTTATCGCCATAGGGATGCTGAATTTATCCCACTTTGATCACAAATGAAAGCAGGAGAAAAGAAAGTTGCTAGTGCGCTGATTGTACCAAGAGACAAAATTATCTTCCCTCCACTTCACTTCAAGTTGGGGCTGGTGAAACAGTTTGTAAAAGCGCTTGATAAGGAAGGTCAATGCTCAGAGAAACTCAAACAAGGTGTGTTTGATGGCCCTGAAAAAAAGTTCACGAAGGAATCAAATGCCGGAAATTATTTGTTGCTGTTGTCAACAACTATTTTGGGAAATCACAAGTCACAGGATGTTGACTAGTTATCGAGAGATTTGTGCCAACATTAGCATCAAAGTGCATTTTCTACATCCAGTCACTTCACAAACATTTCCAGAGAATTATTGTGATTTAAGTGATGAACAGTTGCACCAGTTGCATCACATAAAAGAAATGGAACAAAAGAATAATGGCAGATAACTGCTGAAACCTAAAGAATGATACGAATGTTAAGTATTCCCGTCAATACAGAAACAGAAAATTTTACCATGCGTGTTTTTTGTCCCTTTAAAGTTATTCTCTTTGCTATTTTGTTGTTTATAACAGTGCTATTGTTTTTAGTATAGAGTTTTTTGCTTAAGTTCACCTGATAGCATTTGATTTCTTGGATACAAGAAGAGAAGTTGGTAAATTCCCAATTGTCGACTTTCTTCCAGAACTCAAAGCTAGAGCTAACGGAACAAATTCGAAGTGATTTTCAGAATCGGCACCATGGATATGATATTTTTTTGGCTGAAGAGTCCCCGGCACCAGTTTTTTTTTTGTTGACCAGTGTAATTAGTGTAATTTTACCGACCAAAGAAACTTTGTCGAGCCTTATAATAATTATTTCTGGTTTGTTACTGACCAAAGCATCTTTCTCAGAACTGATAATAAGTAATATACTATTACCCAACAAAGAAGCTTTGTCGCATCTCATCATACTTACTTCTGTTTTACTGCGAACCAAATTATTTTTCTCAAAACTGAAAGAAATTACTTTGATTTGAACGGTTAAAGAAACTTTGTCGAATCTGATAATAATTTCTGCGATATTACCAATCATAGAAACTTTGTCGAATTTTATAAGAATTATTTCTTTTTTACTACCAACCAAAGCATCTTTGTCAGAACTGATAATGATTACTGTACTATACCCACCAAAGAAGCTTTGTCGCATCTTATGGAGTTTATTTCTGTTTTGTTGCCAACCAAGGCATCTTAACTGATAGCAATTACTGCAATTTTACTGAGCAAAGAAATTTTATCGAATATGGTAATAATTATTTCTGTTTTAATAACCGATCATTGTATGTTTATCGAAGCTGATTATAATTACTGTAATTTTACCGACCAAAGAAACTTTGTCGAATTTGATAATACTTATCCTTGTTTTGCTACCAACCAAAGCATCTACGTCAAAGCTGACAATAGTTACTGTAATATTACTGACTAAAGAAACTTTATCGAATCGGATAATAATTATTTCTATTTTTCTACCGACCAAAACATTTTTGTCGAAACTGAAAATAATTCCTGTATTATTACCAACCAAAGCAATTTTAACGAATCTGATCATAATTATTTCTGATTTGCTACCGGCCTCAGCATTGTTTAACCAAAATGATAATAATTACTATACTATTACTGAGCAAAGAAACTTTGTCGAATCGAATAATGATAGGTTCTTTTTTTTGCTACGGACCAAAGCATCTTTGGCAATACTGATAATAATTACTGTAATATTACCGAAGGGTGCACTAGATGATTCCACTCCAGCTCTAAAATTTGACTTATAAAGTTCTTTAAACTAACAATTTGTCAATGCATCAATATATCTGTTTACAACACTCCCCAAATACTTGGCTACAAAAAGGACAAGGACGCCTAAATTTTTCATTTTGCTGTACTGTCGAAAAGGGTGAACAAGTTTGCTACTAACAGTTTCATTTTGCATTACATTTGAATGAAATATTTTGAGACTCTCAACTACATTGCATCATTCAAAATCAGAAATGGCACACTGCTTCCTCATTTCATGGTCGTAATTGGAAGTGTTTACATGTGAAAGTAAATTTTCTCCGTCCAAAGGGAAATTTGACAAGACAAAAAGTTTTTGCTTACAGACTCATTTTTAAGATAAATTTTCACAGTTTCCCTCATAGCTGAACATATTGCAAATAAGTATCAAAGATCTGAAAGATTCAGGCAATCAAAGCACAGCTCTTCATATCGTGCCTTCTGGTCTAATGCTAGGTTCAAAGCTGACAGAAAGGTGGCATCAAACAGCATTTCTTTGCAACTTTATTCATGTAGCCACCAGTTGAAAAAAATTAGTTTTCTATAAAAATCTTACAATGGCCTCCAGTTACCTGCACAAACATTAGGATCCCCAATCCCCTTAGTCTGTAGTATGTACAAAGCAGCATGGGGGCTTTCACATTCTTTCCGAATGCCATACTCTTTCCCCTTTGTCTTACTCATGGTGACTTGTATTCAACTTAATAACATTCAGGAATGATACAGCACATATTTTTATGACGCGAAATACTTTCTGCATAGTAATTATCAATTTAACTTCTCGGGGTTAATCATATCATTATTCTACAGATCCTCATCATCATCATTATGAAATAGAACGGGCATTGGCTGTGAAACGAAACACAAACATAGGCGCAACTGGGTTCCCCGAAAGTGGAGTAGAAACCTTATTTTTTTTACAATAAAGTACCTTAGAGGCCTGAACTTTATTTGGCTATTGTTTGCATCGGAACCTAATTTGTTGGGGTGTTTTGATTTAATCTGTCTAAATGACTTATCCCTCAAGCCACCACATGGTAGGAAATTACCATACTTGCAACAAAAATGTCCACTTTCACTTGTTTACCTAGCAGCAGCTTGTGAATAAAATTTAAAGTGATACTGCTTTCGGAATCCTGCCATGGCTTAGTAGGCTAAGAAGCGTTCTCCTAACAACAAAAAAGTTGATAAAGTGATAATGCCAAGGCTGCCGGTGAGTGTGATATTTGCTACCACCCTCAGTTTTGCACACCTTCTCGTTGGTACTGCTGCATCACAGCCTAAACCACTGCCACTTCTACCATTTGCCGGCTTCCTTCAAAACATTCAGACCTTCCAAGACAAAGAAATTAAAGAAAGCCTGCATGCCAAGCAACTGGTTGATCGTCTAGCACACCTAATTTTGCTATAACGAGTAAGTCCTTGCAAACACTGCTGTGAAATTTTCCTTAAGACGCGTGCATTCACAAAACGTTTTGCCGTCACGTTGGACGGAATACAATTGAAAAATACCATAGGGGGAGTACTAAGTATCCCCAGCAAAGATGTAAAAACTGAATTTGACAATTTTTTTAAAGACTCTTCAGGAGATAGGGTTTTGTGACAAATTGATAGAAATCGAAAAAAAATAATCCTGTTAATCGGATGATGATAATGATGATGACTAGTGATAATAATCGGAAGTTGTACACATGGGCAGAATTCGAGTACCCTGTTACTCGAGTGTGCAGCAAGGTATTTCCGTAAGTTTTTTCGACAAGTTATCAAACTGCAATGAACAAATTGCGTTCAAGGATGAAATCAATCATAAAGTCTCCTTCTCTCTTTCAAAAACAACATACAAGAAATATATGATTGAAAAGCTGTTATCGAAAGCTTGAATAGTTGTCAGGCAGTTGTCCCGAAACCTTGAGGCAAATATGACTTAAATCAATCTGTCCCGGTTTTCAATCGCAAAAGATTGAAATTTATTCCACTGCTCACAATCTTGGTTGTTAAATATGTCCTGTTATGATATCTTTGTCAAACCTTTACTGCAAATCTTTCGTTTTCGGTAGCCACAGATGTCAAGATCTTTCTAATTTTTAAGACAAATTCACCGTCTTGTCTAAAATAATGTTTAGTTATCATGAACGAACTCTTTCTGGTAAAATTGCAACGGAAAAATGTCAATAAAGGTACAAATCTGTTCCAATGCGAGCAGATTATTGACTTTTTTTGTGTTTCATTCAGACAACTTTCATCCCAATCCGTCCCATGGACCCCTTGGTGTCCAATGTTCTCAATCCAGTTACTCTGATGGAAATCAATGATATAGTTAACAACTTAAATCCCCAAAAATCTGTGGGACCCCGCGATAAACCTATGAAGTTTTATGATATTCCCAACCTCTTGCTCATCTTGAGAATCAATCTTGCCAGTCAGGTTCTCTGTTTTCTTTTTCCTTTCCTAAAGGGGACCTAAACCTTGTTGGACTTTTAGTTATATCTCAAGAGGGAGACCGGGAATAACGATGTATGGAAGGTTTTCGTATGGTCCACTACCCTTTTTTGTGTCACGGGGGGTTTTCTATTACCCCAGTCAGATGCAGGACCGCGCTTTAAGAGTCTTGGGCACTAGGAACCGCTACGTCATACAGGAAACTTGCGCAAGGCAGAGCACATGATTTCACTGATGCACACACAGTGTTCGCGTCGTTGTTTTACTAAAGTTATTTGTCTTCGTATGTTCCTTTTCTTACGATGGAATCCTGAGATTCAACTCCATCAATGGGCAGCAGGGCATCTTTGTTGTCGTCTCTTGGTTATTACGCTTCGGAATTTGAAGAAGGCATGGTTGAAGCAAGGGGAGGCACATTCCAATCTGAAAAGAACGATACTGATGGGCAGCATTACCCGGTCGATCCGGTTGCTGATAATGGATATGTTTTGAATGATAACAGAATAATGAGAGAAGGAGAAAAAAGCTTTAAGGCAGAAGGTTGGAATTGTCGGAACATGGTGCAACCGACATGGTATGTGATTAAATAATGAATGTGTCTGACTCTGTTTTGTTGTTTAGTTAGGCCAATCGAACTTTGCAAGCTTTGCCATGGTACAGACTTGTTGGTAATTACGTAAATTGGCTTGTTGTATTTCGTCGTTTACTTCAAATATAGAATTGTAAAACTGTTACCTAAGGATTCATTTCCAATTTACTTCACTTCATGATGGAGAACATACTTTTCAACTCATGCTTAAGTATTTTCGCTGTTTTAACTTGGGCCTTCAAAAATGGTCTATGAAAAAAATAAATTTCATTTCGAATCCGTGCGAATCTTAATTGAATTTTAGGTGCAAATGTTGTTAGTGTAGGGCTTAAATGTTGGTTAGACCGGATGAGTTTCATTGTTGTTATGAATATTTTGAACTTACCCGTTTGCGATAGTCATTGGCATTGGCCTACTAGTCGTTTTCTTTCGTGCCGCTTCCCTCTTTCTCGGGCTGGCTTCTTCAGACTTTATTTAGATTGTTGGGACCGCGGCAAGATCATTTCCATCAACAATAAGCCGGCGAGTCGAATTTGAGACTGGATATCGTTTTGTGAAACTTTCTTGCGTGTAATGCTTTTAGCAGATACATGACCACATCGTGGGATTCCCCTTAGCTCGTTTCAGTTTCACGAAACCCACCTAAATCTTCTTTGTTTCTTTCCTTCTGTTTTCTTATTGCATATAAACGATATTGAATGAGGCGCAATACATTTCTCACGACCTGGGTTATTGCTGCATCAAGCGTCTACGCACCCTGCAGGCATTTTTTCCAAGTAGATATGCCGAGTTTCACACGCACTGCAGAGGCGTACACTAATTTGGTAGATTCGCATGCAGCTTCAGTTCCCAGTATGACATCACTTCCTCCCACTAGCCCAATCCTCCCAATGGCGTCACGCAAAGCGGTCCTGCTTCAAGAAAAGCTGCGACATCTGTCAAAATTGCGTCATTTCAGAAGCCTTAAAGCCGAAACCGCTTCTCCGCTTTAAAAAATTTTGAAACGATCTAAAGAAGCAGCAAAACTTTTGTTTAGTTCCCCTTTAACAGGATATTTCAAATTTTATGCTGTAATTTTAGATTCCGGCTGGCCTATCAACCTCCATCCAGAAACTATAATTCCTGTAGATTCTATATATAAGACACGTTTAAATGAAGTTTGGTATATGATCAGATAACCTAAATCTTGAAATACTGGCCTCATCCTTGCAATCGAACCCTTATTATTTGCTTTACACTTCAATGCTGCTTTTTTTTTCTTACAGATAGGTCCTTCGTTCCGTTACATGCCTCAAGACAAATTAAATGCAAAGCCGTCATTCTCTGGTCTTCCGATACCATGGCATCAAGACTGGGCTTTTTTCCCACATACAAATGATAGCGTTCTTACTGTATCAGTAATCATAGATGACTCCACGAGAGACAATGGTAATTTTTTTCATGTTAGGGTTCGGTATAATTTATAGTATGTAAGAGAGTTTATGAAATATATGCTTTTTGACAATGATCTATTTCCATCATTATTGCGACAACGGCTGCTTGCCTCAAGACAAATATTTTCATATCCATCATCATCTGGTCTTCCCGTGTTATGTCATCGGGAGTCAGCTTTTTCCCACTTGGAAATAATGTTATTCCAACTATTTCATAATGATTATTTAAGTCGGTTGATAAAATCAATGCTACGAAGCACTAACCCATCAAAACGGAAAGCATCAAATTTTAAAACGTTTCACATCGAGATAGTAAGCATCAAATCCCTACCAGAATTTTGCTGGAATCTTTCTGAGGTCTCATGAAACATTATTTTGAAACTTCGCATGACTTTACCAAATTTTGATAATATTACTTTTCTGTGTGTCGAGAATAAGCCAGAAAAATCTCTATTTTTAGCTGGATTGATTATCCTTGTAGGTCTCTTTGTTATGCTGTAACTTGGAATTTATTTTTGGATATGGATTTGCTCTCCAGGGTTGGTGCAGACTTTGATCGTTGATGCAAATTGAAGGAAAACTGTTGACAAATGCAGATCCCACTATGCTTTTTATTTGTTTCTTTCCTGTTTAGGTCTTCTTTTTCCTTTGATTTCCAGATATTAATCTAAAAAGTGCATGATAAGTAAATTTTCAACAATCTACGCTAATAGGGTACAAGGATCAAAGTCAATCGGTGCAATGTTGCTACTTCTAGAGTTAAATCGCCTGATCGTGTACCAAGAATAGACATTAGCGACTTATGAATTTTTAACTTACTCATCTCCCCCAGATACATCACTTTAAAATTGTTTTATTATTAAACATCGTTTTTTAGTTGGACATCAGTCTTCTTTTGCTTACATTTAATGGTCTGAGAACGTTAGGTTATGATTTTTCTGATTTTGGTTAGGATTAGCTCACAACTAGATGCAGTGCTAACATATGTAATGCTATTTACACCTCAGTGTTGCTTCATAGGTTTAGCTAAATTATGATGCATTATTACTTTAATACAATCTAGCCATGTTTTACCTGCTTCAGTGGTCTCTGAAAAGCCTTTTACCGTTCGCTAGCTATATCTTTTTTTTAACAAAAACTAATGCAAAGTACCTGAAAAAGGAGGTGAGACAGAAAATTTTCTTCGATAGAAGGGATGAGCTTCAGTATCTATGCATTGTATTTCATTTGCTATCCTTGATCATTTTTGTCATAAATCTGAATCATTTTGTTGCGTATGTATTCTCTCACTGGAGACTGTAGTATAGCCTAAAGTTTTCCATCATTTCGTTACATCCAAAAATTTGATTGAATTGTGCCATTCACCACTTTTTTTTTGATTATTTGAGACATTGCTTTTTCTATTCTGTTCCTATTTGGCAATGTTGCAAATCAACTCAGAGTTGGTTTGCACTAGTCTTTTGTTTTCATAAGATTAGAAACCAACTCACTTTTTTTGTATTCCCAATCTGTTTTTACTTGATACTGTTGAAAATCATCTTAGTATTGGTTTACACTAGTCTGCTCCAGTCATAAGATTAGAAACTGACTTTTCTCTCTTTCTCTCATTCCTAGTTCTTTTAATAGTTAAATAGCTGATTGAGGTTAGTCATGTCACCCCCTCACTGTGAGTGCTCAGTGTCGCCATGCCACCAATGATCGATCGGAAGTTAAAATCTCCAGTTAATTTTGAGGCATGCAGCCTTCTTACCTTAATTCTTTTGCTAATAGACTCCTTTGTATAAGCAATGCAAATTTTTCCCTATCTTGGTTACGACAGAAAGTTACAAGAAATAGAAGAAGCAAAACAAATGAAAATTTTCATAAGACTCTGTTTTCTTGAAGGTAAATTAATAGATGCAGCATATGCATGATCGCAGCATTGACTTGAGCAGGGCAGTGTAGACATGATACAATTGACTTGAAAAGCTCATTGGCATCGAAAGGAAGTTTCTTGCAAGAGTAAATTACTATTTATTCTGTGTACAAAGTATTGCATCTAGCAGTGAAAATCTTCTACAACTTATAAAAAACCATAAAAAGGAGTTAGAGAGAATCATAGACTGGCTAAGACAAAATAAACGTAGCCAAATGCGAATACATGTTCTTTGTTAATGATAAACAATGAAGCAAAATCTCGGAAATTGGTAAAATTCAATTTTTTTGGGGATGAAATTAATGGGGGAAACAATACATAATATTTAGGTCTTACTAAAGAGGAGGGTCTATCCGGTAACCAACAATACAATATAGTAAAAGGGAAACTGAAAGGAGGACTCAATTCTATCAGAAAACTAAGAGAAATACTACCGCAATCCCAATTGTTTCTAGTATACCAGGCACTATTAGAAAGCAACCTGAGATGTGGAAACCTAATATGGGGCCATTTGCCTGAAAGGAAACTCGGTGCATTGCAAATTATACTGAACAGGGCATTTTATCTCATTGTATCGGCCCCTATAATGGATAAGGTACCAACCGCACGATTAAGTGTTGAGAAGGTTAAGACATATGACAGAGCCACAATGGTGCAAAACATTTTAAGGAAATGTGCCCATACATTCTCAAAGGGACGTTTATAAGGAGAACTCATATCTCAAAATACGAAACTCGGAGAATAAACGATCTCCAAATACCTAAACTGCGCCTGGAACTCTCAAAGAAGAGTTTTTCCTAGGTCGGTGCAAAGGTCTGGATTTATATCCCAAATGGCGTAAGAGAGGTGAAATCTACTGAATTTTTTAAGCACAAAATGAAAACCTATTTCTTGGGCCAAGAAAATAAAATCTATACAGAAATGAGAGATCCCTAACATGACCTCCTGGTAGACCAGTTAAAAGTTTTTCTGTTCTTCGTATGTAGTTCTTCATTTGTTGCTAGTAATACTAGTTAATAATGTAACTGAAGGAGTATCATGAATATGATTATGAATATGAATATGAATATGAATATAACAGAATAACGACGAAATTTATATTATCAGTCAAAATATTGACCCTCTTTTTTAACATATCCTTGAGGTTATAAGGCATTTTCCAAATTACTTGCAAATTAACTCTTAAAAATGTGTTTTTACTCAACCAGAAGTTCCATTTGTCTGTTATATGTTGTCTAAAGGAGGCGTCAAACCAATCACACCAAAGTACATTCCATTGTTATTTCCAAGTCGTCATCAATGCACACTTTTTTGTAAATGGCTTCATGGTATCAAAAATTTGTTGATTACGTTGCTATGATGGATACGATAATCTATGTGGAGGGGGCTAAGTTTCAAAAGCTGGGGGCTAACATATTGACTAGGGGTGCTAAGCGCGCCTTGCTCCTTCCCATGGCCTTGGCCTGTGATAGGTCTATTCAACCGATTGAAGTCTTTAACGGACTTATTACAATAGCAGTGAAATTTGGTTTTTGAAAGTGGCAACATCTAATCACGGTCTGACCACGCCCTACAGGCCCTTGCGGAACCATAGGGCAACCCAAGAAAAAGAGTGCCAGTTCGCCCCTGACCATACACGGACGCTACCTCACTTGTATTGTTTGCTTTTTCTAGGTTGCTTACAAGTTATACCTGGCTCCCAGAAAGGCCCTCTCTATGATCATTTTAAGAATGGCTGTTTTGCTAGTGCCATAACAGATGAGGTATTCAATCCAAAGGGCCCTACATTCTTAGAAGCTCCTGCTGGAAGCATTACAATCCACCATGCAAGAATCGTTCATGCCTCAGCTGCCAACTCATCGGAGAAACCAAGACGTGTGGCATGCTTTACTTACACTGCAATGGATGCATGGCCTCTGCTAGGAGTTGCTGGACCAAATTTCTTAAACATTGGCCCTGTTAGTTGGGATCTTTTCAATGCAACATTAGTTAGAGGTGCTCCAACTGAATATCCAAGATTGAAGCCTTGTCCAGTGAAATTGCCATTGCCTCTACAAGATCCTACCACAGTCATTGACACGTTCTCCGGCAAAGAGATCCCCCAACAAAGTTACTGACAAAGAAATCCTTTTTCTTCATTTTAGTTAGAAGACTAATTTAAACTATACAATCGCCCCTGAATAAAATATTGAATGATAACTCTATCATTCTGGTTTTTCAACATTCATGCCACAACGATGCAACCTTTATAAACAAATGTCTCGTACTCTTTGTCATCCCCGAATTCAAAAGAGTTAAACTTACCTTAAATACTTTTAGTTCTTGTACCCTGAAATCATCCTCTAACGAAAACTAGAAACTATTCACAGAATTTCGAAAGAATGAAGGATATTACATCAGAAGTTACTTACACTCTAGCGAAAACATTCATGTGTTGACACAGGGATAAGTTGCCTCATTATCCTAACATAAATGGCGCCTTCCTCTTCCCTGTGATATCTACCCCCAAATGACCAAGAATTGTCTTCTTATCAGTTAACAACGTTTTTAATTGGATCTTAGACGGTTTTGTAAAGGCATCGGGGTAATGGGCATAGTTATGAGTTTGAACTGCACATTTCATAGATTTTTATAAGCCACTCTTTTAAAATGATAAGGATTCAAGCATAACTAGTGACTGAGAACTTTTTACTCGACTCACATGTGCAACATTTTCTAGATCACTTTTTGTTGTACAATTCGTTTTTGCATATGGATTTGGTGGAGGAGGACACTTTTTCGAGATTTCGGGGGTTTTAGTCCAACCTTTGGGAAACTTTACTCGAACAACTGTTATTAGATCAGTTTTTGATATAAACCCAAATCGGATTGTGTGGGAGAAGATGCTTTTTTAAGGAATTTTGAGCCAGAAACCGGGCTCAAATGTTTAATGAGCTTTAAATGGGCAGTTGTGTCGCAATTTACTAGTTTAATGTTTTAT